>CM054806.1:8301831-8901831 GCA_028984105.1 Lavandula angustifolia | reverse complement strand
GAGCTAACATTCTCCGACATGAATTCTTCACATAATCTGCATGTATGAACAGATTGGAACAGGTTAGTTTATCTTGCAATTTTTGGGTTTGCATTTTTATTATCATACACACGCAATTCATTGTACAAAAAATAGCTTCATTTGATCTTCCTACGAGGTTTATATATAGTTGTTTTAGTATTTTATGGAACAGCATGTTTTAATGATTATGAAACATAAATTGAGATTTTAGCTTCTTGTTAGCTGCTATCTGAATATCCCACAATATTGCTCAAAATTCTTGTTTTTGTCTTCTTAGTATTTGTATATGTATTGTTTTATAATAATGAATATTCAATTCATGATCATGGGCTGCAAGAATAAGGTTCCATACTAGCCAAGTTGCTCTCTCTCTCTCTCTCTCTCTCTCTCTCTCTCCATACGCATTACTGTAGCTTGACCATATTCTCCAAGCACGACAGAGGCAGGGGACAGCGACCTTGCCCTATCATCATGCATGGACCAGTATGATTATTCAACACCTGAAAATTAGCTAAGACTTTAATCATGGTTGGAAATTGAAATTGACATAAAATTCTTCAACAGGAAATTAGAAAAATAAACAAGAAGACAAAAGTTAGGTAATGACTGTGACATCCAAAAAAAAAAGGATGGGTGGAACAAGTTAAATGGATGTAACTATTAACGATATCTTATCTACTTATAAAATGTATTATCATTAATTCATCTCATATACAGTTGATTCATTGATTGATAAATTCAGAGATCGAATTCTACACTTCTGGTTTTAAAAATTCTATAATTCAGAGATAGAATATCTCCATATATAAAGTATAAACATTAAATATCATATGGGTAAATCATTACAAGACTAACCTTATTAATATATTTTTTTTAAATAAAATAAGATTTTAAAACAATTATAGATTAAAAAAGTATAAAACCTAAATTAGTTCTAATTCTTATGTGAGGAGTTAGTTCTCATTTAATCTTTTACCAATATATGTATACATATTTTTTTGTGAGTACTATATTTTATAAAATAAAGTTCCGTTTGAAAAAACAACTTAAATAACCCAAACAATTTAAATAAGTCATGCGGCAAAAGGGTATATTGTATAAAGAATTATGACAAAAGTTCTTAAATTTTATAAGTTGTTCGTGTTTTGATGCACACATTAATAATAACTTATATATTATAAAAAAATAAAAATTTCAATATAAAAAATTGTATTACGTCGGGATTCGAGGGTTGATCTCTGTATAAACTCCGTATAAGTTATCCATAAGTTATAAATATTAACTTATAAAAATAAATCAAAAATAACTTATGAAGTAGATTAAGTTATTTCGATATACTCTTTCAAATATACACAAAATGACTTATTAATTAAAATAAGTTGAAATAAATCATTTTTAAATTCTTCAAAATAAGGCCTAAATAAATTAGATCATAACCTATTGAACTGCACTTGCCGATCTAGCTAGTAAGTGGAGCCTACCGTGCCACTCTTACATGTGACGGACTTTTGTTTGATTAGCCCACTTGGGAAAGCAAGGTAAGAAGGCCTCTAAGAAAGACCTAAAGAATTTGTTTGTAAAGTCAAACATCTCAACGATTGTTCCCACCCCAATAATCTTATAATCTTACGTAATATCCACGCCGGTAAAGTAGCTTGGGAGTGTGGTCGCTGTTAGATTTTATAGGGACAATGAATAAAATCGCTCCATATGTAATAATGTTGACAAATTGTTGATACATTCTTTGAAAATGGGCTTAAGTAGTACTTCCACTTTCCTACTATTTCTCTTAGTTTTCTAATCAAGTTATTCTATCATTTCTATTTTATTTTCAAAAATTAAAAAATTAAACTTTCAATCCTAAAATAGGGTCTATCCTTACGCTCAAACCCCCCCGCCCCCACACACACCACCCCCCACCCCTACCCCCTTCTTATATTGTCTTTCTTCAAAAGTCTTTCTATTACGCGATTTCGTTCCGCTCCTAACTCATAAGATTATGATTATTTATTTTTTTGAAGTTTTAGATTATTTTATTCAATTACAGCATGAAAAAAAAAAGACAAATTAATTGTCTTAACTATATTTTAATAGAATTTGGATGAATTATCATTCCTTCTAATCAACCACTACTCGAGAATTGTGTTCATTTATTCATACAATTAAAACTTATAAAATAAACACTTAAACAAAATTTCTTAGTTTCCAAGCCGAAAAGAAACGAAATGAAAATAATGAAATGAAGGGAGTACATGCTAAATATATTTAAAATAGTATACTGTATGCTAAAATGAATAATGTGTACTCCAACCTTCATAAATAAATAAACCAACCGACATTATTGTCGGTATATCAATTTTTACTCAAAACTGTTAGTGTTTGAGAATGAATATTTATTCTTGTTAATTCGACATGTTTAATGTTTTTGACATTTAAGGCTAAAGGTGGATTTAATGAGCTGTTAAAAAGAATAAAGTACGAGTAGTATACTACACCGCTGGTCTGTAGTAAATTGAATGTAATAAGAGCAGTCAAACCGTGTTATAGTTGAGAATCATGAAGAACATATTGATAAAAATAAAAATATCACATTAACCTCATTTTGAAAAAATTAACTTAAACAAACATTTACCTATAAGTGTTTATTATATGAACGTTTACCAACTTATAAAATACGCTAAAAGAATTTATAAAGGACTTCTGAGAATATATTTATTTTAATATAAATTTAAATCAGTTGTTGATAAGCTCACCAAAATAACTTAACAACTACTATAATTTTTCCAGTTAAATTGAATAGGCGAATTATCCTCAGTTAAAAAGTGTAGATCTCTCATGCATCTAGAAATTATAGTAGAGTATCAAGTAATAATTCATGTGTAGTGACTTTATAAAATAGAAAAGACAAATAGAGAGACGTAATGTAATGTATATGCCTGCTCTTGGGAGGCTTGAATAATTTAGCATGTATACTCGTCGGTGGATTTACGGCAACTATTTCAACTACTTAAAGCATTGACGCACCTTTTCTGCCTATGGTCCAAAATAATTGACATTTTTGGGCTCTTTGACATTGACTAATGGGAGGGGGGTTGTAAAATTATAATTACTCATAATCTTGCTTTACTCTGAATTAATATTGAACTAATATTCGACATCCTATTAGGGTTGTAAACGAATCAAATAGTTTTGATTCGATTCGGTATTCGTATTCGATTTTTGATATTCGTATTCGGGATTTTAAGATTCGAATTCGATTATAAATATTCGATTCGATTCGTTTACTAATCAAATACAAATACAAAATTATAATATTCGATTCGATATTCGTAAATATTCGATTAAATACAAATTATATATACAATAATTATTTTTATATATAATTTTAATTTAAAATATTTATGTTAAGGGCTTAAATCAAGATTTAATAAAGCATCCCCTCTTTTTAATATATGTATTTTTTAATATCAATTAATTGAATAAATTAAATATTAATTTCATAATATCACAATCAAATAGTTTGATTCGATTCGGTATTCGTATTCGATTTTTGATATTCGTATTCGAGATTTTAAGATTCGAATTCGATTATAAATATTCGATTCGATTCGTTTACTAATCAAATACAAATACAAAATTGTAATATTCGATTCAATTCGGTTCGTTTACAACCCTACATCCTATCTAGTCCACGTAGTTCAACCAAAGATACTTGAAAATAAAAATAAAAATAAAAATATTTTATCATTATATAGCTTTTCGTGAAAGAATTTGATTTCCTTCTTCGTCGCTTACGGCAGGGGATCAGTAATGGTCGACCCAATCACTGCGTCACGCGCGTGCGTTGATGGGACACATATCTCACCTTATTTACATATATCATATTCATTTTGTGTATGAAACCGCGTAGAACGTAAGACTATGCCCAAGTGAAGTGGCGCCATGTGACTCTCATCTCACCTCTCTCTCTCTAATAAATGTTCTGAAATCCAGATCCAGTTAAATTGAGCACTACTATTGCTCATTATTGATTTGAGTATCAAGTTTCAAGAATGGCTCCACTCCAACACTCTGTTTCGAACAAGGTACTCTTGCTCTATCTAATCTTGCTCCTTTTCATCACTTCTTCCTTCATTTCTGCCCAACCAAGAAGATTATTGTCAGAGGATGATCAAGATTTGCCAACCCTCATCAAGAACAAGTCCACCACTAAAATCTCCACCAAAAACCAGACAAAACTCATCAAACCTAGTACTACTACTACTCCTACTTCAGCTTCATCCAAGAACCAGACCAAACTCATTAAGCCCACCACATCTTTAACTTCCACCTCATCCAAGAATCAAACCAAAGTGATCATCAAACTCCCATCTGATTCATTCAAGAACAAACCCACTTCATCATCAAACTCAACCATTAAATCCCAGTTCAAGAAGCTTAACTCGACCTCAAAAGCCTCTGCGAATTCAACTCTTGCCACCAAGAAATCCTTAGATCCAAACAAACTGACATCTCTCAGGCCCATTGAGAAAAGCGCCCTTAAAAAACCTAGCTGGATTGATCTAGACGGTGATGATGATTTGGTTGCAGACTTCAGAGCACTCCCGTCAAAATTCCAAGAATCAATCGTTCCAGACTTGGAGAAAATCTCCCGAACATCAAGAAACTACCTCACCAGATACAACAAAGAATTCACGAGAGGGTTCAAACCATACGTCGGCAACAAATACGCTTCAAAGATCGCATCTTTGGTCTCGATCACATTCATCATCGTCCCCCTCATTCTCGTATCTCTAATCTTCACCCGAATCAAAGCCTATTTCTCTCTCCAAAAGCTCCTCATTTTCATCCAAATCTATCTCTCTATCTACTTCACCATCCTCTTCCTCTCATCCATATCTACAGGGCTCGAGCCGCTCAAGTTTTTCTACTCGACTTCGCAGTCCACCTACATCTGCGTGCAGGTAATGCAGACCCTGGGTTATGTGTTGTACCTCCTGCTGCTGCTCATGTACCTAATTCTAGTTTTCTCCACCGAGACTGGGCTCGTGACCAAGGTGTTGAGCCTGGCCCAAACATTTGTGGGCTTGTCGGTGGGGCTTCACTATTACATGACGGTGTTTCACAAAGCTGTCTTGCACCAGCCGCCCAAGACGAGCTGGAAGGTGCACGCGCTTTACGCCACGTGTTTCCTTGGTATTTGTCTGTTAGCTAGGGTTGATAGACAGAAGAAGGCTTATTTAGTAGAGGGGGGTGAAGAAGGTAAAAAGAGTTAGGAATAATTGTTATCTTTTCTTTTTTTTGTTTTTGTTTTTGGATTGTAATATTTTCAATTAGAAATCCACGTCGTTACTTAAGGTTTTTATACAATGTAATTTTTACATGAACCGGAAATGAGAATGTGTAATTCATATAAAAGAGTAAACAATAATAGAAAAGTCAATTCCAACCCAACAAATTGCAAAAGACATCTCCAACATTAAAAACTTGCATTCACTTGGTTACGAAATTATTGCAGTATTTAGGTTTTGCGTTTAGTTTTATCAATATTAATTCATTCATCCAGTATACTATAGTTATTATCTGCTCAACTCACACGACAGCTTAAAATATTAGGCAATAACATATACATAAAAACAAACGAATCAAATAAGAATCTTATACTTTAGTAAGAAATAAGAATTATAATTTGGTCTGTAGATCTTAGTGAATGCATAGAATATTAAAAACACGTGCATTTAGTTTTCCCCTATAAAAAATTAATTTTATGCATAAACAAAAAAATAATGATAATAAATAATATATAATCATTGATTCACTAAGATCTACAACCAAATTGGTTCATATTTCTCAATTCTCACTAAAGTATAACTCTTATTTGATTCATTTCCTAAATAAATAGCTTCCAAAATATTATGCATATATAAAACTTGGATTAAAAGTTGCAATTTGCAAATCACATCAACAAATAAATATGTGTTCATTTAAAAAAGATACAGAAAATGACTTTGTTCAGAAGAAATTACAAAGAAATGCCCATTATAACTAGTAGTTGGAGCTATGGTAGGTATACATCAATTCAATCTTAACTTGAACAACTTAGATAGTTAATTAGCAACGCGAATCTTCTGTCCCAAAATGAGAGAAACACTTGGTGGCCCATCAATCATACAACGCCACACGTGCATTAGTGGGTCCCACTCAATTAAATTAATATTTGATTTTAAAAAAGATGGTCCACGCATGGCGATGATCTTCTGGTGTTAATTAGACTACACCTAGAGTTGACACTAAAACTGACAATGACATATTGTAACTGCGCCATTTTAATGACGAAAGGCTATATTAATCTACTCCTGGTCTATTTATTACAAAAATACGGAAGTCGAAATATATTTTAATTTTTAACTTAATAAATTCTTAATATTAAAAATGAAAAATACATTTAACCACAAAACTTTTTGAGATATAGTTATACTTCTGACCTATAAAAAATGTCAGTATACTCTCAAAACTCTAAGACAGAGCAAAAAAATCACAACTAGGGTGGGCAAACAATTCGGGTTCCCGCGCCCGTATCCGTCCCGTTCGGGTGTTTCCCGTTCGGGTCGGGAAAAACGGGTACAGGTACCCGTTACGCGGGTACCCACAAAAAATCAAGCGGGTCGGGAACGAGAACGGATTTTATTCTTAGATACCCGTTCCCGAACGGGTACCCGCATTTATATACAATTTTTTTTACATGAGGTCCTCTTGCGTAGAGGTGGGCACGGGACGGCGCAGGTACCCGTTTGCATGTTTTGTGCTAGCACTAGAGTGTGACTAAACAGTTTTCCACGGTAATTTTAATTATAAGAATCTATGGTTTCATAGTGGATAATCATATGATCGGTTTTATAATTATAATTTATGGTGAAACACCATTGGAACATAGTTTATAAAACAGATTATCTACTCCTATAGTCCTATTTAGTGGTTTAAATATATTGATATTTTTTAATTTTAATTTATGTTTTTAAAATTTCATTTATTGATATTTTTTAATTTTTATTTATGAATTTAAATATATTATAAATAGGTGGTAATATTTGCGGGTAAACCCGCACGCACCGTATCCGCGCGGGTACCCGCTCTATGCGGGAACGGGAATGAGTATTAAAATCAATTACCCGCAGGCGCGGGTACCCGCGCCCACCCCTAATCACAACCGTTCACTTTTAGATCAAAATTGAAGCTCATGTTAGTTTTACCTTTGATTATCTTTTCAAACCATTTTCAATCATATAAAAAATTTCCACTCTGGCAATAGAAACTCCAATTTTCCTTTCATTCTTAATTTGGTTTGCATGTATTGACTGCTCATAGCTTGTTTCTTACTTATCTCGAGTGGCTCGATTATGAATGAAAGGAAAAAAGGAGTTTATTTGGATGAGGTAGGAGTTTTTTCTTTTTTTTTATTTATTTATTTTTATTGAAAGTTGTGTGTGAAGATGATTGAAGGAAAAAATTATTGGAAGATTTAATTTGTCGTAAAAATAAATGCTTGAAGCTTCTTTTTGTTTTTGTCTTCAAAATTTTGAGGCTATATTAGTACTCTTTCCATCTCATTGATAATGACAATTTTTCCTATTCGATTTGTCTCATTTGAAATGGCTCATTTCCAAAAAAAAGAAAAAAAAATTCTACATCTTATATTTTATTATTTCACTCACCTACTTTATCATTCACTCTCTCACCATCTCACTCATCTTCTCTCTCTTACTCTACTTTCTTAATTTCCGAGCCGGAAAACCAAGGGACAATTATTGTTGGGAGATGATTCAGTCGCTCTCAACTCATTGGGAGATAACTCAGCAGCCTAGTGCTCTAAATATTTGCTGAAGATTTGAAGATCCCAAAACCCTACTTTGACTGATGAACCATTCTGTTGTAATGTGTTGTTCTGTCTCTGAGGTTTCAAACTCAGTAGACACTCTTCATTTGGTTCAGGCACTCAATAGATTATCTGCCTCAGTACCAGAAGAATAAGACTCGGTATCTTGGACTCAACGAGAGCAAGATATGCGAAAGGAGTCAGTGGAACCGAACTCGGCGGAGAGTAGTTCATCGAACTCGAGTTGATCTTCGGTAGAGGGCGACTCGGCGGGAGCTCGCTACTGAATCTGATGAACTCTATCAGATCAAAGCGAACAAGCTGGCGCTGGAACTTCAGAAGCTAGAAAGACTGTCTCTCATGCCTGGTGACTCCATTGAAGATCTCAACGTCAGATTCACGGATCTGATGAACTCTATCAGCGGGCTGGGAAAGACGTTCTCCAACCGAGAGATGAATCTCAAGATTTTAAGGGCACTGCCAGACGGTCATTGGACTCCCTTTGCTACTTTAATGAGATATTCTGATTTAGATATTGTTACTCCTGACCATATCTTTTCAGAACTTAAAGCTGAGGAGTTCGAGTTTGGTCTACCTCAAAGGAAGCAGCGAGCTGAAGCTGACACCCAAGTCGACCATGCCTTCAAGGCATCAGTCAGCACATCAGCTCCAACCTCTAGCAAGGCTGAACCTTCACTCAGTGACTTACAAGAAGGAAACCTAGCTAAGAAGTATGCGCTGCTTGCCGTGAAGTATCAGAAAGAGAAGGAGAGGCGCAGAAAACTCTCAAGAGTCGTCAGAGACTCCAAGGGTAAGTCTGAGTATACACCTAAGCGCACTCCTGACTCACATACTCTCAGACGACTCAGATGAAGTCAATTCCTTCATGGATTCATCCGAAGATGAAGCGGCATTCATGGTCGTAGAGCTTGAAGAAGACGCTGAAAAGTGTCTCATGGCAGGAGAAGAGGATGAGGTGCACAAGGACCCTTGGTATGTGGACAACGGATGCTCAAGACACATGACATACCAAAAGGACCTACTGAAGAAGGACCCCGAATCGAGTTTGGAGACAACGCAAAAGGCTATACCAGAGGCTATGGAACACTCAGCATTAGAACCATGAACGGTTCAAGAGTATCATATGTTGAAGGACTTCAGCATAATCTTCTCCATGTTAGTCAATTTTGTGATAACTCGAATAGAGTGATTTTTTACGCTGGTTTCTGTGATGTCATTGATAAATCTACAGGGAAAACAATGTTGTCAGGTTCGCGTAAAAAGAATATCTACGTAGCTGACTGGAACTCAGCTGAACCTGAAGCTTGTTTGTTGGCGAAGAACGACAACAGAATGGGGTGGCTCTGGCATAGAAGACTCAGCCATCTCAATTTCAAGACGCTCAACAAGCTAGCTAGAAACACTCTAGCGAAAGGACTGCCGAATGAAGTATTCAGCAAAGACACTCAGTGTGAAGCATGCCTGAAGGGAAAGCACACAAGTAATCGAAATCCTCTTGTTCCGCCCCCTTCTACTGATGGAATCCTTCAGCTGCTACATATGAATTTATTCGGTCCAGTCTCTCCGGTGACGATCAGAGGCAAAAAGTATGCTTTAGTGGTCATTGATGACTACTCGCGCTACACATGGGTCATATTTATTGCCAACAAGTCTGACGTCAAAACAGAGTTACCAACGCTTCTGAAATGGCTCAGTGTCGAGAAGAACACCAAGATCATCAAGATACGTTCGGACGCAGGAAGGCGAGTTCCTGAATTTTATGGTGGAGGAGTTCTGCAAAGCTGAAGGCATATAACATGAGACGTCTGCGCGCGCACGCCTCAACAAAATGGGGTTGCTGAAAGGAAGAATAGAACACTCAAGGAAGCAGCAAGAACCCTGCTCGCAGACTCAGGACTCCCAACCAAATTCTGGGCATAAGCTACTAACACTGCATGTTACACTCAGAACAGATCTCTACTGACGAACGGCAAAGATAAGAAGACACCATACGAATTATGGAACGAGGGAAGCCTTCTTTATCTTATTTCCATATTTTTTGGGGTTCGTGCTTTATCCACAATAATGGGAAGGATCAGTTGAAGACTTTTGATAGCAAGTCAGACCAGGGAATCTTCTTAGGATACTCCCGGATCAGCAAAGCCTTTAGAGTCTTTAACTATCGGACCCTTTACGTGGAGGAAAGCCCTCATGTTGTTTTTAATGAGTTTGCTACTAAAGACAGGAGCAGGAACTCTAAACCAGAATCTGAGGACATCAAGAAACTGCCTACGGGATCCGAACTCGAAAGATAAAGTTGAAAAGATCCAGTGTGTTGGGATGATGATTCAAATGAAGAAGCGAAGATAAGCTCTTCGAATCTCGGCCCGGCGCGAAGTAGGCTGAGCAGTTGACTCTACTGAACAGAGTCAATCCCAGGTAACTCAGGTCGATGAAGAAACCCAAGTGATAATTGAGACCTCTACTGAGAATAATAATTCAGGGGGAACAAATGAAGTTCCTGAGCTAAATGCCCCTGAACCTGGTGACTCAGTAGACCCAACTCTAGTAACTGAATTGCTTCAATCTCAGAATAGTACAACTGAAATGCCTAACTCACCTACTATCTGTGTTGAACAAATCTCAGATGAGGAGTTGAAACATCATAGATCGTGGCTGGACGCTCACACTTCTGACTTGATTATTGGAGATCCTTCAGCAAGCGTAAAGACAAGATCCAGATTCTATCAGGGAGAAAGCGCATTATATTCCTGCTTCTTGTCTACTGAAGAACCTCAGTCAGTTGAGGACGCACTTAAGGACGCTGATTGGATCATAGCCATGCAGGAGGAGCTGAATCAATTCACGAGAAACGAAGTATGGGAGCTTGTTGACAGACCCCGGCATCAACATGTGATTGGAACTAAATGGGTCTTCAAGAACAAGCGAGATGAAAACAACGTTATAGTGAGGAACAAAGCAAGACTCGTGGCAAAAGGCTACTGTCAAGCTGAAGGAATAGACTTCGATGAAACTTTCGCTCCAGTTGCACGATTGGAGGCAATCAGACTATTCCTAGCCTACGCAACACATCAGAGATTCAGAGTTTATCAAATGGATGTGAAGTCTGCATTCCTGAACGGCGTGCTGAAAGAAGAAGTCTATGTAGAACAGCCTCCCGGCTTTCGGCGGGGACATCGTGTCTACTGCACTCGAAAGGCTCAGTATGGGTTAAAACAAGCACCCCAAGGCTTGGTACGATACCTGTCCGAGTTTCTTCTTGTAAAGGTTTTCGGAAAGCGCACGAAGAGCCGTACATTATTCAGCATTTGACTGGAAGAAGATATCCTACTTGTGCAGATCTACGTAGATGACATAATCTTCGGATCGAAGAACGTCATCATGTGCCAGCAGTTTGAGAAAATGATGAAGGATAAGTTCGAGATGTCAATGATGGGAGAGATGAACTACTTCCTCGGTTTTCAAGTTAAACAATCTGATAAGGGAACATTCATCAATCAAGGCAAATACACTCGAGACCTCATCAAGAAGTTCGGTTGCACATCCGGTAAACCAATCAAGATCTCGATGAACACGAACATGAAAATCGATCTTGATAAAGAGGGAGTATCAGTAGACCATACTGAATTTCGTGCTATTATTGGTTCATTATTATATCTAATAGCTACTCGACCTGACATAACTTATGTTGTAGGTGTCTGCGCTCGATTTCAGGCGAATCCTAAGCAGAGTCACATGGACTCAGCAAAGAAGATTCTCCGCTATCTCAGAGGAACACCTGACATGGGTTTATGGTATCCAACTTATGATAATATTTAACTAATTGGTTATTCTGATGCTGACTATGCAGGATGTAGAATTGACCGAAAGTCAACTTTCGGAACGTGTCGGTTCCTTGGCAATAAGGCGATTTCATGGTTTTCAAAGAAACAACATTCGGTAGCAACGTCAACTACCGAAGGCTGAATATATGGTCTTGGGAAGTTCTTTGCGCCCAAATCCTTTGGGTCGAGAGCACGGCGCTACGCGACTAGGATGTTATTCATAATGAAGTGCCGATCTTCTGCGACAGCACCAGTGCAATTGCAATCACTCAGAATCCAGTACTTCATAAGAGATGCAAGCACGTGGACATCAGACACCACTTCATTCGTGATCATGTCGAAAAGAAGGATATCATGATGGAAAAGATCTATACTGACCATCAAAGGGCAGATATTCTGACCAAGCCTCTAGCTGAAGCCAGATTCAGAGAACTTTCAGTAGAGCTAGGTCTGTTGGACCCTACTGACTCCAGTCAGTAAGTGGATTCAGGAGAGGAGCATTCAGCAATGGGGAATGTTCACTCTCAGTACTGAGTAAATTCAGTACGAAGAGACTCAACAACCATCTACACGAGGTATCAACTGACTACAATGTTCAACTGACAGGTTTGCGTATCTCTACTCAGTAGCCAATGAAATATTATGTACATTTATGATTCAGATTCAGCTTCGTATTCAATGCCTTAGAAAATCTCATTTAATATAACGGTTTACATTAAATACACGACATTTTATGTAAAGCATGCTGAACTCTGCGGCGCATTAAATGCATGTCGTATCAAGTTACTTCTTTGGCTATTTAACTGTATTTTGACTTAGGCGGCTAAATTGATCATTACCTAGTTTATAACATTAAATCATAGTTGTCCATCTCATAAAGTTATTTCAAACTGAACCGTGGATTTATTAATTGTTCATCTTCTTTAACATATATAAACACGTTCAAAGTTAGAAACCGCCATTTTCACTCATTAATCTTTACGAACCCTAGTTTTCTGAGAAAAAGCTCTTGTTTTCTTGCAAACTCATTTTCAAATATCTCAGAAACTCTTTGGTAAATCTCTCATGATCATTCAGTATCGCATATGATAATTTTAATATTTTTCCATTCGATACTGATTTCTTGTCTTTGCAAATTATAAAATATGGCGGAGAAGAGATGTTATGGTTAGGGGAACATGAAAGAGATCCTCGAGAAGGACCGTGTATGTTTCGAGCCGATGATGGAATTCGACTCCTGCGATCTAGATTTCATGGAGGAAATCTTTGATTCGCTGAGGGCAACTGTTTTGGAGAAGTTTCTGTCTAGGAAGCCATCATACTTCCTCCCTCGACAGATAGCTGAGTTATATCTGAACTCAGAATCAGTAGAAGGGGACATCCGATGCATATTTGTGACTCATATTCTTGGAGACCCGCCCGCGTCACTTCTGAAATCAAGCTGATGTCTATCAAGGAAGCGCTTCGAATAAGCTTCCAACTTACGAACGAAGGTTTCACCACAGTGGGCTATAAGGATGATCTCATGGACGAGTATCTGGAAATGTTCTGTGGGAAGCCTACAACATTCAGAGCTGCCTTCCCAAAGAACGCCATGCTTCCCCAGTATAGAGCTCTTGCATACACTCAGATACTGACGAGTCAGGCCAGCTCGTTCGACCAAGTATCGCGACCGTAAATTCAGCTTATGATGGCCATTCACGATCATGCAAAGATTAACTGGGCTGAATTCTTCCTGAAGGAGTTTATGACTCAGGCTGCGAAGTTCAATATTCAGACAACTGCCTGTCAATCAAGGGAAAATTACTATACGGCACAAAGTTATCCATTATGATAGAAGACCTCTATGGAACTGATAATGTGGTGTATGCTGACAAGCTATATTTCAACCCGAAGAAAGTCCGATTCCAGAACAGGGCAGCGGCCCTTCAGCAGATTGGGTCTGGGCCTGCTGATCCTAAGACCGGAGCTCAGAAGACCTCCACTCCCACGAAGAAGAGGTCGCCTCCCAAGACTACTCCCAAGATGCCGACCAAGAGACTAAAGAAAGTCAGTGAGGTCGTGACAGAGGTTGTTGCTGAACCACCTCTGCAGCTGAGGGACGAGGCTGAGTCCTCAGAGAAAACTCAGTCAGTGGAGAAGGCCGTCTCCACTGAACGAGATGAGACAGTGGACCAAGGGGTCGAAGCTGAACAGATTCCTACAATTGAGAGCCCCTTGGATATTCCTCCACTAAGCAGCATTCCGTCTACTGAGAAGCAACAGTCTCCGATTGAAGTCAAAGATTCCGAGACTGCTTCTGAGTCAGAATCGATCGGGATGGAGGCATCTGCTCTGCAATCAAGAGCCTCCCGAGAGATTGCTGAACATATCCCAGAGATAGCCAGCAACACTGACCTTATCATACTGGCAAGGCAGGCTAGACTCCATATGCTGATCAGGTTCCAGGAGTGGTCTACTCTGAATAAGCTGATCAAACACCACTCCTGCGAACAGCTCCACGAGGAGGAGCTGATGATAAGGAACCAGATTGGATACTCAGAGCCATCTGACATATGTTCCTTAGATGACTTGAGGGCTGCCATGCTAGCCATCCTGAATGATCGCCAACCAACCTCAGCAACGGCACCCTCAGATGGGTCTGACCCCGATGGTCAGGACCCACCCCGTGATTCAGGCCCTGAGAAGCCTGATGAGGGTACTCAACTAGACAAGGATGCTCCAACTTCTACTGCTGAACCTCCTCTCAGCATCCTTGGACCAGGTCAGTCGGAGGCTGGTACCTCGAAGTCAGCAGAACCAGCTCAGCTTCTACTTGAGTCTACGTTCGAGGTAGCGCCCAGCCCTAAAAGCCGACGATCGAAGTCAGTGGCCAGGGCCCTGAGGATTCAAGTAACTCAGAACTGACTCCTCGCCCGTACCGTCCACAAGACGTGGAGGCAGACCACTCAGGCTCAGACCACTCAGGCTCAGAGTGCGGAGATCAAGGGGCTCAGAACGACTATTCAGAACACTCCTGCCCCCGACTTCTCAACAATCCTGACTGAAGCACTCGCCACTCAACGAGCCAACTTTGAAGAGCAACTGAAGTTGATGGAGGCTGGCCAAACGAAACTTCTGGAAGATTACAAGGCTGCCCAGTCAGCTCACCCTGCTTCCGTCTCTTCTATCTCTCAGGCCTCCGAGCTCAGAATCCAATCTATTCAGAAGGCCATAGAAGATAAGGTGGATCAGAAGTTGCAAGATATTCAGACAGCAGTAGACACCTCTCACAAGAAGTACAACGAACAACTAACAGATGAGAGAAATGAACTGCATGAGAGACTCACAAAGCTGCAGGACGCATTGGATGATCTTTCAGCAACCTATAAGAGTCTAGATAAGAAAGTGCAGATTCCCACCCCTGGCTTATTTGCTGATGCCAAAAAGGGGGAAGGAAAGCAGAAGATTACTGAAGGGAAAGAGAAGGTAGTGAGAGTTCCTAGAGGAGTAAGGACAGTGACTGGAGCAACTCAGATTCAACAATCTGCTCCCACTGGTTCCTCTACTCAAACTGCACAAGGCGAGGCCCAAGGTGTCTCAGTAGCAGGAGATGTAGTGCCTGCTGAGACCGGCCCAAGTGGCTCAGGACCCAAGGATTCTGCTACTCAAGCAACTCAGACTCCCAGTGATATAATCAAGGAGATTGTTGAATATGCAGAGGAGGACTCAGAAGAAGAAGAGGTTCCTCTGCCTCCTCCAATGCAGATGAAAAGCTTACCAGAGAAATTGCAGAGAAATCACTCCGGAGGAAGAAGCTTAGATAGCTGTAGATGAAAAGCTTGCCAGAGAAATTGTCGAGGCTGAGGCTGCCAACAAGCTAAAGAAAAATCTGGCCAAAGGCAAGACTAAGGCCCCAACAGGAGGTAGGAAGCCTGGGACAAGGCTGCCTCCAAGGAAACTAAAGCTGAGCGATGAAGCTGATAAAGAGAAAGAGAAAGAACAGCAGTAGCAGTAGCAGCAGACATCTGGTCAGCAGGTAACTTCAAAAGAAAAATCATCTACTCCTGCTGATTCAGAAGAAGAAGAGCATGTACCCTCCTATGTTCCCTCGAAGAAACAAGAGCTTGAAATGCAAGAGATATGGGATCAGATGGAGAGGTATCTAGACAGAAGAGCTGAAGCTAGGCAAATAGAAGCAGCAAGAGAAAGGCTCAGATTGGCAGATCTAGAAGCTCTGAGGCTGGAGGCTGAGAAGGAAGCAAGCCAAAGGATTCCTGAGAAGGCAGGTATTCCTTACAAATATAGAAGACTCAGGAAGCCTACTGACCTTAAGATTCACAGATGGCCCAAAGTGGATGAATGGATGTCATGGGAACGGACACAGAGGTGGGAGTCACTGAAGGTAGACTACATCAAGAGATACTACTTCTGGAGATACTGGCCTGAAATGCACAAGTCCATCGCATTTGCTGAATTGCTTCTAAAGACTGACCCAGAGATATTTGCTAGAGTTCAGAAGGCCATAGCAGATAAAATTGATGTCAGAGTCCCAGCTCCAAGGATCATGCCTCCCCCACAGAAACTTGATGGCTTTGTTCATTATAGGGTGATTGAGAAAGAGATTAAAGATGTTGCCCAAGCAAGACACTTAAATGAAGATGAGCCTGCTGATTTGCCAGAGATACTGAAGCTGAGGAAGATCACTTACAGAATGTATGGACTGCCACTTCCTGAATCAAAATCAAAGGACTTCAAAGACAGGATTCAGCAGTTCATATGATAGATAGCTTCTGTGTTTCTTTTCTGTTCTGTTTTCTTAGAATAGCAGTCTGATGTATATGTACTGAATTTCATTATATATAAAACATCACTGTTGTTCGGCCCTGACAATTCCTTATTGTCTATATGGCCTTGTTTATTTTTATGCTTAACACACATAATCACTCAAGTGATTACTGACTCACACACTCATTGAATATATTTATTTTGTCAGTTTTTACCTTGTTAGATTCTAATCTGTTAGGTTGCTTGTAGATGAGTGAAAATGTTGTTAGAAAGGGAGAAATTGCTTATTAGTTTTATGTATATGTTCTGATATTTCTTCCCTGAATTCCCTCAGTAGTCTAGGACTTGAAGAACAACTCCACTGATTCTACTTGTAATACTTGTAATGAGCTCTGTTTCTGATAGTTATAGTATTAGGTTTTAGCATCATCAAATAGGGGGAAAATGTTGGGAGATGATTCAGTCGCTCCTCAACTCATTGGGAGATAACTCAGCAGCCCAGTGCTCTGAATATTTGCTGAAGATTTGAAGATCCCAAAACCCTACTTTGACTGATGAACCATTCTGTTGTAATGTGTTGTTCTGTCTCTGAGGTTTCAAACTCAGTAGACACTCTTCATTTGGTTTAGGCACTCAGTAGATTATCTGCCTCAGTACCAGAAGAAGAAGACTCGGTATCTTGGACTCGGCGAGGAGACGATATCGAAAGGAGTCAGTGGAACTGAACTCAGCAGTAGTAGTACACTGAACTCATAGTTGATCTTCAGTAGAGCTGACTCAGCAGGAGTATGCTTTTGAATATAGATCAGACTCAGCAACGGCTAGACAGTCTTCTAAACTTCTCAGAATTTGCTAAGTCAAAATCAGCAGAGCCATACGAGGAAGAGAGAAGTCAGCTTCAGATCTACCTTGAAGTCTGTTCTGTCTCACCTACTTTCTTCATCATCGACCAATGACGAGCGGCCAGCTGTCAACTTTCTGATTAAAGCTGCAAGTCAACAACTTTCCAGAAATGGAGGGAAAGTACTCTGCCACCATTCTTTGAAAGAGCCGTTAGCTACCCAAAAAAGAGAAACACAAGGATCGTCGTCTCCAATGGATCTATCCTTGTCTCTGCTCTATAAATAGAGGGATACAATTCAAATTGAAGCTCACGAGTGAACATAGAGAAAACCGAAGAACACAAGAGTATTCACGAGCAACTCAAAACGACCTAAGTCTTCCGCAAGAAGTTCAAAGAGAAATATCCGGCGAAAGACGACATACCTGCTCATAGGGAACCAAGCCGAACCCGAGTATAAAGCCTCTAGTATCCAAGCGGCGAATACGAACCCAAGTCAATACTTAAACTGTTCGTCGCTCTAGAAGCCACTTTCTCGTTCCCTATCCCTCTAAGCTAAGCTCAGCAGATCTTATCCATAGCTTAGACGAAGGAGTTCATATCTGAACTGATCCTTATTGTAAAGGACTCCTTCATAGTTGGAGAGTTTGTCAAACGCTTTAGTTTGATCCTTTGTAAACTGAGACTTGCTCAGTATAAATCTCAAGACCAGTGTTTGTCCAGCGTACAAACCGACTGAGACTATCTCAGTATAATATATAGCCTTCTGATCTTTTGGGACAGTGGGCGTAGGATTGTTGGATCCGAACCACTTTAAAAATCTCCTTGTTCTGTGTGTTTTTCAGTTTTAACTATTGCATTGATTACTGTGCATACTGAAAGTATTTATAAAATCATTCAAGTGAGTTCAGCAAAGCTTAATCGATTGCACTAACATACTGAAACTGTTTTATTTAAAACGTTTTCTAAACTCAACTGAATTTGGGCCTACACATTTCCGCACTATATTGAGCTTCAGCTGAACGGTACTGAATTCTGACTCAAGTCAGCTAGCAGGCCTCAGTGAAGTCAGCCACTCTGCCACACAATCCAGAACAACTTAGTTGGTCTACTGAACTCGTTCAGTACGACACTCTCCTGAAAAGGACTGTTCGTGTTTGAAGTTGAGAAATTATTTTCAGGTGTATTCAACCCCCCCCCCCCCCCCTCTACACCTGAACGTTTAATCTCAGGACCAACAATTATCAATGGGACGGAGGGAGTACTTTTTAAGAAGGGGTGTTAGCAAAGGCTTATCACAAGCCATTCTTATTTTCTTTGAGTGAATTGCCAAAATAACATTTTTAAAAACTTTATTACAAAATAACACTCTCCCAAAATTAATTATCACTAACTTCATTTTTGTCACCTATACACTATATTGCCACAATATAAAGTACACATGTAAATATATTTTATTTTTTGCATTGTATTTTATTACATTTAGTATTATGATGAATTTTGTTTATTTAAAATGTTAAATCTACAATAAATTAATAAATTTTAAGTATGAAAATGAAATAAATTATAAATACTACAAATTAAGTGTCCTAATTCCCAAATTAAAAAAACCCATCGGCCACCACCCTAATTTCCAAATAAAAAACCACATGCCACCTCCACCTCCACCTCGGCTGCCCTCGCTGTTGTTGTTGCCTCCGTCATCACCCTCGCTGCCGCAGTGGCGCATAGTTCGTTCAGCCACGTTTGCATCCAGCAGCTAAAAAAAAAAGATTGATGTTCTCTAGTTTCTTAATGAATACTTTTAGATAATTCATTTTTTTATCATCTTGATGGTCGATGCGTGTAGATTGGTTGTGGTAGTGTGTATGCAATTACTTCCCTTACTCGATGCAGTTGAATTTGACGTTGTACGATTGGTAGTTAGTTCTAGTAAATTCTTCCTATCATTTATTTGCCCTGTGAGTTTCATTTGTATTGTTCCAACTAGTTCAATCAATATTGTCTATTTGTAACCACATTTGTCCCGGTACCTATAGATTTTTATTGCACCTCTGGAGAAGGAAATTGATTTCCATGGTATTGGATCCGAAGAAAAAAGCTCCATATCATTAAACTTTGGAGGGATCTGAATATATACTTTGTTGGAGGCCAATCAATGAACAATATATGAGAATAAAACGTTCCAAATTATTGTAATATATAATATAAAATGAAGTTTTAATTAAACAGAGTATGTCTCTCTAATTAATATGAAGGAACAAGAGTCTTCAATTCTAGATATGCAAGCCAAACATCTTCAAAATATCAAAAATTCCAGAAGTCATGGTTAGAAGCTGCAAAAGAGAAATAGAAAATATCTTTTAGCAAACAAAAATCATTCATAAGAAAGAATATATTATGCATTAAACCAAACAAAAAAAATCAAGAAGAATACACAATCATAAAATTGAAACATGAAAAAAGACATTTGAATGCATGAAGAGTTGAAATCATACTCTGCTCATTTCTCATCCTTTCGGCAAGATTTACCAAAATTAATAGTTTGCTCAAAAACTACATTAGATAAACTTCTTCTCGAAGAAAGACTTTCTCCAAGATATGCTCATACTCTGCAAAATATGAATAACATACTAAATTAACTTCATGAACAAAAAGACAATGAAAATACAAAGGCAAAAATACAAGACATTATTCAAAATAGTTTACCGAGAAGTTCTATTATCCGAACATTTCTTTTTGTTGTGACCCTCTCTTCTGCAATTACTATATCGATTAGTTTCACGACCTTCTCTAACATCCATCTCATTATGCAAACGCGTAGATTTAGGACGACCCTTAGTATACCGCTTAATAATTCGATGGAATGAGTATCATGCGCTTGCAGGAGGCCAATAAGCTTGATGAGGTATAGGGTGAAGAAGAGGAGCCCATGTCATGCGATACATGCTAATAGAAAACCAATCCTAGATGTACCTCGTATAATCCAAGCTACATTTTTGGCATGCGCCATAACATGGTAACAAGGAAATCCATATAGTTGCCACTTCTGACAGAAACAAAAGTTTTCACTTAGCTTCACCACTTGAATATTACCTCCTTTCCGTTAGCCTGCTATTGACCACTCTGTCTTTACACTAAATACACATGTTAATCTGTTAAACATTTCAACTTCATCTCTACTAGCTTTTATACCATTAGCACAAATTTTCCCATCGATAAAAGGAGTGTTTTGCCCAGCATCAACTCTTTGTGCTCCCATTTATCGCCGGTTAGCAAAATAGCGATTTACTCGATACAAAATTAAGTTGAACTAGAGCAGTAATAGGCAAGCAACGAGCCCCTTTTAATACACTATTGAACACTTCAGACAAATTTGTTGTCATTATGCCATACCTATGACCATTATCTTGTGCTAAAGCCCACTTCTCCAAAGGAATTTCTTCTAACCACCGACGAGCATCTAGATTTATCCTTCCAATTGTTTCCATCCTTTTGTTAAAGTTGCGAAATTGATTCTCATTAGCAGTCAACCAAACAAGGTTCTTGAGTACTTTATCATGAAATTTGTTGTTGAAGTTACTAGCTAGATGACTGATGCAAAAACGATGGAAAGCATATGGTTCAGTCCAACCTAAACCATATTGGTTCATGGCATTAAGTATTCCATTATGTCTATTAGAGATTACACAAACTCTACTTCTTTGTGTCACATATCTCCTAATGCACATCATAAACCAACCCCAACTATCATTATTCTCTCCTTCCACTACAACAAATGCAAGTGGAAACAAGCGATTATTACTATCACATGAAGCGCAATAAGCATGGTTCCCATATGTTTTCCATAAAGATATGTACCATCAATACTAATGATAGAACGACAATACTTGAATCCTTCAATTAAAGCTGCAAACGACCAAAACAGACGCTTAAATACTTCATGTCCTGGACTTGTCTCAGCAGGTTCTTTATCCCAATGTACAACTGTGTTAGGATTCACTTGCTTTAGAACATCCATATATATGGGCAACATTTTATACGATTCAAGCCAATCACCAAAAAGATCTACGATTGCCTTTTTCTTTGATTGCCATGCTTTCTTCTTCGAGATTTCATAACTGTACTTCCCCAAAATAAAAGCTTGAATGTTGCTCAATGAAATAGAAAGATGAGCCTTCACTAGAGACTTTATTTGACTACAAATAAACCCAGAATCCAATTGCAAGTGATCTCTATTGATGGTTAGGTTAACACAGGTATGAGGGCCACCATACTTCTTAATTTCAATGAAGGATGCTCCACGAGGAATAGAAGCACGCAATCTCCAAGGGTAATTTGTCACTTGCTTACATTTAAGCACCCAAAGAGTAGTAGTGGAATATGCAACTTGATATTGTTGATGAGCTTTCAACGAATACGACTTCACAGCATCAAATCTCCCTTTGTTTTAAACCTTTGACCGACATATAATTCTTCACACTCTTTTTCTTGGTTAAGTTCTTGCTCAGACATCATTCGATCAACAATAGTATCATCGATGTGATCGATGTTTGTAAACTCATATACTAGAGCATCTTCATTAGGTACAGTGAAATCTTCCTCATCGTCCATTCCTTCATGTGCCTCATCAAAGTTATCCTCCAATATATTATTACTGATTTGACTACCGCATGTAATAAATGAGTTTTCTTCATTTGCAACAATTTCTTCTACAACGCATGTAGTTGTAATATTCGAGAAATCATCCGCTCTTGTGCTGCTTCTAGTTGGCACATGAATATTTTCCATTTCCATCATTCTTTATTGTCCAATCTTCTTGTAGAGAACCTTCGTTTTTGACGAACATCCATGGAAACACAAAGGATTTCACCATATCAAAGCCAAGAGAATGGGGAAAAAATGAATCACATACTACACTTACATATATGTCTCAACATTTAAATGTGTAATTAATCTATAATGTAAATATTTTACAGTCAAGGTATAAAAATAAGTTAACCTATTAGCTACATCAATTTGGCTTAGTATAAAACGCGAGAATAAAATACAAATCCCAAGAATTTGATTCTCTGTTGCTCTCGTTAATAACATGTCTCATTAAACAACTTTTAACTTATTAGTTAACAAAGTCAATAATTAAGAAGCTTTGCAGGATCATTCAAAACCCAAACAATAAGTAGAAAGTTTAAGAAATCATCCAACACCATCCATACAGACAAAAATACAAAACTACACCTGCATATTCTAAAACTGACAAACTAGTATCAGTAGAAAAATAAAGAGAAAAGTTACCGATAACAATCAGCAGAGAGCAGCAGCAAAATTGGAATTTTCAAATTTGGGACTAATTGTGCCGCTGCACGGGCAATTAGATTTTTTTAATTTAGAATTAGGGCTCGTAATGTGAAAGATTATTTTTTGAATTTCTTAGGGATTTTGTATTTTAGTTTATTAGTTTATTGTAGATTTTACTTTTGAATAAACGAAAATTATCAAATACCAAATGTAATAAAATAAAATACAAAAATAAAATATATTTACATGTGTACTTTATTATGTGGCAATATAGTGTATAGGTGGCAAAAATAAAGTTAGTTTGGGAATTAATTTTGAGAGAGTGTTATTTTGAGAATAATGTTTTTGAAGGAAGTTATTTTGACAATTCACTCATTTTCTTTTGCTTAAAGTTGAAACTAATTACTTTTAAGCAAAATCAGATGGTTTTTAGTATCAACAATAAAAAATAGATAATAGTTTAATAAATTTTGATACAAGTAACAAAATCATCTAACTAGATACTTAAAAAACAGCTTACTTAAGTAGTTTGTTGTTTAATTTTAAATAAGCTGCCGCAGTAAACATATTTTTCAAATATTAAAAAATTATTTATGAAGTCAATAAGCATATGTCTGTTGAAAATAAGCATTTGCAAATACCCCTAAATTAGTAATACATGCTAAACCCAAAAAATTTGGGAATTAATGCATTTTTTTTTATCTATTAATATTAATAATGATATTTTTCTTAAAAATTGCTTCTGTTCTACACTTCTATCTACTACTACAATATAAACCTAGCCCATGAGTATCATGGACTGTTAGTGGGCCGTAAATACTTTTGCCACGGAATATGCCGTATCATAGTTTTCTGAACTTGGGCAGTTTATTTTCCACAAGGAAACATCACGGCCGCCGATTACACCCTCACGCTTACCAAGGCAATTATATCACGTGTCAGCATCCTTACAATCTGAATCACAGCTGATTCCTTCTCAAAATACCAAACAAAACATTAAATCAAAATAAATAGATTATTAGCGTATTAAAGTACTAGTAGAAATAAAAAGTCTAAAATTGCCTTCAAACCCTCTCTCTCTCTTTCCAAAACCGTAAATCATCTCTCACGGTCCCTCCTCCGGAAAATAACTTTCAGGTTGGGCCCGGTTTAATTTTAATACGACTGCACTGTTCGGTTATAGAAGCAGGAATTTAGGTGTTCTGTTTTTTTGCGATTAAACTTAGCTAATCCTGTTCTTCGATCGGTTATTTGCAAACTCAAGTATACACTGATTTAATTCAGTGTTCGCGGACGGCGAAACAAAGCGAACGACGCAGATTCGTTGGTCGGAATTATCAGGTTAGCTGCTCGTAGCTAGTTTAGACGAATTCACGACTATTCTTGTCTTTTTCTGGAATCGATGACTTAGACGTTGATTGATTTGATTTTTCTGTAGCTGATATTCAAGTACTGGTGTTGAGTCGCCAAAAAATCATGAATGCTATGAAGTTAATTAGAAATATCATATTAAACTTATATGTTAGAATGAAAGTATAATTCTAGTATTTATAGTACACTTCATCAAATTAAATTGATGATTTATTTAATTCGTACTTCATATTTATTAAGTTCGTTTATGTTTGGCTGAGCAAGTAAGTTCATGAGCTATATGTGGATTTCGTCAGTTAAGCTATGACATGCCAGACTTAAGACTTCTCGAAACCTGATTACAATCCTAGGTAAAAGTTATGCAAATGAGACTACATTGAGGAACTCCTCAAGGAGTGTATAGAGCAACTGCTATGTCTCGAGCAGTTTCTTGTCATATTCGAGTTTACTTCTGTCCAGGATGAATCTGAAATGAGTGATGCTGTATCAATTTGTAATAATTAGATTAGAAAGAGGAAGCAATTTTAGAATGTATGGTGTGAAATGGAACTTACACGAGAATGAGTAGAATTATGCACCACATAACTATTTCGACTCTGCAAAAATCCACATCCATCGTTATCCTCCATGTTATTCTAATATCTATTAAGAAGGTCCGACTCCGATAATACTCCCTCCGTTTCGTTATTGATGTCCATTTGGAAATGGGCACGGAGATTAAGAAATTTTATTTGGAGATATATTTAATGAGTTTTAATTGTATTAATAAATTGACACAATTTTCGATGAATGGTTGGTGGAAATGAATGTGAATTTATCTAAATGTTATTAAGGTATAGTTTAAGCATTTGATTTAATTTTTTTTTTATTTTTTTTATGTTGTAATTAAAGAAATAATCTAAAGTTTTCAAAAAGATAAAAATCAAAATTTTCTACGTTCGGAGCGGAGCGGAATCGTGTAAAAGAGAAACTTTTGGAGAGAGAAAGTGTATAAGAATATGAGGTGGGTAATGAATAATGAGGGGCCCACCTCATATGGGGTGGATAGTGAGTAATTTGTCATTTTAGAAAAGTGGACATTAATAATGGAACAGCCTAAAATGGTATAGTGGACATCAATAAAGAAACGGAGGGAGTACAAGATTATATTTTCTAGAGGTATGTGCAATTCTGAAGTATTAGTAGGCTAGATAACATTTTAGGGGCTTGACTTTTTATTAAAGCCCTTGGAAGAGCAGGGAAGGGATATGGTGACGACTACTAAACTCAAAGGAACTTTCATGTACTTTCCAATGGTTCCTTGTTGGATGCTCATTGTTTGAAGGACAATCTGGCATATTCAATGAAGCATTCTTTTGCACGTATGCGGTATGAAGTTAGATTGGATAATGCAAGTTATCATGTAGAAAGCGGGAGATATTATGAGCTGTATTCTCCCCTACAAGTTATGTTGATGATAACTATTGCAGCCTGAAAGATGCACAATAGTTTTATATTATGTCTTGCAAATTTCATGAGGAGTTTTGGAGGGCCAAAAAGACTGTAATAATCTTGTGCTGTTGTTTACTTCTTGTTCTCTGTCATTATACTGTGTTGTTGGTATGTGTTCGACCTAAAACACACTTTGTGATTGATATCAGGATTTATTAGTTTTTATTGAAGCATTTAATGGCTGTATTAGGGTGCCCTTTGCTCCTGTCTACCATCTTTACATCAACTCACTTCAGTTTTCACATTGTAAAAAAGCATATGCATGGTAATAGCAGATGCTGTATTACACTTCCTTGTTGACAGCTATACGTTTTGCGTAAACTTGATACTTTTATAGATTAGAACTGCAAATAAGAAATATAAAGTTTATGGCCCTACCTGCAGTATAATTGTGGTTAAAATAGAATAGACTATAGCACATTTGAATGACTTCAGAATCCTAAAGAAAAATTCCTGTAAATCCCATAATTTGGGGGATATTCCCCCCCCCAACAACAAAATCTGCCATGGTTGTAGACTTTGTTTAGGTTAACAAGGTATTTTATTACATATATACACATGTAGTGATCCAGACATCGGCAGTTGATATTATGCTGTTTTCTGCTAATAGCACTAAACGCAAGTATATTGGGTGCCTGATTGTTACATATATATTTATTTATCTATGTCATATTTTATGGATCTAACCACGTACTGACAACATGAGATAATCTTTACCTCCACAAGAAGGCTGATCCTTAGCCATTGCTATTCATTATCTGCTGGAGGTGGAGGTTGCCTTCAGAGATGCCTTCTCTTCAGCTTCTACAGTTGACTGAACATGGTAGAGGACTTTTGTCCTCTAGAAGGTAACTCACTCCTTTTTGTAGTCAGCAGTTACCATTATGATTCAGTTATTTATATACTATGTGGGTCAATTTGTTTTGGATCTTCGGGGGGGCATGGAAGTATAAAATACTGATAGGTGAATGAGATTATGAAGCACAACGGGGAGGAGGACAGACTTTAGCAAAAAACTAAGATCTCTAATTAAAAAAAAAAAAAAAAAAAATTGAGATAACTTTTGCTTTCTTGACAGTTGTTGTTACTGTATATGTAGAAGCTTCCTGTTGATGCTCTTGCTAAGGCAGAGAAATGTTTGATTAGTGATGCGTGATACTTTTTCTTGCCAATGTAAAATTCCAGAAAATTTTGTTACTTGTATCCGTAAGATTAAACTGCTATCTTTTATATCCATTTATTTATCTGTCATTGGCCTAGTATACACGTGTTCAATTCTGAGTGGGGATTTTTTCAATAAATATGACAAAAATGCATGTTCCTGGGAAATTACAAACACAGTCGGCATTCCTTTGTTGTTTGCCTGCAGTACCTAATTGAAAAAAAAATTGGACCAAGCACATACTGAAAACGGTGAAAAACAGTAGTGTGCTGCTATGAAGTTGCATGTATTTTATCTTTGAAAGAACAGAAGAGGAACGCATGACTAACAGCATACTTCTCTTTACTACCTTTTTCACTCTCTTTTCTTTCCCTTGGAGGATATGCTTTTCTGGAGTTCTGTTTTTTAAAATTGATTCCATCTCATCATTGACCCTCATTGCTATTTTGCTGATGCATTTTCTTCACTTTTATTATATTGCAGGAAAGCTCTACTATTTGCCACTAGTATTGTTGCCGTTGGTGGAACTGCTGCAGCTGCTTATGTGCAGTCACGAAATAGCCGTAGAAGGAACAATTCTTTTGTTCATTCTAATGGAGCAAATGATAATAGAGATGAACAAGACCAGTTAATTGGAAATGATAGGAATGCCAAAACTAGTAGACAAAGGAGAGGAAATTTGAGATCTCTCCAGGTTTTGGTGGCTATCCTGTTGTCTCGTATGGGGGCGAATGGCTGCAATTGATATTTTATCTTTGCTGGCTATAGCAGTAAGTTTTCTACTTGAGGGAGGCAAAACTTGATATGCATGTACTTTTTATTTAACATGCTTGTTATTAGTTGTTAAAATTATATTTTGCTGAACTGCATGTTTTACAATCATCTGTGAGTTTTATAGACTCATTGAGTTCCATAACTTCTTTTTCATTTTCTGGTTGTTACTTTAGGTGGTTTTAGCATGCTATTCAAGCTCGTGCGCACTGAATCATTTGGTGTATCTGTCTTAATACTTCGTTCCTGAATTTGCAGGTCTCTAGAACTGCTGTAAGCAACAGATTAGCTAAAGTTCAAGGTTTCCTTTTCCGTTCTGCTTTTCTCCGGCGTGTTCCGGCATTTCTGCGTCTTATTATTGAAAATATTGTACTTTGTTTCCTCCTATCAACATTGAATTCCACCTCCAAGTACATAACAGGGACCTTAAGTTTACGATTCCGAAAAGTTTTGACGAAGCTTACACATACACAGTATTTTCAGGTAATTGGGAACAATGCTTATATAATAATGTAGGGGCATAACTTGTGTGATTTTTACTCATTACATATGTGAATATTGAATGTGATCTCTGTACTAACTAACAAGTAGGAATCCATGTGTCTACTGAAGTCCTTGTATTTTAGCAAGTTTCAGTTTACTAATAATTTGTCCTGTATGTTACACTTGCGGCTGTAATTTGTTTCTGAAAATCAAGTGTTCCCATTTGTGCTTCTTCATTGGGTGTTCCTAGATTGCTGTACAGTTATGTGGAAGTATAACGCATAAACAGTTGCAAATTCTGCCCTCCCAATTTGATTAAATAGACATATTTTGAGAAATTGTATTCTTGATATTCTGGTGTATGTGTATGAAGTGATATTTTAAGCTTTTTACAACTAATTCTTCTCGATATATTATATAAATTTAGAATATGGTGTACTACAAGATGTCTCATGTTGATGGTCGGATAAGCAATCCTGAGCAGCGAATTGCCAGTGATATACCAAGGTTTTGTTCAGAGCTGAGTGACCTTGTACAAGAGGATCTAGTTGCTGTTACAGATGGACTGCTTTATACTTGGCGTCTATGTTCATATGCAAGCCCCAAATACATTTTCTGGATACTAGTGAGAACTTCACAACTTACTTCTATGTGCTAGATTTTTCATTAACAGTGCATTTACTTTGTTTTTTCAGTTCATTGTTCTTGTTTATTGAGCAACCTTCATCTTTCTGTATGTTTTCAATTTGTAGGCTTATGTGTTGGGGGCAGGGGGGCACAATTAGGAATTTCTCACCTTCATTTGGAAAACTTATGTCCAAAGAACAGCAACTTGAAGGGGAATATAGACAGTTGCATTCGAGGTTACGGACCCATGCTGAAAGCATAGCACTCTATGGTGGAGAAAAGAGAGAGGAGTCTCACATTCAGAAGAAGTTTGAGAATCTTGTTAGGCACATGAGGGTGGTTCTTCACGACCACTGGTGGTTTGGCATGATTCAGGACTTCTTACTCAAGTATCTTGGTGCTACTGTTGCTGTTATCCTGATTATTGAGCCCTTTTTCTCTGGCAATCTAAGACCTGATAATTCTACCTTAGGACGTGCAGAGATGCTGAGCAACTTAAGATATCATACCAGTGTTATAATTTCATTGTTTCAGTCATTGGGAACTCTTTCTATAAGTTCAAGACGGCTTAATCGCCTGAGGTATTGATTGTTGAAGACTCTTGTCATTTTATAATATTATTAACCTCCTAATAGACTCTGAAATTGTTTGTTCTTCCATTCTGTTATAACATAATGTTTTGAGATTGAGGTTGGACTACTTTAATGTTTAAAACTTTTAAGCCTTGGAAACTTCTAAAATAGAGTAAGGGATATGAGTTTTGGTCAATATTGCTTTAGTTGAAATGCAGGCAAATTGTTATTAAGCTTCTATCGGATTATGATGTTAATTTGTTTCAAAGCAAGACTGATAAACAACTTCTTGCCAGTTAAATCTCTTAATCGTTCTTGAAAACTTAGTAGTTTAGGCAAGTATTTTGGTACTTCGTAACAATTTTGTACAGAAGGCCCTGCCCCTGACAGGGGTGATTCCTTGTCGAAAATGTAATAAAACTTTATGATCTCTCTTTTTTTCAAGTTTAAGGTGGAAATTGATCATAAGAATATCTGACACAAACTCCTGTGGGATTTGACATGTGGTTTTATTAAGAGCCGTGGTTCTAACTTGATATTTTTTGTTTTCGAAAATAGAGACCTGCTATTTCTTAGCTAGATTTCTTGAGATTTTATTTTATCAGATGACGTGGCAACTTTGTGCTGGGATTTACATGCTTCAGTTGAGCTAGTTGGCTTTCCATATTTTAATATAGATGTACTTGTTATTTGGATGTGCAGTGGTTATGCAGATCGTATTCACGAACTCATGGGTATATCTAGAGAGCTAGCCACCCGAGATGCATCTTCTCAACAGGTTGATGGACACAGGAACTATGTGAGCGAGGCTAATTACATCGAGTTTGATGGTGTCAAGGTAGCAAAAATTTTGGCATTTGATTTTTTTTTTTCTCATCCTTGCCTGAATCCTCAAAGCATGTTTGTATTTTCAGGTTGTTACCCCCACTGGCAATGTGTTGGTGGAGGATTTGACTCTAAGAGTTGAATCAGGCTCTAATCTTTTAATAACTGGTAAGTTCGGTTGGCTTATTCTTTCCTTTTCATAGTTCGTTAATTTATGTCAACCTACTTGTTCATCAAGTATAACGCTAATCTTGAAGTGTAATTGTCCCGACTCAAACAAATATCTCGTTCCATTTGGTTGCAAAGGGAATACAAGAACTGATATTCATTTTTTGACAGTCAGTTCAACCTTATAATAGCATGCAGTATGTTACTTTTAGTGGTTTTGCTGTATAAGATACAGAAACAAGATGAAACGAAGCTTGTTTGGATTTTTGATCTCTTATAATGTTCAATGCGTGGTCTTGCGTTTTTTGGTGCTTTTTTCTTTGATATTATTACCTAAACTCTGAAGATTAGCTGATTGGATAAGAAGGAATTAAAAGTTTATTCTATATGAAAGTAGTTTAGTATTATTTCGTTTCCTTGTTTATTAGTTCCATTGTTTGTTTACTTTGGTAGCATATTTCTTACACTATAAGTAGAGGCTACTCATTTGAAATCTGGACCTTACTTTTCATAATCATAATTATTTATTAAAATTGAGTTTTGCTCCCTATTCTGTGTTTGTTCTATTGGGTTTCCACCCTTTTGATTTATCATTTGCTATCAGATATCATTAGATGGTTAGAACCCTAAACCCTCAGGAGTAGCAGACTGTGTAACTTTTCTGGAGTACTTTTCATGGTTTGCTTTGTAATATATTTCACTCAATGCATTTTAAGGTCCAAACGGTAGTGGGAAAAGCTCTCTATTTCGAGTTTTGGGTGGTTTGTGGCCTTTGATATCTGGCCATATCGTGAAACCTGGAATTGGTTCTGATCTAAACAAGGAGATCTTTTATGTACCACAACGACCTTATACGGCAGTTGGGACTCTGCGCGACCAGTTAATTTATCCTCTGACAGCAGATCAGGAGGTTGAACCCCTTACACAAAGTGAGATGACGGAGCTGTTGAAAAATGTGAGATTCTTTCTAAGTGTGTGTTGTACACTTTTTCACAGTTCTTATGTGTAGTTTTAGTTGAGTCTTCTTTTTGGTGCAAATTAGGTGGATCTTGAGTACCTGCTTGGCCGCTACCCATCAGACAAGGAGGTGAATTGGGGTGATGAATTGTCTTTAGGAGAGCAACAGAGATTGGGAATGGCTCGTCTTTTCTACCACAAACCTAAATTCGCTATCCTAGATGAATGCACAAGTGCTGTCACAACTGATATGGAAGAACGTTTCTGTGCTAAAGTTCGAGCAATGGGAACGTCATGCATCACAATTTCTCATCGCCCTGCCTTAGTTGCATTTCATGATGTGGTCCTTTCTCTGGATGGTGAAGGAGGCTGGAGTGTTCATTATAAAAGGTAGGACCTTCGAATTGGAGTATATTTTGTTCACATGTTTGGAGTTCGGTACTGTTCTATATAGTCACTTTCATCAATTTGTAGGGAGGAATCTCCATCTCTTACAGAATCTAATAGGAGGAAAAGTTCTGATACAGAGCGTCAAAATGATGCTATGGCTGTCCAACGTGCATTCGCTAATACTAAAGAGGTCTCCTTCACATATTCTCCCAATTTCTATTAAATTAGTATTTAGATGCATCCCCTTGATTTTTAACTTTCTTGGAATTTTCACCCTCAGGATCCAGCATTTTCTGCTTCTAAGTCACATTCTTCAAAGTTGCTAGCAGCATCTATTAGTGATGGAGATGACTACACTCGTCCCCCTTTTCCTCAGCTACAAAACACTGCAAGGATGTTACCTCTAAGAGTAGCTTCCATGTTCAAGATACTAGTAAGTGTTATGATGGTTTTCTATAATCTGCTCTCAGCTTTGTTTAATATTTTGCAGTAAAGATCTAAAAACCGGCTAGCTTCAAAATTATAATTCAGCTATCCTTTTAAAGTTATTGGCAAATAACTCAAAAGCTTAACAGAAAATATTTAATTTTTTTTCGCATCATGCTAAAATATAAATTAGTAATTTAAAATTTTACTATAATTTTGTCTTCAGTGCATATTAATTACTCCCTCCGTCTCACTCAAATTGTGCAGTTTTCGTTTTCGGGTTGTCCCACTCTAATTGTCCACTTTCCTTTTTAACTTAAAATAATACTCTAATATAATCTGGTGGACCCACTATTTTATACTACCTCCGTCCTACTATTTTTGGCTCACTTCTTTTCGGCACGGAAATTAAAAAGAGTAGATGATAAAGTATGAAAGATGGTAGATGATAAAGTAGGAGAGAGAAGATGATAAAGTAAAAGAGAGAAGTTGTAAAGTAGGAGAAAGTAGGAGAGAGAAATGATAAAGTAGGTGAGATGATGATAATTATTTTGCCAAATTGGGAAGTGAGCCGAGAAATAGTGGGACGTCCGTTTCGGGAAAGTGAGTACTACTTTACACACAACTAATAACTTTCTTAAGCTACGTATCGAAAAGAAAGCTGGACAATTGGAATGGGACGGAGGTAGTATTAATTTTAGTTGCAATGGATGTCGTGATTACTTTTCCAGCTAATTTATTCTATTCAGTATCCTGGAAAAGTTGCTGGCAGTTTTAGAATGTTAAATAAAAGTTGTTTTGGGAACTTTAAGGATAGATTAATGATTAATGTCTCAGGTAGTGACTAGTAACATTGGCTGCTAGTGGAAAGAGAGAAGCCAATATGATATTCCCTCATTTTCATTACATCATGTCCACGGCTCAAACCATATCAAAATAAGTGAACTGTTAAGAAAAGAAACGAGAGGAAACTATGAGCAGTAATATAAGAATTTTTTTGGTTGTTGATAATTGATATACTTTTTAATTTCATTGATGCCTAAATTGATATGTAGGGGCAACTTAGCCTTGTTAGTGGATTTTATTTTTTAAGTATCCTAAAGGCTGTTGTCTGTGTCTTTAAGATGTACTTGATCTGTTTCATGGCTTTGTTTTAGCGTTAGGATTATGTTGTCCAGAGAGCAGAAAGTCTCGCATAGCAAGTGTTCTGTGAAGATTATGCTTGTAGGGAAGTGATTATGCATAGAGTTTGTAAAAACAGCTTGACAATAATAGTACTGTTTGCAGTTTGCAGAAACTAAAAGCAGAAAAAAAAAATTTAAAAATGACAGTGTTCATAACGATCACTTGTATAGGTGATTGGCAGTATAGCCTTATCAATTTATTTGTAGTTTAGAGAAAATTTGGTAAAATGCTAAAAGTTGAGGATGGAAGTGTTAAAAGGAAATTGTGTTAAATTACAATTTACAAATAAACCAAAAACAGAAGGATAAAAAAAAAAGCACTTCCTTGGTGCTTTTGGGTCAAGTTTTTTCTAGTTTATACAAGGACATGAAATTTGATAACACTCAAAACTGCTGAATACAAGCTAGATTCAGGTTTTCAGATTTTTCTCAGGCTAGAATGTGTTTCCATGTGTTGCACTTCCTGACCTAGTACTTGCTTTAGGTACCCACGGTGCTTGATAAGCAGGGTGCACAGCTCCTTGCAGTTGCGATATTAGTTTTATCCAGGACTTGGATATCCGATCGCATTGCTTCTCTAAATGGTATTTCTGTTATTTTATAATTTTTTTCTTTTCTGCTTCCAATTAACACCATGCGCATAACATTTTACATGTTAATTGTGTCTCAGGGACAACTGTAAAATACGTTCTGGAGCAAGATAAGGCTGCATTCGTTAGGCTGATTGGTGTTAGTGTTCTTCAAAGTGCTGCATCCTCATTTGTTGCTCCGTCGTTAAGGTACTTTACTTTGTATATCTAAAGATAGCCTAGAAAAGTAGGTGCATGTACAATCACTTTTCTGTTATTACTTGGTTTTATATAGACATACTGAGCCAGGTTGTTCTCTGTGTGGTATGATACTGGATTTTAAAGTCAAAACAAAATGTGTTTGGTTGAAGTTATTAGAAATTTTCTGAATCAATCTCCTGTAAATGAGTAGTATACCCTTTTGTGGAGGTCACAGAACATAACTTCTTTTCTTGAAGTCTTGAACTAAATATATATTGTCTGAAACTATCATCTTCAAATAGTGATGTGGCTATGAGAGCATCAACTTCTGACGTCTACTTTAAATACAGTAACCGGAATTCACTAATATTTTTATTTTTCATATCTTATCTAATATAAAAAAACCAACTTCCGGATAATCCTGATAGAACGCTTCCTATCGTTATCATTTACTATCGTGCTCTGTAATACAAGAGTCATAGTTTTAGAAAACCTTCAAGGCTTATGCCTCCAGGCTCACCTTGAGGAGAGGCTAGCATTTTTTGAACTTTTTAGGATCAATATAGTTTTTCTCGATTTTGTAAATTGTTTTTATGATCATATTAACATATTATTACAGATCCCTAGAAATCCTAAATCGAATAGACACCACTCATCTCCCTGTGCGAGTTCTGAAAGAATTGTTTTGATAGGTGTCAAGGTGAAGGCTATGAGGCTCTACTAGTGATGCAGCCCCAATATTAAATTTAGTGCTTATAAATGTTAACCGAGACAATTTCCCCTTTTCAAGTTTTATGGTCAGAAGTAAATATATCTAGTTCTCTCTTCTTGAAACTTACCTTGCAATGTTTACAGGCACCTGACAGCTTTGCTTGCACTTGGATGGAGGATTCGCCTGACCAAGCACTTACAACGGAACTACTTAAGAAAGAACGCATATTATAAGGTACTGAGTTGCATCATCTGAGAGTGATAAACTTACTTTAGATAGTGTTAGAATTAGAGTACATCTTGTATATACACAGCATTTTATTTAATTTGAAAACAGTGATAAATAAGTTGTTAACCTAGTCTCTGCTATTAGGTAAGTTTCCCAGATTGAGCGTTCGTGTTTTTGGTGTAATTTTTGTGCTTCAAGTTGAAACATCCACTAGCTCCAGCCAGTGCCAACTGACCTTGGTAGACCTACACTTAGGCTCAAGGAAGCATTGTCCTGTCCTTGAATTATTTCTTTTTCCTTTTCTTTTTTTTCTTTTTTCATATAATAATACTGTCACATAGTTTCTTTCTATAAATAAATGTCATGTGGAGTGTATATATATATATATATATATATATATTGCAATTTATCTTGCCCATAGTAATCTCGATTAAACAGTTTTTTGTAAAATCGTTCCTACATTTATTTTTATTCACACTTACCTCTGTTTTAAAGATTTTTTTTTTTCAATCATAACATTTTAGCTTTAGACCTTATAATAAATAAAAAACTGGGATCCCCTCCCACAGAAAATTCTCGGTCTTCATGTTTTTGGTGTAATTTTCCTGATTTCTATTTAATTTAAAATCATAGTTGTCTAATCAGTACATAAGTATGTACTCCCTCCGTCCCATTCATCTTGTCGTACTTTCTATTTTGGGTTGTCCCATCCAGCTGGTCCCATTCCAAAAAGGGAAACTTTTCTATAAACAATCAACTATTCTTTTGTGGGACCACCCATTCACTCACAACTAACAACTCTCCTTAATATACGTGCCGAAAAGAAATGAGACAAGCTCAGTGGGACGGAGGGAGTAATATTAAATTCATGATCTTATAATTTTGGAGATTTAAGATTGATGTTGTTGAGGTTTGTAGTTTTGGTTCAATTGAAGCAGCAGCGACCAACATAATTCGCGTATGGTAGTGCTTATTTTTTTAACATTTAGTATTTCATTAAGTTAGCACATGAATGTTTCATAGCTATTACATATGACATGATTTGTGGAATACCAAATGTTTAAACTTTTGAAAGAAATTTGCCAAATTTCCTTACATCATAGTACATGGATGTATTACAGGTTTTTCAAATATCAGGAGCAAATATTGATGCGGATCAAAGATTAACTCAAGACTTGGAGAAGTTGACTACTGATTTGTCTGGACTGGTCACTGGAATGGTTAAACCTACTGTTGATATTTTATGGCAAGTATTCAGAAAGTTGCTTATGTGGTGCATCAGTACCTGCTTAATTAATGACCAGCATTGTTTCTCTTTTACAGGTTTACCTGGAGAATGAAGCTACTGACAGGTCGGAGAGGAGTTGCTATTCTGTATGCGTACATGTTATTAGGTTTAGGTTTCCTGAGGATTGTTACACCCGATTTTGGTGACCTGACTAGTCAGGAGCAACAAATGGAAGGAGCTTTTAGGTGATCTTGTTTTCAGTCTAAAAGATGCACTAACTTGAATTGAATGATTTTGGTTCATGAGTTCGTCAAACTTGTCGAAATTATAATCGACTCACTGGAAAAGTGGAATGTGCCCGATTGATTTGGAGGTTCTCCATAATGTTCAAATTAGCATGCACTTAGGAAGGTTGGTTGGTTTGTAAAGGTGAAAGGGAACGGGAGTGAGTGTGATAATAAAGGGGAACATAATTAGTATAGGTTGGTTCCCTTAAGAAAGGAGAGGAATGGAGGATTCCCCACTTTTGGATATCAAGTAACTGTTCATGGAATCACTCTAAAGTTCTATTCATGGAATCATTTATCATAACCAAGCAACCACGTTTTATTCCTTTCTAGTTCCTTTATTTTTAAATCTTTAAAGCATGCAACCCTAAATATCTTCCATCGTATCTGAGTTTGTAGCTATCTTTTAGCTATAACTGTAAATTGAGTGGTAGGAAACCTGATGAGTTTCGTATGATTACTGATTGCTTAATAAATTTCTAATTATAATTAGACAATGGCTTGAAGGTATTTCTGTAATTTGTAAATATCTATGCACCTATTTGACATTGATCATATTACAAAATCTATTTTATCAGTTAGGTTGTTGCTCAATTAAAACTTATTCAGTACTTTGTGGTGATCCTTAACAAATACTTTGTTTATCAGGTACATGCATGAAAGATTGCGGACACATGCAGAATCTGTTGCATTTTTTGGTGGTGGTGCTAGAGAGAAAGAGGTACTGGTTCTATTATCACTTTAGGATTTCAGATATTCCAGTTGATATATTATTTTGTTCAACGAGAATTATTGCTATGATGCTATCATCATACTAGTATGAATTCAAACTCCAAGGGTATTATATGAGAGGTATACCCTTGCTTGCTTTGTTTAATTATTCAGTTCAAATTGAAGTCTTTAAAAAGCTATCTTTAGGAATTATTCAGACTTTGTAACGAAACATGAGCGTAAAAATACTTGTTTTTTGTCTCTACTTGGACACTGATAGATATATCATAGTCTTAGATACTTTTGGCAAGTGTTCTGAATTTGTAGTCTTCTGCTGCCTATGTTGCTTCTATTATTTACTCTAATAATCATTATACATTCTACTTGCAGATGATTGAACTGAAGTTCGGGGCACTTATTAACCATTCAATGTTTCTTCTTAAGAAGAAATGGTTATTCGGTATTATAGATGACTTCATTACAAAGCAACTTCCTCATAACGTAACTTGGGGATTGAGCTTGTTGTATGCTATGGAGCATACGGGTGATCGAGCCTTGACTTCAACTCAAGGTCCGGGGAGTTTCTCTCACATTTTTAAACTATAGAGTTTTTATATATTCTGTTCAAGAGGTTTTGACTGTTTTGCTAAACTCTACTTCAGGTGAACTGGCACATGCCTTGCGATTCTTGGCATCTGTTGTATCTCAAAGTTTTTTGGCATTTGGTGATATTCTTGAGCTACATAGAAAATTCCTTGAGCTTTCTGGTGGTATCAACAGAATATTTGAACTTGAAGAGCTTCTGGATGTTGCTCAGCATGGTTAGTATTTAGTTTCTTTCGTTGCTTCTCTATGGGATAGTTTAGATATTATGGAAGTATTCCCCATCATAATATGCTTTAAAGTAGTAGAATTGCTGAAGAAGATGTGGGACACAATATCTTTCATTGTTTTGTATGCCAAAAGGAATTGCAAGCTTGATGGGTAAGAAGAGGAAGGGGGTTTTATGGGATGTCTCTTATGGAGATTGCCATACTCAAGATGTCTTGGTATTTGAACATATTGTTTTAAGAATAAAGTGTTAATGTTTGTTTCTTGTTAGTAAACTATGTACATTTATTCTATGAGGGTGTGTCAAGTTTACTTGAAATTGTAAAAATGAAGACAAAGTAGACTGAAATACTTATGTGTTCGATTAAAACTTTTGAAATTAGATAAGAGGACTTGCAATAAAGAATATAGTTGTTAGAATAAACAGATTCGGCAGATTGGGAGCAGACTTGAAGAATGAAGTATATGCTTTCTAAAAATACCTTAAGCTTTTAGCCTTTTACTTATAGCTTTCAGTGATTTTGTATACTCTGACATATTTTACTTTGCAGGAGAATATGATGGTTCTTCAAAATTTAAATCTACTGAGCTTCCGTCAGATGATATTATTTCTTTCTCCAAGGTGGACATAATTACACCAAGTCAGAAAATTTTGGCTAGACAGTTAGTCTGTGAAATTGTTCCTGGGAAAAGCCTGCTTGTTACTGGTTAGTAGATATCTTCCGTATTTCAGCATCTAACTTGTTCCATGCAGAAGCCAAATGATTATGCTAACAATTTTGCTGGTGATCCTTCCTAAAATTTCTTCTATGTCAAGGTCCAAATGGAAGTGGAAAGAGTTCGATCTTCAGAGTCCTTCGAGGACTTTGGCCTGTGGTCAGCGGGAAGCTTACTAAACCTTACCAAGACATTGATTCTAAATCCCAATGTCGTCTTTTTTATGTGCCTCAGCGACCATATACATGCTTAGGAACTCTCAGAGATCAAATAATATATCCACTCTCTCGTGATGAGGCAGAGAAAAGGGTACTACATTTGGTAGAAGAAGGTGATTTCAGTTATTCTCTGTTCTTTTTTTCTAGCAAACTTCATATTTGCATTCCACACTAAAGTTTTGAGGTCTTTATCTGAACCTTGATGTGTCAGAAGTAGTCACTTACTGGACACCTTCTTTGCTAAACCTTTTATCCCTGCATGTGGAGCTCCAGCAGTTGATTATAATTTTTTTTCATTTTCATGAACTTCGTATTCTGCACAATTCACATTTGTCCTGATAGTGTATTATGTGTATATAAATAATGAGAGAAGTGAGAGAGTCTGCCTGTCCACATTAGGGGTGTGCATAAAAACCGTCCAACCGCCTCCGCCCGCTTGACCCGCCTGTTGGACACCGTAACCGCCGGTTAATTTTTCTCAAAATTAACAGCGGTTCAATTTTTTAGCAAACCGCCATTGAGTGGGTGGGTCGCGGTTTGCCCGTGGCAGTTAACCGACCCGCCCGCCGCCCTAATTTTTTTCTTTTCTATTATTAGTCTTAACTTTTTTAAATTAAAAGCTTTAAATTAAAGTGAGATTATAGATACAATATGTCTCAACAAAGTGGTATTTCAAAAATTCCTTCTCCATATGAATGTGTTATCGTGCCGTAAATCTTAGAATATACTATCACACTCATTTCATTTGAAGTTAAATCCATTCTCTAATTTGGACTTTTTTTTTGTGTGTGGTGCCCAAAGTGTTGTCTCCTACTTCATATTTAAAACAAATAATTGTCTTCCCGTAGTATGTTTTGTTCCTTCTAACTAAATCAACTTACAAAATTCGTCAAAATCACTATAGATAATAAATAATTAAGTAGTTAGGATATCTAATTATTTGACCCGCAAAACCGCCCGCAACCGTCCGCAAACCGCCCCACCCGACCCGCAACGGTTTGGAAAAAAATAAAACCGCCACGGTTTGTAAATTTATGAAACCGCCTATGTGTAGATCGGTTAATTTTTGTGTCCGAACCCGCCCGAACCCGCCCGTGCACACCCCTAGTCCACATTATAGACAATTTGCTTAGGATCCTATCTAATAGTTAATACTCGTGGCGTGTTTGTCTAATTGGAGCCTAACAATTAAGAGCATATTGATGAGCATATATTAATATTAGTGTATAATGATTTGGGTTTCTTTAATGAATTCAATTTCTTGGTGTGTGTTCTGCCTTCGAGGCCCTATTAGGTTTTTCAAAACATTGGTGATAAACAAAGATATACATTTGTTTCTGTTTATGGTATGCATAGCAGAAGATTGCTTTAGTTGAATGTCAGAATTATTTCCGAAAATTAATGTCATGATTTCTAAACCTAGGTCAAGAATCAGTTGGTGCCGCGGATGTTTTGGACGTGCAATTGAGAAGTATCCTAGAGAATGTTAAATTACTATATCTCTTGGAAAGAGAAGGCGGATGGGATACTAGCCAGAACTGGGAAGACATTTTATCTCTCGGAGAACAACAGCGATTAGGCATGGTGTGTTACTTACACGACACATATTTAAGGATATGCACTCCTTGTATAAAGTAACTTTTGGATTTATGCTCAAATATTGACGTTACTTGTACTTTTCTGCAAGGCACGATTGTTCTTTCACAAGCCCCAGTTTGGTATCCTGGATGAATGCACCAAGTAAGCTTAATTCCTTTTCTTCTTCATTCCTTGGCATAATTAATTTCATTGTTAACATTTATTTCCTTTTGCGATGTTTATATGAAGTGCTACGAGTGTCGATGTTGAAGAACACCTTTATAGGCTGGCAACTGAATCAGGGATTACCGTTATAACATCCTCACAGGTAGTCTATCTATCACATCCTAGTTTACTTGTATTCTATCTATATGCTACTTAGGTTTATCAGTTAAAATGACCACCTACAATTGATAAAATATATCGTTTCTGCAGCGTCCTGCATTGATACCATTCCACTCGGAGGAGTTGCGGTTAATCGACGGTGAGGGTAAATGGGAGCTCCGAACAATCGAGCAGTGATTTACTTGCAATTTGGTGATGGTATTTTGGGCTTGCGGCAAAGTTTCCTCACATTGAAATGATGGAAATTTCTACATACCACGAAGTGGCAGCAGCCAAGTTTGATAATTATTGTATATCCAAATAAAATACGAAATTAGATCAGAAAGTATACGTATGGTTTAAATTTATTTTCCTCACTTGGTGGTTAATTTGGTGCATGGAGATAGATGTAGCGTAAGAGCTATGTAAAGTGATAATGGCTGACGGATGATCATTTCCGTTGTGTTGTAATATTGTGATCAATCAATTTGTTAGGCCCTGCTATAATAAAGCGGCCTATCATTACGCACACTGCACCTTGAATCTTTTCAATTCCTTCGTTAATTATTAGAGTATTGATACCGTTTTTCTGAAATTGAAACTGAAAGAAGCATACCGTGGTGTGTATATTTTGAGTACTTTTCATAGTATTGGTGGTTCTTGATTGTGATATTATAGGTGGGATATTTTCAGTATCAACAGTTGATATCATGGTAAAACGACAGGGTTAAGTTCAATACCACACACACAAAGCATAAATAAAGATAGAGCAGAGCCATTACATCTCAAATTATTATTCATATTCATCATCAGCATTGCACTTCTACTCCTCATTTTTCACCAATGCGAGGAGGAATTGCGTGGTCGAGAGGAATGCTGTTACCCTTATGATACTCTTGTTTGATCCGCAGCATGCTAACCTCAGCTTGAGTCAGATCCTTCTCGTCTGTGCCAAGCCCCTTGATGGCTTGGCGGAGTGTTTTTTCGTAGTATCTGTCGGGATCGGTCAAACACTTGATCGTTGCTCTGAGGAACCTCAACAATTCATCAGTCGGGTCAGCCTTCAAATCCTGCATAATCTATTTTCACAAAATTCAAGTATACAACAATAACATAGATATATGAAACAAGATAAGCTTATACCTTATTAATTCGTCATTGTACTGGTTAAGTGTTGCATTGAGCTGTGCTTTCATCAGCATAGGCCTTTTCATGAATCTTCTCATGCAGAATCTTAGCCTCCGATTTTGCCAATGCCATGCTCACCTCTTCTCCTTCGTATCGAAGATGAAACACAAGTTGGAAGTGTACTTCTTACTTTGCTGAAGTCTCCAGTAGTGTGATGCGCAACATCTTCTTCGAGAGATTTCTTGTAAAGAACATGATGAACAGTTGATATGATGACCTAGTGCAAGCAATTTCCATAAGCACAAAGTTGTTAGCAGTGACCGTGCATCTCTCTCAGCTGGATCCAGTGGTAACACCACACATTATCAATCACCATTAATCCAAAGATAAGTGAACAAACTCAGATGATATCATCCATAAGTAATCAATCAACTAAAACAATCACCATCATGCATTGTATATAAGATATAACTATCATTGCTTCTATGTTTCTGGATCACAAATGGGAGGATGTATCAAGAGAAATATGATCTTGAATAATAGGCTCAACCAATAGAGAGACAATTATAAGTCGTTTGAGTAAAATAATCAACCACTAACCAGAAAATCACCAGAAAGTTCTTTATCCAAGTCTTTAAGAAGATCTTCTCCATAAGCTGCAGTATATGCTTCCAGAATCAATTTTCTCTGCGGTGCATTCCGATGCGCCAGAATCTTGATTATGGCGTGTTCGTCTGTCCCCAGTCCTGCAAAGACAAATTCAGCTTTTCTTTACTAAACAGAACATCATGTAGGCCATCTTTGGTCCTTTCCATGTCAAATGAGCATATAGATTAGAATGTATTAGCACCTAGATAATAAAAGGTTTGAGTCTTTTTAGATGATAATGCTCACAATTTCAGAGCAGTCACATACTTATATGAAGGGGGAAATAACAACTTGAAGTTTTCAAGAATAAATGTAATATTTCCATTACTTGCGATCATGATATTAAACAATTTCTCGGATATAAGTTAATTCCCAGAAATACTGCCCATTTCAAGAAATTATTCACCAATGGACAAAACCCTTGAATGATTTTTCACTTTTCTCAAATCCCAGATATAGAAGAATTCATTACAGATCTAGTGAAGAGAAACGGGGAGGGATTTTGTTGATACCAACAAAAGCTTTACGGAGCTGCTCAGAATCCTCTTCCGGAGGAGGCACATTTGTAGGGACTTTAAGCGTCGCCATTACTCTCTATATCTCTCTCTCTCTCTCTCTTTCAAATACGCACAGAAGATGGTGAGAGAGTGATGACATAAATCGAGGTTGAGTAACGTGAATTGGCGTTATTACATTGATGCAATGCACATCTAGAATCCAGTGAACGTGATTCTTATTAAATCATTTAATTATAGTTTCCGTATGTAAGGGTGTCATCTTCTATCTTACTTTATGTTCCACTACATGTCTCACCCTCAAAGTTGACTCAACTAAGAGTTTGAATGAAGACATGGAGTTAGGTTAAAAGAACATATGTCCTCATTTTAAGGGATGAGATATGTAGTGTGGGATAGAAGATCCTCACCCATGTATGTAATAAGAAGTGAGGGTATGATTGTATGCATAAAATACTACTGATAATATTTTAAAATCTTTGAATATGCAAATAATGAAATAATATATCAAAAGTAATGCAATTTTAGGAGACTATTGTTTTCGAAAATATAAAGTTCTAACATACTAGTATAATAAACGGTTGTAATTGGGAATAATCAAGAAAACAAATAGTAAAATAATAACATGTTAGTTAGTTTTTTTTTTTTTTTTTGAATTAGAATGATAGTTAATACACGTCAATCAATTAGTCCAAGATCTTAATAGAGAATTAAATACATTTATTTCAGCAGAGATTTTTAACTCCAGCTACCATTATTTTGTTTACGTCCTTCTGTTTTAGCAGAAATAGACAAACTGCAGTTAGGATTCTGCGATCGTGTCAATTACTTTAATTTTTATACTTTAAATTTGAATCTTATTAACATTTTATTCCCATCACACATTATTTTTTAATGTAATTTTATAAGAAAAACTCATACCCACTACTCAAAATGCATTTGATACACCACGCTAAGATATTCACATTATGTTAACCATGTCTGATAATTTCTTCATCTTCCCCACCAGGCAAGCACCTCAATGATTATGCCGTCCCAATATAGGTTTTTTGTATATACACACACGATTGAACATACTTCCCCCATTCCATTCATCTTGCTTTACTTTTCAAACCGAATTGTCCCACTCATTTTAGCTCATTCCTTATATGGTCAGTTTTTACACCCTCTGCCCCACTATAAGTTAATTGACTCACTTCTTTTTTACACGGAAATTCGAGAAAATTGTATTTTGTAGTTTGAACCCCTGGCTAAATCGGAGAATATGTTTTGACAAGTGTCTGGACTAAGCTTGATACTCTATATATAAAATGATGATTGTATAAGTATTTACCTTGTGGCCCTTTTAAATAAGTAATCGGAAGTATTTTTATTTCCGAAAAAAAAATATTAAAAAAACTGTTTTGCTTTTGTTTTCCATCACGTCCTGATTACCGTGTCCCTCCGTGGGAGTCGGGATGACAAAATGACCTTTTGGTAGTTAAATTATGGCGCCGTTTGGGAGAGCTTATCAGCAATTTCTTTTAATTTGTTCTAAAAATAAACATTTTTACACGCGTTTGAGAAAGGCTTATAAAAATATCATATTCTAAAAAATAAATTTATAAAAATAAGCTGAAAATAACTTGTGAAAATAGATCTACATATCAAATCGCATTGCTTATTTAACTTAAGTGCTTTGGACATAAGCACTTTTACCATTAGCACTTATGTCATAAGTACTTATTTAAGGTGTTTTTCAAACGGGCCTATGTCCACACGTTCTCTGATTTGTTTAGAAAGAACCATTAATAATGAGACGCCCAATTATGAAAGCGAGCAAGTTATAGTAGGACAGAGGAAGTACTTCTTATTCAAAGACTAAAACAGTGGAGGTATGGAGGGAATATAAAAAAACTGCGTTGAGAAGAAGTGAGTCAAATTGAATCAAAAAAATATGAAATAAAATATAGAAAATAATGTAAAGAATTATATTTGTGCGGCGTAACATATAATATAAATAAACTATGTTTATATATCAGAAATAATAGTATTAATCTAAATAGTTATGAATGCTGTAACTTTGTTATGCACTATCTCCAGTAACTGTGTGTAATTCTAGCTTCTTTAAAAAAAAATTTATGTTCTATGCCATTAGTTGTACAACCACTTGAATTCACAGCAGTGTAGATCTATTCCCTTAACCGATTGTCATTTCTATGGCAAGCTATCCAAGGGAGGCTCTCTTCCCTTAACCGATTGTCATTTCTTAATATTGATGATACTTGCACATTGTGTCATGCATCTATTGAGTCTAACGAACATTTGTTTTTTGCATGTGCAAGGACAAAGCTCGTATGGGAAGAAATCAAGAGATGGTTGCAAATCACTAGAGCAATGACCACCATCCTTAGTGCCATCAAGTGGTTCGACCAAGAGAAGCGAGGCTCACTTGTTGTACAAAGAGCGCGTCGCATTGCCCTACCATCCACGGTGGCAACGATTTGGAAAGCAAGGAATGCTCTCATCTTTGAGAATGATCAATTTACGGTTAGCCAGCTTGTATGGAAGATCAAGAGAGACGTCTACACGGTTCTTTTTGCACTGTTTCCTTTGGAGACGGTGATGGAGCGACTGCTGAACCATATGACATGACCACACCTTTCACCTTGGGTACTCTTTTCCCTACCTCGGGGTTTTTTCCCACGGGGTTTTTCACTGAGGTAGGTTTTGACGAGGCCCTAACCCTTCCTTCTACACCTCGAAGGAGACAGGGTCTAAGTGTGGTGCGACTACTATGGGACGACGGTGGATGACCATGCGGAGATTGTAGATCACAAGGGCACAATGTAGCCGTTTGCCTAGAGAGTTCTAGTATTGTACCACATGTCCTTGGGACATTGTTGAGTAGTAGTTACGGCCTCCCAGTATGTTGGGGAGATGTATCCCGCGGGTATGCCCGTGACAATTTTGTACTCTTTCTTTTTCTTTCGTGGATCAATAAAATTTGAAAAATCCAAAAAAAAAAAAAAAAAAAAAAAAAAAGTGTAGATCTATCTCCGTTACTTAACAAACTCTGCCTTTTAATTGGTAGAACGAAATACGAAATAATAATAAGATAATAGAGTATGATGGAATGTCCCATCCCCTCCAACTGCGTCTAACTTATTTTTGAATATAAAAACAACACAAGTTAAGTCTACAACGCAAGGAAACTTGAATAGATAGTAGCAAACCTCCACCCTAACAACATGTTGCAGTACCCAAGAAATACAACATAAATCAAACAAACTCCACAATCTTCAAGAGGCGCCGCTTGGCTTAGCCTCGTCGTATGCAGAGAGATGAACACCGAGGGCAGCTCGACCGGAGGGGTCTAGATTCTTGGACCATGCTGCATCCCATTCTACAGCCTTTGCAGTACTGCACGCGACGCTTGGACCCCCAGGGACAGTAGATCTAGCAGAGTTCTGTTCCAAATACCCAGTAAAGTTTAAGACACAACTACACCAAATACAAAGGAGTGTGATGTTTTGTGATTCACCTTAGGGAAGAACCTCTCAAAAATAGTCCTATAATAGTATGCCTCTTTGGTGGTTGGAGTATTCTCAGGGTAAACGAAATCTGCTTTGGCTAGCATCGAATCTGTAACCTGTTTTTCGTCATCAAAAAGTGAGAAAACTGCATGAAACGAAAAGATGATCCAGCAATTTTCACAAGTGTAGATACAGTTTTACCTGTTGTTCGGCGTGCTCTTTCAGACCATCAATCCAACTGTATCCGACTCCATCACTGAATTGTTCTTTCTGTCTGTAAAGAATGTGCTGAAACACCCAAAATGGATTGTTTATATGGTTGCATGTGTCAAAGTGTTTTCTCCATAGTATTAGAGAAAAAGCTACAAACCTTTGGCAAATATGGAGCCTGCTCATCATCAAATGCATTGCGTAGAATCCACTTCTCAATTCTTCCAAGATCAGGCCTTATCTGCCAAAAAGTAAACCAAAACTCTTCAGTGCATTTTAGCTCCATCAGAGTGAAAAATATATTTTTACCATCAGTAACCCTGAAAAAAACACACCCCCAACTTCTTTCCATTCAGTACAGGAAAGGAAAAGTAACAGTTCAATGGATAATACCACAATCTCAATTGCCACCATATCGGTTAGAATAAAGAAGGAAAATAAAATGGTCATTTAATATATATAATCATTTCTCACATTATGTGCTTTGTCCGGGGATTTCTTGCACATGCGCAAGAATTAGACAATTTCTATGACATTATAGTGCTGCATATCCCAGTTTAGTTACTGCCCTGACTAAGGCCACGAAAGAAGGAACGAGATCAAAATATCCAATCTCACCATTTTCCATTCTGGATCGATACTCATTGCAAGATTGATAAACTCCTTGTCTAAGAAGGGAACACGAGCTTCAACACCCCATGCTGAAGTTGACTTATTAGCTCTCAAACAGTCATAAAGATGAAGAGCTTTGATCTGGACAGTCAAGCAGACATTATAGCTATTTGTAAATGTGTGAAGGAACGTTTACAAGAAACTCCATGAACATTTTAGTTGTATGTAAACATGAAACACATATACCTTTCTACATGTTTCCTGGTGAAACTCGTCCTTGTTCGGAGCCTTGTGAAAATATAAATAACCTCCAAAAATCTCATCAGAGCCTTCACCAGAAAGTACCATTTTTACTCCCAGAGATTTGATTTTTCGAGACATAAGAAACATTGGCGTACTGGCCCTGATCGTAGTTACATCATAGGTCTCAATGTGATATATGACCTCCTCTAACGCATCTATTCCTTCCTAATTTTGCAATCAGAAAATGTAAAGTAACAATTATTCCAACCTTATGCAAGAACGGTAAGCTGTGAATAAATCCATGAATAGGAGAAAATACTACCTGCACTGTAAAATGGAACTCATGGTGACGAGTACCAAGGTAATCTGCCACTTCTCTGGCAGCTCCTAAATCAGGAGAGCCCTGTTGAGACGTATCATCAACATTGAGAGATGAGCATTGGCATGAGTAGAATAGAAAGAATGGAAGTTTTAGAGATACGATCAATGGAGCCATTATTATGCATTGGTCAATTCATAATATCATAGATACCCATTAATTTTTTATGCACCGACAAAATTTTTAAATCAACAAGACTATATTTCAAATGAAATTAATTTTAAATGAGAAGATCAAGGAGAGTACAGTCAAAATTGAGCATTACACATTGTTATCACCTTTAATCCAACGCAAAATGTATGTAGTTGTGAACCCCACTGTGCAGCTGTCGAATCCGCCAGATAGCGGGAAGCAACCGAAGCAACAAGGGACGAGTCAAGTCCACCAGATAGTAGAACACCAAATGGTACATCTGTCATAAGTCTCTTGGTAACAGCCTGCAATAGCAAAAGCATTATTTATTTGTTCCATTTTAGAAAAACAAACAAGCAGCCTATCCTAAGGAAAACAAGCATCAAGAACCTGCAATGACTTGAAAAACAACTATGTAAAGGAACTTCATATGTTTTTTCCGTACAGGAAGGCTTCTAAAAATGCGCCGTAAACTCATAAAATTGTAGTAGGAAATGTTTTAGCCCCAGAATTGCATAAAAATGTATGTGCTAAGATATCATTTCCTTAGTAAATACACAAGTAGAAAGAAACAGGGTCTTAACAAAAGGAAAACGGATGTAGAAGCTGGAACAAAGGTAAGTGACCGGGTCAACTAAGAGATAAGATCTGGAAGACCTGGAAACGACCAGTCTGACCGAAATCATTAATTTAAGAACACGTAGTGACCTATATTTACAAAAATAGGAAACCAAAAAAGAAAATTAATTATTACAATGGTTCTCCTGAATCATGTCAGAGTTGGGGAACAAGAAGTAACTCAAAAGTCTAAAGCTGAGACAATATCAATCAAACTAACCTTCTCAAAGGCCTTTCGCAGTACAAGGGGATCGTAAGAACCTGAAGGTGTGGTTTCTGCATACCATGGGGGGTTGTACCATCTTCTAAGTCCTCCTGTAAATATCATTTGATTTGCCTTGATGATTCTGCTAGCAATTAGATTATGCAGTACAGAGGAAAATAGCACGTGGAGATATGTTTGTTTAGCTTCCCCATGATTAAGCTAAGAAGAAAGGACCGAACACTTTAACAATATTAATAATTCTAGAAAAGTCTCAGCTCTCTCACACTAAATCTCACAGTTGCAAGATATTATCTATCTATATTCTATCTTATGAGGAAGTATCTTACTGGCAAAACGAAGGACTAGGTTTTTCACTAGTACATCTAAAAAACAAGCTACGAGGACATGGATGGGTTCGACTTCATGGTACTGTAACAGTTTTCAGCACTAAAAACTAATTATGACAACTCTATTAAGTTTTTTTTGACAAATAGAACAATAACAGAACGAATCAGAAGCTTTTCATACAACAAGGCACAAGCTATATAAAAACATGGATTTTCATGGTTATGCCAGCTTTTTTTCGTACTCCTAAATATTTATATGAGCTTTTTTGAGAGGTATGAAAATAACAGGATGAATCTTAAACTCTTCAAGTCAAAGATGGCTTGCACAGTCAAGAGTCAAGACTTAAAACAAGTACAATGAAATTACAGAAATTGGATATGACAAACTTAATTGCACTTAATGGTACCAGTTCTTAAGTAGTAAAATACATACCATTTTTGCTTGAGTATATATGTCCAGGAAGAAAAGACATGAACCGCTCACAATCATCACTTAATGCTTTCATTTCTGAAGCAAACCAAGTGGATCCTGCAGAATGTGCAGCATTTAAGTTCAGGAACTCGCAAAGACACAAATTTACATGATTAAGAGTTAGGCGGTTAGGCCATATTTTTAGAGGATTACTGGTACAAGAAAAAGTGAAAGCACCACGAAACAGCCGTTTATGTTTCAACAAAACAGAGATAAGCACTAAGCACAAAACACCTATTAAAGCTTGAAAAAATCCCGGAAGACATCAGGTAAGTTGACACACCACCCAGAATTATACAAGGGGAAAAGCCACGTACCATCAAGACCCCAGCCAACATAGAGGGGAGTAATACCAATAGCATCCCGAGCAGCAATAAAACTGTTATCACGGGTGTCAAGAAGCACAAAGGAAAACATTCCATCTAACATATTCACAAATTCTTCGCCATATTCTTCATACTGGATCAACAATAACATGTATCAGCAAAGTATTGAGAAAGAATTTGGATGAAACAAATTGTACTGCCCCCGTGGCCTGAGTTTCTAATCGAGCAATTCCACGAGGAAGTGCAGGATATAGTTTTGAATCAGTGGTAAACATAAAAGTACGAAGCAAAGTTTAGGGACTTACTAAATGGGCTATGACTTCACAATCACTTCCAGTTCTAAACTTATGAGACTTCAGTTTCTCCCTTAGTTCTTTGTGGTTGTATATTTCTCCATTAACCTAAAAGCAGAAAGGAGGGACATGGAAAAAACATGGTCAAATTCGTTAGTGTGAAAACCACCAAAGCAAAAACATAAAACAAGAAGCTAAGAGATATATAAATATCCACAAGAAACAACTATATTCGCTGCTTCACTCATAATATAAGGCACCTTTTGGTTAACACTTCATGGTAAATAGCAGCACAATTAGGATTAGAAATACATTAGCAAACAAGAAGAGCTCTATGCAATTGGATCAGGAGAAACCCAAGAACAATGAAATAGCAGGGCTTTAAAATCTGTAATGCTACATAAATCTGCAAAGCAGGCAATGATCATATAAGCTAGTACTTTGATGCACATCCTTTAACCATTGGGTCTCTGAACAAGGCCCGCCATTCCTAAACGAAAATCTTAGGAGGCTGAGTTTGAGGAACTAGTCTTGTTCTTTTTAGTGGAAAAGCATACGACAGAACAATGATTTTCTCTTTTCTTTTTTTCATTGAGTTTTCGAGATTTATTCCAAGAAACTTATTCCTTATTCTCAAAATGGAATGACAAAAAATCATTTCATAGGCTTCTCTACGAAAGCAAATAGAATTTGACAGCAATCCTTCATGGTACATATTCTGCTGTTTCATTTGAATGACTACATTTGCTTTAATAAAGGCTTTCACTAACGAGTAAAAATGAGGAGATTAAACTAATGCAGCCTTTAGTAAGCAACTACTCAAAATGATTCAATAAAGATTTCACCTACCGTCACAATAACTGTTTTGTCTTCATTGTATAGTGGTTGATCCCCCGAGGCAGGATCCACAATAGCTAAACGTTGATGAGCAAGATAACAATCTCCATGATTGTGCAGTCCACTCCAATCAGGGCCTCTGTGTCGCAACCTACAATGTCCAAATAACAAGACCCATAAGTAACGGCCTGCGGAATAACTAGCGGTTATTTTTTTAACAAGTACTCAGAATGATAGTTGACTCTCTTTAGGAGTGGAATTCCCAAACTGACAAAAGTGGATCTTCGTAACTAACACGGCCTGTGTGTCATGTCAAGTAAGAAAATTACATACAGGGAGAGGGACTTTCAGTTGTATTAATAAGGTGAAGTCAGAAGAACGACGAGAGTACAGCAAGATCGTTAAGCATTAATGGAACAAGTGTTATATCTTCAAAATGGGAACACCATCAACAAGGGTGTCTCCCTTCATCACACGTACTACAACAATAAAATATTTCGTATCATGGTGAAGTCAATCACACTGGTAAGTCAACTCAGCTGAGAAGTGACATAAAACTGAAAACACCCATAACGTACCATCTTGTAAATCTATGATGTACGTATCTGCATCTGTATCCTTGAAACATGTTCATTTTGTATATTATTTATATAAGCATTATAGACTGGTTAAAATCTTGAAATTTTTAGCTACTGGTATAAAATTTTATTAGCCTCAACTCAACCCCAACAAAAAATCATTTTGTGTTGAGCCATGTCATACAGACAATCAGTATTCAGCACAAAGAGAATGCATGTTTCGATACTGTATATTAAGTAAACTTAATGCCCATTTTCTCTGTTAAGCAAAATAATGAACATTGAATCCACTTCTTATAGTTCGATGCTAAGCCACCCACATTTCGCGCCAGAACTAGGTTCCGGCGTAACAAAGATACATACAATAGACCAGAATGCTAAATGAACGAAACTCCAAAAACAACCAAGAATCTATTTAACAAAATAAAATATTTCATCAAATAACAACACAATGCAATGAGACCAATCCATCAACATCCGTACGAACACAACTAAAACTCTACCTTCTCGAGAGTTCGATAATCCTCGAGCGTTTCGCCTGAGAGTTGTCGGCGACGCCAAGCACAGCAAGGATTCCACACATAGTTGTCCGCGTTTGCTAACTGCTACTTTTTCTCTATCGTATATACTTATATTTATTTATTTTTTATTTTTATGCTCGGGTGTTCGTGGGCGTGTGTATACAAAACTTAAGCGATTTTGGCGATGTGTTCTCTGAAAAGGAGGCGCAAAGATAGAGAAAAAGAGAAAGATATAGAGAGAGAAAGAGAAAGAGAAAGAGAGGCAGCCGTTAGAAAATGGAGGCTGACAAGGGGAAGACAGTATATGGGATGATCTGAACCGTATATCCCCGGATTCGTAAAGATTCCTTCATATCATTAGGGTTTAACCACTGTTTAAGTTCTGAAGATTCAACTCAAAAACAAAATAATTAAATAATTATGACTTGATTCATTTGAAGGGTCATGTAGTCTTCCATGAAATAGCAAATTCTTTTTTTTATTTTTTATTTTCTCAAAAGCGTTATTGAGATTCTATAAATTATTCAAATTACATTCCGAATAAATACAAATTAAATTTATTTCTTGAATAAATTTAAAGACCCGACCCAAATTGTCTTTAAAACTAAAATTCAATTAAAAAAAAATGAAATCGAAGTTTTAGAAACTAAAATAATTTTGAATTATCTTTTGCTAAATTTTATGGGCAAAATGGCGTTTTCGGTCCCATATCTTTCACTTACTTGAGATTTTTGTCTCATATCTTTTAAAGCGGCATTTTTGGTCCCATATCTTTCATTTATTTGATATTTTAGTCTCATATCTTTTAAAGAAGCATTTTTTGTCCAATATCTTTCATTTACTTGAGATTTTGGTCTCATATCTTCTAAAGTGGCATTTTTGGTCTCATATCTTTCATTTACTTGCGATTTTGGTCTCATATCTTTTAAAGCGGCATTTTGGTCTCGTATCTTTTAATTACTTACAATTTTAGTCTCTTAATTTTTAATGCGCCGTTTTTTATCCAAGTATATCAATGACTTACAATTTTGGTCTCGTAACTTTTAATGCGGCCTTTCTAGTCTTATATCTTTTAATTATTTGTGACATTTGATATAGCGATTTTAATATCGACAGTTTTAAACCCGTATTTTTTAAAATCGGATTTTAATCACGTTACCATTTGATTTTTGTGTTTAAATAATTTTATAAAAATAGGAACCATAATAATAATAAGTGGTTACATTTTAATACATATACACTTACTTGTGGTACACCACCATCGGCTTCTCACTCCCGGTATCACCCAATATTACCAAAATATAGTAGAAATTAATATTCATAATTTATTAATTTATATTAGAATATGGTCATTTATTATTATTTTGGTTCCTAATATTATAAAATTATTTAAATGCATAAATCAAATAATTACGTGATTAAAACTTGGTTTCGAAAATGTATGGGATCAAAATCGTCGTTATTGAAACTATATGAGATTAAAATTGTTGTATCAAAAGTTATGAGATCAAAGTCATGAGTAAATAAATTATAGGATCAAAATCGTCGCGTTAAAAGTTATAGGACTAAAATTGCAAGTAATTAAAAAATACGGGACAAAAAATATCACATTAAAGTTATGGGACCATAATCATAAATAACTAAAAGATACAAGACAAAAAGAAACGCCGCATTAAAAGATACGGGATAAAAAAAATGCCGCATTAAAAATTATGAGACCAAAACCGTAAGTAATTAAACGATACAGGATCAAAAAATGTCGCTTTAAAAGACATGAGACCAAAATCGCAATTAATTAAAAGACACGAACCAAAAATGCCACTTTAAAAGATACAGAATCAAAGCCACAAGATAAGGAAAGATATGGGACAAAAAATGTTGCTTTCAAAGATACAAGACTAAAATCGACTTAAAACGCTATTTTCCCGAATTTAATGCATATAGATATTTTTTTTAACAGAAAGATTGAAGAATTCCATTTTTGACTCTTAACCACCGTACGACGTCGTGCTCGTGCCGGCAGAAGAGACCGTCATCATCACGGATTTACAGCAGGGAAAGTTACCACATATTTGCCCAACTTTTTCTTCTTGTTCATTCGCGGCGCTTGGAATCTCCGATCGCCGGATCAATGGCGGTCGGTAAGTTCGAGCGCACGAAGCCCGCTCCGAACAACCCGAATCCGAATACAAGCTCAAAGGTCTGGCTTTTTTCCTTGCTGCTAACGCTGCAGTACGGTGTTCAACCTCTCATCTCCAAACGCTTCACCAGGTTTGACATTTTCATTTTTTCCCCCTTTAGCAAATCATATTTGTAAATATATTTGTGTACTGTCCCGCGCATTCACCTTGTTGTTGCTAATTTGGATAAATTATTTGAAATGGTCAACATTTTATTATAAAACTTCGTTGTTCGGGGTCTATTTCGATATATGATGGCCTGAGATGCTGTTATTGAAGTGATTTCTGTGGTTTTGGGGAAAATATCTGTTTACGGAGAACAAATTTAAAACAATTTGTGAGCGTAAAGTTATGGTGGAGAGGGTGATTGTCTTTTCTTGTGTTTTGGGTGAAGGAACTGAGAATGGTTGGCCTGCAGTTCTTGTTTGACAGAACTGACTGGATTGTGAATTTTCCCCTTCCTAATCTTGGTCGATTTGTAGCTGCTGAATTTGAATTGTTGGAAAATGTTGGGTTCATGGAGCTATTGTTTAGTGAGGCTCATTCTATGTGACCTTTTGCTAGTAAACTGAGCTAGATATTTAGCTTTACCAAAAGCTGAAACTGTTTGCAGTATGACTAAATATGTCTTCACTTATCTTCTCGTGTTGCAGCCGGGAAGTTATCGTGACTTCATCAGTTTTGGCATGTGAGGTGGTAAAGGTAACTCTTGTTTGAAAAGTTTCCTGTAGTCTCTTTTTCTTTTGGTTTATGGTTCTTATTGAGTTGCATTTGGAGGTGTGATAGGTGATTTGTGCTTTGTTGCTCTTGGCAAAAGATGGTAGCCTGGGAAAGGTAATCAAAGAGTGGACATTGGTTGGCTCTTTAACTGCATCAGGACTACCAGCAGCCATCTATGCTCTGCAAAACAGCTTGTTGCAGATCTCGTATAGGAATCTTGATTCACTCACATTCTCAATGCTGAACCAGACAAAACTCTTTTTCACAGCATTGTTCACTTATATTATATTAAGGTACTCTCTCACAGGCTAAAAACCTGGCCATCTTTCTGAATTAATATTGTATCCTGTCTTGTTGGAAGTCACCAATCTCCCATATCTTGATACTATTATTACTCATAGTTAAGATTATAGTTGCTGTAGGTGGCAGCAGCAGCATGAACTGCATGCCTGTACTTCTGAAATGCAATTATTCCCCCTTCAATGTTGAGTCATTTTTATTCTATATATGACGCTGAATCTATATCCCAAGTCTAAGATGATAAATTCTCGTGGCTTACAGAGCCCTTTCTTTTCTTTCTTTTGGTAACAGGCAGAGGCAGTCCATTCAACAGATTGGGGCCCTTTTTTTGTTGATAATTGCTGCTGTCCTTTTAAGCGTTGGTGAGGGGTCCAGCAAAGCATATAGTTCAAAGAATCCTGATGAAATATTGTTCAGCGGGATTGTTCCTGTGCTGGTGGCTTCTGTACTTTCTGGCCTGGCCTCTGCATTGTGTCAGTGGGCTTCTCAAGTAATCATCGATCTTCGTGTTCATGATCTGATTTGAAAATCTTTCACCTTATTGAATTTCCCTTTCTCATGTACAGGTTAAGAAACATGCATCTTACTTGATGACTGTGGAGATGTCCATTATTGGGAGCCTTTGCTTACTGGCAAGTGCTTACAAGTCTCCAGATGGTGTGGCTATCAGAAAGCTTGGATTCTTTCATGGGTGGACACTGCTGACATGGGTAAATGGCAATGGAATACTTATATGGTTTATATGTATCTATACATATATCACTAGAAGCATAGGCCTTGAATGTTTGCCCTCAGTTGTCAACATTGCTACTAGTCAAGGCTGAAAGTGATAGTAGAAGGCCATTTGCATAACTGGACTCAACTGTATTAGTACTTCCAATAGTGCTACTTCCCCCATGCTTTTGCATATTGAAAACCTGGCCCATGTGTTTGTTAACTGCAATAATACTTATTGCATCATGTACTATCAAAGAAACTATACGGGTTTGTTAGGTTAAATTTGTGATTATAGATGGCACTTAAGTATTTATATGACCATAGGGATGAGATACCAGGGTATAAATCCCCCCATTCTACAATGAAGTGAAAGTATTTTTTATATTAAATATATTTTGTTGTTTCAGATTCCTGTTATACTCAATGCTGTTGGTGGAATTCTTGTTGGTCTTCTGACAACATATGCTGGTGGTGTCCGGAAGGTGAGTACTAATCCATTTAAAGAGAAGCATATGTTCAACTTTGGTACTTGCCATGCAATTGTTTAGCTTTCAGCAACCTCAGTATTTTATATCTGTGAAGTCCACAGAGTACTAGGGTTCTGGTTTTCTAATTTGATATACTGTCTTGTTTACCATGAGTTTTTGCTACTTCCATTTACAAATTTTTTTGATGCGGAACGAGGAAAATAGTACACCCTCCGTCCGATAGAATGTGTCTCGCTTTTCCTTTCGGGGTGTCCCATATAATGTCTTTTTTTTTTTTTTTCCTATTTTGGCAAATTATTACACACTTTATTTGAGGGCACAACTTTACACACAACCAACAACTCCTTATGACCTTGCCGAAAAGAAGTGAGTATGAGATGGAGGGAGTAAAATATATGTAAAACTTGGGTTTCGGTCTGTATTTTATGTGATTTTAATGTCTTTTCGATTCAAAATTGTTTTTTAAGCTACATGTTCATAACCTAAGGGTATGCTAAATACAAGGTTTTAATAGTCTTTTTCAGCCATATTCACTGATTTGGATAATGCTATTCGTTGCTGAATTATTTAAATTCAAAATGCATGCAGGGTTTTGTCATTGTATCTGCCCTTCTTGTCACTGCTCTGCTGCAATACATGTTTGATGGTAAACCACCTTCTCCATACTGTCTCTTGGCTCTCCCGTTGGTTGCCACTAGCATATCGATCTACCAAAAGTATCCATACCGTGTCAAGAAGAAGGAATCATAAGTTTCAAGACAAACTCTATAACATGAGGAGAGGCAGCAAACAGGTAGTTTTACCTTGTCATTAATGTATCCAACCATCATTACAGCGAGGAAAATCGGCCAAGTTTTCGTGGAGCTTTTCCTCCTAGGACATTATACCCAATAGGGCTTGGAAGTTATTTGTTATCTTCAAGACTTGATATGCCATCCATTATGTTGATGTGTATACTAATATGCAGTCTGGTATACCTACCGATTTGTTGTATGTGTAGCTGTTAAAAGAAAAGTTATGATAGTTTCTGAATATCTTCTATTCTGCTTGTTTTCAGAATTTATATGTACTTGAATATATTAGAATCCTGCAGCACTTAGCAAACAGAGTATAATTTGATCTGAAACTAACGTTCTGCCTGTTCTTACAATTTCTTAATTTTGATTAAGATATATATTAGTATTATACTAAAATGTGAAAGTGTTGCACACCAGTTAAATTTGGCCAGTTTATTTAATTGTAGAAAAAACAAAAACTTGAAATTTATAAGCAACTTCTAGTTTTATGTGAAGATTGTAGACATTTTTTAATTTTTCTTGAACTATAAAATCAGGAAAAGATGTTAAAAAGATTTTATGTAGACGATGTCAAGCAAATATGATTTAATGCCTCAACTCGACGCTACTTGAAGTCCAGTTAGAGCAAGTATGTTAGTAACATTTTGTAAATATTCAAACTTGTGGTCTTCCAATCATAGGATAATTTAATCCACCACCGATCGAAATTCATTTTTTTTAGCAGAAGCATGTTATAGCCAACGTGTCAAACTCAAAATGGCATGTTACTATATCAAAATAAAAAAAACGATTTTTAGCATTGTACTTATATTGGAGTATTAAATTAAAAATATGAATAGTTTGTCGTCACACTTAAAGTGGCTGACTTGGTAATGTGCATTTGCATGACTTATTAACTGCAATATTGTCATTTCCCAAACCTTTCCCACAATTCCACGATAGGTTAATTACTTACACCTTAACAATACCCCTCACTCTCTCTCTCTCTCTCTCTCTCATAAATTCCTACAACCTCTCCTCTAAACAGATTTAGATCTGATCACACCATCGTCGTATCTTCTCCAATGTCGGCGGTGTCACCATTAGCAAAGTACAAACTGGTGTTTCTAGGCGATCAATCGGTCGGAAAAACCAGCATCATCACCCGTTTCATGTATGATAAATTCGACACCACATATCAGGTATATATCCTAAATAATATTTTCCGTTTCTGCATCATGTATTGCGTGTTTATACACAACTGTCTTACGTCTCTACCGTATTCTTCGTTTGTTTTTGAATCATCAGTCCTAAATTTCCCATTCTCTTCCTTGAATTTCGTCGTTCAGTTTCTAGGAAAATAGTATATGTTTGAGTCTCTGTGTGATGATGATCGTCGTAGATCGTAATTGAGTTGTAATAGTGGAGAACTAAATCAGATGATAATTTTGATTCAATATTCTCCTCGTGCACGTTAGTTATTGCAGAAGATGAGATTTCTTCTAAATATTCTTAATTGGGAAGATGATGTGATAGCAATTTGAACGACTTTTTGAATAATTATTTTTCTTTGTATTTGATTAGTCAAGTTAGACTTATCTGATGCAAATGGAGTATAAACTTTTTGTTGTTGTTGTTGTTACGCAGGCCACTATAGGCATCGACTTCTTGTCGAAAACAATGTACCTGGAAGATCGAACAGTTCGGTTGCAGCTTTGGTAAACAGGCAAACAAAGTCCAGTATTGTGTTTTATTTGTAAGATGAAAATAATGTGTATTATGAGATTGACAGGGATACCGCTGGTCAAGAAAGATTTAGAAGTCTTATTCCAAGCTACATTAGAGATTCTTCAGTGGCAGTTGTGGTCTACGACGTTGCTAGTAAGTTATTACTACATTACTCTGCTTATTCAATCTTGAATAAATAAAAATGCGTAATAGATTTATAGGTTAGTTATAATTTTGGAAAAGCAATAGATGTAGAATAGGCATGGTGTCTAATCATTATCCTCATAAACAATGTCTATGAAAGAATCTCATCTATAGTTTTCCATCCATTGTCTGTGGGACTGGATCATGGTTTATGGCTTTGCAGATCGGCAGTCGTTTCTAAACACTACAAAGTGGGTTGAAGAAGTGAGAACCGAACGTGGTGGTGATGTTATTATTGTTCTTGTAGGAAACAAAACTGATCTTGTTGATAAAAGGTAAGATTCATTTTAATAAATTTAGACGCTTCTTTTTGTTAAAAGTTTCACGCATTGCAGGCAAGTTTCAATCGAAGAGGGAGACGGTAAGGCACGCGACACCGGCGTCATGTTCATAGAAACTAGCGCGAAAGCGGGTTTCAACATTAAGGTAAAGAATTGCATGATGCTGTTATTCTAGTTTTGTTGTATAATATGTATGAATTGTAATATCGGATGCGTTATAAGTTGCAGCCTCTGTTTCGGAAAATAGCAGCTGCATTACCAGGAATGGAGACGCTTTCGTCGACAAAGCAGGAGGACATGGTGGACGTGAACTTGAAGCCCACTTCAAGTTCGTCTCAGGCAGAGCAGCAAGGAGGAGGCTGTCCGTGCTAGACAGCATAGATCTACATCTCCTTTCTTTTTTTTTGTTTGAAGGTGTACTTGTTTCACATGGAATGGATAATTTGGAGCTATTGAGTTGGTGATATTTCGCCTCACTCTACCTTAGAATTTGAATATTGTAATGGAATTTAAGATTGGAAGTGGGAGTATTGTACTTGATTAAGCTTTTAGAGAGCAAAGAATTAGAGAAGTAGGGACAGCGCTACTTTAACTATTTTGGTCATGATTTTCAATGCCCAAGCTTTTCAACAGTACCGTTACAACAATAATAGTGAAATCATATTAAAAAAGTGTCTTTGCCTATGTTTCTTCATCTGCTGATGTTTTTTAAGCCGATGAAGACAAAACTATGTAGTTACTGTAGTCCCAGACTGAGATTATATGGGCAAACACATTTCTGTCATTTGATTATACTACTTTAGGGAATAGCCTAGTCGATACTGCATTTGGTTTCAATTTAGTTAGTGTCGGGACCAAAAGGCAAACTACTTCACACGTTCCACTCCAGAGATCAGCCTAACAATCAAAACGGCAACTCCAGGTAGTAACATAGATAGCATCAATTCGACATACGATATTTTTTTAAAAACATAGGACACAACACGGACACTTATTTATTTAAAAATATAAAATTAAGTATAAAATAATTTGATTTTGTATATATTTATTAAAATGATATGTTATGTTAATATAAATTTATTGGACACAACAATTTGAGTATTGTGTCGTGTTGATATTTTTAAAGTGTCCGTGCAACATAGCATCAATCTTACCCACAAGCAGGAAAAAATATAAAAGATCATATACGTCTTCTAGTGTCCCCAACCCGCATTATGACAAATCAAATAAATTTTCTCATTTGGTTATATATTTCATATTCCTTGTCGTTGATGGATCAGGTATAATCTAATAAAAGGCGACAACCCTGGACGAGAACAGGTTCCATCAACCAAAGAGAAGGGCCACGACTACTAGTTGGAAGTAATGGACTGGTAGTTAATTTTCCACACGAAAAAGAATTTACCAACGAAAAATTTGTATGGACTATCAAGAGAAACTGAATATGTGCATGTAGGAAGAGATTAAATGGAATGTTGTCTTAAATGCAACTTCAGGTATTCTATATGTATGTACATTGAAGAAAAACCAAGAATGGGAAAAGTATTAAGCACAGTATAAAGAAAAGAAAATGGAAACCAAAAAAGGCAAAATCTAATGTTTCTAGAAAAATTATTTCACAAAGAATTGCAATAATTTGGACGAAAATATTTCAAACATTACCCGATCCATCACTGATTAGCCTCACTCTTAGTGTCAGATAAATTAGAATGATCGTTCCAATGCTGGACCTGAGAACGAACAGTTGTATACAATAAGTCATTTATAAGGAGAACAGTACAAAACAAAAGAGACAATACACTATGATTTTACTTTTTAGATTACATATGGTTCCAGTATAAATATTGAAATCAACTTATTCTCTCCCTATTCTGGTAAGCATGTATATACTCCACACCTTTTGGTGGTCGTATCTTAAAAACAGCAGACCCCAAATAACAAGCACAGCATTTTCAGTACTTCACTCATGAAAGAATCTCAGCATGAATCGCAACAAAAGTTAGAAATCTGAGAATGCGCATTGCGCCTATCTTACTCATGAGCACAGAATCAACCATATCTTACAACAATAACAAAGAGAAAAATACAAACAGGCGAATAGCCTCCGGAATTCCTATATGAGCTCACCTTAAGCACATAAGCAACTCCTATGCCATTCACTACACTTAAACTCTCTCTTTACCAAAGAAATAAAGACTATAATTTAACCCTTTAATCTAAGTTTTTTTTCATCTCATGAAACTTCATTTTATCTAATCCTACAATTATTCGATGAGTGTATGATGTAGAATTAGCAGTGCTAGGTCTTCAAACGCTAATGCATGCATGCAACATTATCTTTGTGATTGACACCATCAAAAGGGAGGAGGTGCTGGCTAATACATTTTCATGGAGACAAGAAGTTAGAAAACATTACAACATTAAGCACACTACATTTTTTGGAAAAGTATCAGCACAGTTTCATATAATAGCTTCTTGCTAACAATGTCATATGCTTGGTCTCCATCATCACATCTTAACATTTTTATCCATAATGAAAGAACTTAATTAGATCTTTCAAAGTAAATGCAGATGAGACTAATCAATAACAATAGAGTACAGGATGTGGGTTGAGCTTACAAGCCCGAGAACAGGAGAACTACTCTTCTTGAATTGAATGAGTGAGATCGCTTGTATTTCTTTGATCTACTTGAAGCTGTATCATAAACTCTTTCTGGCATAAGAAAGGCAAAATAGTGAATTTCAGAGCATGGGTCATAATGCCGCGTTATGGCAAATTCCCAAGGAAGAAACAAGATTTTATGGTTAAATGCACTTCAAAGAATTGTGTACAAGTTAGTTACTAAATATGTGTTATGGCAAATTCCCAAGGGCAAAACAAGATTTTATGGGTAAACACACTTCAAAGAATTGCGTACAAGTTAGTTACTAAATATGAAAAAAGAAAAAAAAAAAGTGAAACATTGACACTAGCACAGATCTTTAACCAATAGTCTCACATTCGAATCATAAAGTTCTCATATGTATGGCATTTGGGTGAAAAAGAAATTACTAATTTGCATTTCCATGAAAACAAGTACTCCCTCCGCCCCATTTATATTGGCCCTTTTGCTTTCTGACACGGGAATTAAGAAAGTAGAAAATAAGAGAGAGAAGATGAGTGAGATAGTGAGAGAGTGAATGATAAAGTAGGAGAGATAAATGAAAAACTATGAGAGAATGTAGTAATTTTTTTTCCCCTTTTTTACAAAGGGGTCATTTCAAATGGGAATCCGAAAAAGAAAAAGAATCATTTCAAATGGGATGGAGGGAGTACTATATTAATAACTCAAGTAGTCATCCATTATGTATGCACAGGATGAGATATGCCTCATTTGGTAAGTATATTTTTCTAGTTCACGTGATTAGCAGATAGGCAAACATATTGCATTAGAGTGGTGCATATTTGACATCTGACTTGTTAGAGAAATGTGTAATATCACTGCCTATCTTGTATAACCATTCAAGCTCTACGGATGAATTAGACCTTTGGAGCAAAAAAGCAGAAATCATAAATAATGATCTTCACTGCTTATCTACCTTTTGAAGTGAACTTGGGTAACTCAATCCCATAGTTCATCAGGAGCTGCATGAACTTTCCTCCTACATGTAAGCAGATATCTTTCTGTGCTGCCTTCTGCAAGACAATTAATTGTTTATTTCGAGTTAAAAGAATGGCAGGGTCTAGTGACTGGTGGCATCTTTGTAAAATACCAGTTCTCTTATTTTAGGAACATTCCAAGGACTTTAAATCCAAAAAGCATAAACAACAGGAAATATAGACATACTGGCAATGAATCATCAGGCTTTAAATTAGCAACAGCTTCGTCATTGGAATTGAGACTTTCTGCCTTTCCTTTCTCGATATCAACATCCAAGGCGCATGGTGAGTAATTATTCACTTTATCCACCTCTATGTTGGTATGGTTGTGCAAACCAGGTTTAGAACTTAAAAACATCTGACTTTGCATCAGTTTAGGAACTTCAGAATAGTTGATATTTGAAGAAGGCTGATTCTGCTGGTTAGTGGTGCCTTCATCATTTGAAACCACAACACCATGGACATTTTGACACTGCATAAGTGGAAATAAATGTAATTCAATCTATCACATAACTCAAAAAATTAGAAGAAAGCAAAGAATCAGAGCCAAGAACCTCATCACTATCACATCAGAAATGAAAATGAGTAACAAAAAGAAGTAGACTTGAAGTTAGAATGTAAACAAGACAACGGGTTTAAACAAATATATCAGCCATATTAAATAAAGAATACATGAATCTAATGTAAGTTTATGGGTGCTTTTTCTTCTTTTGATCAAAATGATGCAGAGTAAATGGTACCTACAGCATATCAACTCTCATAGCTTAATATTCAACTTAGACTTCAGATACAATTTAAGAGCTAGTTTTAATTCATGCTTGACAACAATTTCAATATACCACAGCATACCGTTCACCCCATGCATGCTTCCTTAGATTTAAAAGGCATTGCTGCTTAGACAAAGGCATAAGAGGAATGTAAATATATTTAACCAAAGTAAAGAATTTTTCAAACTAAAAGTATATTGAAGTGAATGAAATGAATAAGTCCCCCTAAGATACACAGACCTCAGCATACGATATATTATGCTAATAGTAATGTGAACAACTATCAGCGCATGCATATACATATATACTTCTAATATCAGTCAAAATGGCAGCTCAGACCTCTTAAAGTAATAAAATCATGCAACCATGTGTTCAGAAATCTGAACAAATGTGCAGCTAATATTGTGATTTGCGTATTTCATGCAACTCACCCGTATGAACTTGTTCTTGAACCTGATATGAAACGGCCATGCATAGAAGATGTTTTTTTTATTTAAAATTAATTAATTAATTTGAGTGCTAATTTGGACCAATTTTCTGTTGGACTGGCCCTCGCCTCTAGGTAAATATGGGGGAAAAGTGATTAGTTGATGTTGGAAAAATTATTTTGAGCCAGCAACAACTTGTTGTCCCTTCTCAGTTCTTTGTTTATCTTTTTTCTTGTACAGTCCGAGCTGTTTTCTCCCTGTGCGTTTATCTCTAGTTTCATAATTGTGTGCTTCAGTATATCATAACAGCAAAAAGTAATGGTTTCTAAGTGATGGTTTTCGATGCCACAAAAAATACATCTTAATGCAACAAAATACCTTATCCTCAATAGCATTGAAGCACAATTTTTACGCATCATGGAGAATAGCAGTTAATTTCAGCCCGTGCAAGTATTTAATCCTAGTCCCCCGGATAGCTACACCCAGTAAATTCGATTAAGATATTTAGAGCACAAATCCACAGAACGCTCCAATTAGCCTCTTTGGCTTTGTCCACTCCAGCCAAAAATTAAAACATAATCTAATAGTTTTTTGTCCTACCCCAAAGGCATAATTGCAGTTTTTTACCACTGTCAAAAACAGAAGGTGCATACCTTATTAGTTTTACTCTTACCCCATTTTCTTGAACTTATTTTAAATTGGTATCACTAAAATAAAATAATAAAGTCGACCAAAGAAACTAGAAAACAGAAATAACAGAGCTGAGAAAATTCAATCTAGTTGAAAAATAGCATCGCCTCAAATAAAAATGTTATCCTCTGGAGCTTGAAGTATCTACATCTATCCTACTTACATGTTCTAGGTCAACGGCTAATTACCAGTCTAAAAAAAATCCAATCCAAGAAAAAAAAATGAAATCATAGAACTTAACATGAGCTACACCAAATCTTCAGCAGCATTGTAATATTTCTGGAGCTAACTAACAATAGCACTCCAGAATCTTAATAACCGATAGCTGAAGCCATAAGCAGGATTTCTAAAAGCATAGATAAATGCTAATGACGAGGAAAAATATAAAATGCAGCTCAATTAGAAGAAGAGACGCAACATAAATATGAAATCTGACCTCTTCACTGGAATTGACCACCATCGCAGGAACCATGGGAAGAGAAGAGAGAGAAATCTCAGAAGTCAGAGCTCTGTCCAAAATTATCTCCGCCGCTGTGTGTTGACGGAATCACATTAAAGCTATTGTGCATGTTTGTGTATCTCTCTCTCGGCGCGCCTGTCTGTATATATATTTGTGTGTGTGCTTAATCGGTGTTGGAATTTGGAAATAGAGAGGGGGACGGGTAGGGGTGGGAAGCTCCTGATCGCGACAGACATTTTCTGTTTTTTTAATTATTTTATCTTTTTTTTCTTTGGACGCTTGTGCCCTTGATAACCGTGTATAAACGCATATAAATAATACTCCCTCCGTCCCGTTAAAAACGTAACCCGATTATACTAAAATTTTTTAATTTAGTGTGTATTTTAGTTTTTTTTTAATTGTTTTTTTTTTTTAAAATTCCTTTCTTTTTTTCCCCGTAAATACATTTATTTTTTTTCTTTTTTTTTTTTTTTAAAAAAAAAAAAAAGGGGGGGGGATAAGAAAAGAAGAAAAAGAGGAGAGGAGGGAGGGGGGAAGAGAAAAAGAGGAAGGAGGAGGGGAGAAGAAAAAAAAAAAATTTCTGAATGTTTCCGAGATTGATCCACAACTGGATTTCTTACCATTGCATTGATTAATATTATCAGAAATTTCAATTCGTTTATATCGTCGTCATTAAGGTTAGGGTTAGGGTGTGTTTGCAATGATTTTTATTATAATTATTTTTTATTTACTTTTGCTTAAAGTGAATTAATATAAAAAATAGATTTTTTTTTGGTAATTTTAGAAAATTATAGTGCTAAGCACTAAAAATATTTTAATTGATATTTAAAAAAAATATTTAATTAAATAGTTTAACTGTTTAATTTTAAATAAGCTAACCTAAAAAATAGGTTTTCCAAATATTAAAGAAAAAAACATTTTATGCAATAAAGAAACATACAAGTAATTAAAATAAGCGCTTCAAAGCACACTTTTAATAATATTCAAAGAAATTAGATGCATGAACATCATGCATAACAATGACTATAAATCACCAATGTTATTTTTAAATGGATCTACCTTCGGTATTGGCTGATTATGAGAATGCGTGAGATCTACGGTTCCCTTTTCTAAATTTTATATTTTTTAATACTATTTTTTTTAAATCTTTTACAATTTACGGTTTTAATCATTTAAAATTATAAATTATCACTGCTAAATTTAAAACTTAATTATTTTACCCCTTTGTTTTAAATCTTACATCCTCTCCTTAACCTTTGGCTTAGAATATTAAGTTAAATGAGATCTCAACCGTTTGGGCATCCAATGTGAAACTTCATACTACCTTCAAATTTATAGGAGGAAAAGAAGAAAACATACTCCCTCCGTCCCATAGAAAATGTCTTCTTTTTATGAGACACGGAAATTAAGAAACTTGTATTGTGTAGTTATATTGTTTGACTTTTGAGCGATTAATTTTGGGTACATATTCTTTGTTTTTTAAGAAACAAGACACTTTCTATGAGACGACTAAAAAAGGAAAACAATACACTTTATATGAGATGGAGGGAGTATATATATTAATGAAATTATAGAAATAGTATTGATGTATGAAATAGGATTAGTTTGGGTGTCATATAGCAGCTTGTGAACTGGAATTAGGTTTAGGAAGGGAGTGGTCCAGTCAAATCCCATGCTACAAATTGTCAATTTTGAGTCACGGGATACTCCTCTACCAAACTCCTGCTTTACTAACTGTTTCCATGCCAAAATTACTCATAATGTTTCATTAGAAAAGTCTTCAAACTGTTTCGACCGAATGGTTGAATAATTGAATTTGATGGGACAAAATTGAGATGAGTCGGATTGGTTTAGTAGAGGAGTTTATGTCAAGTCTTATTTCTCTTTCACCAATTTCATAATAATTTAAATGTACTAATTCTCAACACTGGGTTCAGCCCATTAAAGATATCCCTCTTTTTAAATGCCAACACCACATTCTATTCAACCTAATTGCTGATTTCAATTTTCGCTAGCGGCGTTTGAATCTCTCTCATCGCCTTCTCTTGTAACCATCGGGTTTCATATTTTCATGTTTTTGCAATTCGTTTGTATTTAAGTATTTGATGATTAATTTTAATTCGATTGGAGATATGATGATCACTCTATTTGGTCCGTGTTTCTGAATAAACCTCTGATCTCCTCATATTTTTTTTAAAAAAAGTAAATTCTTCTGATTTAGAAAAATAAGTAAGTCTTGATTTATTTATTTAAAACTGGAGAGAATAAGTATGTATCCCACCGCGGAGCTGGTTGTTGGTCGTGTCGGGCTCCTGACTTTAGACAAAGTTGCGTAGAGATTTTGTTTATTCTTCAATTCGGTGGTTGTTTGAAATCAATTCTAGGCGGTGCATTGTAACTTTGACAACTACATCTTACATTTAATTATATACTAGCAGACTTATAATCATGGCCAGATGATTATAGATTTTGTATAACATAATTCTGTGAATTAAAGAGTTTTTAATATATTCATTTCTTGCTGCAGAATGTGTCCAATGGTTTTTTGAGTCGTCTGTTACCTGTTTGAATTAGATTTGTGCAAACGGTAAAGTATACCATTATGCTCGTCATAAAATGTACAACAAATGCCAAATTTTCTTCTATACAAATTAATTGAATAATTAGCATTTAAAAACATTAAATATACAAAGTTTGTAAGAGTTTGATCAATGAAACATCTAAAAATAAATGTTTAACATTAGTCCCCACATATGACATACCTGCTATGTGAGAGTTTACTCAAAACATTATGCATTTATGTAAGTTGAAATGACCCAAAGGTTGTGAGATGAAAATGCATACTCTTATGGAACATTATCCTAAAAATAAATTAATTTATCAAGTAACTGGAGTTCTAATGAAGTTGAACGGAAGAAAGAGTTTTAAAAAAAAAATCATTGACAAAAGACTCCACTTCAACTCAAAGACCTAATATTGAGTTTTAAGGCAGCATCTTCATATCCCTAAATGATGAATCATTATTAGTCAACCGAGATATTAAACATTAAACATGAAGATAGTAATTTAATAAGAAAATTGGAATTTTAATATGAAGGCTACTTACTCTCAAAAAGCTCATCATAATTTAAAATGAATATAGAGACACATATTCCGTAGTGGCAGACGGTCAAAGTAAGGCACAATTGTAATAGAGCTGAAGCCGAGATCAGAAAAAAAGCAACTCCTACAAATCCGAAAGTAAGAATTTAATGTTTGTTAGAATTTAATTGGAAATTAGATTATTAAATTAATTAATATATACTTCATTTAAAGGATGCATTAGTTCATGAAATTAATGGGAAGAATTAAAAGGATTCGTTGGTTCTTAGATGAATGGACACGTTGCTTCATGGAATGAAGACATTGTTTCACGATTTCAAGATGTAAGATTTCATGGAATGGATACGATTGATTCATAAATTAAATGATGAACGAATGTGTTGATTCATAAATATACTAATGAAGAGATGTGTTGGTTCATGCCAAGAGGTACTCAATTGGAAGTTGAACAAATGCGACCATTCACAATTCATCTTGTTGCGAAAAGTTGTGTCCGTTACGAATAGTTATGTGGTAGTCTATAAATTAGACATATTGGTGCCAAAAAGAAATAACACACCATCCAAATACATTCTTCCATCTCTTCTTTATTCCTCTTATTTCACTACATTCATATAGATTCATTAGTATCTCCTTAGTCCCAAAATATCAAGTAATTCGTCGGAATTACGAGAAGTAGTGCAACTACTCGTAATTGAGAAGCCGTTGTATCTTGGAGACGAGTGCTATAGACCGCTTGCACCGAGTAGCAGAGCATTATCGTATTGCGGAGAAAGAGTCTAACTCTTACCTCGGCTAACGTTGTAATCGTATTTCGACACACCCACAATAACAATCGCAAGGCGATAATTGTGTTGAAGAAATGTCGACTAGTAGCAGTGATGTACCCGATCCCCCTGTCCAAGTGATGACAAACAGTAGCAACATGCCGCTGAACTTTACAACGACAACAAACAACCAAATTCCAAGCGCCCCTATTCATGCAGAAAATCCGGCAAAGTTCTCAGGTTCTGAATTTAAGCGTTGACAATCTAAAATGTTGTTTTATTTAACCACTTTGAATTCGTCTCAATTCTTGAAAGAAACACCTCCAATTATACGAGAAGATGAAACGAATGAGCAAAAGCACATAGCGTCTGATGCATGGCATCTTAGTGACTACATATGTTGCAACTATGTCCTAAATGGACTTGACGACACTCTCTATAGTGTCTACTGGACTGCAAAGACGTCGAAAGAATTGTGGGATTCTTTGGAGATCAAGTACAGGACCAAAGATGTCGGTCTAAAGAAGTTCGTTGTTGAACGATTCTTAGACTACAAGATGGTGGATACCAAAACCGTCGTCGAACAAGTGCCAGAGATTCAATTGATCATACATGATATCCTTGCCGAGGCTATGATCGTTTCTGAATCTTTTCAAGTTGCAACTGTGATCGGGAAGTTACCGCCAATGTGGAAAGATTTCAAGAACTATCTAAAGCACAAACGCAAGATGAGTCTCAAAGATCTAATAGTCCATCTCAGAATTGAAGAGGAAAACCGCAAGACTGATCGAAAGACTAACAAGCCATCTATGGAGGCAAGGGCTAATCTAGCCAAGTGCACACTAGCACTAACCCGAATAAAAGCAAGTTCTATGAAAAGAAGAAGCCGAATGGCTACGAAACTTCTTAGAGGATATTCCTTGTTGGGAAAAACCCGTGCCTCCTGTCTTGATACATTGTGATAGTATGTCTGCGATAGGGAGAGCACAAAGTAGTATGTATAATGGTAAGTCTCGACATATTCGTCAAAGACACAATACCGTTAGACAATTGATCACTAGTGGAATAATATGTATTGATTATGTGAAGTCAAAAGACAATATTGCGGATCCGTTTACTAAATGTATTAATCATGATCAATTGTATAATGCAGTAAGGGAAATGAGATTAAAATCCACACTAAAAGAACGCTCTTAATGGAAACTCTACCATGATTATTGGAGATCCCATGAACATGATTCAAAGAGACAACTAATTTAAGAATGTTCAAGTTATGCACTTGAAAACATAACTAACAATCCTTTCTCGAAGCTGTCCCAAGTGCAAACCTATAGCTAGTGGTAAAGGGTAAGCGTATAAGCTTTTAATGATTCCTATAGTACTCTTATTGGTGGAGTATGTCAGTATACTCTTTATAGGAGATCACCTATATAAGTGAGAAGTGTGGCCGCTTCAAACTGAAAAACACTTATGAGTCTAAGATATGGTCCAAGGCCAAAATGGACACAACGTGAGAACGAAAGATATTGTATCTATTATTGTGTATATGTTATTATCTTGGTTTACACGAAACTTGACCGATTCAAGACATCACGTTCAAAGAGTAGCGAGTAAACCCGATAATTAATGATGTTTATCATTATTTTTTCCCTATAAATAAATAGGCTCCCTCATTATTTAAAATGTACATATCTAAGATTAGTCTTTGGGTCTAGGAAAATATTCCGGGACCCGAATTTGTATTCTCCTCTTTTCTAGTGAATTTTCTTCCCTACACCCATGGACGTAGGTCTATTGACCGAACCACGTAAGTTCTAGTGTTGTTATTTATTTTTTCGGATTTTGTTTACTTGTATTTTATAAAAACAACACTCTACAACCTGTAGCGAACCAACAATAAATGATACTCAGCATAGTAAAATGTTGGTCCCGAGATTAAACGTTCAGGTGTAGAGGGGGGGGGTGAATACACCTGAAAACAATTTCTCAACTTAAAATGCGAACAGTCATTTTCAGGAGAATGTCGTACTGAACAAGTTCAGTAGACCAAATAAGCTGTTCTGAATCGCGTGGCAGAGTGACTGACTTCACTGAGGCCTGCTAGCTGACTAAGGTCAGAATTCAATACCTTTCAGCTGGAGTTCAGTAAGTGCGGAAATGTGTAGGCCCAAATTTAGTTGAGTTAGAAAACGTTTTTAATAAAACAGTTTCAGTATATTAGTGCGATCAGTTAAGCTTTGCTGAAACCCAGTTGAATGATTTAGAAATAGATTTTCAGTATGAACAATAATCAATGCAACAGTAAAAACACAGAACACAAGCAATTTTAAAGTGGTTCGGATCCAACAATCCTACGTCCACTGTCCCGAAAAGATCAGGAGGCTGTTTTATTATACTGAGTTAGTCTCAGTCAGTTTGTGCACTGAACAAACACTGGTCTTGAGATTTATACTGAGCAAGTCTCAGCTTACAAGATATTAAACTAAAGTGTTTGACAAGCTCTCCAACTATGAAGGAGTCCTTTATAATAAGGATCAGTTCAAAGATGAACTCCTTCGTTCTAAGCTATGGATATAGTCTGCTGAGCTTAGGTTAGAGGGATATGGAACAAGAAGGTGGCTTCTAGAGCGACGAATGGTTAAGTATGGACTTGGGTTCGTATTCAGTTGCTTGGATACTAGAGGCTTTATGATCTGATTCATCTTGGTTCCCTATGAGCAAGTATGTCGCCTTTCGCTAGAGATTACTCTATGAAGTTCTTGCGGAAAGCTTAAGTCGTTTCTGCGTTGCTCGTGAATGCTCGTGTGTTCTTGTCTGTGTTGTTCGGCGAGCTTCAATTTGAAATCTTCCCTCTATTTATAGAGCAGAGACATGGATAGATCCGTTGGAGACGACGATCCATGTGTCTCTCTCTTTTGGGTAGCTAACGGCTCTTTCAAAGTATGGTGGTAGAGTCCTTTCCCTCCATTTCTGGAAAGTTGTTGACTTGCAGCTTTAATTAGAAAGTAGACAGCTGACCGCTCGTCATTGGTCGAGGATGAATAAAGTAGGTGAGACAAAACAGACTTCAAGGTGGATCTGAAGCTGACTTCTCTATACCTCATATGACTCTGCTGATTTGACTTATGATATCCTGACAGTCAGAAGACTGTCTAGCCGTTGCTGAGTCTGATCTATATTCAGTAGCATACTCCTGCTGAGTCAGCTCTACTGAAGATCAACTCTGAGTTCAGTGAACTACTCCTGGTGAGTTCAGTTCCACTGACTCCTTTCAGTATACTGCTCCTGCTGAGTCCAATACTACTAAGTCTTCTTCTTCTGGTACTGAGGCTGATAGTATGCTGAAAAACCAGCGGACAGAACTGAGCGCCTGAACCAGAGTGAAGAGTGTCCACTGAGTCTGAAACCCTCAGAGACAGAACAACAAATTACAACAGAATGGTTCATCAGTCAAAGTAGGGTTTTTGGATCTTCAAATCTACTGAGCACTAGGCTATTGAGTTGTCTCCCAATAATTTGTGGAGCTACTGAATCATCTCCCAACAATTTCCCCCTGTTTGATTATGCCAAAACCTAACACTATAAACTTTCAGAAACAGAGCTCCGTACAAATATTACAAGTAGAACCAGTGGAGTTGTTCTTCAAGTCCTAGACTACTGAGGGAGTCAGGGAAGAAATATCAGAACTTATACAGAAAACTAACAGCAATTTCCCCCTTTCTAACAACAATTTCCCCCAAATCTATCAAACCAGAATCTAACAAGCTAAGCAAAAACTGACAGATATAAATATTTAGTGAGTGTGTGAGTCAGTAATCACTTGGGTGATTCAGAGTGTTAAGCATAAAAGAAACAAGGCTATGCAGACAATAAGATATTGTCAGGGCCGAACCACAATGATGTTATATATATGAAGAAATATCAGTACAGTACATCAAGCTTGCTAATCTAAGGAAGAAAAACAAAGATACATAGAAGCTAACTACTATCAGTACAGTACATCAAGCTTGCTAATCTAAGGAAGAAAAACAAAGCGTCGAGAAGGATATCAAGATTCAAAGGATACGCTCAGACCGCGGAACAGAGTTTCTGAACTCAATGATGAAGGACTACTGCGAAGCTGAAGGAATTCAACACGAGACCTCAGTGGCATGTACGCCTCAGCAGAATGGTCTTGCTGAAAGGAAAAACAGAACACTTAAAGAAGCAGCAAGAACATTACTCGCAGACTCAGGTCTACCATTGAAGTTCTAGGCAGAAGCTACTGACACTGCCTGTTGCACTCAGAATGGATCTCTACTGACTCAGATGCACATGAAGACACCATATGAATTATGGAAAGGGAGAATTCCTTCTATCTCACATTTTCATATTTTTGGTTGTTCGTGCTTTATCCATAATAACGGAAAGGACCAGTTTAAGGTCTTTGATAGCAAGTAAGACCAAGGAGTTTTCTTAGGATACTCCAGGGTCAGCAAAGCTTTCAGGGTCTTTAACTACCGGACCCTTTGCGTGGAGGAAAGCACTCATGTTGTGTTTGATGAATTTACTTCTAAGGACAGAAAGTCAAACTCTCAGCAAGAAGCTGAAGAGGTCAGGAGCAAGCTACATGATCTAAGCTTAAAAGATAATATCGAAAAGATCCAGCTTTGTTAGGATTATAATTCAGACGATGAAATTCAGAATCAACCAACAAGCAGTGTAGCTGAACAGATTGATTCTACTGAACAAAATCAATCCCAGGTAATTCAGGTTGATGAAGAAAACCCAGTGGTAACTAGACCTCTACTGAGAATAACAACTCAGGGGGAACTATTCATGTTCTTATTTTGAATGCCCCTGAACCTGGTGACTCAATAGAACCTGATCTTGCTACTGAATTGCTTCAATTAGAGAATAGTACAACTGAAATTCCTAATACTTCTACTATCTGTGTAGAATCAATTCCAGATGAAGTAACAAGACGCCATCGTTCATGGTTAGACGCTCATAGTTCAGATCTTATAATCGGAGATCCTTCAGCTAGTATCAAGACAAGATCAATATTCTGTCAGGGAGAAAGTGCTTTATACTCCTGCTTCTTTTCTACTGAAGAACCTCAGATGATTGAGGATGCGCTGAATAATGCTGACTGGATCACTGCTATGCAAGAGGAGCTCAACCAGTTTACCAGAAACAACGTGTAGACGCTTGTAGACAGACATAGACATCAACACGTAATAGGAACATAGTGGGTCTTCAAAAACAAGTGAGATGAAAACAATATCATCGTCAGGAATAAAGCTAGACTTGTTGCCAAAGGATACTGTCAAGCAGAAGGAATAGACTTCGACAAAACGTTCACTCCAGTTACAGGATTGGAAGCCATTCGTCTATTCCTAGCAAATGCAACACATCAGCAGTTCACAGTCTATTAGATGGATGTGAAGTCAGATTTCCTGAATGGAGTACTGAAGGAAGAAGTCTATGTTGAACAACCGCCCGACTTTCAGCAGGAACATCATCTTTACAGACTTAAGAAAGCGTTGCATGGGTTAAAACAAGCACCCAAGGCTTGGTACGATACCCTATCAGACTTTCTGCTTTAGAAAGGTTTTCAGAAAGGAACAACAGATCGCACCCTATTCAGTATCAAGTCAGAAGATGACATCCTACTGGTGCAGATCTATGTGGACGACATCATCTTTGGATCTAGAAATCTGACCATGTGTCAGAAATTTGAGCAGATGATGAAAGAAAAGTTTGAAATGTCGATGATGGGAGAAATGACTTATTTCCTTGGACTTAAAGTTAAACAATCCAAGAAGGTAATATTCATTAATCAAGCTAAATACACAAGAGATATCATCAAAAAGTTCAGCTGCGAATCCAGCAAATCAGTGAAGATACCCATGAATACCAATCTCAAGATTGATCTTGATAAAGAGGGAGTATCTATAAACTCAATTGATTATCGTGCTATTATTGGTTCATTACTATACCTGACAGCCAGCAGACCTGATATAACTTATGTTGTAGGTGTATACGCGAGATTTCAGGCGAATCCCATGCAGAGCCATTTAGACTCAGCGAAGAAAATTCTTTGTTACCAGAAGGGAACACCTGATGTTGGGTTATGGTATCCTGCTGATGATAATCTTAAACTAACTAGTTATTCTGATACTGATTATCCAGGATGTCGAATCGATAAAAAGTCAACCTCAGGAACTTGTCAATTCATTGACAGTAAGCTCATATCTTAGTTCTCCAAGAAACAACATTCAGTAGCTACGTCCACTACTGAAGTTGAATACATGGTTGCCGGAAGCTGCTGCCCCCAGATAATGTGGCTTCGACAACAGCTGAGAGACTACGACATACATCAAGATGAAGTGCCAATCTACTGCGACAGTAACAGTGCAATTGCAATCACACAGAATACTGTTCTACATATTCGATGCAAGCACGTAGACATAAGGCATCAGTTCATCAGAGATCATGTCGAGAAGAAAGATATTAGGATGGAGAAAATCCATATTGATAAGCAAAGAGCTGACATACTGACCAAACCTCTAGCTGAGATCAGATTCAACGAACTCTCAGTAGAGGTCTCAGTTACGGGGGGGGGAGTGAATACACCTGAATGAAAATTCAAAACTCAGAACGCGAAAGTCAGCTGATACTGAAGATTGGTACTAAACTTGTAACTTAGCCAAATAAGCTTTCTCAATCGCGTGGGCAGAGTTTCTCCTACTAAGTACAGTCCTACTGACTTATGTCAGTGAACAGTAGTTCAACAACATAAGTTGTGTGCGGAAGTGTAGGCCCTTAAAATAATCGTCTCAGTTAAAATCCGTTTTATGCTTGTTTGATTAAAACTCAGTTCTATGCAGAATGAAGAGTTAATCAATGTAACAATTAAAATTAACATAGACGATTTTTAAAGTGGTTCGGACACGCTGGGTCCTACGTCCACTGTACTAAACTAAGCAGGAGTTCTTATATTAATTATACTGAGCAAGCCTCAGTTGATCTGTTTATAGGATAAATTATCACTTGTTTGCTTATACTGAGCAAGCTTCAGTCAATCTGTATGCAAGACAAATATCTACTTATAGTCGTAGTGACTTTATAGTTCTTAACCTTTGAAGGTTAGAATTTCTCGAACTAAGAAGGAGATCTTACAATAAGAACAGTTCAAAAGATGAACTCCTTCGAGGTTCTAACCTATTGAATATTACAATGAGCACGATTAGATAGAGAAAGGGAACAAGTATTTCTCTAGAGAGAAGAACTGAAGAAAATCTAATTCTATGTGCAAGTTCTTCGCTTGAATATTGCTGTAAGTTCGCTAGAGAGTGTTTGAGCTTTGAATGCTTTGGTTCCCGATGTCTTTCTCCATGAAAACTCTTCTCTATTTATAGTCTCCGATTTATGAATAGATCCGTTGGAGGGAGTCTAGACACGTGCCGAATAAGACAAGGAAAATGACCATAATAATTTGAACGTTGAGTAGAGGTACTGTAGAGATTTCCTCTTTTTCCGTCTTGGAGCAACTTTATGGCAGAGCAGGTAAGACGCTGTCGGCTCCTTATTGGTCAAGGTTTATGAGAGTGGGTGAGGCTTGTTCAAACTTAAAGTACGATGAGTTTACTTCCTCCGAATCCTCGGACCTTCAACAGATGTATCCTCTATTGACATTTGTCTAAAAGTTTAGTTCGCAGGCTCAAAATCCTTTGCAGATTCAGTTGGTTGATAGTTGTCCGACTGACTTCCTCGATACTGAGTTCTTCGGTTGAGTGCAGAATCTTCTATTGAATGCACAACTACTGAACTCTAGCCTACTGAGTTCCTAACAGCTTAACTCAACCAAGCTATTACAATATCGAAGGTTCATCATTCAGCTAGAGGTTTTGGGATCTTCAAATCTTATCATACTCTCACCCCAACAATTTCCCCCTATTTGATGATGCCAAAACCTTTTACAAACAACTACTACTGACTATGCTAAAAACAATATTACAAGGTAATCTAAGCACATAATTAGAGCAAATAGAACAATAATGCTCTTTACAATAAGAATATCTCTATCAGCAATGCTGACTATCTAATCAACACATATGTTAACAATTATTTCCCTATCATACTTAACAAAAATTCCCCCTATAAAGGATGTCAAACAACTGAACCACAGAGAGAAACATATAAGCAGATATGTGGGTGTGTGATCTGATTACTTCAGTAATCAGTAGTGTTGAAAGATAAAAATACAGCCAAGTGACAATGATTAGTTGTTGAAGGGTAAAAGATAAGAGATGCCATAAATGATATGAGAATATTACAAGTACATGACAATCTAATTCTAAAAGCTAGAAGACTAGAAGACTATCAGCTGGACTTCTTCTTGAATAGTTGCATGCGCGCCTTGAAGTCAGCAGACTTCTTCTCCGGAAGCTCAAGGCCTTAAGCTAAATATACACGATTCCTCAGGGCCTTGATCTATTCTCTATCTTCATCATAGTTTTTGTTCAGACCTTTTCTTCTGATAACTTCGATGATTTCTTCCTCGATCTCCTTCTTACAAATGTTGTCTTGAAGCGTGAGAGAAGGAGGTAAGGTTCTGAACTTAGGTGCCTTAAGAGTTTTACCAGACTGTTCCAGTAGAGTTTGAATCTCAGCGTAGAGTGGGGTTCCATCTATTTCAGAATTTCTTTGAATAGCTCCTCAGGATCAGACTGCTCATCAAACATCTTCCAGATGTAGAATCTTTTGATGAAGTCTATCTTCACCTGTTCCCATCGTTGATTGATCTTGTATGGAACCCACTCGTTAGTCCAAATGTAAATCACTCTCTTCACCTCATTCACAGGTTCCCTTCTCCTGAAGAACTTGGAGGTGGTAGGGACACTCCTGTCTTTCACTAGAACTCTCTCTTGAGCTTCCTTCTCCGTCCTCAGTCTGAGTACCTCTAGATCTTGAGCTTCTTTCTGTTAAACTGGTTAAGCTCCTCTTGCATAGCAGTGATCCATTCAACATCATTAAGCAGGAGTATAAGAGACTTTCTCTCTAACAGAATCTGGATCTTATCTTGACACTAGCTGAAAGATCTCCGATTATAAGGTCTGAGCTATGAGCGTCTAACCATGAACGACGATGTCTTGTTACTTCATCTGAAATTAATTCTACACAGATAGTAGGAGTATTAGAAATTTCAGTTGTACTATTCTGTAATTGAAGCAATTCAGTAATAAAATCAGGTTCTACTGAGTCAACAGGTTCAGAGGCATTCAGATTAAGAACATGAATAGTTTCCCCTGAGTTGTTATTCTCAATAGAGGTCTCAGTTACCACTGGGTTTCTTCATCGACCTGAGATACCTAGGATTGATTCGGTTCAATAGAATCAATCTGTTCAACTACACTGCTTGTTGGTTGATTCTGAATTTCATCGTCTGAATCATCATCCCAACAATGTTGGATCTTTTCGATGTTATCTTTTAAGCTTAGATCATGCAGCTTGCTCCTGACCTCTTCATCTTCCTGCTGAGAGTTTGACTTCCTGCCCTCAGAAGTAAATTCATCAAACACAACATGAGGACTTTCCTCCACGCAAAGGGTCCGGTAGTTAAAGACCCTGAAAGCTTTGCTGACCCTAAAGTATCCTAAGAAAACTCTTTGGTCTAACTTGCTATGAAAGACCTTTAACTGATCATTTTTGTTATTTTCGATAAAGCATGAACAACTAAAAATATGAAAATGTGAGATAGAAGGAGTTCTCCCTTTCCATAATTCATATGGTGTCTTCATGTGCATCTGAGTTAGTAGAGATCTGTTCTAAGTGTAACAGGTAGTATCAGTAGCTTCTACCCAGAACTTCAATGGTAGACCTGAGTTTGCGAGTATTGTTCTTGCTGCTTCTTTAAATGTTCTATTTTTCCTTTCAGCAAGACCATTCTATTGAGGCGTACGTACCGCTGAGGTCTCATGTTGAATTCCTTCAGCTTCGCAGTAGTCCTTCATCATTGAGTTCAGAAACTCTGTTCCATGGCCTGAGCGTATCCTTTGAATCTTGATATCCTTCTCGACGCTTAGCCGTTTTAGTAGTTTCGGCGGTTCAGATTTGACGTCAGATTTATTGGCGATGGAAATCACCCATTTATATCTTGAATATTCATCAATGACTACAAGAGCATAATTCTTCCCTCTGATCGTCACTGGATTGAATGTCCCAAATAACTCAATGTGAAGTAGCCGAAGTATCCCATCAGTAGAAGGTGACGGAATAAGCGGATTGCTTGACTTTGTTTGCTTCCCCTTCAAGTATGCCTCACAATTTTTGCGTCTTTTGAAAACTTCGTTGGACAGTTCTCTGACTTTAGCATCCCTTGCTAGCTTGTTCATTGTCTTGAAGTTCAGATGGCTCAGTCGCCTGTGCCACAACCATGTTGTTTTGTCATCTGACTTTGTGTGTGCTTGCAGGAAAGCATCAGGTTCAGCGGTATTCCACTCTGCATAATAGATATTTCTTCACCGTCATCCTGATAACACCATTTTTCCTGTTGATTTATCAAGAACATCACAAAAACCTGTGTCAAAAGTCACTCTATTGGAGTTATCACAGAATTGACTAACAGAATGGAGATTATGTTGAACTCCTTCAACATATGATACTCTAGGAACTATTGCAGTCCATATTTTCAGCGTTCCGTATCCCCTTATGTAGCCTTTAGAGTTGCCACCAAACTCAATTCTGGCTCCTTCTTGCTGAACATAGTCGGTCAGCAGATTCTTTTGATGCGTCATTTGTCTTGAGCATCCGTTGTCCACGATCCAAGGGTCCTTTAGCACCTGCAAAACAAAAATAAATTCAGGTACCCTTTGGGTTCAGCTATGGGTCCTTAGATGTTAATGGACTTTTGAATCCAAACTTGTCTGACAACCCTGATGGTTTCAGACTGTTTCTTGCCCTTCTTATTAGCTGATCTCTCACCTGAACTCGGAGATGCTTACTTTTTGTTCTTCTGAGGTTCAACCTTCTTCTTCATCTGAACCTTTGGGCTTTTGACTCTTAGCTCATAGTAATACGATCCATGTTGAGCTGGATGAGTCCATTGCGGTTGGCCATACTGTTCGGCCCACCTGACCTTCTTGGTTCCCTCTGAGTTGGATCTGGGTGTCTTGGTGCTTGGACCATGGGTCATCTTCTTGTTGTTGGGTTGAGGTGCGATCAGTTTCTATTGGTTCTTTAACTAAGGGGTGATAGGTTCAACATCTTGAATCTTCCCTCGGACAAACCGATCAGCCAACTTTTCTGAGCCTTTCGAGTCCTTCCTTAACGGAAAATGGCCTCTGAACTCTAAGCATTCCTTCTAACTTCTCATTGGCTCCTAGATACTGCTCTGTCATCAGACCTCACCATACTTCATCACTCTTCCTGAGTGACTCATAATCCTTCTGTACACATGAGAGTTTCTGACTGAGCCTAGCTATTCAGTATCTTTCTCAGAGATGTCTTTGGTCAAGACTGAGATATGTGTTTCTTGATGTTGAGACTTAGTCATCAGAGAGTTAATCTCTTCCTTCTGTCTCAGCACAAGTCCTTCAGACTCAGTAGAGTCTTGACTTCTCATTGAAAGTCTCTGATTTTTAGCTTTCAGAAGTTCCATCTCCTGAATTATCTTACTGAACTATTGGCTCATCTGAATTTGTTCCTCAAGCAGATCCTCATATGCAAGAACCACTTCTAGCGGTTCACCTGCAATGGAGCTCGTGTTATGTGTGCATTGTGAAGAGGGGCATATATTAGGATCAAAATTTACCTCAGCCTCTTCACCGGCCATGAGACACAGTTCAGTATCCTCTGCTTCAATCGCGACGAACGCAGCATCATCAGATGATTCCATGAAAAGTTCTGCGTCGCTTGAGCAATCGAATGACTCTCTAGCTATGTAGGCTTACCTCTTTCTGATAAATTTGTCGCGCCTGACTTGTCGTTAAGCTCTTTCAGCTGCTGAGAGTTCGGGACATTCGTATTGGTAATGTCTTGGCTTCTTGCAGCTGTAGTATACTGAGCTCATGCCTTCCCTTTTGGGTGTCTCGTTATGTCCAGCGGGGGCAGGTAAAGAATTAGATTTACTTTTTGAGTGATCATTCTCTTTCTTACCTTGATAGATTTTGGAAGCCCTTTTCATCTTTATTCTTCGGAACTTGTCCTTCTCCTTCTAGTATTTCACCGCAAGGAGAGCGTACTTCTCAGCCAAGTTGTCAGCAGATGATTTTGTTACTGAGCTTCCGGCCGACTGACTTGTGGTTGAGGGACTCGCTCTGGGTGTGCTGACTGATACCTTGTAAGCGTGATCCATTGATACTTCAGTCTCAGCACCGGGGGTGTGTGGGAGATTAAACTCGAACTCCCCCGCCTTTAACTCTGAAAATATGTAATCAGGAGTAACATAGTTCAGGTTAGTTCTCCTTAAACATGTATCATAAGAGTAACACTTGGGTCTGCTAAGAGCCCTTAGAATCTTTGTGTTGGTCTCCCTATTGCTGAATGTTCTCCCCAGTCCATTGACGATGTTGTTTTGATTTGTGAATCTGACGCTGAAATCATCAATAGACTCCCTTGGAAGCATAGTAAATGCTTCGAGTTTCTGCAGCTCTAACTCCAGTTTGTTCTCTTTAATCTGTGGAGTTCCTTGGCTTAGCACAACTTGAGCATCCCGTAGCTCCTTTGCTATCTTGCATTCATGCACCCTTCCTAGATAAGAATCACTCAGTATCTCATTTATGCGACTCGGTCAAGGTTGTGCAGCTTTCACTCTTCAGGTGTGAAGAGGCTCTTATCTTTTAGAACCTTTGGGCCGGTTCTGAAACCTGCAGCTCCCTCCACTACTATCTCGACATTGTCGATCATGGGAACAATAGTTCATTTTTCTAGAACGTCAGTCATGCTGTCATGCAGCGATGTTAAATAAGCCTCCATCCTCACCCTCCACACCACATAGTTTTCTGCAGAAAATATGGGAACTGTCCTTATACCTGAGAAATAAGACATGTTGGAAAAAATATAGTATATGATGCTATGAAGAGATGCGAGTGCAGAGAAAATAGTTTTCAGGATCTCTTTGAGTTAGACCAGTAAACAGATAACAATGATAAAGAAGAACATAACTATGATATCAATTGTTGGTCCAGAGATGAGCTTCAGGTGTGTGTGGGGGGGGGGGGGTGAATACACCTGAATGCAAATTCAAAACTCAGAAGGCGAAAGTTAGTTGATGCTGAAGATTGCTACTGAACTTGTTAGTTAGCCAAATAAGCTTTCTCGAACGCGTGGGCGGAGATTCTCCTACTGAGCAGAGTCCTACTGACTTATGTCAGTGAACAATAGTTCAACAATAGAAGTTGTGTGCGGAAGTGTAGTCCCTTAAAATAATCATCTCAGTGAAAATCCATTTTATGCTTGTTTGATTAAAATTCAGTTGCATTCAGAATGAACAGTTAATCAATGCAACAGTTAAAATCAACACAGATGATTTTTAAAGTGGTTCGGGCATGCTTAGTCCTACGTCCACTGTCATGAACCAAGCAGGAGTTCTTGTATTAATTATACTAAGCAAAAGTCTCAGTTGATCTGTTGACAGGACATATTCTCTCTTGTTTGCTTATACTGAGCAAGCCTCAGTCAATCTGTACGCAAGACAAAACTCTACTTATAGTCATAGTGACTTTACAGTTCTTAACCTTTGAAGGTTAGAATTTCTCCAACTAAGAAGGAGATCTTATAATAAGAACATTTCAAAAGATGAACTCCTTCGAGGTTCTAAGCTATTGAATATTACAATGAGCACGCTTAGATAGAGAAAGGGAACAAGTATTTCTTTAGAGAGAAGAACTGAAGAAAATCTAATTCTATATGTAAGTTCTTCGCTTGAATATCGTTGTAAGTTCGCTAGAGAGTGTTTGAGCTTTGATTGCTTTGTTTCCCGATGTCTTTCTGCATGAAGACTCTTCTCTATTTATAGTCACCGATTTGTGAATAGATCCGTTAGAGGGAGTCTAGATACATGTCGAATAAGACAAGGAAAACAACCATAATAATTTGAACGTTGAGTAGAGGTACTGAAGAGATTTCCTCTTTTTCTGTCTATGTGCAGCTTTATAGCAGAGCTGGTAAGACGCTGTCGGCTCCTTATTAGTCAAGGTTTATGAGGGTTTGTGAGGCTTGTTCAAACTCAAAGTACGATAAGTTGACTTCCTCTGAATCCTCGGACCTTCAACAGATGTATCCTTTATTGACATTCGTCTGAAAGTTCAGTTCGCAGGTTCGAAATCCTTTGCAGATTCAGTTGGTCGATAGCTGTCCAACTAACTTCCTCGATACTAAGTTCTTCGGCTGAGTGCAGAATCTTCTACTGAACGCGCAGCTACTGAACTCTAGCCTACTGAGTTTCTAACAACTGAACTCAACTAAGCTGTTACAATATCGAAGGTTCATCATTCAGCTAGGGGTTTTGGGATCTTCAAATCTTATCATACTCTCATCCCAACAATATCCTTCAGTTAGGATTTGAATAAGGATGTGATTCATCGTTCAGTTCAGCATGGAGTAATCAGCTTGTCAAAGCCGAACTTAGCAAATTCCACTAAGACTAAGTTAACACAACCTGAACTAACCTAGTTTGAGAAAACAGTCAGCTTGACTATACAACTTCAGGCTGAGCAAAACCTAAACAAATTACATCAAACTGGTTCATTTATCAATAGGGGTTTGAGATCATTCAAAACATTATATTATTTCTGTTGGGTGATGATTCAATCCTCAGCATGATCATACTTGTGGGAAATGACTCTATCTTCTATACTGAATCACGCTCAGTAGCCTCGTGCTCTGAACTGTTGAGAAGATTTGAAGATCCCAAAACCCTATCTGATTGGTGAACCATTCCTTTGTATTCGTATTTGTCTCCCGAGGTTTCGGACTCGGTAGACACTCGCTGCTCGGTCAAGGCGCTCGGTAGCTCATCGGCCTCGGCACCGGTGTAGAAGACTCGGTGAATCTTGGACTCGGCGAGAGCAAAGATATGCGAGAGAGTCGGTTGAACCTGGACTCGGCAGGAGTAGTTCACCGGACTCGTAGCCGATCATCGTAGACTTATCTCGGCGAGCCTATCTACTAAATACAAGTCGGACTCAAGAACGGCGAGATAGTCTTCGGGATTGTCGAGAATCTTTTGAAAGACAATCAGCATTGTCATGTACGAGGAAGAGAGAAGTCAGCTTCAGTCTGTCTCGAAGTTTGTGCTGTCTCAACCACTCCATCCATCTCGATGAATGACAAGCATACACGTGTCTTCTCACCTGCTAAAGCTGCAGTCAACCTTTTACCTAAAAAGGTGGGAAAGTACACTGTTACCTACATCAAAAGAGCCGTTTGCTACCAAAAAGAGAGAGAGAGAAGAAGATCGTCTCCAACAGATCTATTTCAATCTCTGCTCTATAAATAGAGGGATCATTCAAGATTTGAAGAACGGGAGAATGCGCGCACCTAGAACATGAGAGAGCATTCAAACGAGCAAAATTAACGACTAAGTCTTCCGCAAGAATCAACCGATTTATCTCCGGCGAAAGACTACATCCAGCTCAAAAGGAACCAAGCTGAACCGACATAAGCTTCTAGTATCCAAGCGACTGACACGAACCTATAGCTAAACCCTCAGCTGTTCGTCGCTCTAGATAGCTGCATTCTTGTTCCTTATCCCTCTAACCCTAAGCTCACTTGCTATATCCATAGCTTAGACGGAGGAGTTCACATTTGAACCCAATCCTTACTGTATAAGGACTCCTTCACTGTTGGAGAAGTTTGTCAAACACTTTAAGTTTGATAGTGTTGTAAACTGAGACTTGGATCAGTATAAAAACCAAGACGCGGCTTTGCCCAGTGTGCAAGCTGATTGAGACTAACTGTTGGTCCGGAGACGAAAAGTCAGGTGTAGAGGGGGGGGTGAATACACCTGAGCTCTGTTTCTTTTTCTCAGTGAAGGTCAGCTGAAGCTGATGTTTGCAACTGATGAACAGTGCCAAGTAAGCCTTCGATCACTGGGGTCAAAGTGAGTCAGCTTCTGAGCTCTTCTACTGACTGATGTCAGTATTACGAAACTCAGTCGGAGACTGTAGTGCGGATAAGTGTTAGGCCCGGAGTCGTCTCTTTTGAAAACGCGTTTTTGTAAGTTAAATCTTTTGGCTGTGCACTTTATAAAATACGTTTTATGCAAACTTATGATTTTCAAGTCAGTTGAATGCAATGTAATAAAACAGTAAATGAACACAAGCGATTTAACGTGGTTCGGATATGCAGGATCCTACGTCCACGGTCCTGAACAAGGCAGGAGAACTTGTTGATTATTCTCGAGCAAGCCTCGGCGGGGATACCGTGCAGACCGGGACGGTTCCCTCTAAGTTATAGTCCTTAGCGACTTTACAATCCAAACCTAAGTTTAGAAGGGAGGGAATATTCTCCAACTGAGAAGGAGTTCTTACAACAAGAACAATTCACTAAATGTGAACTCCTTCGGATCTAAGCTATGAATCTAGCAATGAGCTTAGTCTAGAGAAGATAGGGATCAAAGTGCTCTAGAGAGATGAACTACAAGAAGTGTTCTATGAAAACTAGTTCGTCTCTGGATAAGCTTGAAGGTTCTAGAGCGTTGTGAGCTTGAATGATATCCCTTGATTTCGCGTATATTCCTCTTCTTGAAATCTTCAAACCCTTCTCTATTTATAGTTGTGAGTTGTGACATATGTCCGTTGGAGACGACGATGCCACGTGTCACAAGCGTCCAAAGAAAATGGCCACTATTCAACTTTGTTGCAAGCAGGCGCTTAATGCACCGTTCATGAGAGCAACTTTACTCGTGTAGAGTAGGTAAGCGTTGTCGGCTTCTCATTGGTCGAGGTTTGTAGTTGGTGAGTGTCGAGTTGACCGTTCAAACTACCTCGTATGTCTTCGCTGAACATTTGAAGGGACTTTAAGTCTTTGGGTCGCTTTTACGTCGGATAATGGTACTCGAAAGTCTGTCTTCTTCGGCCGAGTCGTCCGACCGATAAAGTGAGCTTCGATAGTCGGTTGGTCGATCGCGAAGGTATACCTTGCTACGCTTGGTTCTTCTACCGATGACCATCGGCTTGTAGAGAATGCTTCTACCGAGGTCCGGGCCACCGATGCGGGATCTTCAACCGAGTTTGATATCGGTGCCGACGAAGAATGCAAGCGATTACACCGATGACGTGGGGTTACGAAAAGTATCTTCGGTGAAGATCGGTTCAACAACTACCCCTTACAGGACTTAGACAAAAATAATAAGCATTACATCACGTCTAACCTATACATCGCCTAATCCTATCGACACACTAATCTACCGATATCGCCTCGGTTTTGGGATCTTCAATTCCATAGTACTACTATGATTTCCCCCAATTTCTTTTAACCCTAGAACATCGAGTATCAATCTACGGCTCATATCCAACAATTTCCCCCTAATTGATGATGCCAAAACCTCTATACTCGATATCTATTAAAGAATCTTGTCCTATCGACAACAATTTCCCCCTTAAAGCACTCGAGGAAAAACCGATAATAGTAAATGAACTCCAGAGGTGAGAGAAAGGCAAGATCGAGAAACCGATGTGAGTGTGTGTCGGATCACTTGGTGATCGGTAGTGTAAACACAAAGTAAAAGGCCGAAAGACAATGAGTAATTGTCTAGCAAGCAGAGGAACTGATATATATATCAAGAATTACAGAGTTCCTATGCTAATACAAAAGATGAGGAGAAAAATCACTGCCTGCTCGCTTCTTGAACTTCGCGTTTTCTTCTTGAAGTCGGTGGATTTTTCTTCGGGAGGATCCGTGTAATAGTATTTATACACTCTAGCTCGAATCTCCTGGATCTCCAAGTTATCATCTGGCCTTTCTGGGAGCAGGCTCAGACTGTAGGCGGCTTCCTCCACTTCTCTTTCTATGTCCTTAGTGCTCAGCAGTCCATTAGCAAGTCTCGGCGGTGGAATACGTCGGAAAGGTCGGGGCACGGAAGGTTACATTCTCGTGATTCCATGACTTGCTTCGACCGTTCACGGAATTCAACATTAAATCTCGTAATCAACTCCTCAAAGAGCTGATCGGCTGGGCAGTCAAGTGGGTAAATGCGCCATACGTAGTAGCCTTTGATAAAAGTTTCTTTCAATCTCTCCCAATGTTCATTCATATCAGCCGGCACCCACTTATCCACATGTTGAATCGGTTGTTGCTTGATGTGGGGGCCCTTGATGAACTTAGATCCTCTCGGGATCCGCCTTCTTGATCGGGCTCGGTTTATCGGATAGGCTTTTCATTCTTGCCGGGTCGGCCATCCTTTTCTTCTCACGGAGAGCGATCGCTCTAGTGTCTCCTCGTCCGAGACTCGATCCTTGCAGCGTCACCTCCCGTGTCGTTTGATCTTACGCTATCCGCTTCGGGTGTAAGAGTAGATATGGGAATACTACGAGCAAGTAGCTTTGATTTCGATCGGAAGAGCCTTAGCAAATTCTTCTTGGGCTTTCTTCTTTTGCTCTTCGACCGTATTAATGACCTTTCTCTTTCCTTTGCCCCCGACGCCTTTGCCCTTAAGCTTTTCGCCGCTTCACCGCCTCCTCTAGCCGACGCTCCTGGTCCGGCTTGTCTTGCAGCTCTTGGGCTATTCCGAGGTCGAATGCCTCTTGCTCCGCTTTTGATTTAAACTTCTTGATCGGGGAGGAAGGAGTAGTGGATTCGGTAGCGATTTCCTTCCCCCGACCCTCTGCGGCGGCTTTTGAGACTCTTCTTCTTCGGTGGCTCTTCAAGGAATTGAGCGATTTCGTCTATGTGCACAAAGTGAAGAGGAGATGGGGGTGGCTTGTAGTGGGAAATCAAGGAGAAGGACCTCGGTAGATGTACCTTTCTCGAGTAGTTGGTCCCGCCTCCCGAGCCTGTTCCCCCGAATCTCTGCGGCCGAGGGCTCTGGCTGGCGAGGAGGGTCCCGCCTCCCGAGCTCGTCCCTCAAGGATCCGGACGTCGACCGTATCCGTATCGGGTTCATCTTTCACAATATCTTCCCCCCTTTTTGGCATCAGCAATATTCGCCAGGGGAGGTGCGGATAGCTTTTACGCCCTGCTCCAGTTGTACGCACGTAATCTTTGATCCGGGTAATCGTGTCATCAAAATCATCGACCAAGTTACGTAGTTTTCCCAGTCTTTCTCCCGATCGGCTCTAGATTTCTTCAATCGAGCGGCCGACTCCTGACGGAGTTTCAAGCAGAGCTTGATCACTTGATTCTCGTCATTTCTTTTCGAATGGCTTTTAAGGCCTCACTGTTGCTTGATGGCCGTTTGAAGAGAGGTGGTTGCTATCTTGTTTCTCTCATCAATGAAGCCTTGAATTGTTTTCATCGCTTGAGTCATCTGCTCCGAGAAAGTTTTATGCTTCGAGTGGCAAGCATTTGCGACTCTGTGCTTGTTAAATCGGCCTTTTGAGCACTTAGGGCCTCGCTCAACTATCTCCTTGAAATCGGGCCGAGAAGCCTCTTTAGGGGGTGGAGATGTCGACGGGGCAACTTACTTAGAGCTTCGTTCGAGCCTTGGTGTACTTCTCCCATTTAAAATGAACATCTTTGGCTAGGAGTCGATTTTTCTCACCTTGGCGTTTGATAGCCCTTGTTGACGCAACGTGAGGACACGGAACCGATGGGTTGTATCTCGATAAGAGCTGGTTCCGAGCCTCGCTCGTAGAACGAGATCAATCGCTCCCCTACCGTACTCTCGGAGCGGTTGTAGCCTCACCCGATGTGACTATGGGTGGTGTTGGGCTCTTCTCTTGGGGAGTTTGTCCCTCCGCAGATTCTCCCCGGTCCGCTTCCTTGGGTTTTCCATCCATCTCCTCATCTTGATCATCATTATCGCCTTTATCGGAAGGTGGAGATGGGGGCGGAGTCTGTTTCGATTGGAGCTCTCAAGCTCGGTAAATAGAGCATTGCAGGCTCTCAAATCTTCGAAAGACGCCACATCACCGGCTCTCCGAATCCAATCTTGGCTTGGAGCTCTTGCTCCTCCGTCGCAGCTCATCCGGTGACCGCCGGGATTTGGCAAAGTCAATAAGAATGTCCCGGTGCGAGAAACCTTAAGAGCATCGAGCTCTTGTCCTTACTTGCTATTTCAACCGGATCTGCGTGCTCGGCAATTTCGGTATCTCTAGCTGAATCTCGATTGCAGGACGCAATCGAGTGGTGTCGGTTGTTGTCCACTCAAGCAGTAGGTTTGGGTGACGGTTCCCTCTTGTCGGACTCTGTTCCCTCGTAGCCGATCACTTGGACTTTGTCCTTGATCGTCGCTCCCTCGATTCCAAGATTCGAATCGAGTAGTTGCTCCTCTTGAGTAGAAGGAGGAGCCGGCTGAATAATGGTAAGTGGCCGAGCCACTGTGACCTCAAGCAGTCGATTCTTAGCCAACCTCCTCTTCTTTGGCACTTGGACAGTTGGGGGCGGAGCGCACGCCGCTCTCTTCGGTTCAGGGTGGCCCCTTGCCAATGGACTTTTCTCGCTCCGGCCTTTGTCATAAATTTGATAGACTTCTTGTCAAAGTACTTGGAGTCCTCAAAGGCCGAGTTCTCAACAATTGAGTTCCTCCGAACTATGCATTCTATCGAAACGAACATCTTTGTTCCGAATAGAAGTTTACCCACACTCGGCTATCCTCCTCTCGCCAGGTGGGTAATGTGGTGAACTTCGAGCTCGTGCCTTCATCTCGAGTAGTATAATACTCGGCCCGGTTCACTTCAACTCCATCGTCTATTGCCATCATCAACTGAATCCTAGGTTTGGACAGTTGATCATATGATCCACCGAACTTGTCGAATGTGCGATACCACGTAAGCTAGACCCTCGTACCGAGGTAGCAACATATTCCTCGATAAAGCTGTTTTGAACGCCACATCCTTGCGTCCACGGAATTTCGCACATATGCATTGATCTCCTTATCCTTGTATCCAATCGGAGAAATGCCGGAGTTGGGAAGATCGAAAGAGAGAGCTAGAGCATCTTGAATATCGAAGGTAAGAACAGTGACTCCCACTCATCTTGATCGACTTCCTTCGATAAGAGAAGGACGATTCCTCTCCTCCCGACGCTAGAGATTTCCGGTTGAAATAAACTTCGGCGAATTGTCGAGGGAGAAAAGCACGGGGGTGCTTCGAAACCAAGCATCTCCAACCCCCGAACGCTCCAAAGCGTCAAACACGGGTTCAAGGAAAGAGATCTCCACTTGGCGGAAGGCCAAGGTAGGTTCAAACGTAATCCCGGAGGCTACAATCTCCTCAATGTTGTCCGGAGTTTGAACGTTCGCCATTGAAATCGCAAAACAACATATTAGCACTTGAAAATAGAGTAAGTTAGTAGTTGCTAGCAGACATCTGATACATTACCGTGAAATGGAGCTTGAAAAGAGATATAGCAATGCAGTTAGAATGAGGATGTAAGGAAGGAAACTGAATCGCTAAGAAAAAGCTCTAAGATATGAGAATGGCGAAAAGTGAGGAGTTGATAGAAGATGAAAGATTTTGTATATTGAGTTTGATCTTTAGTTTGAATCGCACGGTTCAAATTTAATCTTTCAAAATCAAGGGGCGGCTAAGATTAAATGTTATAAAAGAATGATTACAATAGCCGCCAAAAATATAGATATACGTAATAAAGCTAATGGAGAAGACATGCATTAAATGCGCGACGAGAGCATTAATTACTCGGGCGAGGAGTCCCGCCGACCTTTCCTCAAACCTTAAACATAATAAATGGTAAGGAATAAATGCTCCTAGGCAACCGAATGCAAGCGGCCCGATGCATTAAATGCGGCATGCTTCGAACAAATTAAGTAACGATACTACGCAAACCTCTTCGATGAACTTATCGGTGGTTACCATCATTTATCGGGAGGATGGTTGTGTTGATGACCATGTTCTCCCTTGTGTACGGTGTGCATCTCCCAACCGAGTCATGCGTACTAAGTTTTCGACTGTCATGCCGATTCCATACCGATACACATTGTTGCTAAGTATATTATTATCGGTAGTCGGCTTCTACCGACTTGTCTCGGTAGGATCGAGCGGACCTAGCTCAACCGATAGTTCTCCCGAACCTTGTTCTCGCCTAGTGGTTTGGTCGGTATATTCGCCCTTTGCTTGTCGGTATGGATTTTCTCCATCCTCGATGTCCTTCTTTTCGACATGGTCTCCGATGAAGTGGTGTCGAATGTCCACGTGCTTGCATACGGTATGTAGAACCGGGTTCCGAGTTATAGCTATTGACCTTGGTGGAGTCACGGTAGATGGGCACTTCATCCCGAGTTATACCATAATCTCTCAATTGTTGTCGAAGCCAAAGGATCCGGGCACAAAGCAACTTCCTGCAGCCATGTACTCGGCTTCGGTAGTGGACGTAGCTACCGAGTCTTTGTTTCTTTGAAAACCACGATATCGACTTGCCGCCTAGGAACCGACATGTTCCGGAAGTTGATTTTCGATCTATCCCGCATCCCGCGTAATCGGCATCGGAATAACTCCGTCGTATTAGATTATCATCGCAGGATACCATAACCCAAAGATCGGGTGTTCCTCTTAGATATCGCGAGAATCTTCTTCGCCGAGTCTAGATGACTTCGCTTGGGATTCGCTTCGAAATCTTGCGCATACACCTACAAAGATAAGTTATGTCGAGTCGGCTAGTTGTTAAATAAAGTAAAGAACCAATAATAGCTCTATAATCGGTAGAGTTAACGTAAGCTCCCTCTTTGTCTAGATCGATTTTAAAGTTCGTGTTCATGGGGATCTTGGACCGGTTTCTTTGGAATCACGGCCGAATCTTTTGAGAAGATCTCGAGTGTATTTGGCTTGATTGATGAAGATTCCTTCAGCTGATTGTTTTACTTGAAATCCAAGGAAATAATTCATCTCTCCCATCATGGACATCTCGAATTTCTCCTTCATCATCTTCTCGAACTGCCGACATATAACTTCATTTCTGCGGTACCGAAAATGATGTCGTCCACGTAGATTTGCACCAGTAGAATGTCATCTTTCGACTTTATGCTTGAATAGGGTGCGATCTACTGTCCCCTTTTGAAAACCTTTCCGAAGTAGAAAGTCGATAGGGTATCATACCAAGCCCCGGGTGCTTGTTTTAACCCATACGAGCTTTCCTAAGTCTCGTACACTGATGTCCCCGCCGAAAGCCGGGCGGTTGTTCCACGTAGACTTCTTCCTTGATGCACGCCGTTCGTAAAAGCCGACTTCACATCCATCTCGATATACCTTAAATCTCCGATGTGTTGCATAAGCTAGGAAAAGACGAATGGCTTCCAATCCGGCGACCGGAGCAAATGTTTCATCAAAGTCAATTCCCTCTGCCCGATTGTATCCTTTAGCAACTAGTCGAGCTTTATTTCGACAATGACGTTGTTTTCATCTCGCTTGTTCTTGAAGACCCACTTAGTTCCAATCACGTGCCGATGTCTGCAGGTCCGTCGACAAGCTCCCAAACTTCATTTCGACGAACCGGTTCAGCTCTTCTTGCATAGCAATGACCCGGGCCAAGCATCTTTAAGTGCGTCCTCTATCGACCGAGGTTCTTACGTAGACGAGAAAACAAGAGTAAAGTGAGCTTTCTCCTTGAATTAATCTTGATCTCGTCCTTATCGTTGCCGATGGATCTCCAATGATAAGATCTCGAAGAATGAGCATCGAGCCATGAACGCCTGAGTCGGGCTTCTTCTTCGATACCACTTCGCACGCATCGGTAGGTGTATTAGGCATTTCGGTAGTACTTGTTTTGTGACCGTAGTAATTCGGTAAGAAGGTTAGGATCTACCGAGTTTCCGGTGTTCGGGGGCATTCGGCTCGGGAACATTAATGGTTCCCCCCGAGTTTATATTCTCGGTAGAGGTCTCGGTTACCACGGGGGCTTCCTCATCGACCGAAGTTACTCGTTGTTGATTCCGTTCGATAGAATCAACTAGGTTAGCTACATTGCTTGTTGGGCGAGTCCGAATTTCTTCATCTTCGACTCATCATCCCAACAATGCTTGGATCTTTTCAGCTTTGTCATTTAGTTCGAGATCCCGTAGCTTCTGCCGACATCCTCGTGCTTGATTTTATATCTTTCCCTGTTCTCATTAACAAATTCATCAAAAACAACATGAGGGCTTTCCTCCACGCAAAGAGTTCGATAGTTAAAAACTCACGAAGGCTTTCTTCGACTCGGGAGTATCCTAAGAATACTCCTTGATCAGATTTGCTATCAAAGACCTTCAACCGATCTTTCCCATTGTTGTGGATAAAGCAAGGACAGCCGAAAACATGAAAATGAGAAATAGAAGGAATTCTCCCTTTCCACGGTTCGTATGGCGTCTTCATGTGTTCTTTGCCGTGTCGGTAGTGATCGATTCTCGAGTGTAACGGGCGGTGTCGGTAGCATCGGCCCAAAACTTTGAGGGTAGTCCGAGAATCTGCGAGGAGCGTTCTTGCTTCGCTTCTTTGAGAGTTCTGTTCTTACGTTCAAGCAAGTCCGTTCTGGCCGAGGGGTGCGCGCACTGATGTCTCGTGCTTGAATTCCCTCTTTATCGCAGTATGTCTTAACTACCGAGTTTAGAAACTCTGTTCCTCCGTTCGAGCGTATCTTCTTAATCTTGATGTTCTTTTCCACACCGAGTTTCTTGATGGATTAGGTAACTCGGTCCGAACATCGATTTGTTGGCGATGAAGATGACCCAAGTATATCTCGAGAAGTCGTCTATGACGACGAGGGCATACTTCTTGCCTCTTATAGTCACCGGAGAGACCGGCCCGAATAAGTCCATGTGAAGCGGTGAAGGATTCCATCGGTGGAAGGTGACGGAATAGGTGGATTGCTACTCTTTGTTTGCTTTCCCTTCGTGCACGCTTCACAATTTCGTCTTTGATAAACGATTCGTTGGGCGGTCCTCCGACTTTAGAGTTCTTGACAAGCTTGTTCATGGTCTTGAAGTTCAGGGTGGCCGAGTCTCTTGTGCCATAGCCACCGACTTGTTACCCGATTTAGTCTCGTGCGAGCAAGTAAGCCTCGGGTTCAGCGGTATTCCGGTTGCAACATAGATGTTCTTCCTCCGCGAACCTCGATAACACCGTTTTCCCCGTAGATTTGTCAACAATATCACGTAAACCGGCGTCAAAGATTACTCGTTAAGATTATCACGGAATTGGATCGATCGAAAGGAGATTATGTTGAAGTCCTTCAACATATGTTACTCTTGAACCGTGGCAGCCCCAATGTTCGGCGTTCCGTATCCCCTTGTGTAGCCTTTGGAATTGTCACCGAATTCACTCCGGGACCATCTTCTTGTACGTAGTTGGTCGGCGAGCTCTTACGGTAGGTCATGTGTCTCGAGCGACCGCCGTCCACTATCCACGGGTCCTTATGCACCTGCAAAACAGAGGCATTTTTAGGTACCCTTTGGTTCGGTTGGGTCCTTACGAGTTAGTGGGTGATTTCGGAACCCGGGATCTGTCTCGGGACCTTAGAAGTTCCAGGACTTCTTTTTCGAACCTTATCGCCTTTCTTCTCCACAGGACTTGGAGATACCGACTTTCGCTAATAATTTTGGGTTCATGCGCTTTCTTCTTCGAGTCTTAGCGCTTCTCCCGACCACCTGGGCTCATAGTAGTACGAGCCGCACCGTGCCGGGTGCTCATACGGTGGCTCCTTGTACCGTTTCGCCCATCCGACCTTCTTGATTCCCCCCCGAATTTGATCGTGGTGTCCCGGGGCTGGAACCTTTTGGTCACCGCTTGTTGCTACTCGGCTGAGGTGTAATTATTTTTCGTTTGTTTTTCGCCCGAGGTGTGGTGTCGGCAGCTTGCACCTTTCCTCCGACGAACCTATCGGCCCGGGGGTTCTTTGAGCTTTTGGAGGTAGAAGCTTCGTGGGTATAGCCTAGACCTTCTTTCACGAAGTTGACCGTTGTGCTCTAAGCATGCTTTCAAGCTTCTCCTTAGCTCCCGTGTATTGTTCGGTCATCAATCCTCTCCGGACTTCGTCACTCCTTCCGAGTAAGTCATAGTCATTCCGCACGTCCGTGAGCTTCGACCGAGCTTGGCTATTTCGGTCTCTTTCTCGGAATTGTCCTTGGTCGAACCGAGATCCGAATCTCTTGAAGGCCGAGACTTAGTCATGAGAGATTCAATCTCTTCCTTGAGTCTCGCAACTAGATCCACCGACTCAGTAGAGACCCGACAATCGAAGAAAGTCTCGATTCTCGGCCTTTACTGTTCAAGTTCCTGGATGGTTCTGCCTGAACTCTCTGCTCGCCTGAATTACGTTCCTCTAGCAGATCATCGTAGGCTTGTACCACATCTAGAGGATCATACGTGACCGAGCACGTGTCTTGTGTGCTATGTGAAGAAGAGGTAATAATGCGTTTAGAATTTACCTCGGCCTCTTCTCCGGCCATCGACAGTATTCGGCCGACTCATCGGGAACCGTCTCTGCGACCTCAACCGCGACGAACGCGGCTTCGTCTTCGAAGAATACATGAATGTATCCTCCTCAATTGAGTTGTCGGATATCTCTCCGGCTATATAGGCTCGCCGTCTCTCGGCGAATTTCTTTCTCCGGCTCGCCGTTCGCTCTTTGAGCGGTGAGAGTTCGGGACAATCGTATGCGATAGTGTCCCTCCTTCTTGCGGTTGTAGCGAGGTAGATGTTCTGCTCGCTCTTACCACTGAGTCTTTAGATGGACCGGCAAGCAGACTCCGATTTCCCGCATTCAGTAGAAGGATTAGATTCTTCTTTCTTATGATAGTCTTTCTTACCGAGGAAGAATCTCGGTTGTATTTCCTCGGCTTTCGACTCTCTCCTTTCCCTCTCGATATTTGAGAGCCATCGGTGCTAGCCGATCAAAGGGCCCGAAGTCTCGGAAGACTTTGCTACCGATGTGGCCACGGCTTTGCTTGAGGAAATAGGCTTGGCTCCGGTATTGCTGATCGTTGCCTTGAAGGCGTGGTCGAACCGTGTGTCGCTGGAGCGCTTAAGCACTTTTGGGGTAGGCTATGCTCGAATTCCTCCGATTTTAATTCGAAAATATAACATCGGGAGTTAGAGCATTTAGATCGGAGCGACGTAAATAAGTAGCAAATGGAAGCCACTTACGTCGGGGCAACGCTCTCAAGATCTTGGTGTTCATCTCCTTGTTGGTGAACGACCTCCCCAACCCATTGATAACATTGACTTGATTGGTGAATCGACACTCGGCTCGTCAATGGTTTCGAGAGCTCCATTGCAAAGGCGTTGAACCTTCGAAGCTCTAGCTCGAGCTTGTTCTCTTTGATCCGAGGGGTTCCATGGCTCGAGCAGGCCAAGGCGCCCCATAGCTCTTTCGCCGTTTTGCAATCTTGTACCCTTCCGAGATGTGAGTCACCGAGCGTAGTCGGTATGGCATTACGTGCAACTCGGTCAAGGTTGTGCAACTTCTTTTCTTCGGGCGTGAAGGCGGATTTGTCTTTGGGAACCTTAGCACCGGTTTGTGCTCCCACGCCTCCTCCGAGCAGCAAATACTACGCTGTCGATCATGGGAATGATCGGTCCCGACTCTAGGACATCTCGACATGCTTGTCGTGGAGTGACGTTAGGTGTGCCTCCATACGTACGCGCCATACCGTGTAATTCTCTATTGAGAACATCGGCACCATCCTAATACCTGACATATCAGACATTGTAAGAGTAAGAGTATAAGGATGCTGAGAAGATGCTTATACAGTGAAAACGGTTTTCGGGATCGGTTCGAGAGGACCAAGTATTTCGGTAACCGGCGATCGGTTGAACACCGAAAGCTCGATACCAATTGTTGGTCCGGAGACGAAAAGTCGGGTGTAGAGGGGGGGTGAATACACCCGAGCTCGTTTCTTTTTCTCGGTGAAGGTCACCGAAGGCGATGTTTGCAATCGATGAACGATTGCCAAGTAAGCCTTCGATCACTGGGGTCAAAGTGAGTCGGCTTCGAGCTCTTCTACCGGCCGATGTCGGTATTACGAAACTCGGTCGGAGCCGTAGTGCGGATAAGTGTTAGGCCCGGAGTCGTCTCTTTTGAAAACGCGTTTTTGCAAGTTAAATCTTTTGGTTGTGCACTTTATAAAATACGTTTTATGCAAACTTATGATTTTCAAGTCAGTTGAATGCAATGCAATAAAACAGTAAATGAACACAAGCGATTTAACGTGGTTCGGATACGCGAGGATCCTACGTCCACGGTCCCGAACAAGGCAGGAGAACTTGTTGATTATTCGAGCAAGCCTCGGCGGGGATCTCGTGCACCTGGACGGTTCCCTCTAAGTTATAGTCCTTAGCGACTTTACAATCCAAACCTAAGTTTAGAAGGGAGGGAATATTCTCCAACTGAGAAAGAGTTCTTACAACAAGAACAATTCACTAAATGTGAACTCCTTCGGATCTAAGCTATGAATCTAGCAATGAGCTTAGTCTAGAGAAGATAGGGATCAAAGTGCTCTAGAGAGATGAACTACAAGAAGTGTTCTATGAAAACTAGTTCGTCTCTGGATAAGCTTGAAGGTTCTAGAGCGTTGTGAGCTTGAATGATATCCCTTGATTTCGCGTATATTCCTCTTCTTGAAATCTTCAAATCCTTCTCTATTTATAGTTGTGAGTTGTGACATATGTCCGTTGGAGACGACGATGCCACGTGTCACAAGCGTCCAAAGAAAACGGCCACTATTCAACTTTGTTGCAGCGAGGCGCTTAATGTCATCGTTCATGAGAGCAGCTTTACTTGTGTAGAGTAGGTAAGCGTTGTCGGCTTCTCATTGGTCGAGGTTTGTAGTTGGTGAGTGTCGAGTTGACCGTTCAAACTACCTCGTATGTCTTCGCCGAACATTTGAAGGGACTTTAAGTCTTTGGGTCGCTTTACTTCGGATACGGTACTCGAAAGTCTGTCTTCTTCGGCGAGTCGTCGACCGATAAAGTGAGCTTCTGATAGTCAGTTGGTCGACTGCGAAGGTATACTGCTTGACATTGGTTCTTCTACCGATGACCATCGGCTTGTAGAGAATGCTTCTACCGAGGTCCCCGTCGGTGATGCGGGATCTTCAATCGAGTTTGATATCACGGCCGACGAAGAATGCAAGCGATTACACTGATGACGTGGGGTTCTGAAAAGTATCTTCAGCTGAAGATCAGTTCAACAACTACCCCTTACAGGACTTAGACAAAAATAATAAGCATTACATCACGTCTAACCTATACATCAGCTAATCCTATCGACACACTAATCTACTGATATCAGCTCGGTTTTGGGATCTTCAATTCCATAGTACTACTATGATTTCCCCCAATTTCTTTTAACCCTAGAACAGCTGAGTATCAATCTACTGGCTCATATCCAACACTAACTCAGGATAATAAATAGCCTCCTGATCATTCGGGACAGTGGACGTAGGATTTGAGCGATATCCGAACCACTTTAAAAATCCTGTGTCTCTTACTGCTTTCTTAACTGTTGCATTGATTTTACTATTCATACTGAACATCATATTTAAAATCAATCTACTGTCTCAAAGATACCGAACTTTTAAATCTAACGAACCGAGACTTAAAACGTTTTCTCACAAAAACCGATTTGGGCCTACACTATTCCGCGCACCGAACTCTTCTTCGTAGATACTAAATTCGACCTAGTCGGTTAGCGGATCTCGGTGAGTCGGTACTCTTAGCCTTTAACTCGATTCGAACGGTTATGCAGTCTCGCCGAATCAGCTATTTCGGTCGAGACACCATCCCGAATAGGACTGTTCAAGTTCGAAGTTGAGAAATCGAATCGAGTGTATTCACCCCCCCCTCTACACCGACCGTACACTCGGGACCAACAATTGGTATCAGAGCAGGAGTTCTTTGAGACTCTTGTCACTTTGAGACTGGTCTATTCGAACGGATCCGAGGGAAAACGTTTTCACTGCATATCACTCTACATTCATATCAGAAGAAAAAGAAAGCCACACAGAAGGCTAAGGTCAGCAGTCCACCAACTCAGAAGATCAGGACTCCTGAACCTCAGAAGCCTCAGAAGTCAGCTGTGACCAGTCCAGTGGTCAGATATGTTGACTCCAGTGGAAAGAATATGTCTGAAACCACCAGGGTTGTTAGACAGATTTGGGTTACTAAAACTAACATCTGAGGACCCAAAATCAAAAATAAAGGGTACTTGAATATAATTCTGTCTTGCAGGTGCGTAAAGACCCATGGTATGTGGACAGCGGATACTCAAGACACATGACATACCAAAGAAGTCTACTGAAGAATTATTTCACTGAAGAAGGACCCAGAATTGAGTTTGGAGACAATGCAAAAGGCTATACCAGAGGATATGGAACACTCAGCATTGGGACCGCCAACGTTCCAAGAGTATCATATGTTGAAGGACTTCAAACATAATCTTCTCTCTGTTAGTCAATTTTGTGATAACTCAAATAGAGTGATATTTGACGCCGGTTTCGTGATGTTATTGATAAATCCACGGGGAAAACAAGTGTTATCGGGTTCGCGCAAAAAGAACATATATGTGGTCGATCGGAACTCGGTGAACACAGAAGCTTGCTTATCTGGCAAAGAATGACAACCGCACGGGGTGGCTATGGCACGTAAGACTCGGCCATCTCAACTTTAAGACGCTCAACAAGCTTGCAAGAAACACTCTAGCAAGGGGACCGCCGAATGAAGTATTCAAAGCAAAGACACTCGGTGTAAAGCATGTCCGAAGGGAAAGCAAACAAGGAATCAAAATCCTCCCGGTTCCATCGCCTTCCACGGATGGAATTCTTCGCTGCTACATATGGATTTGTTCGGTCCAGTCTCCCCCGGTGACGATCGGAGGCGAGAAAATATGCATTAGTGGTCATAGATGACTACTCGCGCTACACATGGGTCATATTCATTGCCAACAAGTCGACGTCAAAACAGAGTTACCAACGCTTCGAAAAAGCTCGGTGTCGAGAAGAACACCAAGATCGAGAAAAATACGTTCGAGACAGAGGAACCGAGTTCCTTAATTCCATGGTAAAGGAGTTACGCAAAGCGAAGGAATAGAGCATGAGACTTCACCGCACGCACACCTCGGCGAGAATGGAGTTGCTTGAACAAAAGAACGAGAACTCTAAAAGAGGCAAAGCAAGGACTCTACTCGCAGACTCGGGACTCCCAACCAAATTGCGGGGCGAAGCTACCGATACCGCATGTTATACTCGGGAATAGACCTCTACCGACAAAGCAAAGATAAGCGGACACCATATGAACTATGGAACGACGGGAAGCCTTCTCTATCTTATTTCCATATTTTTGGTTGTTCATGCTTTATCCACAATAATGGGAAAGATCAATGAAGACTTTTGATAGCAAGTCGGATCGGGGAGTATTCTTAGGATACTCTCGGGTCAAGCAAAGCTTTCGAGTATTCAACTATCGGACTCTTTGCGTAGAGGAAAGCCCTCATGTTGTTTTTAACGAGTTTGCTACGAAGACGGGAGCAATAAATCAAATTCCGAATCCGAGGACATCGGAAGCGGCTACAAGATCTAAGCTTAAAAGACAAATGCGAAAAGATCCGGCTATGTTGGGATGATGATTCGGACGAAGAAACCCGAAGACAAATCTATCGAATCTCAACCCGCTGAGCAAGTAGGCGAGCAGATTGATTCTCCCGAACGGAATCAATCCCGGGTAACTCGAGTCGATGAGGAAACCGTAGAGGTAATGCGAGACCACTACCGAGAATAACAACTCGGTGGGGAACATCTAGTAATGTTCCTGAGCTGAATGCCCCTGAACCTGGTGACTCAGTAGATCATACTCTTATCACTGAAATTCTTCAATCTCAGAATAGTACAAACGAAATGCCTAACTCACCTACTATCTGTGTTGAACAAATTTTAGATGAAGAGTTAAAACATCGTAGATCGTGGCTAGATGCTCACACTGCTGATCTTATAATTGGAGATCCTTTAGCACATGTCAAGACAAGATCCAGATTCTGTCAAGGAGAAAGCGCATTATTTTCCTGCTTCTTGTCTACTGAAGAGCCTCAGAATATTGAGGATGCACTTAAAGATGCTGACTGGATCATTGCTATGCAGGAAGAGCTGAATCAGTTAACGAGAAACGAAGTATGGGAGCTTGTAGACATACCCCGGCATCAACATGTCATTGGAACCAAATGGGTCTTCAAAAACAAGCGAGATGAAAACAACGTTATAGTAAGGAACAAAGCAAGACTCATGGCTAAAGGCTACTGTCAAGCCGAAGGGATAGATTTCGATGAGACGTTCGCTCCAGTTGCAAGATTGGAGGCAATCAGACTATTCCTGGCCTACGCAACACATCAACGATTCAAAGTTTATCAAATGGATGTGAAGTCTGCGTTCCTGAACGGCGTGCTGAAAGAAGAAGTCTATGTGGAACAACCACCCGGCTTTCAGCAGGGACATCAAGTATATAGACTCAGGAAGGCTCTATACGGGTTAAAACAAGCACCCAGGGCTTGGTACGATACCCTGTCTGGAGTTTCTTCTTCGAAAGGTTTTCGTAAAGGCACGATGAGACCGCACTCTATTCAGCATTCGACTGGAAGAAGACTTATTACTTGTGCAGATCTACGTGGATGACATTATATTCGGATCAAAGAATGTCATCATGTGTCAGCAATTTGAAAAGATGATGAAGGATAAGTTCGAGATGTCGATGATGGGTGAAATGAACTACTTTCTTGGTTTTCAAGTCAAGCAATCCGAAAAGGGAACGTTCATCAACCAAGGCAAATACACTCGAGACCTCATCAAAAGATTCGGCTGCACATCCGGCAAATCAATCAAGATCCCGATGAACACGAATATGAAGATAGATCTTGATAAAGAGGGAGTATCAGTAGACCAAATTGAATACCGTGCTATAATTGGTTCTTTATTATATCTAACAGCTACTCGTCCTGACATAACTTATGCTTCGTAGGTGTACGTGCTCGATTTTAGGCGAATCCCAAGCGAGTCATATGGACTCAAGCAAAGAAGATTCTCCGCTATCTACGAGGAACACCCGACATGGGTTTGTGGTATCCGGTGATGATAATATTGAACTAAGCTGGTTATTCGATGCCGACTATGCGGGATGTAGAATAGACCAAAAATCAACTTCGGGAACATGTCGGTTCCTTGGCGGCAAGTCGATCTCATGGTTTTCAAAGAAACAAGCACTCGGTGGCCATGTCGACTACCGAAGCCGAATACATGGCTCGCCGGAAGTTGTTGCGCCCGCATCCTTTGGGCCGAGACAAAGAACGAGAGACTATGACGTCATTCGGAATGAAGTGCCGATTTTACGCGACGATACCGGTGCTATTGCAATCACTCAGAACCATGTACTTCACACGGGATGCAAGCACGTGGACATCAGACATCACTTCATTCGTGACCATGTCGAGAAAAAGGATATCAGGATGGAGAAGATCCATACTGACAAGCAACAGGCTGATATACTGACCAAGCCTCTAGCTGAATCCGTATTCAGAGAACTTTCAGTAGAGCTAGGTCTGTTGGACCCTACTGACCCCAGTCAGTGTGAGGTTTCAGGAGAGAGACATTTCAGTAAGGGGGAATGTTCACTCTCAGCACTGATACATTCAGTACGTAGAAACAGAAACCATCTACACGAGGTATCAACTGACTACTATGTTCAGCTGACAGGTTTGCGTATCTCTACTCAGTAGTAATTTAATACAACAGTACCTTGCATTTATGGCAAAGATTCAGCATGACATTAATATCTTTTGGTTTGTCTTTATTATTAACGACTCACATTTAATGCACGACATTCCATACATAAGCTTGCTGAACTCTGCACGCATTTAATGCATGTCTTTTCACAGTTACTACTTAGGCTATTTTACAACTGGCTTTGACTTAGGCGCCTTTTGTGATCATTGCCTATTTTTAACTTCTAATCTTAACCGTCCATATCATAAAGCAAGTTTACATTCAGCCTTCGATCGAAAACCGTTCACCTTCATAGTTGATATATATATTCGATCATATCTTTGAAACCGCCATTAGCATACTTCATAACTTACAAATTCCGAAAAATCCGAGATCTGCATTCGCAATCCTTACTTAATCTTATCTCGAATTTTATCTATTGGTATGCTTATATCTGTTAATGTATTTGTTATATGTTTCAGTATCGCATTGTACAGCACTGTTCTATCCAAGAAACGGTACTGATTCATTTCTTGTAACAGGTACAATGGCGGAAACCAATATCTCTATGATATCTCCAGCGGATATGCAGAACATTCTGGAGAAGGATCGCGTGTGGTTTGAACCCACCATGGATTTCTATTCATGCGATCTGGAGTACATGGACGATATATTCTCAGCTCTGCGCGAGTCAGGGCTGGAGAAATTTCTATCTAGGAGGCCTTCGTTCTTCCTCCCGAGACAGGTTGCAGAGCTGTACTTGAATTCAGACGCAGTGTCTGGAGACATAGTGGCGAGGTTTGTTGCCCATTCTATCCAAAACGCCACTACGGAGCTGAAGCAGATGTCCATCAAGGATGCTTTGAAGCGGAGTTTTGATCTACCCTCCGAAGGGACCAGTACAGTCGGGTACAGAGACGACCAAGTTGATGAATATCTTACCGTCTTCTGTGGAAAGCCCACAGAGTTGCTTTTCCGAAGAACAACATGTTGCCTCAGTTCAGGGCACTTGCTTATATAGTGACGCAGCTACTGACAAGCCAAGCAGGGTCGTTTGACCAGGTGTCGAGGCCTAAGATTCAGATGATGATGGCCATATACGACCGAGCCCAGATAAATTGGACGGAGTTCTTTCTCCGAGAATTCATGGCTCAGGCTGCTAAGTTCGACAAGGCATCGAACATGCTGAGCGCAAAGGGCAAATTGCTGTATGGACTCAAACTGTCCATCATGATCGAAGATTTATGTGGATCTGAGCCTATCACCTACGGTGACAAGGAGTACTTCAATGTGAAGAAGGTCGGATTTCACAACAAGACAAAGCGGCGCTTCAGCCAGATAGGGTCGGGACCCTCGGCAGTCTCTCCGCAATCAAAGTCTCGAAGAGCTACGCCTACAAAGAAAAGAACCCCTCTCGCTAAAACTCCTAAGGCACCGGCAAAGAAACTGAAGAAAGCCGTTGAGGTGCCAGCTACTGAGGAGGATCCAGAAGTGCCTGCTGAACAGGCTCCTGAGAAGACTACTCAGCCCATGCAGCTGGTTGATGAGTCCGAGTCTTCGAGAAGACTCGGTCGATGGAGAAGATCGTTTCCACCGAAAGGGACCAAGGGGATGCTTCGAAGCTCGGAGCGCAGATATTCGGCCGCCTAGACGGCCCCCCTTCTCGTCCCTCCACTCGGCTCGGTCCCTCCAACCGAAGAGCGAGACTTCACACATGGACTTGGAGTCTGAGACTGCATCTGAAGGTGAATTAATCGGGATGGAAGCTTCAATGATCGTCTCTAGAGCTTCCCGAGAGATCATCCAGTTCATTCTAGAGCTTGCTGACCATTCAGATTTGCTCGTCCTAGCCAAGTCAGCAAGGCTCCATAGGATCCTACGCTTTCGGGAGTGGCCTCGGCTTCAACGCCTTGTTCTACACTACTCCCGTCGCCAGCCTACACTTGGAAGAACCGAGATTGCGTGAGGAAATAGGCTATTCGAGCCCGAGAACCTCAACACGCTGGAGAATCTAAGGGCAGCCATGCTTGCAATTATTGCTGATCGACGCCAAGCAGCTGGCTCGCCGCCCTCAGATGGGTCGACCACGACGGTCGGGACCCACCCTGATGATTCGAGCCCTGGAAAGCCCGATGAGGGACATCCACGGGACAAGGATACCCATATCGAAGCAGCACCACCTCTCGGTATCCTTGGTCCCGAGAAGTCCAAGGCCTGGTGCTTCGTCCTCGGCAGAGCCCGCTCGGCTCTTGCTTGCGATCGACTTTCGAAGCGGTGCCCGGCCCGGACGGCAAAGAGATCTCGATCGATGGCAAAAGCCTTAACCGCCCAAGGGATCAAAAATCGAGATCTTGCGAAGGCTATCCATAGGACATGGAAGCAGCATCGCTCAAGCCACGACTAAAGAACTTCGTGGGTGAAGTCTTCGTCTCTTCATCGCCCGCCCCCGATATTTCCGCGCTTATTTCGAAGCGTTGGCTCGAAGACAAGTCAAATTCGAAGCTCGGCTCAAGATCTTTCGGGAGAGCCAAGCCAAGCTACTTGATGAATTTTTGGCTTCTAAACTAGCTCATACCGACGCTATCACTCGAACAATCCGAGGCCACTGAACAAAGACTTGAGAATATCCAACCGGCCTTGGAAGACAAGATCACCGAGAAGCCGAAAGACTTCAAGGAAGCAATGACCTCTCTCACAAGCAAGATACAAGGAAGACCTTACCATGGAGAGGAACGAGTTGCATGAGGCTCGACTAAGCTCCACGATCGTCTTGATGAGCCGTCAACCTCCTACAAAAGTCCGAAGAAGTCGGTCCTAGTCCCTACCCGGTGCTCATTGATGATGCCAAAAAGGGGGAAAGTGAAGGAAAAAGGGAAGGAAAGAAGAGTACCGAGAAGCCGACTCAAACTCGGTCTCGAAGGGTGAGGCCCGGGGTGTTTCGGCTGCGAGCACGGTGAAACCGGCCCAAGTGGCTCGAGGACCCCAGCGAGCTACTCGGGCAACCCGGACTCCCAAAGACATTATTAAGGAGGTTGCCTGAGTACGGCCGAACGAGCGGTGGAGGACTCGGAAGAAGAAGAGGCTCCTCTTCCACCACCGGTTCAAGAAGGCAAGGGCAAACGAAGCTTAAAATTCCAACCCCTCCAAAGAAAGCGATTAAGGTACATATCTGGCGAGGAGGAAGCCCAAATAGCTGCGGATGAGAGATCGCGCGAGAAATTGCAGAGGCCGAAGCGGCCTAACAAGCCAAAGTCTAAGCTCGCCAAAGGAAAGACTAAAGCCCCATCCGGGAGGAGGAAAGAGAACCGCTAGATCGCCTCCGAGAAAGCTCATCATAACGGATGAAGAGGACAGAGAAAAAGAAAAGGAGCAAAGAAGAAAAGAGTACGAAAGGCGGTGGTACATCCAAATCTAGATCTAGTACCCCTGTCGAATCGAACAAGCTCCTCGAAGCCTCAAGAGCAAGATGCGTAAATTGAAGAAATCTTTGCTCGAGATGGATAGATATCTCTACGAGAGGAGAGGAAGCTAGACGGATAGAGGCCGCCGGACGAGAGGATACATTTGGCGGCACCTTGAGGCACTCGGGAAGCGTGCTTGAACAAGAGGCCGGGCCGAGAGTTCCTTCGAAAGCCGACATTCCTTATCGATACGAAGGTTCGGGAAGCCAAACGATCCGAAAACACATAGATGGCCGAGATCGGACGAATGGATGCCTATTCGGTTCAATCGAGAGATGGGAATCGGCCAAGATAGAGTTTATCAAGAGAAATTATTTCCGGCGATTCCGGCTCGAAATGTCTAAGGCCGATGCCTATGTCGAGTGGATGACCATTACCGAACCCCGATCTTTACCCATATATGCACGGAGCAAGATTCGAAGGGGTAGTAGTCGGCGTTCATGAAGCAAGGATCATTCCTCCACCCGTAAGACAAGACGACTCAAGACATCTCGGAATGATTGAACAAGAAGTGAAGAATCTTTGCGTTGAACAGAGGACTAGAACAAGATGATCCAAGCAGACTTCGCCGATTACACGAAGCCGAGGAAGAACACATTCAGAATGTATGGAGTCCCACTGCCTGAAGATCAATCCCAAGGTTTCATGAATAGGATTCAGCAGTTTAAGGGATCTCCTTCTTAAGTTCTCCTTTAGCTTAGCAAGATTTGTAATGTACTGAATTGTTTATTATATATATACAAATCTTCTTTTGGCTCTGACAACTACTTGTTGTCTAAATAGCCGTGTTTGCTTTATGCTTTAACACTCGGAATCATCAAGTGATTATCGACACACACACACACTTTGTTTATTTACTTGTCGGCTTTTTGCTCGGTTAGATCTCTCGATAGACTAGACTTTCGGAGAGTTATTATTTCTCTTAGGGGGAAATTGTTGCATGGGGGGGAAATTATTGTAAAGGGGGAAATTGTTACGCCCTGTCTCCCTCGTAGTCTAGCACTTACCGGACAACTCCACCGATCCTACTTGTAATATTTGTAAGGAGCTCGTTTCGAGTAAGTTAGTGTTTAGCATAGTTGATAAGACATAGATGATAGGTTTTGGCATCATCAAATAGGGGGAAATTGTTGGGTGATGATTCAATCCTCGGCATGATCATACTTGTGGGAAATGACTCTATCTTCTATACTGAATCACGCTCAGTAGCCTCGTGCTCCGAACTGTTGAGAAGATTTGAAGATCCCAAAACCCTATCCGATTGGTGAACCATTCCTTTGTATTCGTATTTGTCTCTCGAGGTTTTAGACTCGGTAGACACTCTGCTCGGTCAAGGCGCTCGGCAGCTCATCGGCCTCGGCACCGGTGTAGAAGACTCGGTGAATACTTGGACTCAGCGAGAGCAAGATATCGAGAGAGTCGGTTGAACCTGGACTCGGCAGGAGTAGTTCACTGGACTCGTAGCCGATCATCGATAGACTTATCTCGCCAGCCTATCTATCGAATACAAGTCGGACTCAAGAACGGCAGATAGTCTTCGGGATCGTCGAAAATCTTTTTGAAAGACAATCGGCATTGTCATGTACGAGGAAGAGAGAAGTCATCTTCAGTCTGTCTCGAAGTTTGTCCTTTTTTCAACCATTCCATCCATTTCACCGAATGACAAGCATACACGTGTCTTCTCACCGCTAAAGCTGCAGTCAACCTTTTACCTAAAAAGGTGGGAAAGTACACTGTTACCTACACCAAAAGAGCCGTTTGCTACCAAAAAGAGAGAGAGAAGAAGAAGATCGTCTCCAACGGATCTATTTCAATCTCTGCTCTATAAATAGAGGGATCATTCAAGATTTGAAGAACGGGAGAATGCGCGCACCTAGAACATGAGAGAGCATTCAAACGAGCGAAATTAACGACTAAGTCTTCCGCAAGAATCAACCGATTTATCTCCGGCGAAAGACTACATCCAGCTCAAAAGGAACCAAGCTGAACCGACATAAGCTTCTAGTATCCAAGCGACTGACACGAACCTATAGCTAAACCCTCAGCTGTTCGTCGCTCTAGATAGCTGCATTCTTGTTCCTTATCCCTCTAACCCTAAGCTCACTTGCTATATCCATAGCTTAGACGGAGGAGTTCACATTTGAACTCAATCCTTACTGTATAAGGACTCCTTCACTGTTGGAGAAGTTTGTCAAACACTTTAAGTTTGATAGTGTTGTAAACTGAGACTTGGATCAGTATAAAAACCAAGACGCGGCTTTGCCCAGTGTGCAAGCTGACTGAGACTAACTCAGGATAATAAATAGCCTCCTGATCATTCGGGACAGTGGACGTAGGATTTGAGCGATATCCGAACCACTTTAAAAATCCTGTGTCTCTTACTGCTTTCTTAACTGTTGCATTGATTTTACTATTCATACTGAACATCATATTTAAAATCAATCTACTGTCTCAGCATACTGAACTTTTAAATCTACTGAACTGAGACTTAAAACGTTTTCTCACAAAAACTGATTTGGGCCTACACTATTCCGCGCACTGAACTCTTACTGTAGATACTGAATTATGACCTAGTCAGTTAGCAGATCTCAGCTGAGTCAGTACTCTTAGCCTTTAACTCGATTCAGAACAGTTGTCTGGTCTGCTGAACTGTTTCAGTCAGACACCATCCTGAATAGGACTGTTCAAGTTCGAAGTTGAGAAATCGAATCAGGTGTATTCACCCCCCCTCTACACCTGACCGTACACTCGGGACCAACAATTTCCAACATAATCCAACGGGTATGCTATTATTTAAATTTTTTAATAGGAACTTGCATGATTATAATTAAGACTGAGGGCGTCTATTACATTTTTTAATAATACTTTAAATTGTAAAACAAAACATTTGCAATTTAATGATATTGGAAGATATTGCAAAGCAAAACATACGTATATAAAAAATTAAATGATAGTAACAAATATGTTTTTTAATTATATATGTATATGCATCAATTGAAAAATTGATATATTTTTTTTAAAACATATGTATGAAATGATTGAAAAATTGATATTTTTTTTAAAACGTATGTATTAATTATATATGTATATCGAACATACGTATAGGCTTTTTGATTATAGCGTATTCGTAAATGTACATTATATGAGATGTCATGATACGTATATATTTAATGATAATAAAGTATATGTAACTGTATATTAATGAATAAACAACGTATTTGTCTAAATAAACATTTGTCATCTAGGATAGTGTTACTTTGTTTAGCCTTGCGTATTCGTTTTGTCTAGCCTTGCATATTCGTCTATGCTAGCGTAGTTCATCTAGGCTAGCGTATTCGTCTACGCTAACATATTTCCTCTGGAAGCTAGTCTATTTGTGTACTAATGAACAAATTATAATTCTTGCAAGTGTACGAATCGCTATAGTACCTAATCTAGCAACTCCCGAGGTCGATCTCACAAGGACTCGGTTGGGTTCTAATTATCCTAATTATTTTACTATCTACTTGGTCCTAAACTGGGTTTAGTTTATTTAAAACTACTAAATCAAAATAGCAAGAACGTAAAAACAAGTAAAAGGAAAGCGAAGTGTATTACGGGTGTGGTTTAAGATTGATGACGAGTGCGGAAGTTCAACAATCCCTATGCCTAAGATGATTAATTCGTTCTCATTCTCTAGCTAGCATTTATAAATTTCTTTTGTTGGTTCATCCATTAAAGCTCTAAGGATTCCGTATGATGGCGAGAGATCTCTAACTTATAATCCTAAGGGTCAATCAAGTGATCATATGATGAACCTAACGATCATATCATGCTCGAGGATTTAAGATACCATCTAAACTATCCCGAACCAATGGTGGCAATCTAGACTCTTAATTGCAGGTCTAAATAAATAACAGGGTATGATCCGCCGTATTATCTATTACATATATTTTCTACAATCATCTAAGATGATGGTCAATCACATTAAAGAATCTTAGAGAAATCAAAAGCAAGCTCAACAATTAAGAAACAAAATAACTTATTCATTCAAAACTAGGGTTTGAATCAATTCATCAAAAAACATATGTCATGCTAAACCCTCACGTAAGGGGATTTAGCTACTCATATCCATAGGAAAACAATAACAAAATATGCAAAAAGTATCCATGAGAAAAGAAGTATAAAAAACCCTAGACAAAACTAAGAAGGAATTATACAACCTAGAACCTCTTAGATTGATCCTCGCACTTGGTTCTTCGGTTGTAGTCTTCAATCTTGGTCTTGAATCTTCAGCGGAGGGATGCCTTGAGTGTTTCTCTGCTCCGTAGGGTGGAAGAAGTCGAAAATACAGTGTGTGGTATGTAGGAATGAAGTCTGGAGGGTTTATATACGTCTTCGGGCCGAAAAAATGCGTCTTGGGCCTTTACGGAGTCGGACCAAGGTCAAGGATTGGACTTGACCACGGTCCAGGCCTGTAAAAACATCGATTCAGCGGACAGAGAGTTTGGGACCTCGGTCCCGTGTAAACACGGACAACGGTCCAGCACAAATTTCGCGTTGCTCTATTTTCTAGACTAACCAGTTGTGGGAAAATTGTCGTATCTCCTTCGTTAACCGTTGTATCGCCACAAAACTTTGCCACAATGTTCCCAACACATAGAAGTAGCTTTTGAACGGTGGAGATTGGATTCTAAGTTTCCTAGATGCGTTTGTTATAAGATTTTCTAACCTATCCGGTTTCACGACTTCCATTGCTCGACTCCTCCAAAATCTGACTTCAAATCTTCTTCATCCTTTATCCATACAACTCCATCTTTGTCCGCAATGAATCAATGGTCATGATTTCATTCCTTTAGTGGTCAAATACCTCCAAATATGCTCAAAATGCGCAAGAAACCTATAAAATCAAAAACCATCGAAAGTATACGATTCCAAGCAAAATAAAAGCTAAAAATAGATGGAAAATGAATGAAATAGGCTTAAAAAGACAACAATGAAATGGTATAAACACCAATCATCATGTAGAAAATATATATCTTCTAGGCAAACTTATTTGTGTGGAAAATATATTTCGTCTAGGCTAGCGTATTTCGTCTAGGAAGACCTATTTGTGTAACAAATGTATTTCATCTAGGCTAGCGTATTCATCTACGCTAACGTATTTTGTCTTGGCGCTAGTCTACTTGTGTAGAAAATGTATTTCGTCTAGACAAACCTATTTGTGTAGAAAATGTATTTTGTCTAGCCACAGGCGGATAGAAGGGGGTGCGTGGGGGTACCACTGCACCCCCCCAATTTCTTGTGTGAGCCCAAATATTATATGTATATTTCTACCTAAATGACTATTGGAATTTTTTATACCGGAAGCAAATTTTATGCTTGTATACCATGTGTTTTGTCATTTCCACTAATATATATATATATATTTTTTTTTGGACATGTAATCATTTTTCTTTTATATTTTTGGACAAGTAATCATTTATCTTGGATAAAAGTTAGATTGTGTAGTGTGTTGTAGATCACAGAAGACTACTCAATTGGTTGAACTAACAAGATATAAACAGTTATCACAACTGAGACAACTTTAGGATAAGTTGTCGGTTTAAGCTGCAGTTTAGATAAGAAGTGTCTTGTCTTGGCTGCTTGTCTATACTGGTACACTGAAGGTGGTGTATTGACGAATCACAATGAGATGTGTTCTCCTGACTGACCTTAGTGGAGAACCAAGATCTCGGTGACTTAGCTAGTCCTAAGCTTGGTAAGACTTCAGCCGAGTGCATTTGACTATCTATCACTTTGACCTACTATGGTGAACGTCATTGCGACCAGATCTACGTATCTTGGGTGTTAGTAGTCATTTGTGGCTCAGGCTGGTTGTTTGTATCTTGCAACCGTATCCTTATAAAATGGGTTGATAATATCCCTTGAGGAACTCATAAGGATTATCACACTAAACCCGGCCGGTTGATTAAGTTCAGGGGTGTTGATAAGGTCGAGTGGCACTACTCTGGAATATAATAAGATGTTAATTAATTTTAAGTTGTCAGTATGCTTAATTAATTAATGAATATTTCTATCTTAAATACGGGGATCGATTAAGTCTAAAATACAAGTTCGTGGTCAATTTATGATAAAGGGGTAAGTACACACATATTCTCTAGTAGAATGAATCTGTATTTATTAATTGATTTTACTGTAGGCTGAGCATAGATAATTAATTGATTTGAAGTCCGACTTTATTTCCTGTATAGGATCCCTGGTCTGCCCAATTAGTTGTTCAGCTATTTATTGTCTCTCAGAAGTTATTATTAATAGATTAATGCATTTTTGTATTATTTAATAATGTTATTTATCTGGAATTAATTGGCTGGATCAATTAATTGAAAAATAAAAGGAGCCCATCAGATTAATTTTTGATATTATGGGCTAATTAATGTGGAAGCCCATTATGGATATAATTAAATTAATTAGCTACTAATATTAATATAATATAAGCTTTTGAAACCTATATATAGTAATATTATGTTCATAATCAGAATATACACATGATATACACTTACAAACGCATATACGGGCACAAGTAAGAGTAAGAGGCAATTTATATCTTTTCTTCAGTTCTCTGACCACGCAGAGGAAGAAAAGGGTCGGGACACAAATCAGAAGATCTGAGCAGGAGCATTAATTAGAGCTACAACAATATACGAAGGAGATAGGTAAATTTCGTTCCTTCAATAACAACCTGCACCCCCCCAGTTTACATACCGGCCATTTGCCAAATCATAATCAGACCCAATTTGTATTTTTATTCCTAAATAAAAACTTGGCCCATTTTCTATTTTTAATAATTATGGGTAGTAAGTGGGCATAACTAAATGCTTAGTGAATGGGCCCATCAATTCTATTAAAATTTATAATTCAAATAGGCCCAAAGAAGTCAACTACTCTTATCTTCCGTTTTCCTCCTCTTCGATAATTGGATTTAGAACTTGAAATTGAGACAACAAGTAGAGACGAATAGAAAAATACGACAGTGAAAAGATCACAAGAACTACGCGGCTACGCCGGTCTGCGGTGTGCCACTCCGTGTTCGTCGGCGATAATGTCTTTCTTGTTATCTACTGTAGCTAGTAAACTCAAACCCTTACCCTAGTCTCAGTTTTTGTCTTAATTTCGTGTTCAATGTGCAATTGTGCAGAAAAATAAGTTCTGTTAGATTGATAGATACTTAGGTTTATACTTTATACAATTACTATATTGTGTAAAAGTGAAAAATTCTTCTCTTGAATGATAATCCTAAATTTGTAGCTCATTCGTTCGTTTAATTCGTGTGTTTGTGTTGTTGATTATGCAGGTTCTTAGCTCAAATTACGAGAAGAAATGGTGAAAACTGGTGCAGCTGGAAGAGGATCAAAATTTGTGCTTAAAAAGTGGATTATGCCCATACTGCAAAGAAATGGACTTGAAAGGATGTCAGGACAGACCTATTATGCACTGAGCCGAAAAACAGAGAGTTAATCAGATAGATCAAGCCTAAGAACCTGGCCCACATTCTTTTGCTGAATTCTGGCGAGAGTTTGATTGCAGGAAGTATATGGCAGGTCAGCCTTGTACAACAGTCCATACCTTTGCACAGTGGGTCTCCCACCTATCACTCATCCTAAATTCGGCGACCGATGTAGATATTTTGTGGAGGCAAAAAAGGAGAGACAAGAAGCTAATCTTGAATCATCTTCAACAAAAACTCTGAGTTAGAAAAAAAACTCTCGCTCCTTCTGAAAATACTCTCTAAATTTCTGCCATAGATGTAGAACAAAAACTCTTTTATCTTTCGGCCTAGCATAGCTACAAGCTCTCCAGTGGATAAGACTTCATTTAAATTCAAGTGTAGGCTAGGTTTACTTTTCTTAATAATTTTCAGTTCTTAAATACTTGCATTTATTTCTTCAACCTTGAGTTACAATTTGTTTTACTGTTCACACGTGAGTCATTCAAGTTATTCCTTACTTTTCTGTCTTTTGTCTTGTTAAAAGAATGTTGTCTTTTCTCCCTTTTAATATTCCATGCTTTTAGATCTAGTTGCTTTAGAATTTCTACCATGTTGTTTCTTACCATTTAAGGTTAAATGTTCATGTTAGTTTTCTACCATTTAAGGAAAGTTTACTATTCCCGCTTTTATTCCCAGATCTGCTTTATGTCTTGTCTCTACATGCCTGTTTCCGCACCTTTAGTTAATATGTGTAGCTAAACCCCCAGATCTGACTGGGGTAATGAGGCACCATCCCTAAGAATCTGTGAGATGTGAGAACGTGCTTGATAATTGGTTTAGTAACTGTTTTAGTCAAACTTTGTTTAAGATAGTTGAGAACTGCGTAGATCTGATCAGTCTGGGCAGGTATCTTCCTTCTGTGCAGACGTAGAATAACTAGGTTTTCTGCTTTGAATGCTCAACATCGATAGAAGCCTTGAGATCTGGTTCCTCTGTTCTTAACGCTCCCTAGTGTCTCCCTAGTCCTTGCTCAACAAGGTAGGGTAGCCACTCGGGTAGGTGACTATTTCTATGCTTAACATGGCAGTCACTGTGCTCAACACAACGTCCTAGCCAGATAACCTCAACTAGACTGATTCATTTAGTAATCTAGGATCGGAAAAGGGGGTGTGGAATTACCTTAGCTGGATTGCCTTTAATATCTTGTTATTTGCATGTTATTGCTTGCATGTTACCCTTTTTGCCTAGTTTAGATAACCCAAAGTTTATCGTGGCTACTAGCCAAAATCTTAGGTCAGTAGAGACAGTTTACTTAATTTCCCGTTTCCTGAGGATCGATCTCTTACTTATCATTGTGCTTGTTTAAAGTATAGTTTTGTACATGTATTCTTACAAATTTATTTGACTACCGATTTTACGACGAAATCCCATGATCATTGAATAATTGAATTTTGGTTTAATTTTCTGTTTTTTGAGAGGTAATTTGGTATTTCTTGATCTTTTTTCAGATATGAAGAAAATTGATTCATAATTTAAGACCAAAAGCAGTCGAGATGTTGTTTCTTCCATACCCGAAGTTGAAAGTTAAGTTATTCATGAAAGAAGAGTTAGAGATGATGATTCGCCTCCACTTAAAATTCCAAGAATTGAGTAAGAAGAAAATCCAACTTAGTTTGAAGGAGATTATGAAAGAGATCTAGGCAAGCAGAAAATGATATGGGATTATCCAGTTGATAATTGAAATGAAGTGCGGCGATTCTATTTATCAAAAGGTCCTTATCAAGCAAATCCTTCTGGAAAAGTCATACAAATATCAGAGAAACTTTCTGAGTTCTTGGTACAAAATAATTCCTTGGCTCGAGTATTCTCCTACTACAGATACGATATTTTGTCACAAGTGTTTTATATTCGCCGATCCATCAAGTATCTCTGATTCAAATACATTTATTGTTCAAGGTTTTCGGTCTGGAAAAAAGTTAGAGAATGAAAGAATCGTGCTTTTCTAGGCCATGAAGGAGGTGGTCCCAATTCTTCACATATGAGAGTCGTTGGTGATTGTGAGAATTTACTGAACTCACTGCAACACATTGACAAAATGGTAGACAAACAATGTTATGAACAAGTTGCAAAGAACCGATTACAACTTAAAGTCTCGATTGATTGTGTAAGATTTTTTGCTTTACAGGCTATTGCATTTAGAGGTCATGATGAAAGTGTTGATTCACATAACGTGGTAATTTCATAGAGTTGGTAAAGCATACAACTTCTTACAATAGTGAGGTAGCCTTTCTTGTGTTGAAAAATGCTCCTGGAAATGCCACATATACTTCTCCAAGAACCCATAAAGAGATCTTGTTGCTGTATGCTCGAAAAATCCAAAGGTTCATTAGGGAAGAGATTAACACTGGAAAGTTTGTATAATCGTAGATGAATCACATGATGAACCAAAAGAGAACAGATGGCTATTGTTTTAAGGTTTGTGGATAAACGTCGAATCTGTAACGCCCCAATTTTCAAAACTTAACTAGGAACGCTACTTCATATTTAACATGATTATTTCTATTCTTTCAAAACATTTTCATTCAATAGAACCGTTGCAAAACTTATGTTATTTTCATACTCAACGGAAGTCTTAAAATAAAAATAATTATGACTACTAGTTCTCGAAAATAAAATGCACAAAGTTTAATGCAATAATGACTTTCATAAATCCTTCCTCGTATGACCATCACCACCAACACCTCTACGCATCGGCCGATCCATTTCCTGAAAAATGTTAAAATGATAGGGATGAGTACGATTACTCAGTGGGGAAATGCATTTATCCATATTATAAACGATACTGAATTTAAATATGATAACATAGACATGGTAACATAGCATGGTTGATCCGAAGATTCATAGACATAGCAGCCCGTAGGCTTGACCCGAAGGTCCCTCGCTGATCTAGGCCCGTCGACCTTATATCCCTCGTTCATAATTTTATTGATCGTGTACTATAGTCACATGAAAAACTCAAGTAAAGGATATAATAAGGATAAACATAAAAAGACTCCCCACCTTAACATTGACTTGATGAAAAATTATGGATATCAGATGTTTAAGTCTTGCGTGCCGATCGTATACATTGAAATTTACGATCGTATACATGGAATGTCATGCATACATTTATAATTCAAATAATTCATAAATACACATAGATCAAAATAATCAAACCAAAATGTATACTATACATAATCTACTTATTAACATACAATTTTAATGATTTCACATAGTAATAATCTTAAGTATATTAAACACAATCTTATTTCTATTGAAAATTCATTCATGCATTGAATAATTTGGCAACTCATGAAATAAATTAACAAATAAATAGTAAACGTATCATAAAAATTCTATATTTTTAACATGAATGACCTAACATGTAGTATATCCTATTAATATTCATCATAGTCTAAAACAACTCAAAGAAAACATGAAAAATAATTTTCCTATCAAGCTTATGGACATGCTGTCAAAAACTGGCAGGTTACGAATAACAATTTTAAACAAATACTTATCATGATTGAAAATTTCTACAAAATTAATAACGTATACTAGACATACCTATAAAGACTACCCTAAATTTTCACGATAATAAGACGACGGGAAGATATGGAAATAATTATTGAAACCGTTCGCACATATGCTGTCAGATTTTCGAAAATTTTATGGGATGCTATATTATGAGCGACTAAGGGGTATTTATAAGCCTAAAAATCATTATCTAAATATCCTTAATCCTATAAGGTATCAAATATATTTTACCCATAATTATTTTCGTGCTTATATAATTTGTATAGAATTTAGTCTATCACTTACCATATAAGAGATTCAATCCTAGATAAATTAGGATATGGATAAACACAACTAGATTTTTATCCTAAAACATGTATATCACAAATATAATATCTATTTTATTCATAAAACATAATTTCAAATCATCTCATAATAACTAAATACATTATAAAATATTATATAAATTTATGAATCCTAGTAGGTTTAGGAAATCTAAAATAAATAAATATTTTTCTTTCCCTATAATTATTAATTATAACATGATTTCTAAATAAATAAATAAACATTAAAATCATAATATAAATATAAATAAACACCTTTAAGATCAAAAATAAATTTACAAACCAAAAATGATTTAATGACAAATGAGACATATGCTTTAATTTTCCTTTAAATTTCTAAGGCGCGACTTACAAAACTAAAACACTTGATAACATGCATGAATAGATATGCAATGCATTTTATTTTGAAAAATTTCGGGGCGTTACAGAATCATCCGGGAAAGATTCTTTGATATAGTTCATGTGGAAGACACAAAATCAGGCTCTTTGAAGAAGGCAATATGTAATGTTCTTTCCCAACACAATCTTGACATACAAAATATCCGAGGACAAGAGTATGATGGTTCAAGTAACATGTGAGGAGAATGGAATGGTTTACAAGCTCTTTTTAGGAACGAGTGTCCACATGCTTACTATGTTCATTGCTTTGCTCATCGATTACAGTTGATATTAGTAGCAGCAACAAAAAGCATCATTCCGATTGAAAACTTCTTCTCATTTGTGAATCTAATTACAAATGCAGTTGATTCATCTTCCAAACGCCTGACCAGCTGCAAATTGTTCAAGCTATCCGAATAGCCAAAGAAATCAATGATCTTGAAACAGGAAAATGAAAGAATCAAATCAGAAACATAACGGTCCCGGTGATACGAGATGGGGCTCTCATTTGAGGTCACTTTATAGCTTACTTGAGTTATTTGACTCTGTTCTAGCAGTGTTAGGTGAGATTATAAATGATGATTGTGTTCTTTCTTCAAGAACTACTGCAGATGGTGCTTATGAAGCTATGATATCATTTGATTTTGTATTAATCTTGCATTTTATGATAGAGTTATTGAGAAAGATTATTGAGCTTTGTGAATTGCTCAACGCAAAAATCAAGATATTCTTAATGCGATGGATGCAGTAGTAAATACAAAAGAGGTCCTCCAAAACTTCAGAGACAATGGATGGGATAACTTATATGAAAAGGTGAAGATTTTCTGTGTGAAGCAGGATATTAATATTACAGGTTTGAGTAGTGTTGGAAAATCAAATAAAGGTCGAAAGAGAAAGGAAAATCCTGGCATACTCGAGCATTATTACAGGATTGATATATTTACTGGAACTATTCAATGCATCTTGCAAGAGATGAAAACGCTATTTAATGAAAATTTAGTGGAGTTGCTTAAGTTAAGCTCAGCTTTAGATCCTAGAGGTGGCTTTCAAATTATTTAGCATTGCTGATCTTACGAAGTTGGTTGAGAAATTTTATCCATCAGATTTCACAAGTCCAGAAAAGCTCCATCCTCCGTTTCAATTAGAGATTTTTGGAGTTGACATCCAGAATAATTCTCGATTGAACAAAGTCTCTACACTTTCTCAATATGTCAAGTATTGTCAGAGACTATAAGTCAGCTCAGTACTATCTTGTAGACATGTTGGTTTCTTTTATTTATTTCTCTTTTGTTGGTGATTTTTTTATTAAATTTCAACAAGTATTGATGTTAATTTTTTCTTTTCTTATAGGATTCGAATTATTTTGACTCTTCCGGGTTTCAACCGCAACATTGGAACGTGCATTTCTTAAAATGAAACTCGCAAAAATAAGACTGAGGAATAAAATAGAAGATGATTTTCTTCTTGGTTCTATGATAATGAATATTGAGGAAGAAATTGCTGAAAGTTTTAATATTGACTCAATTGTCGATGAGTTTAATACCATGAGAAAACGTATATCACAATTTCAAATGCCAAAGAACACGTCATAGTTTGTATAGTTTTGTGTTGCTTGAGTACTTTTTCTTATATTTGTCATTTTTATAAATAATATGTAGTAGTACTTGTTTTTTGTATTATGATATGATGTCTTTATTTTTGGGTACTTATATATATTCATCAGAAATCTCGCACCCCCCCATAATCCTGCGTCCGCCCCTGCGTTTAGGCTAGGGTATTTCATCAAGGCAAGCCTATTTGTGTAGAAAATGTATTTCGTATAAAGTAGCGTATTTCATTTAGGCAAGCCTATTTGTGTAAAAAATGTATTTCATTTAGGCTAACGTATTTCATCTAGACTAGCATATTTCGTCCAATAAAACTTATTCAATTTTTTTAATCCGGAGCTTGAACAATTATGATTGTGAATATGTATTACTTAGTCATTTTTGCAAGTTGTAAGTGTAGGATCCATTTTCTATTGAATATAGTTTATAATTCACAAAATTAAAAAGTAGTAGTTTCCACATTAAATATAAATAAATAAATAAAGTACAGTAACAAGAAACACAGTTTTTTAAAATAATGACTAAATAACTTATTATTATTAGGATTGACTAGTTTTAAACATTCACACTTTTAAAATCATTGAATACCATAATTTTTTGATATCTAGAAAAATCAACATTCAGTTTTTCTAATTTTATTTTATGTTTCGACATTATCATTAAAAAATTAAAATAACTTCACACCCGTAAAAAAAAAGTAATGAAAAATTCATTATTCTTAAAATATTTGAAAGTGCGTGTCGAATTGCCAAGTGAAAGACCAGTAGACCAGAATACCCGGCAGCTCTTGGCGGGTCGCTGTCTTGAAATTGGCAAACTGTATTCCATTTCGGCGGCTACTTTGAACTTTCACTTTCTCCGTTGCTTCCACACACACCCTTTCTCTCTGTATTTTTAACTCTGTTAAACTATTTCTCAACTTTTTTATTTTCCTTTTCCTATCTTTTTCTTCTTCGATTTCAATCTCTTACACCTTTGTTGATCGGAGTATCCTAGTAATTTTTCTTGAATTTTAATCAGTGGATTTTCTGCTGCGAATTGGCAATTTCTTTGTGGATAATCTCAATCTGGATGCAGTAGCTAGGGTTGGCAAAAGGTTTGAAGTTTCCCCTTTTTGGTGCTAACATGTCAGAAAGTCGGCGCTACGCTCTAAATGCTCAATTAGGTGACCGTTTCTTTTCCTTTCTGGTTTATTAGTAACATTCTTTCAGTATGTGTTAGTTTTCCCTTTTAAAACAAAAGACCATACTACTTTGAAACTGGTGTATTATGGAGCTAGTAGATTTTGGAATTTTGCGGCGACGCGGCGCTGAGTAACTGTTTTCTTGGGAATTTAAGTTTGACGACTCAATAAGTTAAGTTTGGATTTGGAGATCAGGGAAATGTAGTTTTTATTTTTTATTTTTTTATCGTCATTTATGTGCTTCTGCGCATAATGATGAACCCTTTAATGTATCTGATGCAACGTTGAGGTCGCCAATATACATGACGGAAGTTCTAGTTATTGGGATTGACAATATATTTTCCCTGGATAAGTTTGTAGCTTTCCGGGTATGAGTCTAATTTGGAATTAGTTAGTTTCTGGATTAGGATTGAACAAGAAATTACATCAGTTGACATGTGAATGGACGTCTTTGTTGACATGTTTGGCCAAAATATATGCTTAGAACGGCATTTATAATGCTTATGTTGCTGGTATGCATAATTAGTTGCTTTCTGGTCTTTTAGTTGCTCACTAGAATATTTTTTAATGTATATGTTTGAGCATTTTCTTTTATAATCGGTGTTCTCACTAGTACAATGCCATCAGAACTGCTAAGGTTCGTATGTTTACAAAGTGCCAAATAACATAGGAAAGTAAGAAACACTGATCATGAACAAGATAGTTAGGAAACACAAATTTTACATAGCTTGAGTTTACTGATGCATAAGTCCAGTGGACTAGAATAGGGATCTGCTATCAATAGATTTATAGGGTTTTGGTACCACCTTACCTAAAACTCTTCAACACTTGATGAATATGACATAATCTAATGCTAACCCTTCTAAATTGACACTGATCTGGATGAAAGTCAATGAAAAATAGAGGAGTTACCTTGAGCTTCCCATTCACTGGCTTAGTCCATAAGTGCTAGCATTTCCAATTCAAACTATGCACTATGTATATTTGGTTCTTAATTAGGTTCCGTGTAGGGGGTCCTTGCAAAAATTATAATGTTGTCAATTTGTTTGTCTGATAAATTTATTTTGCCGTAAGTTTTACAAATAAATTCTTTTTTAGGGTTCTTTTAGAGCTACTAAAGGCTTGGCAAATGTAAATTCCTGATTGAGAACAATTGAGTAGGTATATGGTGTGAATTGTGTGATTGACATGTTGGAGAGTGAGAGAAAGAGTATGGACTGTGGACAAATGTTATAAACCTGAGAGTTAGATTGTGTTATGGGACTAGTAGGGTTAAAAATAGGATGAACTCAGTTTACGAAAGAGTCCTAATCTCGAAGCTCGTTTTATGTGAGAGCTCATCTTAAAGCTCGTTATTTAGAGAGAACATTATCTCAAGAAACAAAGTTTCAAATAATTATTTTCTTGATTGATTCCTTTCTCCCTAAAGGATACATATTTAGACTAAGAAACTGAATTCTACCAAAACTCTCCAAATCAAATCTAATCTACCAAATCTTGTAAAATAACAACATATTTGACTGTTGTTGGGCTGAGCTTGTACCAACCAATTCAAGTATATGAAAAGGTGACACTATTCAAAATTGTCCGAAAATTGATGTGTATGCTACTCCATAAAGTTTGCATAATTGTATAAAGTGTGCTCCTTTACTTGTATTTTTGGACCGATGGAGTGAGTTGCTTTCACTTTGCAGATATTGAGCAGATACTTCAGGAAGCACAACATCGCTGGCTGCGACCTGCTGAGTTATGTGAAATTCTTCAGAATTACAAGAAATTTTGTATTGCTCCAGAACCTCCCAATAGACCCCCAAGTATGTTACTATTATCACTTTCTTAATAGGATATGTGTGTCCATGTGGTTATCAATTATTCTAGCTAATATGGTTTATACTAAACACAAGGTAAATCTAGGGGTTTTGGGGGGCTTTTTTTACCTCTTTACTTTCAGTTATTTGTCTAGTTTCACATTTATTGTTTGATTCTCTGTCTCTCCTAGATGGTTCTCTCTTTCTTTTTGACCGGAAGGTGCTGAGGTATTTTAGAAAAGATGGCCATAACTGGAGGAAGAAGAAGGATGGAAAAACAGTGAAAGAGGCTCATGAAAGGCTCAAGGTAAGTCACGTATAAATGTTTAATGGTTGTGCTTGCAGCTGTTACAGGTCTAGGCGAGACTCTATGAAGTTCACTATGAAATTTTATTAGGTCTAAACTAGACATTTAAAATAGTAGTATAAATTTGTTCTTACCAGTACGCCATTGTCCTTGAACGCTGTAATATCCACCAAAATGACATCTAGATGTGAATATCTTTCAGGCTGGAAGTGTTGACGTACTGCATTGCTACTATGCTCATGGGGAAGATAACGAAAATTTCCAAAGGCGCAGCTACTGGATGCTTGAAGAGTATGCCTTACGAAATATGCCTATATTTTTCTTGTTCTTACCAAAAATGTAAAACAAATAAAAAAAGAATTGTGACATGGATGTTGCATATCCATTTTTAAATCGTGAAAGCTTTTTCGTTTTTTTTTTTTTTACATGACAGGTTAGAATATCAAAAGCAGTTTATTTTAAGTATTGGGTTCCTCTGGCTTTGCTTTTATGGTTCTTTTACATTTAGTGAATAAATTGTTGTTAAGGGACCTTTAGCAAATTACCAAGTTTGGCATATTAAATGTTTGAAAGTTTAAAGAATTTCTGCTGTTCTTTTCCCTATTTAATCCTGTTTGCTTGAGGCTTATTTTATTTTGACTTTTTTTTTTCCTTCTGTGATTTCTGCAGGGAACTATCTCACATAGTTCTTGTCCATTACCGGGATGTAAAGGTAATAACAACGCTCGTGTTTCTGAATTCTCTCACATCTCAAGGTTAAGTCTCAGATGTGACAGTTTTTGTGAGTCCAACCACAACTATATTTTGTTAATGTGACCAAAGTCAACTACATTCTGATGATTGGACCTTCTTGTTTCTCTATACTTGGTGCTTAATCTATTGTCATTGATATTTCTCTAGAAATCTCTGACATTTGTTTCTTCACAGGGGAACAGGACAAATTTCAGTCGCATTAGGGACACTGATAGTATCCCATCTAGTCGGCAAAATGAAGATGTATCTAATTCTGACGTGGACAGTTCAGCAGCTTCTAGATTTCAGTCATATGATTATCAAAGAGCATCACCAATCACGGATACGGCGAGCCTTAGCAGTACTCTGGCGTCAGATCTTGAAGATGCTGAGTCAGGTGTTGCTACTGGATAATCTTATTTATAACAAATCTCTTTTGAGATATATTTTATGATAACTTCCTTGTTCTATTTTGTGGAATTTGAAGCTTCTATAAAAACTGGGCTATTCAAAATCATGATAGAAGATTTTTTTTGTGCAGCATACAGGCACCAAGCAAGTCCTGGAGTCCACTCCTTTCATGATTTACAATCCTCCACAATACAATCTTCAGATGCTGGTCCTATCCCTTGCCGCCCAATTCCTATATCAAGTAATAAACTAAATTCCTGTTGTTTATTCTGTATTAGCTTAATTGTTCCATATAACTGGGATAAATTTGTTAATTCACTCGGATAGTCAGGTGGTTTGAGCAGTCTTGTTTATAATGCATTTAATTGTGTCATAAAATTTTCAAATAATGTTCTATGTGACTTCAATTTCGAAATTTTTAACTAACATTTTAGCTATCGACAGGAAACTATCAAGGACAATCTTCAGTTGTTCCTGGTGTGAGTTTTGGTTCTATCACACAAGAAGAAGAAAATAAAAGTCCTACAAATAATGGGTTGATGTATGATTTTCAGCAAGAGATTGGATTCCCATCTTGGGAAAATATTGCTGAAAGTAGCAGTGCTAGTTATCAATCTGTAGATTTTCAGCTATCACTGCCTTCTACCCAATCGTGTGCAATGAGCCTGATGCCTGGACAGGATGATGAACTGCTCGGTCATGTTTTCTCTGGTTCATTCACAAACAAGCAAGACTTTGGAAACAATTCTGATGGCTTGGGAGAGTGGCAGGTATTTTATGTTTGCAATAATATTAGTGTGCTTGTTTAGATGTTAGGCGAGGAAGTGAGAGACACATTGCAGTGCCGACTTCATGGATTTTGATCTATTTTCTTTTAATTTGGAACCTCCTGCTCTTTACATTCATCATAGATGTCTTATTTATAAGCTTTTATTTGATATTTTGATTGAAACTCGATTATGTTTCTTATCCACTCGAATGAAAACTTGGAGAACTTTTCTGGAGCTATATTATTTCCTTCATGGTTTAGCCATTTGTGTAGCTACTTCAGTAATTTGAGCTATCTATTTGAACTTCCTCAAATTCATGTGCTATTGCATCTTGTTTTTCTTTCCTAACCTGTAGCGCTTACGCACGTTCTAAATTTTTTTAAATTTCAATTAGAAGTTATAGAATGATAAATGTTTACACAGTGTAATGTTTTAGCTGTAAAAGTTTGTTTAAGGTTTAGATATATTAACCAGAATTTGTTTATGTGAATAGAAAAATGTATACAGCTCTTCTATATGATAACCGTGCCAAATGCAGTCTTTGGTTTTACCTAAACATCTATATCTCCTTTAATTTTTGTGTCTGCATTTGAAGCATTCAATATAACCGTAGTTATCATGAGAATGCTGATTCAACTGTGGCATTTGAATATGGATAGTTGCAGCAGACTTTTGATTTTTTGTGCCCTTTTTGAATTAAAGTTATGAATTATTTTGCAGTATGTGTAATTAATCTTGGAACTATTTTACTAAACAATACCCATTATAGCTTTCTGCTCTGAATTACAGGCTCCAGAACGTGTTTCCCTGCACACACTAAAATCATCTATCGATCAGAAGTGCGATGGTAATCTGGATCTAGGGCAGAACCCCAATTACCCACCCTTAAGACAACCTCTGTTGTATGATCTCGCTACCAAACTTAATGATGCTAATCAAGTGGAACTGTCTGACTCAATGGGGCTCCATAAGACGTACCTTACTGATTCAAATAGAAAACCTTTGGAAGACGATCTTCAACTTCAAGCTTTCAATTCTGGCGGAAGTTCTCTTAAATCAGAACTTGATGGAAACGTCAATGTAGGGGACAAAGCCAATTATCCAGGGCTAAGAAAGCCTCTGCTAGATGGTGTCATGCGAGAAGGTCTGAAAAAGCTAGACAGCTTTGACCGTTGGATTAGTAAAGAACTTGATGATGTTGCTGGGTCAACCATGCAGCCTGGTTCTGAGGTTTACTGGGAGAATGTTGGTGGTGGGGATGTCGATGATTCTAGTATCTCCACTCAAGTTCTATCAGACAACTATGTTCTTGGCCCCTCTCTTTCTCAAGACCAACTCTTTAGCATTATTGACTTCTCTCCAAATTGGGCATATTCTGGGTCAGAAATTAAGGTATATCAAATTTTGGTTTTCTGGATTTCTCTACTTATAACGTTCTGGAATTTTATCTGATCTCTTATAACAGAAAATAAAAAACAATTTTCTATATCAGGTGCTTGTTATGGGGAGATTCCTACGGAGTCAAGAGGTGGCGGATTTCAAATGGGCTTGCATGTTTGGTGAACTTGAAGTTCCCACAGAAGTTGTAGGAGACGGTGTTCTGCGATGCATTACACCTTCACATGAACCTGGAAGGGTGCCCTTCTATATTACATGCTCCAATAGGCTAGCATGTAGTGAAGTGCGAGAGTTCGAATTCCGGGCTAGTTCTGTTGAAGATGTGGACTCTGATGAAACTCGCCTTCGCATGAGATTTGGAAAGCTGTTGTCTCTTGGATCAGGCACTGCACACACCTCTTTCCAAAGCATTGATGATGAAACCTCTCAGCTATGTAGTAAAATCAGTGCCTTACTGAAAGATGACAGTGAATGGGAAGAAATGTTAAGCCTTACTAAGAAGGATGAACCCTCGTCTGATAAGGTAAAGGACCAGCTACTTCAAAAGCTTTTAAAGGAGAAGTTGCATAATTGGCTTCTCCAAAAGATTGTTGAAGGTGGGAAAGGCCCTAATGTACTAGATGAGGAAGGCCTAGGTGTATTACATTTTGCAGCTGCTCTAGGTTATGACTGGGCTATACAGCCCACTATAGCTGCTGGACTGAGTATTAATTTTCGCGATGCAAATGGTTGGACTGCACTTCACTGGGCAGCATCTTATGGCAGGTGAAATTCTATTTATTGCAAATACTTGCCGTTTACACAACTTTTTATTCTTCCATGGAGTTCATGCATTCTTCTTCTTTAGCATACATAGAGTTGGGTGTAATAAGAATGTCTTTCATGATTACATATATGTATGTGTGTGTATTAATCTTCCCCTTTACTAAATCATTTAAAATTTAACTTTAGGTTTTAAGAATATTTGGTTTTGTTGCCAATATATATATCTACCAACTTATTTATCTTTTGCTCTCACGTTGCAATTGCAGGGAGTGCACAGTGGCCTTTCTCATATCCATTGGTGCGTCACCTGGAGCATTGACAGATCCAACTCCAATGTATCCTTCAGGAGAAACTCCTGCAGACCTTGCAGCCAGCAATGGACACAAAGGTATTGCTGGTTATCTTGCAGAGTCGTCCTTGAGCTCCCACCTATCATCCCTCGACTTGAAAGATTCTGGGCAGAGTGGTGGTAGAGAAAAAGCTGTGGAAGCAGTTTCAGATAGGATTGCAACTCCAGTTGTTGCTGGTGATTTGCCTGATGGACTCTCAATGAAGGACTCTTTAGCTGCTTTGCGTAATGCAACTCAAGCTGCTGCTCGCATTCACCAAGTCTTCAGAATGCAGTCATTTCAAAGAAAACAGTCGAAGGAGTACGGCGATGGTGAATTTGGAATATCAGATGAACGTGCTCTTTCACTTTTAGCTCTGAAGACCAAGAAGGCAGGACAACACGATGAACCAGTTCATGCTGCTGCAGTACGGATACAAAATAAATTCCGTGGTTGGAAGGGCAGAAAAGACTTTCTGCTAATTAGGCGACAGATAATAAAAATCCAGGTAGGTTTTAGTTACAGCTTTTTGATCATTGTTGTATTTCTCGCTACCTTTTCTTCAACTATTTAATGCTGAAATTCTGACATTTATCTACCTTACAAAAGGCTCATGTGAGAGGACACCAAGTTAGAAAGAACTATAAAAAGATAATTTGGTCAGTCGGAATTTTAGATAAGATTATTTTGCGGTGGCGACGGAAAGGAAGAGGATTGAGTGGATTTAGGTCTGAAGCACATGCTGCCAGCAGTAGCATGACTGCAACAGAAACAAAAGAAGATGATTATGATTTCTTAAAAGAGGGTAGGAAACAGTCGGAGGAGAGATTGCAGAAGGCCCTTGCTAGGGTGAAATCAATGGTTCAGTACCCAGAAGCCCGGGATCAGTATCGTAGGTTGCTTAACGTTGTCTCGGAAATTCAGGAAAAAAAGGTATACACGATACACACATCTATCTTCAACAAATGCTTATATTATATTATTCATCTTCACTGAATTCTTTGCATTGTTTTGGAATGAGCTAGTTAACAATTTATGTTCAAAATTTAGAAATACGTGATAGACATCTGATTTGTTATTTAATTCTTTTTACATTCTTGGCCAATGACTATGACTCAATTGAGTACCATTGCACATGTATACATTATCGGCCAATGACAGACTTAAAATCTGGGTACCTGAGTGGGAAATCCATTTTCTTATCTGTTAGCACAAGCGATGAAAAGTCGGGTTTCAATTTGAAAACGTATTTGCTTTTTTTTGTTGGATAGGTCGGGTCGGTTAGCTCACAAGACCACCTGGCTTTTATTGCTTGCCCTAACAGACCATGAATCTTATTGTCACATAACTAGTGCACTTATTTTCCTATGTAAAATGTTATATTGGTGGTCTTTGTTCTCCTCCAGGCTGCACAAGAAATGATCAACAATCCTGAAGTTGATTTTGATGAAGATTTAATTGATTTTGAAGCGTTGCTGGAAGATGACAGTTACATGCCAATAGCATAAACAAGGCAACCCACCAATGTATTCTTGTAAATTATTACCACCTTATACTTGCTAAATTGTGTGATTGACTTATTAATCGATTAATCATACTGTTTGTCAAGAATAGAAATAGTTACTGATAGGATTGTTAGTGTAGAAGTGTTTAGAGATGTCCAATTGTAGTGCTAATATGATATCTTAACTTGGTATAGTTGTTTTAGCTAGTGAATGAAGCTTCATTTTTTGCGTTGTATGCAACTCCACGTTTGTATTTGGTTTCAACATTTAATCTTAGTTGATAGAATTAGCGTACCATCCGTTGTCTTTGTCTGCTACTAATATGTACTCTCTTCGTCTCATTAGTAATGTTCTATTTCTTTTCGACACAGTTATTAAAAAAATTATATTTTATAGTGTATATAAAAATTTGACTTTTAAAGTAGTTGATTTTTGTCCAAACACTTTTTCTTACCTTTTTTAGAAAGAGACGTTTGTAATGGGACACATCAATTGGGAAAATGAGACTTACTAATAGGATGGAGGGAGTATAGAATACACTGTTTTCTTCCTTTTCTGTAGTGCCGCTGCTTGCTTCTTGAGTTATTTTAATTTCGCAAGAGGGCAAGGTGCATGGATCACAAAAAGGAAAGGAGATTGGAATGTAGTCAACCTTATTCACATGTTTGTCGTTTATAAATCATGTATAATTAATTATGTAAAAGCCTATGGTCTATAGCTAAGCGTTGACAATGACGTGAATCTACCTATATCATCATTCATTTACGCAACACTCAACACAACGTTATTATATATGACGTGAAATATCATTAGAGCATTCACAATGCTCTAATTATTTCACATTTAAAATCACATTCACTCTTCGCCAAATCAATTTTTTTAAACACTCAACGTTAAAATACACAACCATATTCTTTCATTCATCAATATAAATAAATTCTATTTTATTGGGTTCCAGTACTTAAATTTTTTAAACATAAAATTCTAATAGTTTCAAACAAATAAATAACAATAATATTATTTCTCAATAAATAAATTAATAATAATTAAATTGAAAAAATTACTAATTATTTTAGATAAATTCATTAAACAATAAATATTAAGAAATTAAAAAAATATTTTAAAAACTTGCAATAACATGGAAAATTAAATAATACAACATTTAAAATAAAAATACGATATAGTATATGAAAATGTTAATCGATCAATTGTTGTTGTAGCGAGTCCATATATGCTCAACTAAGTCGTACTGAAGTTGGTGTTGCACATCGCTGTTACGTAACTCGGAGTGAGTTCGGATCATATTTCGAAATTCTGGATTTGGATCTTGAACGAATTGTGCATGTTCATCGTCTTTATTATTGGGAAACGATGTAACCATATACCCCTCATCCTTAATAATCATGTTGTGTAAAATTACGCAAGTTAACATGATGAATTTTATTCTTTTCCAATACAAAGATCGAGCTGGCCCTCTAACGATTGCCATCGAGCTTGGAGCATCCCAAACGCTTGTTCAACATCTTTCCTGGCAGCCTCTTGCCTTTCTTTAAAAAGCCTCATCTTCGGATCTTCTGGGCAAGAAAAAGACTTCACGAAAGTAGCTCATGTTGGATAAATTTCATCTGTCAGATAGTAGCCTTAGTTATAATTGGTGTCATTCACCGTGAAATTAATATCAGGCGCATTTCTTGAGAGCAAATGGTTGAATAACGGAGATTCATTCAATACATTGATATCATTCCGTGAACCAGCTATACTAAAAAAGACATGCTATATCCATAAATCTTGGGAAGCAACAGCTTCTAGCACGATCGTATGAGAACCATGTCCCCTCGTAAATTGATCTTTCCACGCGACTGGACAATTCTTTTCATTTCAAATGCATACAATCAAGACTTCCCAGCATTCTTAGGAATCCATGTCTATCATTGTGCATCTGAGTAAGACGTTGAACGTCAGCTGCATTGACTCTTCTCAAGTATTGACTGCTCCAGATTTCTACATTCTTATAGAATGTAGAAAGACATTTGATTGCAGTTGATTCGCCCATTCAAAGATACTCGTCCAGATGATCGGCTGGTACTCCATAGGCTAATCGACGAATAGGCACGGTGCATTTTTGTAGAGGTGACAAGCCTCTACGATATATTTGCATCGTTCCTCAATTGGAAAATATCGAGTGATTCTCAAGGGCACTCACAATTCAGAGGAATAAGTGTCGCCGCCTTCGGAATCAACGACGAAATCTATTATCGGGATACATCGAGACCTCGGCGAAATAATCATTGAAAAGCCTCCGGTGTCCGTCTTCACGATTTCTTTCGATATACCTTCTCCTTTGACATCTCTCCAAGAGATACCTTCTTTCATATTCATCCATTAAAGCTTGACTATGAAGAAGAATTGCTTCACACATGGCTAACTTCGCATTGTCATACTTGTTATTGTTAGATGTGCTAGAACTAGAGCTAGAGTTACTTGAAGAGTATTGAGCCATATTGTTTATATGCAAAGTTTGATGATTTTGAAAGTGTGAAAAAGTGAGAAATAATGTGTTCCTTCACTACTATATATAGAAAGATATAACGACTAGTTTCCAACGGCTAGTTACGATCATGTGTTCCTTCATCTTATAAAATTCGACCATGTGTTGTTTTTTTCGTATAAAATACAAAGATTACATTAAGCAAAGGTAAATGTGAATTACAACATTAAAAGAAAATACAAAGTTTACATTAAGTAAAGGTAAATTACAATATTAAAAACAAATAAAAATATTACATTAATAAATTGAAACTCACTTAGTGGATATAAAATTCAAGTCTTCCTTAATATCTTCGCAATATTTGTTATGTATATCTAATTGTTCAGGTGTCATGTTGCTTGTGTCTTGTGTTAGGATTTTGATTAGTTCCTCCGTTGGTCGATCCACTTCCTCCGCTCAGCGCTCGCATTTAGCTCCATTTGTGTATCTCTCCTTGATTCCATATCGCTTACAATTGATTCTATTTTTTTGAAATGTTTCCTCAACATTTCTGTTTGATTCTCACCGCTGTTGGAAGCTACACATTTTTTCTTCGCTTTTCTATTGGCGGCCTTTTGTCCGATTGGACGTGTTTCTTCGTTTAAATCAAAATCAACACTTACATTTTGTGTGGAAGATGTGTTGCTCGCACCCGATTCAGAGATCCTTGTCTTCTTCGTTGCATAATTGAGGGAGTCGGACTGTGGTTGAAACGATGGAAGGTGTTTCAGGAGTTACCACACATGATAGAGTGAGAGTTTGTTGTTGTCATTACGGTACTTTTTCAGTGCCATTTTGTACACATCTTCAGACCCGCTTCTAAACATTCCGCTTACGAGGTTGTAGCACTCGTTGAATTTTACAACAAGCGGTTTGATGTAATGTCAGTGTGACCTCAAGGTAGGAAGGCTGTTAGGTTTATTTTCATTATAGTAATCAGCAACACGATTCCAAAAGGCCGCCAGTTGCTGACTGTTACCGGTGATTGGATCTTTGGATATCGTGCATCATGCATTTGCTAGTCATACATCCTCTTCTTTTTGCCAATTGAGTCATTTGCCCTTGCCGGTTGCCCCTCCACTTGCTTGCTCCATACTCTCGATTGAAATGTGTGACTCTTCCTATTGGAATTGAGTCTCCGAAACTGTAGGTGGAGAGCCTATTTCTTCCCTCCATGAAAATCTAGACCAATTGCTTGATGATGGTGGAATAGAAAATTTAAACATTAGTGGATTGGAGGTGAAATTCGGCATGTTGAGTGGATTGGAGGCAAAATACGGGTAATTCGACATATTATCATAACTCGGTATGTTTTGGGAATATGGATAAGTAGGTGGAAAATTTGGTAGAAAAAATTGAGCAGGATGGTTGAACCAAGGATACGTAAAATTTGGACGAACTTGAGAATTTGGAGGCGATTCATCTTCATCCAAATTCTGAATATTTGGCCAATTGAAATTGTTATTTCTATCCATTTCGAATAACTATTCGAAAATAAAAAGGATGTATGTTTGAAAAAGGAAAAATGATGTGAGAAAAAAATTCCAACACCTTCACATATATATATAGGCTTTATTCTAACGGATTATTGTTCTATTTTTTTATTTAACGGATCAATTATCGGAATTGATGAACGGATTTCATGATGAACAATGAATGAAGAGATGAAAATTTAATGATGAACAATGAAAATGTTTCCAACGGTTGAATTAAAAGACATGTCCCTTTCACATTTTCTCCCACCAACTATCACATCAGCATAACTCTCTCAACCTTTTTCTGCAAATGAACTCACAACTCATTTTATCTCACCATTTAAACTCTCAAATGAATTCACACACTCTCACCATTTAAAGCTCTCACAATGCTTTCATTAAATGCCCATTTAAATGGCAAGAAAAGAGCTCGTTGCGGATGCTCTTAGTTCCAATTGTTACCAAAAAAAAAAAGTTAAAAAATAGCAAGTTGACAATCATCATTAAAATACTATACTGCTAAATAATTCTCTAAAACTAATGAAATTGACTATATATACAAATTTTGGTATTAATTGAAAAAAAATGATGGGGAAACTTTTGCTCCAATTCTGAAATATCCAAAATATGATTTATTCCATAGATTTTAAAAATCTCAATTATTATAATTTTGAAGAAAATTCATAATACTATACTGCTAAATAATTCTCTAAAACTAATGAAATTGACTATATATACAAATTTTGGTATTAATTGAAAAAAATTGATGGGGAAACTTTTGCTCCAATTCTGAAATATCCAAAATATCATTTATTCCATAGATTTTAAAAATCTCAATTATTATAATTTTGAAGAAAATTCATAAAATTAATGATTTGTACGCGTATGTCAATATATGGAATGTTAGGAGCATTGATCATTTCCTAATATCAAAGAAATCGTCTGCATACTAGTAAGACTAAGGGGGTGTTTGCAATAGCTTAAACTTTTTTTAAGTGCTTAAATTAAGGAGAAGTTGGTAAACGTGGCTTATTAGAGAATTTAGAGTGTGTTTGCAAAAACTGCTTAAAAGAAGATAAAGTTGAAAAAATGGTGTTTGCAAAATTTATACTGTAGTAGCTTATTTTGTGATTTATAAGTAAAATGTCAAATCATAGCTTATCCGAAATTACAAATATGCCATTAGGTTGGAGAAGTTGGTAAAAACCAACTTAACCAACTTCAACTTATTCAACTTAAATGTCCTCATGGGATGGCATAGCGGTGAAGGTGGGTAGCCCGGGACCGATAGGTCACGGGTTCAATTCCCACTGGACACGCTATGTGTGAGCCTGTCACCCTGTCACATTAAGGGTGGTTTACCTCTTTTGTGTGGTTTGCAGGGTACTGCACAGGAGCGAGATTTACCCTGTGCGTACTAAAGGTAGCGGCTGCGGGTTCCTCGTCATCAAAAAAAAAAAAAAAAACTTATTCAACTTAAATGTAGAGAATTTTTTGCGAATTTAAGCTGTTGAAAACATCAAAAAATAGTTTTTCCTTAAATTAAGCTATAAGTTCAATAATTTAAGTGGTTGCAAACACCCACTAAGGGGGTGTTTGCAATAGCTTAAACTTTTTTTAAGTGTTTAAATTAAGGAGAAGTTGGTAAAAGTGGCTTATTAGAGAATTTGAGGTGTGTTTGCAAAAACTGCTTAAAAGAAGAAAAAGTTGAAAAAATAGTGTTTGCAAAATTTATAATGTAGTAGCTTATTTTGTGATTTATAAGTAAAATGTCAAATCATAACTTATCCGAAATTACAAATATGCCATTAAGTTGGAGAAGTTGGTAAAAACCAACTTAACCAGCTTCAACTTATTTGACTTAAATGTAGAGAATTTTTACGAATTTAATCTGTTGAAAACATCCAAAAACAAATTTTCCTTAAATTAAGCTATAAGTTGAATAATTTAAGAGTTTGCAAACGCCCACTAAGAATAATGCTCAATTTTCATGGCTAAGTAAGTTGCCTCATGTGTATTCCTCTTGAATAAAAAAATTACAAATACGGATGAGGAGAGAGAAACGAGGCTGACCCGGGTTGGAAGTAGTAGCGGAGCCAGCATAGGGCTAAAGGGTGCTATAGCACCCCCGAAATTATATGTATATTATTTTCTTGCCACCTTCATAATGTTATGTGTATTAGCGCAGTTGGTTCGTTCCCTTTAGCTGCATAATGAGATCTCAGGTTCTATCCTGTAATATTTTTTAGTTAATCTATTATTTTATTTATTATTAGTTATTTTAATTCTAAATCCTCACAATCTATTATTTTATTTATTATTAGTTATTTTAATTCTAAATCCTCACATACATTTATTTTTATTAACTATAAGTATCAAAGTCAATTCCTCATTATTCAATTTTCATTATTATCTTATTGAATTCTAAATCCAATTACATGTAATGCTAATGTATTATTTATTTTTTTAAAAATCTTAATTCATCTTTAGTTAAGTTTTTCTCTATAAATATTTCATTATATGTAATAGAGAAAAATGAAAATTATGAATATAATATTTAGTTTTTAGCATTTTGTTCATTGTATAGTATTTAAAAATATTTTATACAATTATTAAATATAAGCATTATATGTGTTAGTAACAACTCATCTTTTAGCCGCCGACATTTAGCACCCTTGGAAATAAAATTTTGGCTCCGCCACTGGTTGGAAGGAAGGAGAGAATCAGCCGGGTGGTCACTCTTTGATTGGCCAATGTGGTGTTGCCACATGGCACCATCCCATTGATGCTCGAAAATTTTTGTATATAGTTAGAAAAATTATAATATCTAACAATATATATTAGTAAAATATATAATATACCAAAATTCATGGTTTAAATAGAGCCCAATATTGTTATACTTATTCACATCTTAAAATTCTCTCATTTTCTTTATTTCTATCCTTTTCTACAAATCTTCATATCTCTTTTCATTATCATTGATCCATATAATGACAACTTCTCAAATTCCCAAAATTTTCTTTACTCTCAAGATTACTATCCTAGCTACGAAAATTCCTAAAATCCCAATGAATTCGCATCACGGATGTTTGATTTGAATTGACAATTTCCACAAAATCCCAACCAAAACACCCCTCCAACCTCTGCTGAAAATCCTCATGAAAAATCGCCCAACACTTCAAACAATCCTCAAGGTTGGAAAGAGATAGAAGACATGATACTAATGTCTTCTTATTGTCATGTTAGTGGAAATCCAATTGTTGACACCAGCCAAAGTAATACCACGTTATATGGGAAAATGTGAAAAAGTTGTATGATAACACTCGAGCTGAAAACCTGCTAATGTCCAAAGAGAGATCAGTGGAGTCACTGAGAGAACGTTTCAAATGCATTAATGCGGACTTTATGAAGTGGATCGGTGCATACAAGGAGGATCAGTGCATACAAGGATGCGTATACTCGTAGAGGGAGCGGGTCGAACGAAAATATTAAGAGGGAAGCACAAACGATTTACGAAAAAAAAATTGCTCACCGCGAGGTCTTTGAAAAAGCTATGAGAGGTAATCCAAAATGAGCGTTGAATTTAGAGACAAGAGGTCGTATGTCCAATAATCCTAACAATGATGTCAATACTGATGAAAATCGTGGTAGTTTCAAAAGAACAAAGACTAATAAAGATGACACTCCAGAAACTCCTATAAGTGGTGCTTCTGCATCAATACCTTGTCCTACAGGGAGAGACATCGCTAAAGTTGATGCTAAGAAGAAAGGAAAAGGAGTTGTATCTGCATTTTCTATAATCCCGGATGATTTCACTACTGAACTTCGTGCTCTTAGGATCACGCGTGAAAAAGAGCTTGATCACCGTGACTTAGACCGTGATGCACGTCAAGAAGAGAATGGACCGAAAGGGGAAGGTGGTGAAAGGAGAATTAACTCTAGCAAAAGAGGCACTGAAGAACCATCTAATGACCCAATTATTTAAGTATTAATATCAAACTGATAAGTAGTAATTTTAAGTATGTTGTTTTCCTATTATGTTTTCAGTATTGGAGTTTGATTTTTCTATTGTGTTAGATTCTAATGTGTTGTATTCTAGTGTGTTGTCAGTATGTTGTATCGTAATGTTATTTTCAATTGAATAAAATTAAAGTCTTCAATTTCTACATCTATCTACTATCTTCAAGATAATACTGCACTATTTGCAATAAATGTTACACTATTCAGAAATAGTGCTACACTATTTGTAATAAATGAATGACATGTGATTTCTTCAAGACAGTGCACAAATTTTGTCATAATGCTTTCAAAGCCGTATTGCTGGCAATCCACTATCTTCACCAATAATGTTACACTATATTCATGAATGACATGATTGACAAAATACTATCCGAAATATGACATGCATTTAGGTGGTTGGGTTGGTTGGATATTTAAGTGATCAGCGTTATTCATAGTCTTAAATATGTCATAACATGAGTTGCAAAATTATAAAAATGGAAGCACAAAATCAACCAAAATCCATACTTCAAACCATTATTTCAATTTCATTATTTAAATAAAGATAATTTTATCCTAAAAGCATAAACAGGGCTAATAAAAAAAGTCAATTACAAACATGAGTTTTCTCAACATACATCGAATAGAGCATATAAGAAAAAAGTGGAAGTTTTTATTTAATGTTATAAATTAAATTTCTTTGCATGTCAATTTAGTTCCTAGCAGTACTTTTCATCTTCAGACATTAATAGCATCTTCAACTCGTGACCCTAGTATCTCATTCTCTGATCTGACATAAAAAATCTCCATTCGATCAACACAAGATTTGTAGTTTTCAACTTATGTATGCAATGCCTTACATCATAATCTTAGGCGTCACGGCAAAGCTAATCAAAATAGGAAATCAACCCAAAGATCACAGGAATGTGTTGCTAATTGTTTTTCGATTCAGAATTGGTAGCATGCATGCAGTCAACTTGCATGTCACGTGTATTTGAAGTCAGTTTGAATTTTCTGCGCATCTACACATATATATATATATAGTATGAGTATGAGGCATTGTCATTGTGGCAGGTCTTATTCTACATAAACAATAAACTCATTTGAAATCATTCATCTGTCATAAGATATATATTCTGTCATTTCCTCACATATTTGTCTTGGCCCAAGTATGACAGTTTCACTAGAGGCTCTAGCAATGTCGGGAGGCGACTTTCTTGAAGTGGGTTTCGATGTGGATGAATGGGACCTGATGGAGTCAGAGGTACCTCCATATTTATTGGCTGAAGAAGAAGACGACGACAAAGTGGAAGAAAGAAGAATGGAACATAAAGGCGAGAATAAATATGGGAAGGATCACGAAAGATATTATGTGAATGGGAGGAATGAGTTGAGGTTTGGAATGATAATTATTTGGACAATATTAGTAATGAGAACTTGTAAGAAAACACCAACTTCATCCCCCCCTTGTAATGCTTCTGTTCAACTTGTTGCTGAGATCATACATACCTGTTCCTAGATTTTATTTATTGGTTTGTAGGAACTGTTTATTCATTCATATGTTCAATAAATGATTCTTTTCTTACTCAAATATTTTCCGGGCGAATTTGAGGTGTGTGTGTGAGAGAGAGAGTGAAGACCAGCAGAAGTAATGGAGAGAGAAAGTTAGTGATAACAGAACAGATTGTGATGAAAGATGAGACGAGGTTGAGAAAGAAATAGCATCTGCAGACGTACGTGTATTTATGTTAAGAAGAAATATCACCTTAATTTAAGCTCTCTTAAACATTAGTAGGACATTGGAGATCATAGTACTGGAAGAAAACAGTCTGCCCAGCAGCTACAAGAGAGTAAAATGACTAGTTGTAGCATTATATCAGAGAAAGGACAAAATAACTGGATGGTTCATCTCTACATAATTACATATAACAAACAAAGTGTTTCCTGCTTCCTAGATGTTCCATCAGCTCCAACCAAATGTTCTCTACACTCCAAAATCTTATGCTATATAGCGTTATGGCATAAAAGGTGAGAATTATGCTTCATCGCCCTCCAGACAACTCGATAGCTTCCTGGTTGTGGATTGAGTTTTCTCCCCAGTTGAATCTTCTCTGAAACCTCTCATTTTCGAGCCTCCTTGTGATTTCCACATGCTGCCACAGTTCCCACCTTTCCGCAAGCCCTTCCCCCTCCAGCATATGAACAACATCTGACATTGCTGGACGCTCTTCTGGAGAAGACTGTGTGCAGAGTAGAGCAACCTGAACCATCATCTCAACTTCCTGAGTATTGTAGTTTCTGCCTAAGTTGCAGTCCACAATGGATTCCAGTTGATTCTCCTGCTGCAGTTTCTTCACCTGCAAAAGTGAAGTAAATATATGCTGATGAATAGCTAGATAATAGTCATAAATGTGAAACATAATACTATGGAAAAGGTAGCTTACATGGTCAAGCAGCAAAACGTCGTCTTCATCTTCCAAGCGTGAAAAATCTATAGCTCGTTGGCCGGTTACAAGCTCTAAAAGCATGACCCCATAGCCAAAAACATCCGTCTTTTCTGATGATTTCCCAGTGGACAAATACTCAGGAGCTATGTGGCCCATTGTTCCACGTATCTGAGTAGTGATGTTAGTTTTTCTGACATCAACCAACTTTGCCAACCCAAAATCACCAACAACGGCTTGGAAATCTGCATCCAGCAAGACATTTGCAGCTTTAACATCACGGTGAATGATTTTTGGATTGCAGTGTTCGTGAAGGTACTCTAGTGCACGTGCTGTGCCTAATGCCACCGATTTTCTCGTCGGCCAATCCAAAACAGGGTGGCCAGGTTTAAGCTCTGTCCATACATAAAAAAGTATTTGAGAGAATAAATATAACTTAATTTCCACTTGAGCAAAGTATTTCAGAGGCTTATATTCTTGTATGTAAAACTAGTTCCGACCTACAATCAAACGCATGCTCAATTTACCCGTCTTCAACAAGAAAGAAGCACAGACTCAGACTAGCAGCAAATGAGTTCGTACCTCGCAAACAAGAGGCAACACTCAAGTTTTGCATGAAAGGGTAAACCAAAAGGCGTTCCGTTCGAGTGGTGCAAAAGCCAATTAACCGTAAAAGGTTTCTGTGAACAGCCACACTTATCATTTCAACTTCACGCTGAAATGCGGTTTCACCGCCAGGACTCTCAAAATCTATTAAACGTTTAACAGCAACTTTCGTGTTATCCGCAAGAGTTCCTTTATAAACTTTTCCAAAGCCCCCCTGTCCAAGGATATTTTTTTCACTGAAACAGTCTGTAGCAAGCTGCAATTCTCTCCAAGAAAACCTCTTCAATTGACCAAATTCAATTCTCCGGTCCACATCACCTGAGCACAAGCAATTTAATGATTAATGAAAGAGCTAAATTAGCTTGGTGTCAACTTCGACGTTCAGGAAATGCTGAGGGCAATAGTAATATGCCCACAAGAAACTAATTGAGTACAAATGCTAACATACCTGCAACATCTACAAAAACTTCATGCTTGTTGTCTATATACCTACTCTTCCACATAAATAACAGAAGACATCCAAGTAAAAGAACAACAAATAGTGGAACAATGACACCCACTATTGTACAAGTTTTCGGTTTACTTGAATGACCTGCATGTACAAAACTACTGGTTAAAGAAAGTTGTCATGGTTAAAGATTTTCATAATGTCATATCCACTGCACAACAATCATTTCCATACAATATACTCACAGCAAACTATACTTAGTGCTATAATATACATATACCTGCATTTTCAGATGCACACGGCGGAGAAGAAATGATGCCACAGTCCAACTTGTTCCCTGTAAAACTAAATGAAGCAACTAAGATCAGTCAATGTATAATTATTGTAATTTATGCAAACAAGAACATGTTGCAATAACACACAAACAAGCATGATACATGGTCATTAGCCCGGGCTCATTAAATACAAAGATAAGTGGGAGTTCATACTTATGTTTGGAAATCTGATACAACTGCTTTGGTATTTTTCCACTTAGCCTATTTGAAGCAAGCTGGCTGCAAAAGAGGTTTTGTCAATGCTAGCGACAGAAACATCAAAACAATATTGATAAATATGTTCTCGTATAAACAAATAAGAACTGCAAAGCTGATAGACTAAAAACTTGGGGTATGGGGGGATGTAATGTAGAAGAAGTGTCACTTACAGATCCGTCAAGTTGGAAAGACTTGAAAGTGACTTGGGAATTGATCCAGAGAGATTATTTTCACTCAAGATCCTGCTCGGATAAAATAGTACGCCTTATTTGACAGGGTTACATGAAAAACAAAAAGGCAATTCATTTTCATACAGCATGCTTACAAAAATTTGAGGCCCTTGATATTTCCCAGTGATGACGGTATTTCTCCAGATAAATGGTTATTTTCCAGATCCAACATGGTCAAGCTTGTCAAGTTTCCAAACTCTTCAGGTATCTTACCAGTTATGCCATTTCCTGGCAATTTTCTAAATTAGAAAAAAAGGGATCAGGTTAAAAATATTAAAGCAGACAATAATTACAGCTAAATAAAATGAAAAGGAAAAATAATGATTTGCAATCTCTGGTTTAATAACCAAAGACAAATACTCCATAAGAATTTGAGAATTTTCAACCTAATGCTGATTGTTAGACATTAACTGTAAAGTAGTATATCCAATGCCCATAAAATATCTCAAGCAAAAGTTCTATGTAAAAATGTTCATAAGTACTCCACAGCCAAACGTAGGCCTACAGCATTTCTAAGCATTAATTGAAGCAGTCAAGTTTTGAAATAGAAGAAAAAGGGTGTCAGTGCAAAGATTGTTAAAAAAACTACTGTAAACATTAAGTTCAGAAGACATACAATGTTGTCAGCATCTTCAGAATCCCTATTCTTGGTGATAAGGTTCCAGAAAATCCCATGTTAGGCAATGTCCTGGTACACAATGCAATCATGATTAACAACACGAAGTTCATATAATGATGCAAAATCAGGTGTCTTGAAAAAGAATTGTATGTTATCTTACACTGATATTACATCATTGTTAATGTTGCATGTTATCTTGGACCATGTACAAGGGTTAACTTGATCAGGATCCCAATCCGCAAGCTGATTGTGTGAAGCATTAAGTGACTTCTTCAAAGCATATAATGCATCTCCTGAAAGGCCTCGTGAATGAGTTTATTATCCTCTCAAAGAACACCAAGATACCTACTGATCATTGTGCTTAACTTTGACAACTGACACTGAGGAAATAACTAAATACAGACTGTTATATGTAACAGATTGGTTTACATATGGAAAAGAATATCCCGTGATGCTCATACTAAACTTTTGAACAAAAACCTCAGTACCCCATATCATAAGCTTCTTACAAGTCAGAGAGACAACTAATTTATAAACATATCCCTCAGATACTAATACGTTTGAGAACATCAATCAAAGGGAAGAAGTACACATCCAACATATGACTTCCTCTCAGTATAAAGAACATTCCTATTCAAATTACTATCGCAGAAAATTGATAACTTCGAATGCATATCAAGATAACCTCGCTCTATTGAACTTCTCAATCTCACCAGTTAAAATCTAAGAGGAACTAAATTATCCAATACTTTTTAGTCATTTTGGATATCCAGTGATTTTCCTTAAAAGAGAATTTTTTGTCTATATACTTCACATGGTTGAGAAACTCTCATAGTGAAGAGGGAGGTTGAAAGCAGTAGTATGCATGAACCTGATGTGGATATACACAACTGTGGCCTATGTTTACTTCAATATATGTGGAGAGAGGGAATGAGTATTTTTAAGCATCGAAATCAGAATCAACTGTTGAAGATGTAGATAAATGTTTACGAAATGAAATTTCCCACCTTGTGCATCAGGAGAAGTAAAAGACAAGAAATATGTCAATGCTATGCCTCCAATAAGTAGATCCATATCCGATAACAACAACTCAACTCATGTCCCAAGGGAAGCCACTGCACTGAGTGCTAAAGCAAGCAACTTAGACTCCACTTCTGATCTTGCACTAAAGTAGAATGCCTTGCATAGTTTATGTACATCAGCATCCAACGATTGATGAATCTATCAATCATGCAAGAACCTCTGTTAAAGTCGAAAACACCTTTTTGTAAACCATGAAGCTTGCAATAAACTGGCATATCATTTTTGTTTCAGTTATAGCCGTATAATCCTGACATTCATCTCTCAATGACCCAAGCGGAGGGAAACTAACAAGAATTATACGATTGAACTTATAAGAGAATAGCCCTAGAAGATTTTATTCAGTATTTGTCACAAATGGCACCAAGTTTCAAGGAATAGAAACAAAATAAGCAGTTAGAAAGAGAGCTGAGAAATTACAGAACCACTTCAACAATTACAAAATAAACCTATTTGTTCCCTGTAATAAATTAGGTTGAGTAGTTTCTTCAATTTCTCTGAGTCAGTTCTCAATAAAAAATTCAAAACTATCCCTCTCCATATAAAGCTTAAAACTTTACTAGCAATTGAGGACCATTACAAATGCCCAAGTCTCAAATCATCAAATTAAATAAAATCAAGCCCACTACCCCAAATAAAATCACTATCTTCACCATTAACATTCATAACCACTCTATTAACACAAAAACAAAATCTCGAACACGGTTGTCCAAAAACTAAAACATGATAGCAGAAAGAGTGATGCATGTCATGTTTCTCAAACTTCGACCCAGAATTTCTAGAGAAATAAAAAAAGATTACCAACTACTAATGGATCCATGTAAACTACCTAAGAGAAACATAAAAGAAAAGGGCCTTGGTAGTTTCTAATGAGAGAGAAAAAAAATCAAGTTGTTTTGTACCTGAAGCAACTTACAAGCCAACAAGCAGACACACAAAGAAGCTTCTGAAAAAGCTCCTTTTTGGTTAATGGCTTTCGTGACTGTTGCACTGTAAATGCGTGTTGTGGCTTCGTACTGCGTGTAGTTTGTGATACAGCATTGCCACGTACTCATCCTCACTCTCGCAGCAATTACTCCATGACTATGAGAGAGAAAAAGTTAGATAAATTGCTGGTACTTGTGGGCCATGTTTTCTGCCTTTGTTACCTTCTTCTAATTTAATCTTCATTTCTTTGTTATCCCAAATTTACTAACCGATAAAATTAACAGCATTTATCCCAGAGATATACTACTACAGTACTACCCCTTCATTCCCTAAATGTTATTGAGACGTTCATTAAAAGTGACTCAGTTTAAATTTAGTAAATTTTAATATTATCTCCTATTTTATTATCTATTTCTCCCTCATATTTTATTTCTATTCTCTTAATTACCTTACTGAAAAGAAATGAATCATTAATAACGGAACGGAAAAGTATAATTTAACGATTTGCTATTGAACTCCAAATTTATCACTCTTTATAGAACTGACTAAGTTGGAAAAGTGGGAAGACGGTCAGAGATAATTTGATCGTTACTACCAAATCCAAAATCTTTGTATACATTAAAATCATTAGTTTTTAATTGTGGGGTAAATAAAATTCGTAGCATAAATTGATTAATAAAATAATCGAAATAGCTTTTATGGTATCACTTAACTTGTATAGGAATTCCCAAGCCCTAGCGTTAAGAATAACAAGTTGCTGCATGTTTGTGGTTGTCACATTTAGAATCTTGAAATGATTATGGAAAAAAGATTAGTGAATTAAATCAGTCGTTCCTAATGCAGCTAAAATTCCTCTTCAATGTATAAAAAGAAAAGAAGAAAGTTTCTTCGAAATTTATTATCAGCAGATATGTGTTTCGAAATCCTCAAAAGTGATGGTTATTTTTTCAATAAAAACGAAATTTTAAAAATCAAATCGGAAATTCCAAGGTGAAGTCAAACTTAATTTTCAGCAACAAGTTTTCTATTTGTTCGAGAAAATGTTGTTAGGCTTGGTCGTCAAACCTCACAGAATCATATTACTACAAATCATTAATATCATGGAGTATAAAATAAACAAAAATATAAATTAAGATTTATCATTACGGCAAGGCATATAGATGAAAGGTCAATAAGCGTCTAGTTTTAAGATAATAAAAAATACATATGATAGAATTGTAACTAAAAATACTATCATCTTAATCAAAATGCATACATTTGTTTCATTTTCTTAAGAACTTGTCGATATGAAAACAAACAAATTTTTGACACTAAATCAAACTTCCGATAAATAAGAGAAAATCGAAAATATTAGTATCTCATATGACTCTTTGTATGCATAATCTTTTGATAAAACCACAATCACAAATGACAATTACTTCTTTCTTTCTTTTTTTTTTCCTTATACCATTTATTCAGACATGAGAATTGGAAAGTACACAATTTAATGTGGTATTATTGCTTAATACCCATTTTCGTTTAACAAAACACAAAAATACCCAATCCTTATATTTACTACACAAAATACCCAACTTTACTTACATTATCCTTACTTTTCCAAAAAGTTGACTGACACCAATCATTTTCAGGTGTTTTACTGAATTCGAGACGAATTAATTGAAGAAGCAAACAAAAAAACACATGAATTCGATACCAATTAATTCGAAATTTAAATCCCGCTCAAGTCCCGCTCAGTCCCGCTCAATTAAATTCAAATCCTGCTCGAAAATAATGCTGCGAAAACTCGAATCCCGCTTGTACGTGAACAGAATCCCGCTCGAGCCGACAAGCCGTCCCGCTCTAGCCGACAAGCCGTCCCGCTCGAACGACAAGCCGTCCCGCTCGGCAGAATCCCGCGGCGTCAGAATCCCGCTCGGCCGCGCATCGTGCGCCACCCACGTCGCCGAATCCCGCTCGGCCGACACCACCGAGCGGGATTATACTCGAGCGGGATTCTCCTCCTTCTAATCCCGCTCGTCTCCTCAATTTCCCATTCACCTCTGAAAATTTTTCATCTCCGTCGCCGAATCCCGCTCGAGAAAATAATTTCGTAGTTGAATTCGACTCCAAAACACAAGAATGCCCTACCAGGTTAGTCCCGCTCTAATTCTATAGTCCCGCTCGAATTTTATCCGTTAATTTGGCGCGAATCTTAATTATTTCATGTTCTTGTTTTTTTAATAATTTTTCGAATGTGAGCATGAATTTTGTTTTATTATTTGAATTTAAGCATGGATTATGTTGAATTGGAGTATGATTTTATCATTTTATGTGGAATTTCGTAGCATGAATTTTTGAGTTTCGTAGCATGAATTTTGTTTAATTATTCGAATTTCGTAGCATGAATTTTTGAGTTTCGTAGCACGAAATTTTTTGAGTTTCGTAGCATGAAAAATATCGAAAAATCTTTCGGCCGAGCAAATCCTCTCGGCCGAACCGGAATCCCGCTCGTGAGCGGCAAATCTTTCGGCTCGTGAGCGGGAATCCGGTTCGGCCGAGCGGGATTTGCTCGGCCGATTTTTTTTTAATGGTTAATTTGTATCGTTGCAGCCCGTTTTTAAACGAATTGATCTTCTCGATGCAACTCCGAGGATAGACATAGAGTTTTACCCGAAGATATTTGATATAATTAAAAAAAAATTAGTGTTTTTGAGGACGGTTCTTTAGAAATCGAATTTAGGAATGGGGTTTTCGGTAGCTTTTTGGATTGGAGGGTGGGTAGGAATGCGGCAAGGGCCCTCCATATGTTAATGTGTCATGAGGTTGAAGCGGTCGGAGATGATTCGGCTATTTGGTTTTCTGTGTCCGGAACGACTACCCGCTTTTCTTGTTTCGATTACACCCTTGTCACTGGTTTAAAGTTTGGATCTAGCAATTTTGATCCGCATGTTACACGTGATCCCAGTTCGTCGACTGTGTACAAACAGTTAAATAATTGTACACCAATAACGGGGAGAGATTTGTTGTCAAAGTTCGAGAATGGAGAGTTGAGATTGGACGAGTCGGGCTATTTGAAGGTGGCTCATGTTCTAGCCTTAATTTACTTTTTTCTCGGTTATAGCGACACGAAAATAGTCGACACGTGGATTTGGGTATTAGTGGATGATCTACGTGCATTTGACCGATTCCCGTGGGGCTCCTACACTTACGGTGCGTTGAAGCACTATTGTAGTTTTGTTCCGAGAACGGCGGAGCAGACGTCCAAGAAATATCATTTCTATGGACCTGTTTGGGCACTCAGTGTGTTTAATGATTTTATTAATTTATTTATTAGAATTATTCATATATATCATGTACTAATCAATATTGATTTCCATTCATTGTAGATTTGGTCCTACGAGGCTATTCCAGATTTTGGAGCGATTTGTGCTGAGAGGTTGTCTATAACCGAATTTCCTCGTTGGAAGAATTGGTTCTTCAGTGGAGGAAACCAAAAGAAGCTTAACAGTTTCTGGCATCGTCAGGTAAAAATATTAAATTTAAAGTTGATTTTGTTTAATTTTATTGGCAGTTTGTTGTTTCTAATGGTAATTTTATTTAATGTAATTGCAGTTTGTTGTCCGAGATGGTCTCACACCATCCGATGCGGAGATACAAACTTATTATTGGCTGGTAGAGTGTCATTAGCGAAGATCGACTCCATGTGTCCTATATTGCGGTTGAGAATCCATTACATCCGACGATCATAGGGGACCATGGGGTGCGAGAGCTATACAGATTCGGACAACAGACACAGCGTCCGACTAGTTCTAGAGGAACCGGACAGAGGCAACGTCGTTCCACTGAAGGTGGTAAACGGGTCCGAACGGAGACTGGAGAGAGGGAGCCCGATCAACAACATATCTTCACCGTCGAAGACGTCCGTACAGTCATTAGGGAGGAAAACCATAACTTGCAGGTGAAATTGCAAGAGCAGCACCGAAACTTGCGACAAGAAATAGTTCACGATGTGAAGACACTATTTAGGTCAGTATTTGGTCGATCTAAGAGCCGAGGATTGGGTACTACGTCCTCTCACGTGGGTGGTAACCGTACACCACACGATCTTGATAGGAGTCAATCGGTGTCGATGAGACACCGTCGTGACCGAGATGAGGATATGGGAGATCACTCTCCCCGGGTTGAGGAGGAGAGAGCCACATCGATGTACCGCCCCGTGATTGAGGAGGAGCTAGACGCCCAGGTGTACCGGCCCGAGGTTATGGATCTGGATAATGAGGCGGAGCAGCCGGTGATTCCACCGATGCAGGGTCGACACAGCGTATACGAGCGTGGATGTTATGCTCCGGAGTCGGTGAGGAGCATGTTTGACTATGTCGACCCTGTGTTACGGAGATTGTCCGCCTCGTCAGAGCTGGTCCTACGGTGCACAACCCATGCACCCACTTCCTTTCGACGGTGGAAATTGGCGTCAGTATTATCCTCCTATTCGGGAGCGAGCCTTCAAAGACACCGCCCCGAGATTGGTGCATCGTCTGCGAACCCGATACGGGTCGAGCCAACCTTGGAGGAGGACCATAATTGGCTGGATGAATTTTCTGTTGATACAATGTATCAGGTACGGTATAATATTACTTTATTAATTATAATATTTTTTTAACCCGAATTATATTATATAATTTTAGGCTTTGACGGTTCCCCGAATTAACCCGCATGGTGCTCCAGCGATGACCGCTCCCATAATATCTGAAAATTATCGGCAGCACCGTTTATCTGGACTATGGTGCTTTACGATTGCTGCGAATTATCCTATCCCCCCGAGTTATTCGCCGACCTCGAGAATCCAAATAAGGAGATGGATCAACAAATCATGGATTTATACATGGCAGCACTGAGAAAGATGAAGAGCCACGGGGGTGTTGATGTGTTGACTACTCCCCACTATCATCACACCATGACAGTCGATTCGCTTTTCTTCGTAAGTAATTACTGATTTTTTTTCTTCGTAGTCAATATTTATATTATGCTTATTAAATAATTACTGATTTTTTTTCATTTATTTAACAGGACATTCTTTGCGCCGAATGGAATAAATGTATTCCGGATCCGAAATTTGATGTGCACGACGAGGACAACTTCAGCTATGCGTATTTCTGGAAGCCGAATCCAAGTCTCATGGAGTACATTCTCGGTAAAAACTTGACAGAAAATGCGCAAAATTGGTATAGTGCCAAATACGTAAGTATTTAGTTTATTTATTTATTTATATTATAAATTATTCAAATAATAATTAATTCTATTTTTTTGAAGCTGTTATTGCCATGTCTCTGCGTTTATCACTGGGTCACTGTTCGGATTGACCTTGGTAATTGGAGGATTGAAGTGTATGATTCACTTGCGCACAAAACCGATGATCATGGCCGAGCACATAGGATTCGGCAGTTGAGACCTCTATGGAAGCTAATTGGTCCATTTTTATCGTACGACAATTACTGGAGCCATAATGACTTTGGATATCAGGATCCTGGATCGCGGTCGCCCATTGTGTAGATTATGCCTCATGAGCTGCAGTTGGTACAAACAGATGATAAGAGTTGTGGACCGATGGCATGCATGGTAGTCGAGAGATTCATTTCCACTTACCCGACAATCAAGTGGGGCAACGGACCAGACAATGTAGTTGTGTATCGTCGACTGATGGCTCATAAGATCTTTGACATGTGCTATACGAAGTCGGGTCTATGATGTGCTATACGAAGCCGGATCTTTGACATGTGCTATAGTATCGTCGACTTATTTGCTTTATATATTTCGTATAACGAAAAATTAAAAAAAATCTTATACTTCATATTTAATTTATATATTTGTATTTCATTCACTTTTTTTAATGGTTATATTGTATCGTTGCAGCCCGTTTTTACCCGAGGCTAGACATACAGTTTTACCCAAAGATATTTGATATAATTAAAAAAAATTATAATTTTGGAGGACGGTTTTTAAAACAAATAAAAATTACGAATTAACATAATACAAATTTATAGTTACGAATTCATTGATTAAAATGCTAAAACAAATATAAATTACAATATACTAAAATGCTTCCGACTCGGTGATTCCAAGCACATCCGATCCCGGCACATCCGTTCCCGGACACTTCCTCCTAGTATGCCCAACCACACCACATATGCTGCATTTTTTCGGACCGCGTGTTCTCCCACTAGATGTACCTGCTTCGGCTCCTGAGGGTCGTCTACTATTCTTCGGTCTCCCTGCCTGACGCGTAATTATTGGCAGTAACACGACCATTGAGGCCACATCTTCCGGCACCCACCAATTACGCATGGGTGCTACCGAATATAGTGTTCCGGCATAAATCATCCTCCAATTCTCAGTCTTGTATGCATCCGACACGAAATCTAGTAGATTTAGTCCGGCAACCCTATAGATAAAAATTCTGTTAATACACAAGTCCGGAACAACCCTATAGACGGAAAAACAATTATACCTGATAGCCGCACAAGCATGCGAACACGGGATCTCATCGAGTTGCCACTCACGACATTCACAAACGTTTCTGCTGATTTGAACTCTCCATTGATATGTTCCGTCGTGAACCTTAAATTTGTCTCCGTTCACTGACACAACAGTGAAACGATGTGAACGGTCCTCCGACGGAGCTAACTTTAGCTCTGCAGCAATTGTAAGCGGATTATCTCGTGCCATGGCTTTTGCTCGACGTTGGTCACACCACTGTTCAACCATGTGACCTATTGCCTCGATCATAGAGCATATCGGCAGACGTCGTGCTGTGAGCAGTCTCGAGTTGATGGATTCAGCTATGTTTGAGGTGAGCTGACTGTACCGGCGAACGGGAGACTTCGATCTAGACCACTTTTCCGGTCCGACATCCATTAACTTCTCGTATGCCTTAGGATAGGCTTGACGAATCCCTTCCATGGCACGATCGAAATCATACATCGTATAAGCATAGACATCATCATGATACATCTTGATAAGCATCTGACCATATCGTGTAAGCTTATTCTGAAGATGATAGTAACAAGTGCCATGAGCTGCTTCCGGATAAACAGCCTCTACCGCGTTAGCTATGCTCCGGTGTTGATCGGATATGATTATTAAATTGGATGGCATCGTAAATGCTTCTCTGAGTCGGGACATGAACCACGTCCAAGAGTAATCGTTCTCAATTGGACCCACACCAAAGGCTAGTGGAAATATCTGGTCGTTGCCGTCTATCGTAGCAGCCACAAATAACACTCCTTTATTCCTTCCTTTCAAGTGAGTCGCGTCGACCACAATCAGATCTCGGAGGTTAAATACCCACGGGGCACGAGAAACATTAAAAGCAACGAATAATTGTTGGAAACGACCTTCTAAATCGACTTCGAGATCAGTCATTGTACCTGGATTCGTTGTTTTCAGTACGTAGAGGTAACTGGGAAGCATCTTGAACGAATCTGAGTGCCCGCCATAAATCATCACCACAGCACAATTACGGGCTCGTAGAGCAACACAATAGCTTGCTTGAATGCCGAATTCACTCTGGATAGATGCTATAATTTCTTTCGGTTTTAGGACAGATTTTTGACGGCGCATTCGCCGAGCAACATAAGCAGCTAGCGCCTTTGCACGAATCCTTCTTGGACCAGTCAGTGAAAAATCTCGATTACATGTGTGTTCGGCATGCAAGCAATTTACAACCCACAACACATCTCTGCGAAACGACGCCCGTAGAAAAAATGGGCAGTCACGACTCCGTCTGCATTTATACTCAACCCGACCACTGTCAGAACGAGCCACCCTAAAATCGAGACCTTGTTCCATGTGTCGAAGTGCAACAGCATCAAACAAATCCGCCTTCTCCCAGAATGTCGCACCTTCACGGAGTGGATAGTCTACAACATGATCCAGATCTCGAACCATAGGTGAATCCGATGCATCGACAGGAACGAGAGGAAGTAAACCGTCATTTACTTCTTCGGTGCCACCATATATTATTTCGTTGCTTGGAAGGGCACGGTTGTCCGGCATGAGCATAGATATCAGTTGATTCACACCACCTTCACGTCGGATCCATGCCGCAAAGTCGCCAAACGTACATTGATTTAATGCACCTTGGACCTCATCGTTTTCTTCTTCGGATGAAGTATCCAAAATATTTTCTTCATCACTGTCGGATAAAACATGGGTATCCTCTTCGCGAAAAAAGGTTTCTGTTCGCGAAAATTCTCAACCGATTGCTACCACCCGCTTGATCTTCAAAATTGAATCTTGAACCAAATTGTTCAACAACATCGGGTGTATGATAAGGTTGAGCATTAGAGTGCTCGAGAAATGAAGTCGGCTCGATTTGTGTAGTACAAAGACGAATTAGGTCCATATCGGTCGCGAGAATGGACCTAAGCTTGAGACCATGACGAGAAACGTAGGTGTAATAAATTTCATAATTCGACGAAAGTGAAAAGGGATTAAGATTGTATTGAATGAACTGTCTTAAAATTGGGATACAAATACTGTTCCCAGGAATGCAGACAACTCTAACCTCACCTCCAATATACTCGGACAAATTGTTAAATTGTCCATTAAAATGAACAATAACATTATACCAACTATCCATTTTTTTTTTATGAAACGAAGAAGAAAAATTCTACAGAAATAATTTGTAGTTGAAAATCAAAAGAAAGAGGAGTGAGTGTGTTCGATTTTGGACTTCAATCACGGTATTAATAGATAAAATCACGATTTTGAAACGAGCGGGATTAGAAATGTCCGAGCGGGATTCAGTGACCGGGATTCTGCACGAGCTGTCAAGTCAAAAAAGTCGAGCGGGATCGGGCGAGCGGGATTCTGCTCCACGCGAGCGGGATCCGCGAGCGGGGATTGAATCCCGCCGTCCGCTCGGGTACCTCAAATCCCGCTCGCCGGATCCCGAGAGCAGACAACAAATCCCGCTTTGGTACCTCAAATTCCGCTCGGCGAGCGGGATTTCTGCGCGAGCGGGATTACGTGGCTCGAGCGGGATTCGTACGTGGCCGAGCGGGATTCGTACGTGGCTCGAGCGGGATTTCTGCGCGAGCGGGATTACGTGGCCACGCGGCATCGGCTCGGCGTGCCACGTGGCCGAGCGGGATTCTACGTGGCCGAGCGGGATTCGATGTACACGAGCGGGATTATGTCAGTGCGTGAGCGAGATTCGGTGTTAATCATTTGCGCACGAAACGAAGCAAAATAACGGTTTTGTAGGCTGACAAGTCTGAAAAGTGGGGATATTTAAGTAAAGTTGGGTATTTTGTGTATGAAATACTATAAGGTTTGGGTAAATTTGCCTTTGCGATTTTCGAAATGGGTATTTAAGAAATTCCCCCAATTTAATCTACATTTTTTTGCATTAAACTGCACTTACGATTAAATCTGAACATTAATAAAGACGTCAACTTTATCCAGTATTCAGCTAATTGAATTGTAATGAATGAAGTTTAGATATAAGAATTAATTAAATAGTCAAGTACTAATAGAGAAGAACATAATAAAGGGTGATGCGAGAATTACATTCTCCTCCACTTTAGTTATTCTCTCACTACTTCCATTCAGATATTATTCCCTCTCCCCACTAAAAGCATCGAAGTGTTGCAAGAATAGAACTCAATGGAAAGAGCACGAAAAATAAAGGTTATTTGGCGAGATAAAAAAAAGCTTTTCTCTGTCTCTTTCTCCATCTTCCTCTCTCCATATTTATCCATCTGTCACCACCAAGGAAATTGCTATTCCCAGAATTATTCCCACCCAAATTATTCCTGGAAAACAAACAATAAATATTAAAAATTAAAAAAAACGACCATACCTACAATAAAAATTAACTTCTCAAGTAATTAAATAAAGCTGCACATTTATATCTCGTGTTAGACTCATCAATGCACATTGTGATGCTCCATATTAATTTATTTGATGGAATAACCCTTTTGAAAAAGATTTCCTATCCTATATAATAGAATAATGTAGTACAAGTATATATAGCGTAATAATACAAAATAAATGTAAGAGAATCTTACATGATACTATAAAATATGTACAGAAGATTAACATGGTTCTTATAAACTAAAACAAATATATATAGAAGACTTTAGTCAAATCATAAACACAAAATATAATGCAATATATATGGGAGCAGATCGCTTTTCAATTTTTCGGTCCAATTTATATTTACCAATGGAATGATGATAGTGTCTTTATTTAACAAACATGTAACCTATATGGTGGCACAAAATTGCAACAAATATCACTATTTCATTGATACCACAAATTGGACAAAAATTATATCCAAATTATAAAAACTAACTTTTGATCACCTAAGATAAACTACTTTGATATGTTCTCACATTGTAATAATTAAGGAGGAGTTTGTGGAATCCTTACCACGTAATTGCAAACTGGAGCTCATATAGATCCAATTATAGCTATTGCAATCGGTAGTCGTATTCCCGTACTCGCACACACAAACGAACGAATTCTTCGGCGGCGCGTAGCCACACACTCCCCCGCTGAGCTCACACCCACGGCAGCTGGGCGCAATATTATAACTATCCAACCCCCCCAAAGTATACTTGAGCGCCACCCCATACTGCCACCGCGTCGGATCCGTCGGCACGTCGCCCAGCACCGTCACCGAACTATACGCCGCGCATTGCAGCTCCTCAAGATCCAGCTCATTCTTGGGGCCAAGGTTCGCCGGCGAGTACACGCAGCAGCTGTTCGTCGGCGGGTACATGGGGAGCCCCAGCGCCACCACGGCGGGGCAGGAGTACATGGTCGGGCACAGATACACCGACGAAGCGTCGCATACTAAGTTGCCTTTGATAGCGACGGAGGAGGTCGAAGAGGAGCAGCCTAAGAGGATGAACGTGGACGGCCCGATCTGGAACGGGCCCTCCCAGTCCAGCCCGAAGTTGATCGAGGTGGGCTGCATGTTGGTGCAGTTGGACATGCATGGCGGCGCGATGGTTATGACGGCGGCGGAGTAGTCTATCGAAGTGACGGGGTAAGAGCCGGTGTGGGTGGTGAGGAGTAATTGGTTGGCGGCGGCTGAGCAGGCTACGTACGGGTGGAATCGAGGCGAGCCGCAGCCGCGGCCGGTGCCGAAAGGGTATTTGATTTCGATGGAGCCGCAGGTTTTCTTGCATGGGGGTTCTGCGACGGATGCGAGGATGGAGTGGAAGATTATGGAGAGGAGAAGAGTGTTCATATTATTGATGCCTTGAGAGAGAGAGAGAGAGAGGTTGTGACTTGTGAGTGAAAGGGGCATTTATTCTCTCTTATAAAGAAATGTCATCAACTCCAACTCCTCATGAAGACTATAGATCGAGCATCCGAATATGGAATGTTTCTATGTCTCAAAAGTGGTTTATTTCCACTTAACTTTGTCATCAACTAGTTCTCATGATAAAATAAAAAAATAAGTCATAACATGATTTCGAAATCAAGAATTTTTATCAACTCCACAAGTGTTTGGATTATAATTGAAACGGAATCTAGATTTATATTGGAATCATTTATAAAAAAAATTATAAATTTTCAAGTATTTGGTGGATTTTGTCCAAAACCCGAATCTGATTCAAATCTTAAATCCTAATAAATAATCTTGACCTTGATCCGATAAATAATCCTAATTATTCTACTTATTAGTTTTAATTCGATGGCCTATACGCCAACATTTGGGCTTTATAGGCTCTTTGGGCTCATGTTAATTAAGTCTATCATCAAAAAATGAAAAAACAATGCTGGACGTTTCCTCTTCCTTGTTTAATAATCCTAATAAACATTGACTCAAAAATCTAGAGACCTTGCAGATTATACCTTATTTCCAATGGAGTTGTAGACCGATAAATTTCTAATGGTTGCATAAGCTCTAAAATAGATGACAATTTTAATACTTTCATTAACATTTTTAGTTAATCACGCATATATAGACTTGGTCAACCAATGTTGCTCCATCCTTACATACCCGTACATGTTTGTCTATCCAATCCTCTCTCATGAATCCATAATATTTTCTATTTTTATTTAAATCGATCTCATTATTCTTCTGGATAGCATAATATTCTCTCATTCCACTTTCTTTTTATAGTTGTCCCCTATCATTCTTGTTCCACCATAGTTGTATCACTATTTTTGTCTCTTTTTCTAAAAAAAATATTATAAATACTTTATTTAAGATCCTACATCTCTATACTCAATTAACAACTCTTTTAAAAAACTGCACTGAAAAGAAATGAGACAAGAATGGTGTAATATTGCTTCGTAAAGCATGTGCATGTAGGGATTCCACAAGACCACAAGGATTCTATATTCAATGGAGATCTCTCTATAATTGAGTTATTAACCCCATAAAATATATAATATATGGGATGTGTTATATAAAAAAAATATATATTTTTTACATTTTTTACAATTATATGCTTTATAATAGAGGACAAAATCAGCAATTTCATAAAAGTAAAGCGAAATCTAAAATTTATGGAAATAAAATAAATTATTTTAAGTATACTAAAAATTTGGAATTCTACACTTTTTTGAGCTGCAACCTTTGGATTGGCCCCCACCACAGAGGCAAAGATCATATTATTAACTCAATAATTCGCATTGGATATAACTTTTCATACACACATAGGTTTCTTTAGGAGCACAACATGTCATGATGGCAAAAGATAGCACAACTGATAATCTCATCATCTGAATATAATTACTCCCTCCGTCCCATTTAGAATGACACATTTTTCTTTTCGGAACGTCCCACTTAAAATTATACGTTTTTTTAAAATGAAATAATTTTAAAAAATATTACTAAATTATCTCTTACTTTTTTTATTTCTTTCTCGTACTTTTTCATTTATTTCTCATACTTTATTATTTAGTCTCTCATAAACTCATTCATCTTTTATCTCTTACTTTATTATTTATCCCTCTCATACTTTATTATACACTTTCTTAATTCTCGCTAAAAAAAATGTGTCATGTTAAATGGAACGGAGGTAGCACTATTTTTGTTGTTACAAACAGCTACTAAAAAAACATAATGTAACGAATTACGACTAATTAAGGTATCTAAGTTGCAGAAGGAAAGAAAATTTATTGCAAGTAGTTAGCAAGGCAACAACCGTAGTCAGTCTGAAGAAATCAGAAATAATTTCTGTACAATCTGTACTAAATGGCAGGGGCCCATAACAATTCATCTCATTAAAAATGCATAAATATATGTACAATTAATTTATATCAACATGACAAGGAATATCGAATCCTCAGTTCATCAACACAAAGATAAAAATTATGCAACACTGAATTATTAATTAACGTGGCATGATCTTCGGTTAAAATTTGATTTGGATTTGAAATATTCTTTTAAATAATTATAATAATATAGGTTGCTATTTAATCAAGGGTTATATAAATGGCCTTCGCATCTGCACTTCCATCCGAGTGGCTTGTAATTGGAGTACCTGTTTTCGCCTAATGACGAGTCGCGACCCCACTCGGAACTTGGTTCGACTAGGCGGCGACTCGGCGTTGTTGGCACTTGCACCGCCATGCATGGATGGCACAAATTGCATCTATTTTGGCAGCTCGGCGGCGTTGATCCCAGTCTTGACTTTTCCTCCACCATCAAACCCTGGAAATAGCCAAACAATAACCTATTTAATTATAAATTATATATATATATATATATATATATATATTTATTTATATATATATATATAGAGAGAGAGAGAGAGAGAGAGAGGGAGAGGGAGAGAGACCGTGGAAGAGGGCGATGAATGGTAGCTGAGAGAGAGAAGCTGGAAGCAAAGGGCAAGAATTAAGGCGATGGATTTTAATGGAATAGGATGAAGTGACGACCATGTTTGCATTGTTGTGAAATAGAAGAGTATTTAGAGCATGAAGAAAAAGATGGAGGAAATTAACTAAAATGGCCAGTCTACCTACTCTACTGATATGAGAGAGTAGAAGGCAATAAATAGGCGATGGGAGAGAGAAGGTTGAAATTAACTTGAAAATAACGTGACTGCAAAAATAAAGCAAAACCGCATAATATTGGGACAAATGAATCATCAGTTCATGGATTCTGGAAAATTGCAAATTGCTCCCACTATTTAAGAACCTTTTCTACTTTTGGCCTCATGCATTTGTGTAGGGGCGTCAAATTCTGCCCAAACAGAAATCGATGTTCTTCTATTATATTTTCAAATTCAATCTTTCGTAGAACTTCAGATTTTAAATAACTTTGATTTTCTAAAATTCATTAAGTCACAATTAAGAGTTAATTTCGTTAAAGAAATTAACACAACCTGAGATATTTGTATATAGATGTGTGAATTACTCGATGCACGAATGAATTTTCAATAAAATTAAGATTGTGTTTAATATACTTAAGATTATTACTAAGAGAAATCGTTAAAAATGCATGTTAATAAGTAGATTACGTATAATATACATTGTTTGATTATTATGATCTATTTGTATTTATGAATTATTGAAATTATTGGTGCATGCATGACATTCTATGTACGAGTCTTTAAGATTTAATTTTCATATTAGGATTGGCGCGCAGGACTTAAACATCATGATATCCATAATTTTTCATCAAGTCAAGGTTAAGGTGGGGAATGTTACGTTTATCTTTATTATATGTTATATTCGATATTTCATGTGATTATAATAGACATGAAAGGATGGGTCGAAATCGGGCCCTAGGATCGAAATCGGATCCTCTATGAAAAATCGGTCAAAATTAGGCCGTCGGTCGAAATCAGACCGTTTGAAAAGTTCATGTTGTATGTGTGACCAAATTACAAGTTCATGTGGTCTGTGTGGCCAAATTACAAGTTCATGTGGTCTGTGTGGCCGAGTATCTCTTTCCATGATCTAATTTTTCATGTCTTATTAGTGTGATTTATAATTTTGGTAAATGTGTACATCTCCTACTGAGTAGTCGTACTCAATCTACTATTTTAACATCTTTCAGGAAATAACTCGGCCGATGCGTAGAGGTGTTGGTAGTGTATTAAAATTTTTTCTTTTAGTTTATGAACATTTCGTTGTTTTTTTTTAAATGTTAGACTCAGTAAATTTTTATTTAAGACTTTCACTGAGTAAAAAAATAACCTAAGTTTTGCAATGGTTCTATTGAATGAAAATGTTTTGAAAGAGTTGAAATATGCATGTTAAGTATGAAGTAGCGTCCATATTTAAGTTATGATTGTTTATTGATTCCAAGAAGCTGCGGTTCACTTCGGGAACTCAGTGTCTCTCCTCTAGCCAATCACACCATGTTCTTCATTGCAAATCAGTAAGTTTGTATTTGTAGTAACTTTTTGTAATCTTTACTTGATTCCTATGCATCCTTGTGCTTATATTTTCTGAGTGAGGATAACAAACTTGTTTATTTCAATCGGCCTTTGAATGATACAATTGACTTGTAGTATCATGAACTTCAGTATTCGTATTGCTTCATTAAAGTTTGGCATTTATGTAGATTACTATTCTTCATTAAGCCTCCTTGAGTGAGGCACGATCTTTTTTCATTGTTTATTTCCTATGCTATTCTTCATGTTATTCATTAGTATTTGTCTTTCATTCCATTGCTTCATGTGCTTTGATCCATAAATTTGTCTTGTTTCTTAATCAGATAAGAGGAAAAATTGGCACTCGTTTTTCCTCTTATCTGATTCACCTTGGTTGCAAATGCTCAATGTCTAGAAATGCTACATGACTAATTTAGTAATTGAGAGGGTTGCTCCAATGCTATCAACTGTTACTTCTCTTGCTGCCTTAGGGAAGATGAGGAAGCCCTAGCTATTGCAACCACAATGCCGAGACTGAAGCGTCTTCAGATTGCCAACTGTTATGCTTGGTACATCAAGCCTAGTTAATATTATTGAAAATTGCAAACAACTTGAGTTTCTAAATTTAGATGGAATGTTTGGAGGTAAGGTTGGATGAGGAGTTTTAGGCAAGATTTCCTAAACCGGAGATTATTGGACCATATGATTAAGGCGATTTGGTAGATTTTTTCAAATTCCTCATGATGCCCCCTTTGTTCTCTGCTTCCTGCAACATGGCTGAATTCGGATTCTGATCCTCTTACGATAATATCATCCGTATTGATTATATAGTTGGTTTTAATCTCCTTAGCTATTATGTAGTCTAATTAAGGTCAGATCTTCGGTTCTGCATCTTCTGTTTTGTAATATGTCTATTTGGGAATTTGAACATGAGCTCCGTGTGTCTCTTTATAACCAACTTTATCTCTAATGCAAAGGACAAATAGCTTGCTCAGTTCCTAATATTCTTGTCGTCCAACTTCGTTTTTTATTCTCTCCCCCAAATGTTTGATGTTTGGTTAAATCGATCCCTAATTTGAACTTTTTGGCCGAATTCATCCCCAAAAGATTAGATCTTGGCTAAATTGGTCCTTCCCTTAGTCACCGAATTTTGAAAATAATGTTAAAATATGATAAGACGGTTTCAAAATAAAATTTTTGGAGGACCAATTAGATCAATATATTTATCAAAAATCTCATAATATATATGACGTAAAAATTGTCAAATCTCAATGGTATTTGCTCTAAACCTTCCAAATTTGAGGTAAAAAATCATTTTTTTTACCCTAATTAATTCACAAGAAAATTTGGGTAAAAATATTGGTTGAATTGGTCCGTAAAAATTTGGGAATAAAAATATTAACCAAATTGGTGCTTGGTAAAATCTGGGGTAAATTATTGGCCGAATTGATCTATCGAAAAGTTTATTCCCCTCCCCCCCCGGATGGCTTCGACATTGATGCCTTTGTGGATTCCGATTCTGACCCTCATGATGTTGATTATCCTTATTACCTATTTTGTAATGGATCATCCGATCTGCATCTTGTGTTTTGTATTACACGTCTCTTTGGATCCTTTGCTAAGGATTTCAAAGATAATGCAATTGAAAAATAGCTTGCTTATTCCTACTATTCATGTCTTCCAACTTTGCTATTCATTTCTCCATGCTAACGGTGTGTTTTGTAAATTCCTAGCTTTTTCGATTGCTTTTATTGTTGTTCCTGCATGAAATCTAACAAGGAATTAGGCAATAAGGCAACTCATTCCCTAAAAAAAAAAAAAAAAGAAAACTGATGCTGCAAATAAGTTCGATCACTCACATCTTCTCCAATCAAGATCCCGGTGAAACCATCTCCAAATTGATTTTCGATAAAGTATAGAACGCTTATCTATCATGAAGATAGCATACATGACGAAAGAAAGACGTCTCAAGATACCAAAACATATCAGCACATGCAAATTAAGAAAGTAAATTTTAATGCTACAGAATTGCAGTCAATAATCAGAACTCTGGCCTCAAAGGACTGTTGTGCTCAGTGAACATTCCAATCTTCACGTGTTATTTAGGAAACCCGAGTTCTTGTAAGTTGAACAAAAACTGCATAGCCAGCAGAACCTTTGAATCTCACCAAAATGTTTTATTGTGCTGCCAATGCTCTACTGGCCTCAGATTTTTTTTGGGCTTTTAGATGATGTCGTTGCCTTTTATATATGGAGCAATAAATGCATATTAATTTGCATGTAGTGGTGTAAGTAGAGATGCAACCTCCTCTATTTATACCATGTTTTGTGGAATGCTTCGACATCCATTAATGACTTCCAAGCTATTGATTGTTCTTTTACTTCATAGTTCTAGTTAAGTTTCGTTCTTCACTTTGCTCACAACTGTTGACAACTTTGTTATGGTACCAGAGTAGGTGTGCCTGACTGAATCTGCTGCTCTTCTCTCCATCTTCTTTTGATGACAATATGGTCTTGTGATAGGTTTTGGTTCGATGGTTAAGAGAAATTCTCCAAAAGACACAAGCTGCGTCTTCCCGATTCAATATCAAAAACTCCAAATAAAAAAATGCACTAGGGTTCAAGTATTTATACCCTAATAATTAAAATAGGAAACAACTACTTATTAAAGGAAATAAGCAAACGATAAAACTATGACATAAAAATATAATAATCACGATCTCACGATCCCATCTTAATCACGATCTCGCGATCTCATCTTGCTCCTTCGTACGTAAACTTTCCACGGTCTCGCTCCTCCACTTCTGCTCCGGAACCAAGCTCCTCATCGTCGCTGCCCTCGCTGCTCGTATCAATTACCTCCGGCTCTAATAACGACTTGTCCTCAAGGCGGAAAGAAGAAAACTGAAGACGTAATTCTTCGACATCAATCCACGAAGCTTCTTCTACGGGCAAGTCCTTCCAACGTACCAATACTTCTCGAGTTTGTCGACCCTCAATCCGTCGAGAACGACTTTGAAGCACCTCTTGCGGTTCAAAACAATTGTCGTCGTTAGCCTCCATCGCCGCCGGCAATGTTCCTTCTACAACATGATCTCCAACGGCGCGTTTCAAAAGACTCACATGAAACACGGGGTGGATTCGACTGCCCTCTGGCAGCCGCAACTTATAAGCTACCGCTCCAACTCTCTTCAAAATTTCGAAAGGACCATAGTATTTTGCCGCCAATTTAGTATGCCCACGCTTTGACATTGACGTTTGACGGTACGGACGTACCTTGAAAACACCCGGTCACCCACCTCATATTCCACATCTCTTCGATGTTTGTTAGCATGCGTGCGCATGTAATCTTGCGCCCGACGAAGATTGAACTTAAGCTTGCTTAGCGCCGCGTCACGATCTTGTAGGAATTCCGATAATGCAGCCACCTTACATTCCTCGGGCAAAAAACGGTGTAAGGATGGAGGTGGTCGTCCATAAACAATCTCAAAAGGTGTGGTCTTTGCCGCAGTTTGGAACGACGTGTTATATGAATACTCCGCCCAAGCTAGCCACCCAACCCATTTCTTCGGTTGTTGAAAAGAGAAACATCTCAAGTAAGTTTCGAGAGTACGGTTTAATACCCTCCGTTTGCCCATCCGTCTCGGGGTGGTAAGAGGTACTGAAGTTCAATTTCGTACCCTGTGATTTAAACAGCTCTTGCCAAAATGAACTTAAGAAAAGAGGATCTCGATCGCTTACCATCGATCGCGGAAAACCATGAAGTTTCACCACATGAACAACGAACTGATCCGCGACTTTAGTTGCCGTCAGCGGTGATTTGATTGGAACAAAATGTCCGTATTTAGATAGACGATCCACGACCACCATAATATTGGTAAAGCCAAAAAACGGAGGAAGTCCAGTAATAAAATCTAATGAAATGTCTTCCCATATAAGATCCGAAATGGGCAAAGACTGAAGTAGCCCCGCAGGTGAGCGAGAATCATATTTAGCTTGTTGACAGATGAGACAAGCCGCCACATATGATTTCACTTGGCTCCACATTCCCCTCCAATAAACATTTGAAGCTAAACGACGGTACGTACGGAGCACACCCGCGTGACCTCCCGTCGGACTGTCGTGGTATTCTTTGAGCAACTTGGCAATCCACGGAGAGGACGTCGGCAGCACGGCACGCCCTCGAAAAAATAGCCGATTGTTAATCAGCTCAAACCCCGATGGTCCCGTCCGATTCTCAACTTTGTGGATTATGTCGACAATTTTCGGATCTTTCCGCTGTTCGTTCCAAATTTCCGCAAAGTCCGCCCAGTTCACAGTGCTTAGAACTCTACATTCTAACTCCACTTCGTGACACCTTGAGAGGGAGTCAGCCGCACGGTTGGTTGCCCCTGCCTTATACTCTATCATAAAATCATACCCGAGTAGTTTAATGAGCCAATGATGTTGTGCCGGTGTAGTAATTTTCTGATTCTAGATGTGCCTCAAACTGTGATGGTCGGTACGGACCACAAATTTACGCCCAACAAGATAAGGTCTCCAATGTTGTACGGCCAACACCAACCCCATTAGTTCACGTTCGTACGCCGATCGAGACGCGACGGTTATGCCAATGGCCTTACTGAAATACGCAATCGGTCGTCCTTCTTGCATGAGAACGGCCCCGACTCCACTACCCGAAGCATCGCACTCTACTATAAACGTCTTTTGAAAATCCGGCATCATCAAAATCGAAGCTGTAGTTAAAGCCTTCTTAAGAAGCTCAAATGCTTCTTCGGCCGCGTCTGTCCATATAAACCGCGAGATACATTCCTTCTTCAATAAAGAGGTTAAGGGCTAGGCGATGAGGCCATAGTGTTGGACGAATCAGCGATAATATCCAGTGAGGCCGAGAAACCCTCGAATTCCCTTAACCGAAGTTGGCCGAGGCCAAGCTTGGACCGCGCTTACCTTTTCCGTGTCCATTTGGACGCCGGCCGCGGAAATGATGTGACCAAGATAATGAACTTGTAGACAGCCGAATGCACACTTTTTTCGATTCGCACTCAATCCATTCGACCTCAATATGGCTAACACCTGTGTCAAATGAAGTTTGTGTTCTGCCCATGATTTGCTAAACACCAATATATCGTCAAAAAATACGAGGACCTATTTCCGTAGCCAAGGCCGGAATAAATCGTTCATGATGGATTGGAAAGTAGCTGGGGCATTCGTCAACCCAAATGGCATCACTAGGAACTCATAATGCCCACTGTGAGTCCTAAATGTTGTCTTATGTATGTCTTTATCATGAACTCTAATCTGGTGGTAGCCGGATCGCAAATCAATTTTTGAAAAAATAGTAGCTCTTGCTAATTCGTCAAGCATTTCCTGAATGACGGGTATTGGATACTGATCAGGCACAGTAACCTTGTTTAATTCTCTGTAGTCCACACGCCATTTGCCATCTTTCTTTTTAACGAGAAGAACCAGACTGGAAAAGGCACTAGAACTTGGTCGAATGATACCCGCCTGAGTCATGTCGTCCACCAATCTTTCGATTTCGTCTTTTTGAATCTGACCGTAACGATATGGCCTTACCGATACCGCGGTCACACCCGCCTGAAGCAGAATTCGGTGATCGGCCGAACGTTTAGGAGGTAACCCCGTCGGTTCTCCAAAAATATCTTCATATTGTCCCAACACTTCCTTAAGTATTTCGTGCTCCCCTCCTGCTACGAAAAACTCATCCACCATCTGCCAACACTGGTGAACCGGAATTATCATTGTCGTAAGCTCAATTTTATCGAGTTTTAGCATTGATTTGAATGTAACTCCTTTTCTCCCGGCCACTCCATTTCCTTGCAAATCAATTAGTTTACCCTCCACTTCAAATCGAAGTCGTTGCGTCTTCCAATTTATGTAGGTCTCCCCCAACTTTTCCAACCAAGCCATCCCCAAAATTAAGTCGATGCCACCTAGAGGAAAAACAAAATAATCCTCACGGAACGCCACTGGGCCCAGATCTAAGGATAGATCCTTGCAGACTCCTATTGCCTTTGTTTTATGTCCATCGCCTAACTTCACATCGAAACGTGTGCTTTTGTCAATTTTGGTCCGAAACGCCTTCGCCAATCTAACCGAGATGAAATTGTGTGTCGCCCCGCTGTCCATCAACACTGACATGGGACATCCTAACATCATTCCTTCGAACCGTATAGTTTTAGGTCCGGTAATGCCCATGGCCGAACATAACGTAAGGTTGGCCATTTTGCCCTCCTTAATCGAGCTTGTTATCTTGTGTCACCTCCTCCTCCAACTCATCTTCCACCCCCATTTCATCCAAGGCTAATGTCTGACCCTCCTCATCAGAAACTAACAACACATGAAGGCCTTTCATTGGACACACATGTTGTGTGGGATGATACGAAGTCTTGCATCTGAAACAAAGTCCCCGACGGTGAAGATTCTCCCTCTCGGAATCTGTCATTCTTCTGTACTGGGCGCGATGTGGAGTCGCCTCACCTTGATTCGACCTTCCCGCATTTTCTACCTCTTTAATTTTCCCTCCGGAAGGGGCTGGTAATGCTAATCATGGCGGTGGTGCCGCGAGCTTGGGTATTGAACTGTAAGTCCATGTTCCTTGTGTGACAACCGTATTGCTTCTCCACTTTTGTTCTACCGCTCCCGTACTCAAATTTGCTTCCGCTATTCGTGCAATCTCTACAGCTGACTCAACATTTGCTGGGGACAAAATCCGTACTTGTCCCCTAATTGGATCATCGAGCCCCTGAAGAAATAAACTCAGAAATCTTTCCTTTGAAAGATTCTGAACTTGGTTGGATAATTGCATAAATTTATCGACATATTCTAGAACCGAGCCTTCTTGTCGCAATACGCCCAATCGCCCAAAGGCATCGCCTTCCCCCGATACCTCAAAACGCTTGATTAAGGACTGCACAAAAGTTTCCCACGTGAAAATGCCCCTTTCGCGTTTCGTCCAACGATACCAATTTAATGTCGGGCCTTCCATTGCCACCATAACTAACTCCAATTTCCGCGTCTCATTACAATTATGAATGTCGAAATGTTGATCAACGTGGGTTAGCCACCCTATCGGATCTTCTCCCCCAAACACAGGAAGCGGCGGTACCACGGCGTCGGCTCTAACCTGATCATTCACCGTTTCTCCGCCTTCCGAATCATGAGACTGTCCATTCGAAGACGACGACCCCTTCTTGTTGAAGACGTCCAACAAACGAGCCAATTGAGATTCAATTTTGTCGAATCTCCCACGAGCAACCAAATGTTCCTCCGACAACACCCATAGGGTTTCTTCCATCTCCTTTAGTTTCGAATCCATCTCCGTCGATCGAGTGTTCACCATCGATCCCCCAGAATTTCCACGCTCACCGCACCAATTGATAGGTTTTGGTTCGATGGTTAAGAGAAATTCTCCAAAAGACACAAGCTGCGTCTTCCCGATTCAATATCAAAAACTCCAGATAAAAAACATGCACTAGGGTTCAAGTATTTATACCCTAATAATTAAAATAGGAAACAACTCCTACTTATTAAAGGAAATAAGCAAACGATAAAACTATGACATAAAAATATAATAATCACGATCTCACGATCCCATCTTAATCACGATCTCGCGATCTCATCTTGCTCCTCCGTACGTAAACTTTCCACGGTCTCGCTTCCTCCACTTCCGCTCCGGAACCAAGCTCCTCATCCTCGCTGCCCTCGCTGCTCGTATCATCTTGACTCGCTGGACCCAACATGCTCAACTCTACAATACCCGCCTTGTACTCTTACGGGGGCGAGTTCGGAAATGCCCCCACACATAATAGGACTAGTATGATTACTATTCCATTATACCTGGCCCGTATCGGACCCGCCAAACTGCCTCGCGTCCGTTAAACCAAAAATTAAAATGTTAAAATGCTACAGTCAAAATTTAATCCACACCTATAATATCTTTGCATGTACTTTTGTCATTTTAGACAATACTTTTACTTGAAACTTTTAGACGTATAAAATATAAGACACCTCTATCTTACGATACCTCATTGCGTACAAAAAATGATACTTTTACACATTCGATCTCAAATAATGAAGAGAAGGATCCTGGCCGGACGAACTCTCATTGTCTGGAATGACAAACCATGCAAATAAAATTTTTATTACACATGCGACATCAACTAGACTAATACAAGCACATAGAGCAATTAGGGATTGAATCCACAAGTAATGGGTAGATTTAAGCAAGTTATCTCTACGAACTAAAAAGGGTTTGGTTTGTAACCACCATTAACTTTGATTTAATTAACACTAAGCAATAAATCATAAACTGTACAAATAAACAGATAATGAAAATAAATATTAAAAGCACTCGGCTTTGAGCAGATCTACACTATCCGGCCTCCAATCCCTGATTCTAAAGTTAAATCAATTTTCTAAGGTTGCCCAGCTAAGGTGTCGTGCTGTGCACGAACGCACCTAGATCTTATTCTTAAGATGGAATAGTAATGTTGAGCATTAACCTATTCCCTACCCAAGTATCAATCTAACATGAGTATTGCATAGATTTATTACTAAGGAGCATTTAGATCCAACAAACTGAACTAGCAACGTTATCCATGTTCAACATGCAAATAACCCTACCATTTTCCCTACTTGTTCAACACCAAAAAAGCTAACTAGGGGTGATCAATCCTATGTTATTTTAAGCAGACATCTGCACAGTTTTGATAAAAAGACTCTTGAGTAACCAATTTTTAAGCACGTTAAGATCTCATGGAAGCAAGGCCAGTGTTTCACAGACCTAACCGAATTTAGGGTTTATCTACACATATTTAGGGTTTATCTACACATTTGCCCTACTTGTTCAACACCAAAAAAGATAACTAAGGGTGATAAATCCTATGTTATTTTAAGCAGGCATCTACACAGATTTGATAAAAAGACTCTTGAGTAACAAATTTTTAAGCACGTTAAGATCTCATGGAAGCAAGGTCAGTGTTTCACAGACCTAACCGAATTTAGGGTTTATCTACACATTTAAAGCAAGAAAGCAAGGGAACATGCAAGGAATAAATATCATAAATGTAGAAGCACGAACTGGGTGAGCTTAATAACTATTAAAAACCTTAAACAAACTGTAGTAACCAGGGCAGTAATAAAGAAGAGAAATAAACTAGAAAGTAAAAAGTGTAATTGAGGTAGATCTTCAAACATAAAGGCTTGAACTGAGCGAGAATTTAAAAAACATTAACTTCTTAAACTAGAAATGAAGAACATTCAAACTAAACTGGAGAGTATTGAAGTAGAGAGAGCGAGAAAGAGTAGTCTTAAGCTAAGAGATGTTATGAGAGTTAAACTCTCATACCCACTATTGCATAAATCAAAATAAAGCATCAAAACATCTTGGTTCTTTTGCAAATGTTTGAAATCCTCCAAAAACGATAACCTTTGAACCTCTCATTAAATTAATTGTAATGGGATATGGATTTTTGAGGGAGTAGTTGTTATTTTTGGAATGGCTTGCCCTGTTGGGCGGCTAGTGGCAGCAAAAACAACCTGCCCCATGTACTTTGTCTGCATCATTTTCCTTTTTGTAGCAGGTTCTTTTTACTGCCACCTTGTCCTTCAAGATTTGATTTCCCACCTTTTTCCTTCAAAATAATTGTATTGGACTTTGGTATTTCTTCATCCAATAGCTTTCCTTGGCCTACTTGCACTGTCACAGTTGAGTAAGCCCAAATCTGCCCAGTTTCTGCAATATCCGACCCAAATTTGCTTGGTTCCCAGTCTTCCATGCATGCAGCTTTATATTTGCAATTAAGAATGATTCCTTTTTTGCCACTCTTCACATCTATACAAACAAACATGGGAAGAAACATAATACCGATAATATAAAAGCGATAAATACGTGCTTATAAGTTCTTGACTAAGTCTTAGTGAAATAGCTACCAGGCTATCTAGATCATGGAGAAGTATGAGTATCTTTTAACTACATAGTTGGCAAGGTTCTTTCTTTTTTATTGGATCCTCTCAACCCTTCTCTTTTGGGTATAGTCGGAACCCTTTGGTTGTCAAAAATTCATCTTGATCTTATTTACTGATGATTGTTCCATCCATCTGTTTTAACCCCCTCATAATCATTCTTTGATTTATATATGTAAGAAGTCTTTCTCTTGATTAATATTTTGCTATAAAGGTTGCATCATAATTTTAATAGCAAAGTTTGACCTTACGGAAATAGCCATTAGTGCACAACAAGAAGATGATCTTCAGAGAAGATAGGATTTTTTTTTAATTGAAATATGTCATATGTCAATTTTTTATTAGTGTGACATAGTAGGGAGAATAGAAGTGTGACATAAAAGTCCATCCATCATACACCCCCTACATTTGCTAGATAACGGGCCCATTTATTTTTTTAAAATTTTATTTTTCCGTACATGGCCTGTTTTTCCTCAAGATCGCCGCTAAATAGTTGAACCATTTCATTTTAATATATTTATTTTCACACCTAAGTAAATGCTAATAGATGAGTATATTATCCATTATGTTAGATTATTTTTTGCATGAAAAAGTAATGATAACCCATTCAGAGGTGAAAATGTGTGTGTGTGTGTGGGGGGGGAGGATGGGGGCGACCGCACCCCCCATTTCTAGTGTCGAGGTTAAAACTCTTGTATAAAATCTATGAAAAAAAATATTTTTGCACCCCTCTTTTATAATGGTACAAGATATTGGGCCATGAATTTGAAAATTTTCTAATTCAATTAATTTAAATGGGCTAGCAGAATTGAAAATAGATAATATTATAATTGGGTCTGGACCTAGAAAATTGGAAATAGATCAAGATAACTAAATGATGGTCCAATAAATGAGAAATAGGTGTGGGGGTAGGGGGAGGACACATATGAATTTTCTTTATTGATTTTGAAAGATTGTAAGTGCGGAAGTGAGTTAGCCCTTTGTTCTCGTTTGAAATACTCTTTTGACGTGTGAAAGGTAGTTTGAATGTTGGATGTATAGTGGTTCGGAGATAACTACTCCGTCCACTCTTCCTGACACTGTCAGGGATTACCCTTATAACAAAACTTGGTCGAGTTCTATTACACTTCTTCGTCGTTGGGTACTTTGACTTCTACTAAGATTCCAAACAAACACTACAAACTCTTCAACAACTAGGTTGGGTTTGGTTTGGGTTTGGTTTCTCTAACAAGAGAGGTCCTTACAATGATCTGGACCTTCTTAACTAAGCAAGGATGAGGATTATGGTTTAGCAATACTTGAAACTGGTACACTTCAATATAAAGACACAACTAATAAGAAGGGTCTTGATAAGATTTTGAGCTTGATTTATTGAAGGCTTGAGAATTTATAGATAGTTCAGTTATCTTGTTTGATCTAAGGTTCTTCATATATAAAGTCACCTTTTCGAATATATCCGTTAGAGAGAGATCTACTAGGGTAGGTAAGCTAGGGTTGAGGCAATGAATGTATTTTGAAATAAAGCTGCAACACCGTCAGCCTGCAACTCCAAAAAGGTACAGTTGACAACTGTTCCTCGAACAGTGCATATGTCAACGTGTCACTCGTTGATTTGTTGTAGAAGATATGGTTGTTGACTTGAGAGCAATCTTGGTGAGCATACCTCATACTGATTCGAGTCAGTTAAGTAAACTTTAGTCTCGCTGAAGAGAGATCAGTGACGAGTCAGTCAGTATCCAGAGAGGATGATCAGTGATAGGTCACAAGGAGAATGTTGATTCATATCCGTCCGTTAGGGAGGATGCGAAGACATCCTGAAACAAGAAGTACAGAAGACACCTTCCAGAAGGTCCTAAATACATGCTATAACTTGGTTCATCATCGGTCAGGGTTTTGGAATCTAATTTAAAACTATATTATTAAAAATTATATCTGAACAATTTTTCCCTTTTTGATGATGCTAAAACACTGACTAAGAGTAAGAGGATATAAAGAGATATAAGAAGAGAGAGAGATAGTTATAGATGTATAACTAGGTAATAAAGAGAGATTTCCCGAACAAAGAGGTATTGTCGTTAGGAAAGAACAGAAAAGTGATTTCCAATAAAAGAGCGGTTCCTGCTTGATCTTGCGAAGAGCTTCTGAGAAAGATGAGCGAGAGGATCCAAGAGGTTGAATACCTTATTGAGCACGGATCGCATCCCTCAATCGGTCCAATTGTTCAGTGAAGTTCTCTTTCTCAGCAAGCTTCATCTCAGCGGTAGAATCATACAGTTCTTTTTCTAACTTGGAATGAGCTATGTTGCCGTCTCTTAGGATAAGAGGATGGAACTGACGTTTTTCAGGGGCCTTGATCTGAATTCTTGCTTGTCGTGCATGCCCCAGGATCTTATTGAAAAGAGTGGGATCGTGTCCCATCGCCCAACGGTGGAAGGCCTCATCAGCAGGCTCAGACCCAAACATCTTCCACCAATAATATCTCTTGATGAATCCAATCTTCAGTAACTCCCACAAGTTAGATTGATCCATAGGAACCCATTTGTCAGTCCAGGGAAAGTACAACTTCAGGGGGTTCTTTATATAGCTTCCTTGTAATTCCTGTCTTTTTCTTGGAAGTAGATGGAGCAAATGCTTTGGCTTTGGGGCGCATCATCTTCTTTCTTTTTGCAATTTATGCATCTATCTTTGCATTATGTTGGAGGATGTCATAGTTGCTTTGTCTCCACCACTCGTCGAGTCTCTTTTGCCTGGCGACTTTCCTGTTAAGCCTTTTCAGTAGTTTAACTTTAGTCCCCTCAGGATCTAAGGCCATATCCAGTGAGATCATATCTTCGTCCTCTGATTCAGACATGTCAGATTCTTAGCTTAGCAGACTCTGGTGAATAGGTCTGAAGTCTCTCCTGAGAAGTTTTTCAAGATCAGAACAGTTCGGTTCAGGATGCAGGGAGGTTGTGACCTATTCTTCAAAGCTTTTCTTTGCTGACTCTTTGCTGATGGGCTTATGAGTTGCTTTCATTTTCTCAACAGTTTCAAATATTTTTTAGCTATCTCCTCATCCTTTTTGATCTCTTTCTTCACTATCTTCTTCTTCCAAAGTTGCTTTGAAGACTTCAATCCACTTAGGAGCCTCTTGGAGTAATTTCTGAAGCTTCTCCTCTTCTGTCCTTTTCTCAGCTTCTTTAGCAGTAACAGATGTTTATGTATCAGTTTTCTCTTCCCTTTTATCCTCTAGTTCCTTTTCAAGATCAATCAGGTACTGAGGTGCAGGCTCAGAAGGCTTCTCAGGCTCAGAGGTCTTTCCAGGAGCCTCTGTAACCTTGCTGCTTGAGGGGGCTTCTGCAGCCTTACTACTGGAAGTACTTGCAGTATCAGAAAGTTGTTGCGGTTGAGAAGGTTGATCAGGTACTTCGTCAGGAAGCTGACGAATGTATAATCCTTTCTTTTTCAGGCCTTTCAACAACCTTTTGCCCTGTCGAATTTCCTCGTCAATATCTATCATATCTTCCCCCTTTTTGGCATCATCACTAGGGAGGAGATGATAGGAAAATGAGTGATGTGAGATCCCAGAATCGTTGACACTTCATCTGCCAACTTAGTCAATAATTCTCTAACAAGAAGAAGTTCAACAACGATCTTATCTTCTAGTCCTCGAATAGAGTGAGTGATTCGTTGTTCAGCACGGTCGGACATATCAGTAGTGGAAGAGGCGATCTTGTCCAAAGTCGTATGGAAGTCGTCTATGGCGGAAACTTCTCTGCATAAGCTGTTGAAGACAGCGAACAGATTGACCTCGGCTAAAGTGAATGTTGCATTCAACTTGTTCAGGGCGCTAGTGGTGATACGAGTATGGTAGGAGATAAGCTTATCATGAGTTTCAACCCTTTTTGTCAGTAATTTCAGTTGATCTCGGACTTCAGATAAATCCGGTGTAGAGTTGGTGGAAGGAGTAACCATAACAGTAGGAGGAGGAGAGGTGGGGTCCTCAGTCTGAGTCCCTTGTTCCTTGGGAGATAAAGGGATTGTCTCCTAAGTTGGGACTTCAGGCGCAACAGGAGGTGAAGAGGGAGGATCTTGTGCTGGTTGTCCTGAAGTGGGATCATCAACTCTATGCCCCTGATCTGGAGGAGGACCTTGATCATCGTTATGAGGGGGAGAAAATGAAGGTGGAGGAATTTTGGATTGAATATAGAGAAGGATCAGTGCCCGAAAATCATTATCATTCAAGTAATCAGTGGGGCCACTGAAGCTAATCTCAGATCAAAGAGCTTCTTCTTCTTCCTGAATCCACTGAAGAGAATGGAGTTCAGTGAAGAGCAACATGTTGTACCACCAATCCATCTTAAGCTTCATGAGGATTCGTAGACGGATGGCAGTGGGCACCAGAAGTACATGAGCCATGACCTCAGGAACTAAGCTCTGGACTTCGTGAGCCGTTGAGGAGTGCATGATTTACTGGTACATGGAGGCCCGGGCAGAGGTCTGTGTGGAAGACCTTGGTGGTGAATGAGCAGCCTCCGTCCCAACAGACTGAGCCTCGTGTCCGCTCAGATAAGGAAACTCAAAATTGGAGCTTGAGGCAGGCTCCTCGGTTGTCGCGGGAGGGACAATAGTGGCAACATTCTGTGAGGGTTCAGGTTCTCCTTCAGGAGCAGGAGATTGGAGAGGAATCTTAGGAACATCCTCAGGCCTAATGGGATAGCTGACTCAGTAACAGCAAGCAGAACAACTTTCGCCTTAAGCCTGTTTCTCAGATTTCTTCTTAACGGGAGGAGGAGAGTAAAATGGATTGTGTTTGCCTTCAGGAGCTGACCCAGAGCCGGTATCAGTGGTTCCAATCTTCTTGTGAGTTTTGCCGAGTATCTCTTCCTCACTGAGACCAATCGAGGTCTTAGCAGCAACAGTAGTAGAGAACTTTATCAAACATCGATCGAATCGCTCGATCTCATCCCAAGCATATTTAGGGTCAGTGAAGATATTCTCCAAAAGAATGGAGATCTTGGTGCAGTGGTGAAGTTTAAACTTCCTGAGATATCAAACAAGATGATCACTGTCAGTGACAAATTTGGCAGCTTCAGCCTTAAGCATCTGAAGAAAGAAGGCTGCCCAGTCTATCTCTATGTCTTGGTAGATCGCTCCCATGATCTTGATTTTAGGGATAGATATTTGTTCATGTGAGCCCACACTCGAGGTCAGGCAGTGTCAAACGATATGGGCAGGAGTGCGATATTCAGTAAGAAATTGGCTCTTGTGAAACTTCTTCTTAAAAGTAGTATCTGTTGGTCCGGAGATGAGAGTCAGGTGTAGAGGGGGGGGTGAATACGAGTACAAGTTCTTTTTCTCAAACGCGAAGGACAACTGAGCTGTAGGTTGCAACTGATGAACAGTGCCAAATAGTAACCTTCTGATCGCGGGTCAGAGTGAGTCAACTACTGAGTCTCTTCTACTGACTTTTATCAGTATCTGATTCTCAGTCGGTGACTAAGTGCGGATAAGTGTGTAGGGCCCGGTAAACTTCGTCTCAGTTTGAAAATGTGTTTTTCGCAAACCAAATTATTTTGGCTAGTGCACATTTCGAATACGTTTTATGCAAAGTATGAGTTTGTAAGATGATTTGTATGCAGTGCAATAAAACAGTAAATGACACAAGCGATTTTTAACGTGGTTCGGATACGCAAGATCCTACGTCCACGGTCCTGCTGAACATGAGGTCTTGTTGATTAATCTGAGCAAGCCTCAGCAAGGTATCTGTGCACTGGACAGACCCTTCTAAGTTATAGTCCTTAACGACTTTACAATTCAAACCTAAGTTTGAAGGGGAAGGGATTTTCTCCAACAGTGAAGGAGTTCTTACAATAAGAACAGTCACAAAATGTGAACTCCTTGAAGGTTCTAAGCTATAGATATGAACGATTGAGCTTAGATAGAGAAGAAGGATCTAAAGAAAGAAACTCTAGAGAGAAGAACTAAGAATATTCTGCTAAGCAAGTTCTTCGCTGGATCTTCTTAAAAGCGCTAGTGTTTCGAAAGCTTGAGCGTGTAATCCCTTTGATATCCCGTGCGTGGAGCTCGAAAATGCTTCTCTATTTATAGTTGTAACCCAGGCATTTGCCCGTTGGAGAGGACGATGCAACGTGTCACAAACGTCCAAGGAAAACGGCCTTATGTTCGAATTGTTGCAGCAGAGTTGTTGGTTACTGTGCATGAGAGCAGCTTTAGTAGGTCATAGTAGGTAGAGCTTAGACTGCTTCTCATTGGTCGAGGTTTGTGGTAGGTGAGATTTGTCAGACATCGGTCTTCATCGGAGTTGACTCTCACTCATCCTCGTATGATCTTCTGCTGACTTTCGAATGAAGTTAGCCTTGGGTCATTTCCTATCGGATACAGTAGACCTGATAAGATCTCTGTCTTCTTCATCTGAGTCTGCTGATAGTGTATATTCTACTATGTGAGATCAGCTGATGACTCTTGATGGTATTGAGCTCGAAAAACTGTGTTCTCTTACTGATGTATATCAGCTGATGAGATGTCTTCTACTGAGCGAGGTCAGCTGATGACTTGAGAACATAAGCTCTTACACTGATGACGTGGGGTTCTGGAAAGTAACTTCCTACTGAAGATCAATCCAACATTTACCCCGTACAGGACTTATACAAAAATGATAATGAATAATATAATCCGTCTAGCATATTACATCATCTAGTCCTATCGACACTACACAAAGGATACAAGACGGTTTTGGGATCTTCAATTCCATAGTAATGAAACACTATGATTTCCCCCATTACCGAAAAATAGATAAGTCCTACAACAAGAACTACTTATAAATTAATACTAAGTATCCTCTAATTGGTTGTTAGGACAAACCACTGACTCATAACCCAACAATTTCCCCCTAATTGATGATGCCAAAACCACTTATAGATTCTAAGACTTAAGTCCCAAACTACTGACATAAGAGAAACTTCAGTAAAACTGAGCAAATAAGACAAGGCAGTCAGCAGGTGAGAGATAGGCATATCAGAGAAACAGTTATGTGTGTGTGTGTCAGATCACTTCAGTGATCAGTCACGATGAAATAAAATAAACAAAGCCGTAAGATAATGAGTGATTGTCTGGCCAGAAGAAAGGTACTGATATATATGAGAAATGATTACACAGTCCTATCTTCTATACAGAGATGAAGAACTACTGCTATCGTCTGAACTTCTTAATCTTGTCTTTGAAATCAGCAGACTTGGCAGCAGGAGGATCCAAACCATAAGATCTGTAGATTCTTGCACGGAGGGTCTGGATATCCTTGAGATCACTCCGTTGCATAGGATCAAGATCATGGTGGCGAGCAACAGAGTCGACCTCATCTTCAATCTCCTTGGTACATAATACTCATGGGCGGAGTCAGCTGTCTGTAGTCAGGGGCAACGAGTGGCAGCTTCTCCTTAAATAAGATCAACTGAATCTGTGCTCTGAGGTTGGCGTCGTACTGATTGATGAAATCGTCGAAGAGTTCAGCAGCCGGTACCTCAGTAGGATAGCATTGCCATACGTAGTATGCCTTTATGAACTCTATCTTCAGCTCCTCTCATTCCTCATTCAGGTTCCAGGGGATCCACTTGTCTACATGGCGGTGTGGAGTCTTCTTCAAATAAGCAGCTTTGGGTGCGCCTTGCCTTAAGAACTTGGAAGTCCTGGGTACCTGTTTCTTCCAGTCGAGAATTGGTTCCTTGGCGATTTTATTAGTAAGCTCTATGATCTTTGCCAAGTCTTCCAACCTCTTCTTCTCTCTGAGGGCCGCAGCTCTAGTATCTTCTCTTCGGAGATTCAGCCCTTGCTGCGTAGCCTCCCAGGTGGCTCTATCCTCTGCCTCCTGCTCAGGAGTAAGTGTTGGGAGATTCTTCATCCTCTGAGCGAGGGGGAGATTGTCAGTATCAGAGCCAGCTTGCTCTTCCTGAGCCTTCTTCTTCTTCTGCTCTTCCAAGAGCTTCTTAGCTTGGCTCCTGACCATCTTGGCCACTGGCAACCTTTTTTATCAAACTCCTCCTGCTCCGCTTTGGTTTTGAACTTAGGCGTCGGGGAAGGCGGTGGAGTAGATTCAGTCGCTTTCTCCTTCCCGGGCCTTTGCGGTGGCAGAGGTTCATCCTCCTGGTCCACAAACTGTGCGACCTCTTCGATGTGCTGAGCCGAGGATCCTTCACCTGATCCACTGGCCGGCTCATGCACCTGAGTTGTTTGGACAGTTGGGATTTGGACTGTGGGAGAGGGTACTGAGCTGGTTCCAGCTTGAGCAGCTGAACCTTTCCCCTTGGCAATTTCGCTTGCCTCTGCCTCTACACCTACCTGAGCTGTCTCCGTCCGCTCATCCCTATCTTCCCTCTTTTTGGCATCATCAGCCGGGGTCAGAAGAGTATGGATAGCGACTACTTCCTTTTCTAATTTGAAAAGGATGTTCTTGATGGAAGTGGTGGTGGTGTCGAAATCTCTGACCGCATCGTAGTAGTGCTCCCAGTCAGCCTCTTGATCCTTGCGGATCTGTTGAATCTGGGCTGCTGTTTCTTATCGCTTCTTCAGGAGCGATACGTCGAGAGAGGCAGTCATCTCTGCCTGGATGAGCTTGAGGGCCGTCGCCTGATTTTCTAAGGCTTTCTCCAAGCTGGAGGTGGCCACCTTATTCCGCTCATCCATTGTCTTTAGGACAGTGGCTAGGCTCTTAGTCAGCTGCTTAGAAAAAGATTTCTGCTGAGCTTTGAGGAGCTTCTGACTTTGAGCAGCCAGGTCCGCCTTTTGAGCGGCGAGTGCAGTCTGGACAATCTCCTAAATGTTAGGAGTTGGGAGTTTCGGAGACCTTTTTCACTTCGCTGGCCAGTGTGTCAACTGTCTCCGTCTGATACTTTGTGTATTGCGCCCACTTAGGTGGACGTCCTTAGCTAGGAGACGATTTTTATCTCTTTGCTTCCTGATCGCCCTATTGACAGACTTGGAGGACACGGAACCTATGGGTTTGATCTGATATGACGAGGTTCCGAGCCTCTTCTTAGAGGATGCGAGTTGTTGCTCTCGGCTGGGCTTCGAGGCAACAGGGGTGTCACCTGATGTAGGAGGTGGAGGTGGTGACTCGCCCTTCTCGGTGGGAGTTTTACCCTCAGCAGATTCTCCCTGGTCTGCGTCCTTGGGGGTGCCTGATCCTCATCATTATTATCATCGTCATCATTGTCATGATGGGAAGGCTACGACGGGCTGCTGGCGTTCTGTTCGGAGAACCTCAGGTTCAAAAGATAGAGCATGGCTGACCTAAAGTCCTCGAACAATGCTAAGTCAGCGGGTTCCCCAAACCCAATGGCTGACTGCAGACTTTGGTCTTCTGCCAGTAAGGACAATGCAGAATGCTGCTTTATCAGATCTTCGAGAATGTCCCAGTTTAGGAATCTCAGCAGCATCTGAATCCTTGCCCTGATCGCTATGTCGACCAGATCCTGATGGGCTGATATTTCAAGGATCTGTGCAGTGGCTTCTCCTGTGGCTCGGAGACGAGTCTTCTGCAACGTCGACCATTCGATTGAGACTACATCAGCCGGTTCCTCAACTTCCTCTGGTTGAGTCTCCTCCGAATTGATCCGCTGTACCTTGTCCTTGAGGGTCGCACCCTCAATTCCGGTATCAGCATCCAGAGTATCTTCCTCCTGAGGAGGTGGTGGAGAAGCAGGCTTCGCAGGAACCTCAGAGGTTCCAGTCTTTGCAAGCCTCTTTCGCTTCGGCGGGTCGGCATTTGGGGGCAAGTCAGCAGAAGGCCTTTTAAGTTCTGCGGGTCCACGTCCGACTGACTTCTCAGCAGCGGCTCTAGTCTTGAACTTTATGAGCTTGCGGTTGAAGTATTTGGAATCAGCAAAAGATGCGTGATTCGATACTGAGTCCTCTATCAGTATGGACATCTTAGTCCCATACAGGAGTTTGCCCACACTAATTAGTCTCCTCTCTCCAGACTGTGTTGCGACAAACTTTGTGCCTGAGCCTTCAGCTCAGTCACAAGGAACTCTGTCCAGTTCACCTGGAGTCCATCCACTATGGCCATCATCAGCTGGAGTCTGGGCCTGGACAACTGATCAAACGAACCGGCGGCGCTCGTCAGGATATGAATAACGATGTATGCGAGGCCACGGTACTCCGGTAGGAGTTAGTTCTTCGGCAATGCGGACTTGAAGGAGATGTCGTCCCTTCCACAGAAACGATGGACATATGCATTCAGCTCTTTCTCCTTGTAGCCCACTGGAGAGATCCCGTAAGCAGGAAGATCAAACGACAACTTCAGCATTGCCCTGATATTTATATCGGCGTGGCTGGATTCCCACTTCTGAGGGGCCACTTCCCTCATATAGGCAATCTGGGACATCTCTCCATCTGTATCTTCCACCGATCGCCAGTTATAGTATAATTCTGCCACCTGGTGGGGGAGATACGATCGCGGATGCTTCGTGACAAGAAGCGCAAGGCCAAACTCTTCAAGAGCCGAGAAAATGGGCTCTAAGTATGGAAGGTCTGCCTGATGGAGCACCATCGTCAGTTCGAATTGAACCCTGAACTTGATGATCTCCTCGATGTGGGGTGGGGTCAAAACAATCGCCATGGATATCTGCAAAAAGCTCGTTAGCACTTGAAAATAGAGTAAGTTAGATTTGAGTTTAAGCAGAAGATCAAGAAATTACCGTAGACAAAGAGCAAGAGTGAAATACAGAGACAGTTTGAAGGAAGACGAAAACTGAATGCTTGAAATTGCTCTAAGTGCGTTAATGGCGAAAAAGATAGGATTAGAGGAAAAACGAGAGATTTTATAAGATATGAAGATCAACCGGTTTTAATCGGACGGTTGGGATAAAAGCTCGCTTTTTAATGACGGTTGTGATCTGATGTTATAAACGGAATGATTATATTAGCCGCCTCTAACCTAGACCCACGTAACATATGCGCAGATAAAGTAAGGTGAGAAGACATGCATTAAATGCGTTGCAGGCAGCATTAAAGGCTAAGCTTTTTAAATGAAAGCGGTTTCCTACTTACTTAAATCTTAAAAATTAATGGCGGGAAATAAATGCTCATTAAACTACTGAATGCAAACGACTGATATAATAAATGCGAGCATGCTTCTGAGAATATTAAGTATTTTTAACTATGCAAACCTCTTCAGGTGAACTTTTACGATCAGCTGGTTACCGTAGTGACTCAGGAGGATCTTTGTAGTGCTGATAACCACGTTCCCCCTTACTATGTACTGTCTAATTCACCCGACTGAATCAAAGTACTGAGTCTTCTGACCTGTCGTACTGATTCCTCCTACTGACAAGAGTCAGTGCGATCCAGTAGACCTAGCTCAACTGATAGTTCTCTGAATCTGTTCTCAGCTAGTGGTTTGGTCAGTATGTCTGCCCTTTGTTTGTGAGTATAGATCTTCTCCATTCTGATATCCTTCTTCTCGACATGGTCTCTGATGAAGTGGTGTCGAATGTCCACGTACTTGCATCTCATATGAAGAATTGGGTTCTGAGTTATAGCAATTGCACTAGTGGAGTCGCAGTAGATGGGCACTTCATCTTGAGTAATTCCATAATCTCGCAATTGTTGTCGAAGCCAAAGGTTCTGGGCACAGCATCTTCCAGCAGCCATATACTCAGCTTCAGTAGTGGACGTCGCCACTGAATGCTGTTTCTTTGAAAACCATGAGATTAGTTTGCTGCCTAGGAACTGACATGTTCCAGAAGTTGATTTTCGATCTATCCTGCATCCTGCATAATCAGCATTAGAATAGCCTGTTAGCATAAGATTATCATCAGTAGGATACCATAACCCTGCGTCAGGTGTTCCCTTCAGATATCGCAGAATCTTCTTTGCTGAGTTCAAATGACTTCGCTTGGGATTCGCTTGAAATCTTGCACATACACTATTTGTCTAGATCGATTTTAAAATTTATGTTCATGGGGATCTTGACTGGCTTGCTTGAGTCGCAGCCGAATCTTTTTAGAAGGTCTCGAGTGTATTTGTCTTGGTTGATGAATATTCCTTCAGGTGTTTGCTTCACTTGGAATCTAAGGAAATAGTTCATCTCTCCCATCATGGACATCTCGAACTTCTCCTTCATCATTTTCTCGAATTGTTGACATACTACAACCGAAAATGATGTCGTCCACGTAGATTTGCACCACTAGGATGTCATCTCTTGACTTGATGTTGAACAGGGTGCGATCTACTGTCCCCTTCTGAAAACCTTTCTGAAGCAAAAAGTCTGATAGGGTATCGTATCAAGCCCTAGGTGCTTGTTTTAACCCATACAGAGCTTTCTGAAGTCTGTACACCTGATGTCCCTACTAAAAGCCGGGCGGTTGTTCCACATAGACTTCTTCCTTCAGTATGCCGTTCAGAAATGTTGACTTTACATCCATTTGATATAGTTTAAATCTTCGATGCGTTGGATAGGCTAGGAACAGACGAATAGCTTCCAATCTGGCGACTGGAGCGAAAGTTTCATCAAAGTCTATTCCTTCTGCTTGACAGTATCCCTTGGCAACAAGTCGAGTTTTATTTCTGACAATAATGTTGTTTTCATCTCGCTTGTTTTTGAAGACCCACTCAGTGCCGATCACGTGCTGATGTCTATGTCTGTCAACAAGCTCCCAAACTTCATTTCGAACGAACTGGTTCAGCTCTTCTTGCATGGCAATGATCCAGTCAGCATCGTTAAGAGCATCCTCTATCGTCTGAGGTTCTTCAGTGGACAAGAAACAGGAGTAGAGCGAACTTTCTCCTTGGCTTAATCTGGATCTTGTCCTTATTGCTGCTGATGGATCTCCTATGATAAGATCAGAAGAGTGAGCGTCAAGCCATGAACGTCTAAGTTTGGCTTCTTCTTCTGAGATTACTTCTGCACGGTCAATAGGAGTGTTAGGCATTTCAGTAGTGCTATTCTGTGACTGAAGTAATTCAGTAAGAAGGTTAGGATCTACTGAGTTTCCAGGTTCAGGGGCATTTAGCTCAGGAACATTTGTCGTTCCCCCTGAGTTTATATTCTCAGTAGAGGTCTCAGTAACCACTGGGGCTTCCTCATCGACCGTTGTTACCTGATGTTGATTCTGTTCAGTAGAATCAACCAGGTCAGCTACAGTGCCTGCGGGGCGGGTCTGGATTTCCTCATCGTCTGACTCATCATCCCAACAATGCTGGATCTTTTCGGCTTTATCGTTCAGTACGAGATCCTGTAGCTTGTTGCTGACATCTTCAATATTTGTCTTCTTCGATTTCATATCCTCAGCAACAAACTCATCAAAAACAACATGAGGGCTTTCCTCCACGCAAAGAGTCCGATAGTTAAAGACTTTAAAGGCTTTACTGATTCGAGAGTATCCTAAAAATACTCCTTGATCAGATTTGCTATCAAAGACCTTCAACTGATCTTTCTCATTATTGTGAATAAAGCAAGGACAACCAAAAATATGGAAATGAGAAATAGAAGGAATTCTCCCTTTCCACGGTTCGTAAGGTGTCTTCAGATGTTGCTGTGTAAGCAGTGAGCGATTCTGAGTGTAACAGGCGGTGTCAGTAGCATCAGCCCAGAACTTTGAGGGTAGTCCAGAGTCTGCTAGGAGCGTTCTTGCTGCTTCTTTGAGTGTTCCGTTCTTACGTTCAGCAAGTCCGTTCTGCTGAGGGGTGCGAGCTGCTGATGTCTCGTGCTTGATTCCCTCTTTATCGCAATACTCTTTAACTACTGAGTTGAGAAATTATTTTCCTCAGTCTGAGCGAATTCTCTGTATCTTGATGTCTTTTCCACACTGAGTTTCTTCAGCAGCTTAGGTAACTCAGTCTTGACATCAGATTTGTTGGCTATGAAGATGACCCACGTATATCGAGAATAATCATCAACAACGACGAGGGCATACTTCTTGCCTCTTATAGTCCCTGGAGAAACTAGCCCAAACAAGTCCATGTGTAGCAGTTGAAAGATTCCATCAGTGGAAGGTGACGGAATATGTGGATTGCTTTTCTTTATCTGCTTTCCCTTCAAGCATGCTTCACAATTTCTATCTTTGATAAACGCTTCATTGGGCATTCCTCTGACTTTAGAGTTCTTGGCTAGCTTGTTTATAGTCTTGAAATTCAGGTGACTGAGTCTCTTGCGCCACAGCCATCCTGTTTTATTACTTGATTTCGTCTAAGCAAGTAAGCAAGCCTCGGGTTCTGCGGTTTTCCAATTTGCAACGTAGATATTCTTCCTTTGCGACCCTGATAACACTGTTTTCCCTGTAGATTTGTCAACAACATTACAGAAACCAGCGTCAAAGATAACTCTATTCAGATTATCACAGAATTGACTGACAGAAAGGAGATTATGTTGAAGTCCTTCAACGTATGTTACTCTTGGAACTGAAGCAGTCCCAATATTCAGTGTTCCATATCCCCTTGTATAGCCTTTAGAGTTGTCACCAAACTCAATTATGGGACCATCTTCTTATACGTAATTGGTCAGCAGGCTCTTTTGATATGTCATGTGTCTCGAGCAGCCGCTGTCCACGATCCAAGGGTCCTTATGCACCTGCAAAACAGAAACAGTTTTAGGTACCCTTTGGTTCAGTTTGGGTCCTTAAGTGTTAGTGGGTGATTTCGGGACCCAGATTTGTCTCGGGACCTTAGAAGTCTGAGACTTCTTCTTCTAACCTTGTCAGTCTTGTTCTCCAAGGACTTGGACTTTCTGGCAGTTTTGGGTTTAGGAGCTTTCTTCTTCTGAGTCTTTGTGCTCCTCCTGACCCTGGGCTCATAATAGTACGAACCATATTGTGTTGGATGCTCAACCAGTGGCTCACCATACTGCTCTGCCCATCTGACCTTCTTGGTTCCCCCTGAATTCAATCGTGGTGTCCTGGGGCTAGAACCTTTGGTCAGTTGTTTCTTGTTGGTCGGCTGAGGTGCAATCATTTTCTGTTTGTTCTTCGCCTGAGGTGTTGATTCAGCAACCTGAACTTTTCCTCTGACGAACCTATCAGCCAGCATTTCTGAGCTTTTCGATGTTGAAGTGGAAGCTTCATGAGTATAGTCAAGTCCTTCTTTCATTGCTAGTGGCCTTTGAGCTCTGAGCATGCTTTCCAACTTCTCTTTAGCTCCGAGGTACTGTTCAGTCATCAGTCCTCGCAAGACCTCATTACTTTTCCGAAGTGATTCATAATCCTTTTCTACTTCTGCGAGTTTTTTACTGAGTCGGGCTATCTCAGTATCTTTCTCATAATTGTCCTTGGTCAGAACTGACAACTGAGTTTCTTGAAGCTGAGACTTAGTCATAAGAGATTCAATCTCTTCCTTGAGTCTCGCGACCAGATTCTCTGAATCAGTAGAGACCTGACAATCAGAAGAAAGTCTTTGATTCTTAGCCTTTACCTATTCCAATTCCTGAATTGTTCTGCTGAACTCTCTGCTCAGCTGAATCTGCTCCTCTAGTAGATCATCATATGCTTGTACCACGTCTAGAGGTTCATCTGTGACCGAGCATGTGTCGTGTGTGCTATGTGAAGAGGAGGTTAGGTTAAGTTTCGAGTTTACCTCAACCTCTTCTCCAGCCATCAGACAATATTCAGCTGTTGATTCAGGATCTGTTTCTCCGACCTCAACAGCGACAAATGCAGCTTCATCTTCAGAAGAATACATAAATGTATCTTCCGCGATTGAGTCATCGGATATCTCTCTGGCGATATAGGCCTGCCTTCTTCGGGTAAATTTCTCGCGTCTGGCCTGCCGTTCTGCTCGTTGAGCAGCTGAGAGTTCGGGACAATCGTACTGATAATGTCCCTCCTTCTTGCAGTTGTAGCATACAGAAGTTCTGCCGCCTTTTCCAGCTGAGTCGTTGGATGGACTAGCAGCAGGTTCTGCGTTCCTGCAATTAGTAGAAGGTTAAGATTCTTCCCTTTTCCGATAATCCTTTTTACCTGAGGGAGAATCTCTGTGATATTTCTTCAGCTTCATGACTCTTTCCTTTTCTCTTTAATATTTGAGAGCCATGAGTGCAAGCTGATCAGTGACAGGAGTCTCTGAGGATTTAGCATCTGACACAGCTGTTGTTTTGCTGGAAGAAATAGGGTTGGCTCCAGTTTTGCTGACTGTTGCTTTGTGGGCATGATCAATCTGTATGTCAGTTGGAGCACTGGAACATCGTTGGGGTAGGCTGTGCTCGAATTTCTCCGTCTTTAATTATGAAAATATAACATCAGGAGTTAGAGCATTTAGATCCGAGCGACGTAAATAAGTAGCAAAAGGAAGCCACTTCAGTCGAGGTAACGCTCTCAAGATCTTCGTGTTCATCTCTTTGTTGGTAAACGTCTTCCCCAGCCCCTTGATCACATTGATCTGGTTTGTAAATCTGGCGCTAAGCTCGTCAATGGTTTCGTTGGGTGCCATGGCAAAAGTGTCGAACTTTTGTAGCTCTAGCTCGAGCTTGTTTTCTTTGATCTACGAGGTTCCTTGGCTCGGTACAGCTAGGGCATCCCAAAGTTCCTTTGTGTTTTGTAGTCTTGCACCCTCCCGAGGTGTGAATCGCTGAGCAGAGTCAGGATTGCATTCCGCACAACTCGGTCGAGGTTGTGCAGCTTTTTCTCTTCAGGCGTGAAGGCTGATTTGTCTTTGGCAACTTTAGCACCGGTCTGTGCTCCTACACCTCCCACAGTGGCAAACTGAACACTGTCGATCATGGGAATGATAGGTCCTGTCTCTAGGACGTCAGTCATGCTGTCATGCAGCGATGTAAGGTGCGCCTCCATTCTCACACGCCATACCATATAGTTCTCCACAAAGAACATCGGTACCATCCGAATACCTGACATATCAGACATTATGGGTGAGAGTATAAGGATGTATGAAGAGATGCTTGTGCAGTGAAAAACGTTTTCAGGATCTATTCGAGAAGACCAGTAGTTTCAGAACCGATGATCAGAAGAACACCGTTGCTCTGATACCAATTGTTGGTCCGGAGACAAGAGTCAGGTGTAAAGGGGGAGTGAATACACCTGAGTACAAGTTATTTTTCTCAAACGCGAAGGACAGCTGAGCTGTAGGTTGCAACTGATGAACAATAGCAAATATAACCTTCTGATCGCGGGTCAGAGTGAGTCAACTATTGAGTCTCTTCTACTGACTTTTGTCAGTATCTGATTCTCAGTCGGTGACTAAGTGCGGATAAGTGTGTAGGGCCCGATAAACTTCGTCTCAGTTTGAAAATGTGTTTTTCGCAAACCAAATTATTTTGGCTAGTGCACTTTTCGAATACGTTTTATGCAAAGTATGAGTTTGTAAGATGATTTGTATGCAGTGCAATAAAACAGTAAATGACACAAGCAATTTTTAATGTGGTTCGGATACACAAGATCCTACGTCCACGGTGCTGCTGAACAGGAGGTCTTGTTGATTAATCTGAGCAAGCCTCAGCAAGGTATCTGTGCATTGGACAGATCCTTCTAAGTTATAGTCTTTAGCGACTTTACAATTCAAACCTAAGTTTGAAGGGGAAGGAATTTTCTCCAACAGTGAAGGAGTTCTTACAACAAGAACAGTCACAAAATGTGAACTCTTTCGAAGGTTCTAAGCTATAGATATGAACAATTGGGCTTAGATAGAGAAGAGGGATCTAAAGAAAGAAACTCTAGCAAGAAGAACTAAGAATATTCTGCTAAGCAAGTTCTTCGCTGGATCTTCTTGAAAGCGCTAGAGTGTTTCGAAAGCTTGAGCGTGTAATCCCTTTGATATCCCGTGCGTGGAGTGATGAGTCGTTTTCGTACTTAGTGATTTCAGGCCGAAAAGTGCGTCAATTGGCCAACCGGTGCACTTGCAGTGGCGTATTATGCAGGGTTTCGGTGCTGACGTGGCATGATGAAGAGGATATTAATTGGCGCGTTTTGGTGAAGAAAAGGCGCGGAAAGTCGCGAATTAAGGCACGGTTATTAGGATAGGGAAAGATCAAGAAAATATCTTTTGGTGGTTAAGGAAAGATCTTGTTTCCTTATCCACCCAAATCTTTTCCTTATCCTAATTTAACCTACCTTGGAGAGGAAGAAAAGGAGGAGTATATTAAGAGATGTTGAGGGACGAAAATCATACGCCTTATACACAGGAAACAGCCATTCGAACACGTCCCAACATCCCGAGCTCACATTCCGGCCATTGCTCCCTTCCGATCCCAACCGCCGACAGCCGCCGCACCATCTCGCCGCCGAACTGCCCAAGCCGAAGACCATTTCCGAACCATCTCTGAACCATCTGAACCAGATTTCCGCAACATAGCTTAGAAGAAAAACAGCGCTTTAAATTTCCGTCTTTCATATTCTTTAAACTCCGTAGCTTAAATTCTAGTTTTATTTCATTTTGCATTTAATCGTTTTTTCTAGGAACTTAGTAATTTCAAATTCGAACCTCTTGTTATTTCAATTTAAGATTTTAGTTAAATTTCGCAAGTTGTTATTTTCTGCTATTTCGCATCTTAATAAGTTTAAATTTAGAATTCGTGCATGCTAGATTTAGGGTTACTCATTTTTATGTTTCTGTTTTGGAAAATGTCCCAGTTGTACAACCGAATCATCAGCATGAGTAGCTAAACTTTTTAGGGTCCGGCAGAATGTGAATGCACACGTGAACAGTACATGAGGCTTAGGTGCTCATAATTAATCAATAGGGTTTCGGGATAATTCTGAATTAATTAATATGGCAAGTGATTTAGGCTTGATCACCCTAGGTTATGCAGTCTGTAGCTAACTTAGTACTTCCATCGTTTCTCGTGGAACAAGGCTAGGTGAGTAGCGAAATTATTCGTAAGAGTAATTGGATTAAACCGATAGGAGACTATGAGATGCCCAACATACGAGTAGGCTCCTATACTAGGCTCCCTTAGTTCGATAAAGTTGTCTAGCTATTAAATCTATTGATTGCCCAACAACGTAGGTTGTAGCTAGGTTAGAGAAGTAGCCGTTTCTATGCCCAACATGGCGGTTACCGAATAAGTAAGTGGGAGTGAGGATCACGCAGTTTAAGTTACGGTGGTCTATAACTAGTAGATTCTTGAGATTAATTCATATTTAGTGCCGAGGATTGGAATAAACGAGTGCATGAATATTCTCTTTGGACACTCGCCTTTCGGCTTGCCCGATTAATACGGTTTAAATTTCGTTTTCTGTTTTTATTCTTGATTTTAATTTTACAAGTTCTTAGTTTAATAGGAATCCCAAATCTTGCGTGGTCGCTAACCAAAACCCCAGATAAGTAGGAAAAATAAAGTGTCTAGTCGTCCGTTCCCTGTGTTCGATACCTGTGAACTATCCTGAAGTAATTCTCTAAATTTTGCAGGATTATTTGGTGCAATACAGCGATCACCAAATTGGCGCCGTTGCCGGGGAACGGTGTTAACTAGTTTCTTTGATTTTTCTACTAATCTTTCGTGCTTTTTAATGTTGCATGAGCAGGTCTTCCAAGCCTAATCTGATATTCGATCCTGAGATCGAGAAAGCAGCTAAAAGAAATAGGAAGGAGACAAAGCTGCAAAAGCAACAAATTCTGTCCAGGGCAGCAGACGCCTTAACTGCCCAACCAGGAGACAAAACATCCGCCGTTGATCCGATCAGCGACTCAGAACCAGAGACTGTTTTGTTCGACAAAACACTCCACAACACTCCAGTAACAAGCTCAGAATCAGAGGAGGAAGAGATGGAGGACGAAGTGCATGATCCACCACCCTTGAGGATGAATACCGGATCGCTTGACATGGGAGCGGACCTACCGGGACCAATCCAAATCACTACTACAGAACAAATAGATGTCAAGCTGAACATGGTCGCTGCCATGCCGAAGTTTTATGGAAGGACGAACGAGAATCCAAATTCCTTTTTGGTGTCGTTCAACCAAGTGTGTAATCTGCACCGGCAGGGCAATCTGGACGCTTTCAAGCTCAAGGCCTTTCCATTCACTCTTCAAGACGGAGCACAAGCGTGGTTCTCTAGTCTAAAGCTGAACACGATCACGACGTGGGCCCAGATGCATACGGTCTTCCTAAAGAAGTATTTTCCGCAATCAAAGACAAATGCATTAAAGAAGCAGATTTCCGGGATTGCTCAAGAACTCGATAAGACCTTTGGCGCATACTGGGAGAGATTTGGACGACTCGTCGATAGTTGTCCGAACCATGGCTACTCGGATGTGGAGCTTCTATAGATTTTTTATCAAGGAATGATAGACGAAGCCAAAGCCATGGTTGATATCGGTCTAAGGGGGAATTTCCATACAAGCCTCTACAAAGATGCAAGGAATATAATCGAAGGACTTGCGGAATCCACCTCACAATACAAGGGGCCGAGACCAACAAGGAGAGCTGTAAATTGGTCTCATTCTGACTACTTGGATGAGATCGATAATAAAGTGGAGGCAAAATTCAGCCTATTACAAGACAAGCTCGACTTGATACTCAAGCAGAACGCTCCCGCTTCAAGCCGATCAAATGCCGATCACGCATGCGGAGCGTGTGGAGAAAAAGGACATACCTCACTACAATGTCCGGGGAGAAGAAGTAAACGCAGCTGGAAATTGGAGCGGACAAGCAAGGGGTTCATCCGAACCTTCGATGGAGGCAACCCTGAGGAACAATTTCAACCAAGGAATCCGCCTCAACAACAATTTCAAAGAAGCAATATCAGCATCAACAAAATTTTCAAAGAACCTTACCGGGCCCCTAATCGGAATGGCTACCAACGCAGCGTATAGGCCTCCACATCAAAGGCAATTCCAAAGCAGCAGAGTGCTCCCGGTTGCCCAACCGGAGCACCGGAATCCATTAGAAAAGCTTTTGGCCGAAATGGTTTCTTCGCAGAAGGATACTACCGCATTCCAACAAGCAAATGCGACGGGAGATCAATTCAGACAAAGAAGGACCAACAAGCTACAATGGATCGGTTGGCCAAGCAAATGAGTAAGTTGAATTCTACTATGCGGGGAGAAAAAGAATTCTCAAGGACGGTGTTCCACCTCGGCCCCACCAAAATCCAAATGCCCATAATCAGAATCCAAATTACACTGCGTGGAGGAAAAGAACTGCCTGGCCCAGTTGTGCAAGCGAGACACCCAGAAAAGCCGGCAGAAAAGAAGAAGGCCGCAGAACAGCCTGCACAACCCTACCCTACTGTTCAGAAGAGCCGCATGCTGAAGATGCTGAACCAGAACGAGAAGAGGAAGCTGTCCCGATTGGGCAATCGGAGTCTGAGCAGATACTCCCTCCACCATTTCCGGAAGCTTTGGAAAGAAAAAGAACACCGAACAAGGAAAGCATGGATTACATGAAGTTGTTCGAAAAATTAGAGATCAATATCCCTTTCCTTGAAGCTGTAAAGATTCCCAAGTTCGGGAAATTTGTAAAGGATTTCATAGCCGGAAAAGTTCCCAAGTCCGGGAAAGTCCTGTTCGATCACACAGTGTCGGCAATTATACAGAAGATGCTTCCTGCCAAATGTGCCAACCCAGGTATGTTTACACTTCCATGTTTGATGGGTGATGTCATGATTAAACAAGCTATGTGTGATCTAGGAGCGTCTATAAATGTTATGCCCTTATCTCGTGTATAATCAATTGGTAGGAGCCGAGTTAATACCCACTAAAGTAATTATCCAATTAGCGAGATAGGTCATGCATTGCTCCGATTGGTTTACTTGAGAACATCTTAGTCGGAATCAATAACTTTGTCTATCCTGCCGATTTTTATGTAATTGATACGAATGATAGGCAAGTTGAAGGAACTCATGGGAGTGTTATTAGGTAGACCATTTTTATAGACAAGTAAAAGCCATAATTAATGTGGATGAGGGTTCAATTAGTGTGGCATATCATAATGAAACTTATGTTCATAAGATAACCGAAGCACTAAAGAAACCATATGATCATGAGAATGAGAATGCTTTTTTCATCGACTCCATTGATGCTATTGTCCAAGAATATCTTGAGACGTATGTGGTGCGAGGATAAAATGGAAGTTACCTTGACTCAAGGGCCGACCGGGCGTATGTCCAAGATATGCAAGACGAGGAGATCGGAGAGAGCATCTTAGCTCGTATGCAGCCCCAAAGCCGGAAATCGCCGAAGCAATGTGTCTCGGTTGCCCAACCGAGACACTTCGAGAAAGCTGTTGCCATCGATCGTCAAAGCTCCAAAGCTGGAACTTAAACAGCTCCCTACACATCTAAAGTATGCATATCTGGGAGAGAATGAGACGCTGCCCGTCATCATCAACAAGGAACTTGATGACAATCAAGAAACGGCATTGCTTGAAGTTTTGAAGAAGCATAAGAAGGCTATAGGCTGGACTTTAGCCGACATTACCGGTATAAGTTCCGATGTATGCGAGCATTCAATCTTGATGGAACCTGACAGCAAGCCCTTCCGCGATCAACAAAGGAAGCTCAATCCGAATATGCGGGAGGTCGTACTAAAGGAAGTTTTAAAGTTGTTGTCAATGGGTATAATTTATCCCATATCAGACAGGAAGTGGGTGAGCCCCGTGCATGTTGTGCCGAAGAAGTCTGGATTCCAAGTGGTGGAAAACGAAAAGAACGAATTGGTTCCGGTACGCTTAGTCACGGGATGGCGAATGTGCATTGATTACCGAAAGTTGAATTCGGCTACGCGCAAAGATCATTTCCCACTTCCGTTCATAGATCAAATGCTTGAGAGACTTGCGGGGCAAGTCTATTTCAGTTTTCTAGACGGATATAGCGGCTATTTCCAAATTCATGTTCGAGATGAAGATCAAGACAAGACAACGTTTACATGTCCATATGGAACGTTTGCCTACCGCCGAATGCCGTTTGGGTTGTGTAACGCACCGGGTACCTTTCAGAGGTGCATGATGAGTATATTCTCGGACCTTATCGAGAATTGCATAGAAGTCTTCATGGACGACTTCACTGTTTACAGTGACTCTTACACTGCGTGCTTGAAGAATCTAGACAAGGTCCTAGCCCGGTGCGTAGAAAAGAATTTGGTGTTGAACTATGAGAAATGCCATTTCATGGTGACCGAGGGGATCGTGCTCGGTCACATCGTTTCAAAAAGAGGAATCGAAGTTGATAAAGCCAAAGTTGAGTCCATAGCCAAGTTGCCGTACCCGACTACACCAAAGGAGGTTCGCGGATTTCTAGGGCACGCCGGTTTTTATCGGCGCTTTATTAAAGATTTCGCGAAAATAGCTCAACCATTGACAAGGCTACTGCAAAAAGAAATCAACTTCGATTTCGATAACAAGTGTAAGGAGGCCTTTGCCCTCCTAAAAGACAAACTTACAACAGCTCCGGTGATGCAGCCGCCGGATTGGAATAAGCCCTTCGAAATAATGTGTGATGCCTCCGATTGGGCAATCGGAGAGCGATCTTGGGACGAAATCCGACAAGGAGAGCCATGTGATTTACTATGCATCAAAGACATTAAATCCGGCTCAATGTAACTATTCCACCACAGAGAAGGAGCTGTTGGCAATTGTGTTTGCCTTTGATAAATTCCGTTCTTATTTACTTGGCTCAAAGATAATCGTCTATACCGATCACGCTGCCGTCAGACATCTCCTTGCAAAGAAGGAATCAAAGCCAAGGCTTATCCGATGGATTCTTTTGCTTCAAGAATTCGATTTGGAGGTGAAGGACAAGAAAGGAGCTGAAAATCATGTGGCGGATCACTTAAGCCGATTAAATCAAGAAGATGATGGAGAGCCAATCAACGAGACCTTTCCAGAAGAACACTTATATGATGTTCCAGAAACTGTTTCCAGCCTTACCCAGCTGCTACCGGAACAGTGTTTTGCTATGCAAGTTCAGAAAGTGTCTCAGTTGGCCAACCGAGACACCATCAAGTCAGAACAGTTGCAGACGGTGGGTAAGACTTCTAATTTACCTTGGTTTGCTAATATTGTGAATTATTTGACATCTAAGCAGCTTCCACCCGAGTTTACTCACGCCCAAAAAGCTAAGTTGAAAAGCGAGTGCAAGCAGTACTATTGGGACTCCCCAATTCTTTGGAAAATGGGAGTCGATCAAGTGATTCGAAGATGCATACCCGAAGAAGAGCAAGAAGATGTCTTATTCCATTGCCACTCTTCTGCTTATGGTGGACATTTTGGTCCAAGAAGAACCGCACGGAAGGTGTTGGATGCGGGATTCTTTTGGCCACGCCTACACCTCGATGCTAAGTACTGTAAGTCTTGTACATGTTGTCAAATGACTGGAAATATAGTCATGAGAGATGAAATGCCCCAAAAGCCTTTAAGATTTTGTGAAATTTTTGATGTATGGGGAATGGATTTCATGGGTCCGTTTCCACACTCATATGGGAACGTGTATATTTTACTTGCTGTCGATTATGTTTCTAAGTGGGTCGAGGCGAAAGCCACCAAAACTAATGATTCTAAAGTTGTTGCAAGATTTCTCCGTACTAACATTTTTTGCAGATTTGGAGTGCCTAAAGCTATAATAAGCGATCAAGGCACACACTTTTGCAACCGCACCATAGAATCATTAATGAAGAAGTATGGAGTAGCTCACCGAGTCTCTACCGCTTACCATCCTCAATCGAATGGACAAGCTGAAGTGTCTAATCGAGAAATCAAGTCTATATTGGAGAAGACTGTCAATCCGTCAAAGAAGGATTGGAGTACAAGGCTGGATGACGCCTTATGGGCTTATCGGACAGCCTATAAAACTCCTCTCGGAATGTCTCCGTACCGATTGATTTTTGGTAAGCAATGTCATCTGCCTGTGCAACTGGAGCACAAAGCTTGGTGGGCTGTTAAGAAAATACACATGGACCCAACCGAATGTGCAAAGGAAAGAAAATATCAGCTGCAAGAGTTGGAAGAGATTCGGATGGAGTCCTATGACGCGGCAATGCGATACAAATATCGTACTAAAGCATGGCATGATAAAGCTATTCGTTTGAAGAAATTTGAGCCAGGGCAACTTGTCTTACTGTATCAATCACGCCTACGGATCATGCCGGGAAAGCTTAGGTCCAGATGGATTGGTCCATTCTGAGTGCGCTCCGCTTGGCCAAGCGGAGCAGTGATCATACAGAAATTGGACTCGGACGACGCTTTTACTGTGAATGGCCATCGCCTTAAAATCTACCATGCAGCCGCAATGATGAAAGATGTGGACGAGCAAAGCTTGTCCATTCCCTCTTACATTTGACTCTTTGAAGAGGAGGTCTAGCCAAAGACTCTAAAGAGAGGCGCTACCGGGAGGCAACCCGTGTTTTGCTAGTTATTTTTAATTTTTCGTGTTTTTATTTATTTTTGCCGATTTCATGCTTGATGTTTTTCTTCTTATTTTTTCAGATTTTTGGTTAAGGATGAAAAGGTTTAAGTGTAAGGAGATAAAGTTTGAAGGACCAAATTGCAATTTTGGAGAGATGGAAGGACCCAATTGAAGTTTCCAAGACTCTACAAGAACTCAATGCATGAAGGAGGTTTTATTGAGGCCAAATTCACTTATCAAAAGTTGATGGACTCAATTGAATGAAGATGGGGTCCCTTGTCTTAATTGTGCAAGTGGAGGGGTCAAAGTGAAAATATTAATCTACTATAAATACAACAACCCTACCCACTTGCCACACTTCCCACTTCTTTCCTCAATAACCGCCGCCCACCTCTCCCTCTCTCTATAGATTTTTCAAGTATTGCAACCTCCACCACCACAACCAACTCAACTGCGCAACCAAACCATCATGCCGCCGAAGAAACGATCAGGGCTCCGCGCCGCCGCTAAATGGTTCAGCGCCTACAAGGACGACCTGGAGATACAGCGCCGCCGCGCTGCCGCTGAGGCCTCCGCTGCGGCCGCCGCTCGAGCTCAAGCTCTCGCCATTGTGCCGTATGTTGAAGAAGAAGTTCCACTACCGCCGGAGTTTGTGTACGAGCCGGAAGAAACTGTTCACGTCTCGGAAGAAGATGTTCAAGTTCCGGAAGAAAATGTTCAAGTCCCATCCTCCACCTTCTATACTGAGTCTTCTTCCCCTCCAAAACCGCCAAGGAGACGGTTACGAAGAAATAGGGGAGTGCGTGTCCAAGAACCGACTCAACCGCCGAGAACGGTTGTTATCGACGATACTCCCGAACCTAGTCCGGAGGCGTCTCCCGAGAAGTCTCCCGAAAAGTCTCCCGAGCCTACACCGCAACCGTCTCCGCCTCGCCGCTCTCGTGCACGTCGGTCGTCCGCCCGACATCCCGGCGAAGCCTCATCCTCTCAACCGCCTCGTTTCGCCCCCAAACAAGTTGTACGAATGGTTGCCCTTTGTGGACCAAGCCTGAGTATGTGAGCCGGCCCCGCAACCGCAATATTACGGAGGTGTAAATTGGAGGGAAAGTATATACGGGGAGTTGCCTAGCGAAGAAGAGCAAGACTCGGATTACGTGTCCGACGAGTATGGTGGACACTACGAAGGAGATTTCAACTTGAGTGGTCTCTCGTTAGCCGATTCTGACTCCACGTCCGCCCTTCCGTGAGAAAACCAATATGGTAACCGAACCATAATACACTTGGACACACCCGAAGCCGTCGCCGCCCTCTATCGCTTCGAGATAGAGTACTTGGACGACCGGAACATGGAACGCGAAGAAAGGAGTGTCGGAGTGGACGCCTCATTGATCGAGATTTCCTTCGTCATGCGGGTATTATACATCCTTTCTATCGGTATTTTCAGCGTATTGGTTGGTCTTGGTTGTTGGAGTCTCATCATTATGATTGCTATAAGGAGTTAGCAAGAGAGTTTTTCAATACCTTCCACTTTGAGCATGATAAAGACTTATATGTGCCATGTATTGCCTTTCGTTTGTTTGGGAATAATTATCATCTTTCTTTGGCCGAGTGGAGTGCACGTCTAGGCATTACGAGTTTTGATCATTTCCTTGAGTTGAGGTATGAGATGGGTTCGCATTGTTTGCCGAATAAGGATCCTCGATACATAGGACCGATTAGTGCATGGAAGCTTCTAGCACCGAGCGATCCGGAGGATTTTCAATCCTCGGGTTCGTACGTGTGCTACATTGAGGATCCCGCGTTGCGCCTCTGTCATCAATACCTAGTCCACAACCTCACGGGTAAGAGTACAGCTTTCGATAAGGTAACGGCAAATGAGTTGTATTTCTTGTGGTGTATGCATGCCAACCGACCGGTCAACCTAAGCTTTTGGATAGCTAAAAACATGTTCGTCATAGCTAGTCACACCGCACGACACCTCACGTTGTGCCACTTACTTGCTACGTTCATTGAACGCAACTTTGTGATCTATGATGCTCGTTTTTAAGCCCCGTGCCCCCCTCCTACTTTGTTTGATATGTCGTTGTTGAGACATTCTCGCTTAGTGTATGAACCGCCTAACCGGGACATTCGGTTCTATCCACCGGGACCTCGTGTCTCGAGTGCATCTTCGAGTGTAGGTGGAGATTTCGTGGAGCTGCCGCGCACCGACCTAAATGCCTTGGGAAGCCGTGTTGACCGCCGCGCCGTACCGTGATGAGCCGACTGCCTCGCTTGCCCAAGCGAGGCGCCAAGTAAACTTTTCTCCCCAATTTTTGTGTTTGTCTTTGTTTCATTTTGAGTCTGTGTTTGTGAGTCTTATGTGTTGTTTTTGTGTCCTTACACTTGAAAGGGTTCAAGTGTAAGGAGGGGTAGTTTATTTTCTTTTGTTTTGTGTTTATGTTCTTACACTTGAAAGGGTTCAAGTGTAAGGAGGGTGTTTTTGTTTTTATTTTGTCATGCCTTCTCTCTTTGTTTTGTCTTTTCTTCTTGCTCGAGGGCGAGCAAGTTTTAAGTGTAAGGAAGGGGGTTTATTTTGTGTCGAAGCATGCCAAAATTTTCGATTTTTGAAGCGCCGATTTCTATGTTCAAGCATGTCTTATTTGTGCTTTTGTGTTCCATATTCTTGCTTGTAGACTTTGTGAAAATTAGATCTAGGCATATATGTGTATGTAACTTGGGATGACGAAAAATAAACCTTGTGGGATCGAATTTTATTAAACCACTCACTTAAATTAGATTTGAGCCTAAAGTAGGACACTTCCTACTATTTCTTTTGAGAGTGTTTATCCGCAAAATTGCAATAAGTTTGAGTCATTTGTAATACATGATAGGAGGCACTAGGGATTTTTAGCCAAACGGCCGCGACAAAATATTTTCGACCCTAAATTATCCCCTAGTGAGCCAAGTTGAGCCTTGACCGATTCTTTGATATGAGTTAGTAAAATATTAGCCAAGGCCTTTTAAACTTTCTCTTGACCCATGTTATTGCATGTCTTATAAACTTTCTTGTGCATGATATTGTTGTTTAGAGGAGTGTTACATATGTCCTCTACCTACCCAATTAAGAGGTGCTGCAAAAAAGATGTGTATAGGTCGAAACTTGAATGTATAAGGCTGCGAAAGAAAAAGCGAGAATGTAAGTGGCCCGATTGCCCGGTTGAGACGATGCGTACCCGGGAAAAAGAAAAAAATATGCCATGAAAAAAATATATATATGAAATATTCAGAAAAAAAGAGAGATGTGGCAGAGAAAAAAAAAAAAAAAAAAGAGAAAAAATGGGTACATAAAAATAATTGTAGCATGTATTCGAAATTGCTAAGTGGTAGGAAGTTTTGAAGTGTTACATTAATTGCACAACTAAGTGAGTTTGACATGCATAACATTGAAATATAATTTTGATGAAGCTTAGTACCCCTAGGACCCTTACCAACATCAATTTGTCTAAGTCCTAAGCCCCATTACAACCTAATGAGAAAGACCTCCTTGATATTGCTATTGTGACGATCTCTTATCGTGATTGCGTGGATTTATTTTCTTGAGTGGCTTGAACCGGACCTAGATTAGTTGAGTGATGAGCGAAACTTAAGGAGATCCACATTGTTTAGATTTTGACCAAGTTGATATATGTGTGCTTAGTTTCGAAATTTGCATCGTCTACTTGCTTGATGAGATCATATTTGCATGATTTGATTTGCTTGGCTAGTTAATCGGTGTTGAGAATTTTGAATTAATTGGTGCTGCTTCACGTCGTTGTTTTTCATATTTTTATTTGAGTCTGTGTGTTTCTTTGGTGTCTTTGTTTTGTTCGTGTCATTTTATCCTTGTCATGTCGTGTCTTTGTTTTTCTTGAGTCTTTTATTTTTGTTTTGAGTCTTGGGGATTGGCCGAAATAACTAAGTACTTATCTTTTTCTCTCCTTATACTCGTGGGCGAGCATAAATCAAGTGTAAGGATATTTGATGAGTCGTTTTCGTACTTAGTGATTTCAGGCCGAAAAGTGCGTCAATTGGCCAACCGGTGCACTTGCAGTGGCGTATTATGCAGGGTTTGGTGCTGATGTGGCATGATGAAGAGGATATTAATTGGCGCGTTTTGGTGAAGAAAAGGCGCGGAAAGTCGCGAATTAAGGCACGGTTATTAGGATAGGGAAAGATCAAGAAAATATCTTTTGGTGGTTAAGGAAAGATCTTGTTTCCTTATCCACCCAAATCTTTTCCTTATCCTAATTTAACCTACCTTGGAGAGGAAGAAAAGGAGGAGTATAATAAGAGATGTTGAGGGACGAAAATCATACGCCTTATACACAGGAAACAGCCATTCGAACACGTCCCAACATCCCGAGCTCACATTCCGGCCATTGCTCCCTTCCGATCCCAACCGCCGACAGCCGCCGCACCATCTCGCCGCCGAACTGCCCAAGCCGAAGACCATTTCCGAACCATCTCTGAACCATCTGAACCAGATTTCCGCAGCATAGCTTAGAAGAAAAACAGCGCTTTAAATTTCCGTCTTTCATGTTCTTTAAACTCCGTAGCTTAAATTCTAGTTTTATTTCATTTTGCATTTAATCGTTTTTTCTAGGAACTTAGTAATTTCAAATTCGAACCTCTTGTTATTTCAATTTAAGATTTTAGTTAAATTTCGCAAGTTGTTATTTTCTGCTATTTCGCATCTTAATAAGTTTAAATTTAGAATTCGTGCATGCTAGATTTAGGGTTACTCGTTTTTATGTTTATGTTTTGGAAACTGTCCCAGTTGTACAACCGAATCATCAGCATGAGTAGCTAAACTTTTTAGGGTCCGGCAGAATGTGAATGCACACGTGAACAGTACATGAGGCTTAGGTGCTCATAATTAATCAATAGGGTTTCGGGATAATTCTGAATTAATTAATATGGCTAGTGATTTAGGCTTGATCACCCTAGGTTATGCAGTCTGTAGCTAACTTAGTACTTCCATCGTTTCTCGTGGAACAAGGCTAGGTGAGTAGCGAAATTATTCGTAAGAGTAATTGGATTAAACCGATAGGAGACTATGAGATGCCCAACATACGAGTAGGCTCCTATATTAGGCTCCCTTAGTTCGATAAAGCTGTCTAGCTATTAAATCTATTGATTGCCCAACAACGTAGGTTGTAGCTAGGTTAGAGAAGTAGCCGTTTCTATGCCCAACATGGCGGTTACCGAATAAGTAAGTGGGAGTGAGGATCACGCAGTTTAAGTTACGGTGGTCTATAACTAGTAGATTCTTGAGATTAATTCATATTTAGTGCCGAGGATTGGAATAAACGAGTGCATGAATATTCTGCTGGACCTGCCTTTCAGTTGCCCAGTTAATACAGTTTAAATTCCGTTTTCTATTTTTATTCTTGATTTTAATTTTACAAGTTCTTAGTTTAATAGGAATCCCAAATCTTGCGTGGTCGCTAACCAAAACCCCAGATAAGTAGGAAAAATAAAGTGTCTAGTCGTCCGTTCCCTGTGTTCGATACCTGTGAACTATACTGAAGTAATTCTCTGAATTTTGCAGGATTATTTGGTGCAATACAGCGATCACCATGGAGCTCGAAAATGCTTCTCTATTTATAGTTGTGACCCAGGCATTTGCCCGTTGGAGAGGACGATGCCACGTGTCACAAACGTGTAAGGAAAACAGCCATATGTTCGAATTGTTGCAGCAGAGTTGTTGGTTACTGTGCATGAGAGCAGCTTTAGTAGGTCAGAGTAGGTAGAGCTTAGACTGCTTCTCATTGGTCGAGGTTTGTCTTCATCGGAGTTGACTCTCACTCATCCTCGTATGATCTTCTACTGACTTTCGAATGAAGTTAGACTTGGGTCGTTTCCTGTCGGATACAGTAGACCTGATAAGATCTCTGTCTTCTTCGTCTGAGTCTGCTGATAGTGTATATTCTACTAAGTGGGATCAGTTGATGACTCTTGAAGGCACTGAGCTCGAAAAACTGTGTTCTCTTACTGATGTATGTCAGCTGATGAGATGTCTTCTACTGAGCGAGGTCAGCTGATGACTTGAGAACATAAGCTCTTACACTGATGACGTGGGGTTCTGGAAAGTAACTTCCTACTGAAGATCAATCCAACATTTACCCCGTACAGGACTTAGAAAAAAATGATAATGAATATTATAATCCGTCTAGCCTATTACTTCATCTAGTCCTATCGACACTACACAAAGGATACAAGACGATTTTGGGATCTTCAATTCCATAGTAATGAAACACTATGATTTCCCCCATTACCGAAAAAGAGATAAGTCCTACTACAAGAACTACTGATAAATTAATACTACGTATCCTCTAAGTGGTTGTTAGGATAAACCACTTACTCATAACCCAACAGTGTCCTTTCCACAGAAGATGGTCAGGAAATCGTCGACCTTGGAGTCAGGATAGTTATGTGGAAGAACGCCATTGTTGACTGTGAATTTGAAAATCCGGCAGACATTCTGTTGAACAGGAATCCTTACGTTCGAGGGTTTCTACACGAACTTCCCGGAGTCCTTCTGAACACGGAGAGATCCTTTAATGTGGGTGACTAGTTCACCATTTTTGGGATCCTCCTAAAGGTTGTAGAGAAAGGCAACAACGTGTTTTTCATACGCCATGGTCGGTACTAAAGACAGGAAATTGAGTAAAGAGTCAAATACTGAAGATGTCAGCAGCAAGCTACAGGATCTCAAGTTGAATGATGAAACTGAAAGGATTCAGCATTGTTGGGATGATGAGTCAGATGAAGAAGAAACTCAGACCCATCCCACAGGCAATGTAGCTGACCTGATTGATTCTACTGAACAGAACCAACCTCAGTTAACCACGGTCGATGAGGAAGCCCCAGTGGTAATTGAGACCTCTACTGAGAATAACAATTCAGGGTGAACGAATGATGTTCCTGAGCGAAATGCCGTTGAACCTGGGAACTCAGTAGATCCTAACCTTCTTACTGAATTGCTTCAGTTGCAGAACAATACTACTGAAATGCCTAACACTCCTACAGTATGGAAGTAATTTCAGAAGAAGAGATCAGGCGAAGACGATCATGGCTAGATGCTCACTCTTCTGATCTCATCATTGGAGTTCCTTCAGCAAGTGTAAAGACAAGATCTAGCTTTACACTCCCGTTTCTTGTCTACTGAAGAACCTTAGTCGATAGAGGACACACTGAATGATGCTGATTGGATCATCATGAAAGAGGAGCTGAACCAATTTGTCAGAAACGAAGTCTGGGAGCTTGTTGATTGACCAAGATACCAACACGTGATAGGAACTAAGTGGGTCTTCAAGAATAAGTATGACGAAAACAACGTCATAGTCAAAAACAAAGCTCGACTAGTTGTCAATGGATATTGTCAAGCAGAATGAATAGACTTTGATGAAACGTTCGCTCCAGTCGCAAGATTGGAAGTCATTCGTCTATTTCTAGCCTACACAAAGCATCAAGTATTTAAAGTATATCAGATGGATGTAAAGTCAGCTTTTCTGAACGGCGTACTGAAGGAAGAAGTCTACGTGGAACAACCTCTCGGCTTTCAGTAGGGACATCAGGTTTACAGACTCAGCAAAGCTCTGTACGGGTTAAAACAAGCACCTAGGGCTTGGTAAGATATCCTATTAGACTTTCTACTTTCTGAAATGTTTTCAGAACAGTAGTTAAAACAAGCACCCAGGGCTTGGTAAGATACCCTATTAGACTTTCTACTTCAGAAATGTTTTCAGAACAGTAGATCGCACTCTGTTTAGCATCAAGTCAGCAAATGACATCATACTGGTGCAGATCTATGTGGACGACATCATCTTATATTCCAAAAACGTGACCATGTGTCAATTATTCGAGAAGATGATGAAGGAGAAGTTCGAAATGTCAATGATAGGGGAGATGAACTATTTCCTTAGTTTTCAAGTAAAGCAATCTGAGAAGGGAACGTTCATCAACCAAGCCAAATACACTCGAGGCCGCCTGAAACGATTTGGCTGAGAATCGAGCAAGCCAATCAAGATCCCCATAAACACAAATTTCAAAATCGATCTAGACAAAGAGGGAGCTTCTGTTAACTCAACTGTTATAGAGCTATTATTGGTTCTTTACTATATTTAACAGCAAGCAGACCTAACAAAAGTTATGTTGTAGGTGTATGTGCGAGATTTCAAGCGAATCTCAAGCGGAGTCGTCTAGACTCAGCGAAGAAGATTATGCGATATCTGAAGGGAACACCTGACGCAGGGTTATAGTATCCTGCTGATGATAATCTTGTTTTAACTGGATATTCTGACGCTGATTATGCGGAGATGCAGTATAGATCGAAAGTTAACTTCTGGAACTTGTCAGTTCCTAGGCAGTAAGCTCATATCATGGTTCTCCAAGAAACAACATTCAGTAGCAACGTCCACTACTGAAGCTGAGTATATGGCTGCCGGAAGTTGTTGTGCCAAGATCCTTTGGCTTCGACAACAACTGCGTGATTATGGTATTTTCAAGATGAAGTGCCCATCTACTTGCGACTTCACCAGTGCTATTGCAATCACTCATAATCCAGTTCTTCATACGAGATGCGGACATCCGACACCATTTCATCCGAGACCATGTCGAGAAAAAAGAATATCAGGATGGAGAAAATCCATACTAACAAGCAAAGGGCAGACATACTGACCAAGCCTCTAACTGAGAACAGATTTAGAGAACTTTTAGTTGAGTTGAGTCTAAGTCCTGCGTTGATCTTTCTAGATTATTTTGTCTAAGTCCTCTAAGGGGTACATTGTTGGACTAAACATCAGTAGAGAAGTTAAGGTTCCAGCTTAGGAGCTTTCTTCTTTAGCTTTTCTGATAGTGGCAGCTTGTCAGTATCAGACTCGTTCTGTAAATTCAGTAGCAGATTTTTCAGTTTGCTTCTGTTGAGTCTTTTTCGGAGTGGTCTGCTTCTGCTGAACTTTCTTCAGCTGAGCCTGAGTTCTTGACTGCCTTGCCACAGGAACTTTTGGTTTCCTTTTCAATTTAGCCTCTTCTTCTTTTCTGACTTCATGATCCAACTGAGCCTGCAACTGTTGAGCCATCAATTCATCATACGCCTGTTGTTCTTCCTTATTCTTGAACTTAGGCGATGGAGGGGGAGAGCTCTCAATAGCTATCTCTTTGCCGTGCCTTTTCGGCGCAATTGACCCCGTCCCCTCGATGCATTCGGCTATTTCATCAATGTGTGCCTGAACTGAGGATCCTTCACCTAATCCTCCGGCTTGCACTCGGCTGCATAATTTGTTCCTGAGGCTCTATCTGGCCTTCAGTAGCCTTTTCCTTATCCTTTCCTTTGGGGAGAGGCAGATCTGCTTTCATCTGAATGAGTAAGACAAAACTAACTTGCCCTATACCTTGGTTGCAAGTGCCCCATGTCTACAAACTTTGGAACTTTGGAGAAGCAACATGAGTCATGCAGTATGACAAAACTCTCACTTCCCTTGATTTGAGTTACTGCATGAATATTGGAGGTCCAGCTCTTGCAGCCCGTAGGGAAGAAGTGTAAATCTCTGACTAGTTTGCGAAGGGTAATGGATCCAATGCAGCTCTTTGGGCGGCCTTCCCAGGATGAGGAAGCTCACAACCGAGACTGAAGCATCTCGAGATTGTCAACTGTAATCTTGTTATATCAAGCGTGGTTAATATAATGGAAAACTGCAAACAGCTTGAGTCTCTAGATGCGGATGGATGTTGGTTCGCAAGTCTTGAGGAAGAGTTTCTGAAAGGGTTTCCTAAACTGAAGGTTTCTGAAGCAGATCCTACTGATTCCGGATTACGACGCCTTTGCTGATTATCCTTAGCTTTTTCCTAGTCTCTTTGAGGTCTCTAATCGTCTTGGCTATTTTGTAGTCTCCATAAGGTCCGATCATCGTATCTGCATCTTGTGTGTTTGTAATATATGTCTATTTGGAACCTTTTTCTAAGGATGTGGCCCTAGTGTCTTTTTAACCAACTCTTTGTATCTAATTCAAAGGAGAAATAGCTTGCTTATTCCTACTATTCCTGCCTTTTGTTTTGGAGAAATTGACTGGATTTATGGATTGAGGAGCCTCAAGTTGCTTTAATAGAATTTCGTACAGTAACGTAGTAAAATTGGAATAATTGGTGAAAGCTTTTCCCTTATTCGCGTCTGTGTATATCTCTCGTAACCTTGAAACAATAAATTTCAGCATTATTTCCTACACAAAACTGCAAACTTTTTTCACTCTCATGTTACAAGCGTTCTAATACGAGCAACACAAAAACGTCCGACTACAGCTATGTAAGAACAAGTTTTACTAAAAAATGATGAATTTCCTTGCGAACAACGAAAACAAAAACACATGACTGACTCTCAATTTGCATCTTTCTTTCCGCGATGAGTGCTGCTTGAACAAATCGGAAAATTCCGTTCCAATCTGCTTCTGATATCAAAGACCGTGTTTCTAGTGGTAGTCTAAGCTTGTCCATGGCTTTATTTTGCAACATCCAGAGTCACAATTTGGTTTATCTCCTGATTTCCGTCCACTGATGCGCTCGAAGCCTGTGACGTATTTTTGTCTTTACTTTGTACTTGTTGGCTGTCAAATAAATTCCTAGCTTTTCCGATTGCAAGAATGAGCTCCAATTGCTTTTGTTGTTGTTCCTACATGAAATCCAACATTAGGGAATTAAACACAAAATTTGAACTTTGACTTTCATTTTACCTGACCAACAAGACAACTCAATATCTAAATCAAAAAAGAAACGATGCTGCAAATCAGCTCAACCACTCGCATCTTCTCCAATCTAGATCTCGATGAAACCATCTCCAAATTGATTTTCGGAAAAGTACAGAACGATTATCCACCGTGAAGATAGCATACATAAAAAATGGAACATGAGGTTTCCAGATACCAAAACATCGCAGTACATGCAAAGACAAAATTGCAATTAATATTCTCAACTCTGGCCTCAAAGGACTATGGTCGGAGAATATTCCAATCTTCACTGTGTGATTTCTTGATATCATGGGAAGAAAATATGTGTACCTGCATAGCCAGCAGAACTTTTTGAATCTCACCAAGTTCCTTCTCTAAAATGTCTTCTTGTGCTGCCAATGCTCTAGTGGCCTCAGAATTCTTCTGGGCCAATGCAGCAGTCTGAGATATAAAGCAAGTAGGAGTTAAAAGCCTCAGTTTCAGCCAAAGACAAAATCCACAAGGCAGCATACGGTAGGAGCACCCGAATAAAAGGTTCATTAAGAAAATGTCGATAATTGTTAATAAAGGTGGCAGACAAAATGAATCATGTTCCAGTATATACCATAAATTTATTGACATAAATTAGGCTTTGACAGCAAAACATTCTCCTATCTGCAATCTGATTCCGGAAACAGATGCACTCAAGATACTTTCATGAACCAAAAGATTCTATAAACACGCTGCAACTGCTCATACATTCTCTCCGTTTACCCTTGCACGATGCAGCAGTTGCTTTTACATCGTATTGGGAATTTTTTATGAAGAATATATAAGGCACTGACATCAAACTTTAGATGAATCCTACCACCTCAAAGCAGTATCGTGTTGCAAGCAGTAGTGCTAATACTCCATATATTCAGTTTCTCAAAACAACTCTCAGAGTACCAGCAGACAGCAAACGCAAATTCCTCAAATCCAACCCATACTTATTCATATTGAGCTAATTTACCATTCTCCTTACATAAAAGAGAATGGAAGAGCACGAAGAGTTTACACACGCCATGCTCCATTGATGTTTAGGGCAACAAAAGCTAATCCTCCAAAAACTAGCACTATCTCATTCATCTTCCATCAACTAAACAGACAGAACACGCTTCGATATCAACTTCCTAAGCAAAACAATGAATTGAGCTAATCCTAAATAGAGTAGATCTCATTGATTTATCATATTTTTTTCAAATCCTCTGTAACCCGAGCTTGTCGATAGAAACTATATCAACTAAACACAAAGCAGCCGACACAAGGTTTTTAATCCTAAAATGCAAAGCTATTGATAATGAAGCTTCTGAATGACATGGAAATCTCAATTAAAGATGTCAACAAGAACCAATTTACCTCAGCAATTGGTTCTTTCTGAGCTTTCCTGGTTGCCCGGACCCGAATACCCAGCTTCTCGAGCTGCCTCGACAAAACCCGAATTAGGGTTGCAGAGCTGCGTAAATTCTCCTCCAAATTCCCCACTCTCCTCAATAAATTGGTCCCATAGGATGCCGACGCCTTCGAGTACCCGGACCCACACACCCTCCGCCACTGCCGCCGCCGTATAACCGTCCCAACCACGATACTTACCACAATAGCCACACACTGGCATACGAAAACCTTGCTCCACGCCCACCCGAAAACCGCCCCTTTTTGCACTCCGTAGCTTACAGCCACGTATAAAGAGATGGCGGCCGAGGAAGCGAGACTTAAGAATTCAAAAATTGAGAGGAAATCATTGAAATTGAATGAGATGAGACTGCTGGAGCTGGAGCTGGTGCTGGTGGCGCCGTCAATTTGGGTGTACGGGTCATCAAAAGTAGCGTTGATTTTGCTGAGGCGGAAACGTTCGGATTTGGATGTACAGAAGATGTGATTTGGGAAATGAAGTCGTGAATTTGGGGGTAAGAATGGAGAATTTGGCGGAAGGGGTATATGGGTTGGTGAGAAAGGGATAAGAGGATAGATAGGATTCTGGTTTGTGAAGATGGATCGAAAAGTGAGCGACATTTTTTGCGAGTGTGAAGTCTGTATCATGGAAGGGGTTAGTTTGAGTTGCAAGTTATTGCTAGAATGATTCTCCAGATAAACCAACTGCGAATTCGTGCGTGATTGTGTTGCTGCCCAAGTAGGACGGACGGGTTGGCAATCCGCCTCGAGGAACTGGCCGCCACCCGCGGTCGAATTAAAATATTTTTAATATATTTTTTATTATTATTAAATATTACTCCTTCCGTTCTCCTATTAGCTGATCATTTCTTTTTGCCATGATCATAAAATAAGAGAGAGATGATGAGTAAAATAATTAGAAAGTATAAGAGTTAGTAAAAGAGATTATGAGTAAGATAATAATAAAATATGAAAAAAATAATAATAAAATGTGAGAAAATATTAAAAATAATAGACGTCTCAATTAGAAAAGTAAACAGATTTTAAGAAAACAGAGAACAGTATATGAAAGAATGCTTGCTAGTTACAAACTAAAATTAATAATTAGTCGAATAATTTAATTTCCTCTTAATTTCATGTAGAACCAAGACTTGAAGACCAGCATATAAGTAAAATTTTGTCAACTAATTGGGATGGAAATGCCTTAACTCGGAAGTAGTTAATTGCTATTTCCTTCTAAATTAGTCATATTACACGTACTTATATAATATTTCTTATTACTGTCTTACTTTTCTAATCGAGTTAGTTTCACTATTACTGTCATCTTTTCAAAAATAGCAAAAAATACTCTAAAAAATGAAGTGGACCCTACTTCTTACTACTCATCCCCATATTATCATATTCTCTCTCCAAAAGTCTATATCTCACACGATTTTTATTCCATTCCGAACTTAGAAATTTATAATTTTTAACTTTTTGAAAACTTTAGATTATTTTTTTAAATACATTAATGTTAAAAAAGAAAAAAACTGAAAAAAATAATAATAATAATATTGATTGAATAAATTCTCATTTCTTCCACCAATCACTCATCGAAAATTATATCCACATATTAATATAACTAAAATTCATAAAATACACACTTAAACAAATTTCCTTAATCTCCGTATCGAAACCAAAGAAGACATTAATTGCGGGACGGAGGGAGTATGTCATCAATAAACTTTAATAATGATAAGGTAGGATGAATAAAAAATTGCCACCCGCCGGCCTGCCTGCACCCATCTAATTCCGAATACGCATGGTTTAGGTTTTTAAAAAAAATACTCTTTTCGTCTTGCAATTGTTGCTCAACTTTCCTTTTGGTTTGTCCCACAATTGTTCTTCGTTTTTAAAAATAATAAATTATTACAAATACTTTATTTAAGGGCTCCACGTCTTTACACACAATCTCATATTTTTACATACAACCAACAATTCTCTTTATTAATCATACTGAAAAGTTTTGGATTAAGAATTATGGACGGAGGAGTGTACTACAGTGTTAATTATGGCAACCACAAATTAGGGTTGCGTGGAGGGTATAGTCCAGCACGGCACCACCCGCCCGCCTATATTATATAAAATCATAAGCATATATAATTCTTACAAAATAAACCTTACTATTTCTCTACTTCTCTTTCTCTCACCTACCTCTTCATATATATTATTGTTTGAAAAATGTATTTTGTTGTTTTAGAATATAGATTATTGTGATTGTGATTTAACAGGTTTCGTCTCTTTTTTCTTTTTTCTTTTTTTGTTATTGTCTTAGTAGTTTTTTGTGTTCCCCCAACGAATAACCACCAGCCAAATCGCACATATACGCACAATCCGAAACCATACGGTTTATGAGATTGAATTACCCGTATTGTTTGAAAATTTTGGCCATTCTCACTATAACGGGTCGTGGAAATTGTCGTTGACACGAGCCCAAAACCAAGTGTGTACGCCCTAAGGCTAGAAGTATTCAATACGGTATACCATACTATAGTGTTGTCATATCGCTCTTTCCGTATATCGTACCGCATTAAAGCGGGCGGTATAACGTAAATTTAATCTATGTTTATTTTATAAGAACCAAAAAATTTATTAATATTATTTTCCAATAAAATTAATTAATCTATATACTTCCTCCGTCTCGCTATTATTGTCCTACTTTCCTAATCGGGTTGTCCCATTATTACTGTCCTCTTTTTTAAAATAGTAAAATCTACTCTTAAACAAAAAATGAAGTATTCATCCCAACGTCATACCCTCTCTCTCCAAAAATCTATCTCTCAGACGATTTTCGTTTCACTCCGTATTCGAAAATTAATAATTATTAACTTTTTGGAAACTAAGATTATTTCTTAAAATACAATTTGAAAAAAAAAACAAAAAAAAAATCAATTGCCTCAACTATACCTTTCAAAATTTTGGATAAATTCTCGTTTCTTCCACTAACCACTTCTCAAAAATTGTGTTCATTTCTTAATACAATTAAAACTCATAAAATACACACTTAAACAAAGTTTCTTAATCTCCGTGCCGAAACCAAAGGGGACAGTAATAGCGGGACGGAGGGAGTATAATATATGAATTTATTAATATACAAGGTAATATTTATAAATTTTAAAAAAAATCAAATCTTTATCTATTTCATGATTTAATAGATAAATAATATGATTTATTGTTAAATAAAGTTATGTTATTAAAGTTATGAATCTATGATGTAACATTAACATTTTTAGTATGGATAACATGTTTGCAATAATTTATAACAAACCGTGTTTGAAACTATAACCAACATTGCACTCTTTTTTACAATATATATGCGGTATGAACTTCGTCATGTTGTATACCTCGTCATGAAAAATCTCATATCATTGTCATACCGAAAAATATACCGTACCAAAAATTACGATATACCAAAAATTCAGTTTTTTCGGTATTTTTTCGGCACATTATGTGCGTACCGTGTTTAAATTGAACAAAAAGAACGAAATAGAATATGGTGGAGAACACTCGACAGCTAAAAGATTTGCATCCAAAATTAATAAACATATCGATACAAACCGAATAAATGTGTTGTCTGTTCCTCGAATGTCACGGTCCTTGACCCTCCGATAAATTAATAAACATATGAATCCCTCCGTAATCTACATGTGTTCTTTTGCAAGAATAAATTGTAGTACTTCATTCCAAAATTCTTATTCATTATATCATTTTGAGTTGTTCCAAAACTCTTATTCACTTTTTAAAGTTAATTATTACACACAATTTTACATAACTTCACACAAATAAACAATTATCCCTAAAAACCGTGCAGGAAAATATTATTTTCTTTAGAACTCGCAATAAGAAGGGAGAGAAACAATTAATTCTAGCACAATGAACTCTCCACTTTTTGCAGGCATTTGTCAATGGCAAAACCATTTATTTAATTGAATAAAATTAATCGAGTTTAGTGAGACTTCGACGAAATATAACACCGAAAATCGACAACACAAAAAAGTCGAGGCAAAGAGTAAACCACGAAATTGTAATTTTAAACCACAAGTTTTATTCCGAAATAAACACAGAAATCCCTCTAAACTTGGCAAATTCAACATAAAAAAATCCCACATTGATACAGAAGACATAGACTTTTCAGAAGGTACACACCATATTCTCTCTACAGACAATCCAAGATTCTTGATGTCGAAGGACCAAACATTAACCCTCAAAGCACACATAACTGTGTGGCCACGGATGCTTGTGGGCTTACTTCTGATTAATAGGACTATTTTTATCTGGCATTTTCAACGGATAGACATTTAAGAGATGAGACGTTGAGACGCCATCCTCTTCTTCCTTAATCTCTCTGAAACAATGAAGGCCAGTTCAAGAGACTGCGACGCGTTCAACCTTGGATCGCAGTGAGTGTGGTAGCGGGAGCTCAGATCGTCGAATGTCACGGTCCTTGACCCTCCGATACATTCAGTCACGTTCTGTCCGGTCATCTCGAGATGGATTCCACCTGCGTTGCTGCCTTCTTGCTCATGCACGTCGAAGAAGGCCCTCACCTCGGCCTATGAAAAACATTATTTCAATGCACAACCGGGTTTAACTAGGGTTAAGCATATTAAAGAAGATGAGGGCAATCTAAGAATATTCTCCAAAAGAAACGCATCACGTTTCAACTCATTGTGATGGCCTACTTGAACAAAAATCTGAAATTTAATAATGCATGTGACGGAGCAAGAAAAAGACTGCTCCAATAATGGATCGCACCTAATTAGATAGTTCAACTACCTAACTATGTGCCGACAACATGTAGTAGCTGAAGTTTTCTTATTGAACACACTAGATCACATTTAAAGACTAAAACAATATTTAAAGACTCCAATCATTTATTAGTATTCAGAGTCAAAATTGGCAGGATAAATCCTTCTCGATCTTCTTTTGCTTTAAGGGAAACATGCATTAATCTCAAAGAACTAAGGAAATTCTTTGCAGAAATGATTGGATTATTAAAACATAGTAATTAAGTTCACAATATATTTTCATGAGACTATGAGGAAAGATAACATACCAAGATTGCATCAAAAGCACGAGTTTTGAGCCCACATGGTGCCTTGATAGTGTTCCCATGCATAGGATCGCATACCCAAGTTACAATTTGGCCGGCTCTGCGGACTGCGCGGATCAAATGAGGAAGCTTAACTCTCATGTTCTCAGCACCCATTCTAACTATGACTGTAATTCTCCCCGGCTTGTTGGTGGGATTCAAGATGTCTACGAGTTTAGTGAGTTCATTAGGGTCCATCTTTTGGCTCACCTGCAAATAGGATTCCGTCAATAGATATTCAAGCATATTCTGTAAGATAGATGAATATTGTTTATTTATAATTAATTCCATAACTGTCTGTGCAAGATCGCTACCTTGATACCGAGAGGGTTGGAAACCCCTCTCAAGAATTCAACGTGTGCACCATCAAGCTGCCTGGTACGTTCACCGACCCACAGCATGTGCGCCGAGCAGCCATAGTAGAGACCAGAAGTAGAATCTAAGCGGGTGAGTGATTGTTCATAAGGTAACAACAAACATTCATGGGAAGTCCAAAACTCTGTTGTTGACATCACAGGATGGTCGACTGTGAGCCCAGCAGCCTCCATGAACCCCAAGGCTTCGTCAACTCTGTGAGCCAGTTCTTGATACCTATCCAACAATTCAAACACAGACTTTTAAAAGATTGAAAGACCTAAATACAAATGAGACAAGATAAAAATAATAGACCGGTAACATTTCAATTCCATTCATGAAGACACACCTGTCACCCTGCTCACTGTTCTCGACAAAATCAAGATTCCACTGAGTAACTCTCTGCATTGCAGCGTAACCTCCGGTTGCAAAGGCCCTAAGAAGATTAAGGGTCGATGCAGCCTGGCAGTAGGCCCTGATCATCCTATTAGGATCCGGGATTCTTGATTTTTCATCAAATGTATCGCCGTTTATGTTGTCACCCTTGTAACTAGGCAGCTTCACTCCATCTTTTTCCTCGTAAGCGTCTGATCTTGGTTTGGCAAACTGCCCAGCCATCCTGCCAACCTAAGGAAAACATACAGTTGTTCTATCAAACATCGCAATCCAAACTAACTTCTTGAATAAGATTTTTCTTCTTTTTAAAGTTACATAATTCGAATTCTCAATAGCCTAAATGCACGGATAAAGCCATAAGTGAGTGAAAGAAATATTAAATCCAATTAACAAGGGTTTACTTGTTTGTCTACTCCAAAAAAGAAGGCATGGACTAAACCATAAACAGAAACAACTTTATACATCAATGACTTGCTATATTATTTAAAAAAAAAAAAAAAAGTAGAACAAAACCAACGATGATTGATATCATGTGCCCCCATAAACACTAGACTCTACTAGCAAGTACATATACATATTACTAAATAAATTTCATTTGAGGAGTTAAAGAACACTTAAACCTATATTTAGAAGCATGTCTATCTAGGTGGTCCACTTCCAAAGAGTCAAAACCGCCCTTCAATTTTGGGACAAAAACTTCTAACGCCATCACGATTCACACATTAAGTTTTGATTTCGTCGACTACTAATTTACAGTCAAATCTTCTAATTTGGATCAAACAAGATAGTATGACAGGTGTAAACTACTGTAGATCTAAAAAAAGATATTCAAATAAAATCATGATATTAAATATCGCAACGATAGATTCAATTCATAATCGAGAAATGGAATTAAAAAACTGGCAAAATATTTATTACCTTAATAACAGGCAATTGACCGCCGAAAGAGAGGACGACGCTCATCTGGAGGAGAATTCTGAAAGTGTCTCGAATATTATTAGCATTGAATTCCTTGAAGCTCTCGGCGCAGTCGCCGCCCTGGAGGAGGAAGGCTTTGCCGACGGCGGCCTCCGCCAGTCGCTCCTCCAGGCTACGCACCTCTCCGGCGAACACCAGTGGGGGGTAAGCCTCCATGGTCTTCAACACGGACTCCAGCTCAGCCTCATCGGGGTACTCGGGGAGCTGCAGAGCCTTCTTCGTCTTCCAGGACTCCGGGCCCCACTTTGTGGAGGAGGGCGGCGCCGATTTGGTGGCGACGACGGGCGATTTAGCCGGCTCTGCGGCATGCACGGCGGATATGCGTCGGCGGCCGACGGAGGCGGTGGATGGGAATGAGGGGGAGGGGGCGGCGGCGGGGAGGAGCGTTTGGGACTGAATGACGGATTTGGAGGAGAAGGCAGCGGTGTTGGGAAGCGCCATTGTTGGTGCTGATGATTGATCTGTCCTCTTGTGTTTCTAGAAATGTGGGAGAGAATGAGGATGAGAGAGAGCACTGGAATGGATTATATAGAATATGGGAAACAGAGGAGGGGTTTTTGGTAGGTGAGATCATTATTTATTTATTTATTTATTTTTCTTCTACTCCATTAGTTTTCTTTTCTTGTAGGGGGGTTCGGGTGGTGGGGTGGTTTGATCGATGGTTGGTGAAATGAAATCTAAAATTAGTGTGTCAAACAAATTTGCGAAGGTTAGGTGTTAAGAGTGGCGCTAGAAAGAGGGTTGTTGGTTCTACTTTTATTTATATTTTATTTATTTCATGCAATTCTATTTTCATCAAATAAACGTAGCACTAATTTTGAATAATTCTAACAAAAATCAGGCAATGTCTTAGATATTTGAAAAGGAAAAAAAACGATATCTTACATTAATTATTGATGCAAATACTAATATATAAAATGTGGCAATATAGGAAACGTATTTGAGATTATATGGTCCGGGACCAATCTATCAATTAGGCTAAGTAATAAATGTGTAATAGGTTTTTGGTAATTATTAATGGAGAGCCAAACTATGCTTTTATCTGTAACTTCATGACTTATTTTATTTCAAAAATAAATAAATAAAAATTCAATTTGGCTGATAATTTTTTTCCACATTTTTAACAGAAATGATGTCTTACTAATTACCTTAATCTAACTTTTTGAGACTAATCTAACTAGTATTTGTTGATGGAAGGTTGGTGGGCAAGTGGATTCCTTTGTCATTATATACAAACAATACGGGCAATATCGGTATTTCAGCAAGAATCAAAGCACATGATCCATAGATTCAACAGCCACCATGGTTGTTTTTGTCACAAAGCTAATTTTCTGCTCGCCCCTGACACGGCACATCTCAGCTGCATTTAAGACCCAAAGTTTTCATCGTTACATAAATCATAAGCTAAACAAAAGTATCTCACTAGCAGCATTTAAGGGTGTAAGAGTTTTCCTCCTAGTCTTGTAGAATTCATAACATAAACAAAAATGTCATGATAATATGGTTAATGTGTTTAATTTGTGATCGAATGTTATGAATTCAAAATTTCCTCAAGCTATTAGGTATGAATTTATTAAGGAAAACGAAAAAAAATTGAACAACAGATATGACCTGAGTTAGTCTAATGACTTTTCGACGATGAACCGTACATTTTGAGACAACCATTCCAAATGGGACGCATGTCATAATCTTATTGGTTGATTATAATTATGTTAAGATTAACCAATTTCATTAAATTGTTAATTAATTATTCAATATATATATATATATATATATATATATATATATATATAGGGGAGGGTTATATTGAGAACACCCCTTACATAGAGAAATAAGAACAAATTACTACCCTTGATCTTGACTCATAGATGATGTAGATTGAATTGAAAATGTATTTCATTTAGTATTTTTTTTAAACCAAAAATTCTCATTAAGGGTAAAATGGGTAGTGTTTGTGCTTATTATTCATTTGGTAAAGAGTGAAAAGGGGCTAGGGTTTTTTACCATCCATTATCGTTCCTAAACAACGTTTGGGATGCGCCGCTAAAAAATGGAGATTTCGGATGCGCCGTGTGAAGCAGGATTCGGAGGAGACGCCTGAAAAACGTTTCGTTGTCGACACGGGAAAAACGTTTCGGAGCCGACGCTTGTCAAAGCTTTCAGAGGCGACGCTTGAAGCAGTTTCGAAGGTGTTCTCAGTTCGAAGAAGTTTTCGAAGGCAGTGTGTTCTGAAAAGGTATGTGCCGCGAATTAATAAACTTTGAAATCGAATTGATAAATTGCACGGATTTGTTCTTATTTCACGGATTTGCGCAGTAGACTTAGAAATCGAATTGAAAATTGCTTAATCAGAAAACAGACACCTAGGGCTTTTTTGTTCTGAAAACGTATTGAATTTTGTTGATTCTGCAGTTTTTGGAAATTTGAATTTGAATGTGCATTTGCAGAATTCGAATTATGTATTCTGGGAAATGTAAATTTGTTATGTGCACAAGGTGTGATTTAAGTATGCACATCCATGAGGTGGAGTATGCACATTTTTGAATGTGCTTAAATTGAATCCGAATTCTACAAATTCTGTTATCAGCACAATGTGAACTTTTTATGTGTACATGGTTTGATTCGATTCAAAGTTTCAAAGCTATTTTGTGAATGCAAGGTACGTGACTTCAATTAGTTGTGAAGAATCGAATTTGAAGCTTGTTATTTCTTGAATCGAAGGTATGAGTTTGATATTTTAGACTCTGAATTTATGACATTGTTTGGATGTTTGTTACATTAATAAGGGTGTGGTTCACGCACTTCAAGTTTGTGATGATGAGCTCTATAATCAAGCAATAGACAATTTCGAGGTAATTTTTAGTACATTTTGCTGCACATTTCATTAATTTTATCTGCACATTTCATTATATTTTTTTGCACATTGAGTGTTTCTTATTTTGCGCAAATGGTAGATTGATGATTATCTTAATGATAATAAAAATGGAAATGCTGAGCCAAGTTGCAGAAGGTGAAAGAAACAAAGTGAATGAATGCATGAATATTATTAAGAATTTGGTTGAGGAAAGTGGAAAACAAACTGAAACAGAAAGAACTTAGGTAAAATTAGGTAGAATTCTCTGCACATTTCATAACATTTATCTGCACACTAATTGTTTCTTATGTGTAGAGACTTGGCGGTGTGGCATAACAAAATATTCAAAGAAACAAATTACAATCCTAATGCTCAGATACTGCACTGCACTCTGACATGGCCTCATCACCGGATAAGTGAGCAGATGGTTGAAGTTGCAGGAGAATACTATGAGAAGGTGATCCGATGAAGAAATATAGACGTGGAGAAAATATTACTTTGTTGATGTTTTTATATTTCAAACTTGTGAAGGTGGATCCTATGTTATTTTGTAATTAAGGCCGTAGTAGCAGCCCTTATAAATTCATTAATATATATTAAATGCACATGGTTCCTATGTTATTTTGTATTTAGATGGTCCGAATTTGTTATGCACATTTAAGGAATGTATTATGCACATTTATAGTATTACCGACTACCATATATAGAAAACATAATACATCCTGTTTTTTGTTAACAAGATCGAAAACACTGGAAGTGCTCAAATGGATATAAAAAACCACCAATACCAGCATAGATTTTGTAAAATATTACACCATCATCCAAATTTAGGTTGCAGATGAGGGCAAGAAGATAATTTGATTCGAAATAACAAGATGAGTTTGGAAAATTACCAAGTATCATTGTTTCGACAAGATCCACTATAAAACAAGCAACTATTATAACTAAACGTTCCATATCTACAAATATTTGGAGACTACCACGAAAAGAAAAAATCGACTACATTTACACTATTTTGTATGCACACACAATGAAAATCTTATGCACATTTACTATGTTTGTATGCACAAACAGTGAATATCGAGTATTTGGATTTTTGGAGTTGATTAAAGCACGAAAATCAACTACCATAGCTTCAACAAATTGGTACAATGGCGAAAATCGTTGAGGAGAAGCTCAAAGTTGCCTCACACTATTACCATCGCTACAAAAAAAACATGTTATAACAATATAGAAATCAAAAGAGTTGGAATCGTCATTCTCGATCAATACAACACGAATAACATAAATCAATAAGGCAACAATTGATAAGAATGAAATCGATGCCTTGGGCGACCATTATGCACATGGAAAAGTGAACTTTATGCACATTTATCGCCGTATGTATGCACATATATTAACATTAATAAAAAAAATCGACAACATATAACACTTTCGCTGGATCTCAAAACTTCAAAAGCTAATCGAACGAAAATCAACAAAATTATCAAATTAGAGGCTTGGGGTACATCATCTTCATATGCCCTATCCACAATCGAAAAAAAACTATATTAGGATGAATCGCCCAAAATTGATTTCAACAATTAACTACCCATGTCGGATAAATCGCTCAGAATTTAATCTCCGAGTGCTACAAACAGAAAAATCAATGAATTAAACTCGAAGCCTTGTGTGACTACAACTTTCTCATCCAAAAGCGAAATCAAAAAAAGAGAAACATCAAACCAAAATTTACCCATTCGATGTTGTATTTTCCTTCCTTGGCGATATCTAGCAACTCGAGAATGAATTATGAACAAATCCCCACGATGAAGACAACGATATTTCGAGTGAAGAAGAATGAAGAAAATAGCGTGAGGTTCTCTCTCTTCAACAACATTCATTAATGAAAATAATTCATTTTTAAAAAGATTCAATAACATAAAAGATAAAAAGACAACTATGACCTTAATGATTTAAAAAAGGAACTAGAAATTTAAAAAATTCTCCTAAGATCTTGGCCACACATCTAATAAATGAATGGTTGGATAATGTTCTTATTTCTCTCAATAAGCTAGTGTTCTCAAAAGATCCAATCCCTACAATATATATATATATATATATATATATATATATATATATGAAGTAGATCATGTAGGAATCATTATCTTTATATGTTATTATGTAGAAAGATCAAACTGTAAAATTAAAGATTTTCTTGCATAAAATATATAACAATAAAATACATAAAGATTATGCGCAGTTCTTACATTAAGTGTGGGTTCTCACCAAATCAAGACTCTATATATAATCTAAAATTGCTATGTCTTTACATACAAATCTAAATTCTCTTTTCTTTCAAATTTTCACCATCAAATCAAAACTATATTTCATAACTATATTATCAACTTTAAATGGGAGCTTTTTTTAGTAGTTTTTCGAATTTCTTAAAAATTGTTAATAGATACTTCTTATGTCCCACTATTATTGTTCCACTTTTCTAATCTGGTTGTCCCACTATTACTATCTTCTTTTCTAAAATAGCAAAAAATACTCTTAAACAAAAAATGAAGCGGATCCCTCCTACTCACTACTCATCCCTATATTATCATACTCTTTTTCTCCAAAAATCTATCTCTCACACGATTTTTGTTCCACTCCGAATTCAGATTTTTATTATTTGTAACTTTTTAGAAAGTTTAGATTATTTTTTAAAATACAATATGAAAAACGAAAATAGAATAAAAAATCGATTGCCTCACTATGCCTTGCAAAATTTTGGATAAATTCTCATTTCTTTTACCAATCATTCCTTGAAAAGTGTGTCCATTTCTTAATACACTTAAACTCATAAAATACACACTTAAATAAAATCTCTTAATCTCCGGAACGAAACCAAAAGAGACAGTAATAGCAGAGAGGGTGTAATATTTCTAGTTAAATAAAATAAAAGGAAAATATAATTTAGTTGGATTGATATTATTAATGAGAGAAAAATTACATAATGAATTGTGACATTTGATGTAGTATATAAGAAAGAAACGAGCATTATATTAAAATGTTAGGTTGGGGTTGGGTTGGAAATGGAATAATCTTACACCCTTGAAGATCAATTCAGGCTGCTGTCATTTTTAATTTGTCTCTTTACGTTTATTTTTTTATTTTCCCTTTTTCTTTAGGAATTTTACACGTTGAATTGCTTGTTGATGCACGTGAGGTGGTGCTCACAAGAACAAAAATTGATAGTCAATAATATAGTGTTTGGAAGGACTCTAAATTTGTTAGATATTTACCTTTGTATATTGTTTAAAACAAGAATTTGATTAATGAATATTACTTTGAAGTTTCATTTTAGATTTATGCGTGACCAATTCATCGATTTGTAAATAGGGTTTTCATTTTTTAACTCTAGCTGTTAATTTTGTAATCTGTTGGTTATAAGTAGTGGAGAGAAGCTTTCATATAAATATAACTCTCTTGTGATTTTCTGAAAAATATTAATAAAATCATATGTTATAAATAGTTGGAAATTCCCTTTGCTGTTTGTTTGATAAAAAAACTCAGGTTCTTAGTTTATAAATAAATTTTGGGCAAATTCATATTCTGCACATGGCCTTTAAAAATCTTGCGTAAATACATGAATTTTTAATTTGTTAAAGTTTATGCATGAATAAAATTCCATGTATAAATTTAGACGTTGTTCATCTATTAATTAAAGTTTATACATGGATAAAATTCCATGGATATGTTGTTCATTTATTAATTAAATAATAGACGTTATTTATGTGCCAAAGTCATAATTTTTCTCCAATAATTAAATCACATAAATTTTTACTGTTGTATAAATTTAAACAAATTAAAAAAATCATGTATTCACATGAGTATTTTGAATATCATATGCAGAATCATAATCCGTCAAAAAAATTCACATATATTAAAGTCTCCAAAAACTTACACTAGCACTAAATAATCTCGAGAGATGTGCATATACATTTATATTTGTGTAAGTTGGTGACGAAGACTGGTTCATTCCAACGGAATGCTGGTGAAGAATACATTATTAACTTATAGAGAGATTTTAATGACCGATTCGAATTAATTGGAGGGACGACTTTCAGAGTATTATTAAGTTTTAAAGGTGAACTCAAATACTAATTTTTTGATGATTTAAGTGGAGGTAAATTTTCCATTTTAGATCGAAATCAATTTGACCCGTCTAGAATTATTGAAATAAAAAAAATATTTCAGGGGTAAAATGTCATTTTCCTCTTTCTTTAAAAGTAACAACTAGTACTTCTTCCATCTCATATATTTTGTTCTGCTTTTCTTGTTGGGGTGTCCATAGATCTTATCCTATTTTTTAAGAAGTCAAAATCTTATGGTTATGATTTAATTACAATTTGAGGGACTCATAACATTACAAATAACTACTAATTCTCCTAAATAACCATGTCGAAAAGAAAAGGAACGCATCTATGGGATGAAAGGAGTGTAAAAGTTGTGAACCTTTTATACTAGGAAGTGTCAGCTGAATGGTCTCTTAATTAAAGAGTAGAATGTGTCTAATTCTATTCCACAAAATATTCAATTAGGGATACTTATATAATAGATATATCTGAAAAATAAAAAATAAGGCCCCATTTGGTTGGGGGTGAAGGAACGGAATGAGGAATTAAATGGAATGAATCATTCCATTCTCAGTTTGGTACGTTAAATTTCAAAAAGGAATGAAATCGAAAACCTCTCCACATCCCCTTTTGGGACTTTCCTCAAATCCCTCAAATTGAGGGGTTGAGATTTTCATTCCCCCCCACTCTCTCCTCACTCCCGCTACTTCTTCTTTCTCCAAAATTTCTTCCCCAAAAATTTCTTCCCCAAAAATTTCGTCACCGTGCCCGCTCGCCCGCCGCCGCGCCCATCTCGCCGCCGTCGCCGCGCCCGCTCGCCGCCGCGCCTGTCTCGCCGCCTCGCTCCGGTGGTAAGTTTTCTCAATTTTTGAGCTTCTTCAGGATTTTGTTGTTCTGGTTGAAATACTTCCTAGCTTCTTCAGGATTTTGCTTCTTTGAAGGATTTTGTTGTTCTCGTTGTCTTTGGTTTTTGAATAATTTTTGAATAATTTTTTTCCATTTTGCTGTTGGTTTTTGAATAATTATGGCAAATATGGTTCTTGTCTGTATCCAGCGTCTTGAACTGGACATTTCAACCTGTAGAGTTCATCTGAAATCGTGTGTTGATTTTGATGTTGATTTTGTATTCTCTATTCAGTTTGTCTTCGTGTGTTGATTTTGATGTTGCAATTGGAGCAGTGAAATCGGAATCAGATTATTGTATTTATCTTGGTTGTATTTCTACTATGATATGCTAACCTTAGTGAATCTGCTCTGATATGCTTACCTTAGTGAATCTGCTCTGATCTATCTGCTCTGTTACTTACCTTGAGTCTGCTCTGGTGTCTGCTCTGTTTTTGGAATATGAAAATTTTGTTGATGATATATTGTTGTGCAAATTGGGTAGATGGATTCACGAAGTGGAAGAGGAAAAAATAAACAGTTTTGGAAAAAAGAAGAAGAGGAGACTATGCTTAATTGTTTGATGGAAATAAGTTTAGACCCACGTTGGAAAGGAGAATGGGGATTTAAGGGTGGATTCACCGGACAGATTGAAAAAATGATGAAGGAAAGACATCCCCGGTTGTGATTTGCTAGCAAATCCTCATATAGACTCCAAAGTTAAATGGTTTAGAGAAAAATATTTTGTGGTGAATGAGATGCTAAGCAAGACGTCTGGCTTTCAATGGGATGATGAGAAGAAGATTGTGCAGTGTGAAAGACAAGCATATGACGATTTTTGCAAGGTATTTCTTTAATTTATAACTATTTGTAATTCATTGATTTAGTTGTTTTTTAATTGTGATCTCTTTTTTGTAGACTCATCCAAAAGCTAAGAAACTATCAACCCAGGTGATGATGGAGTTATGGACGAGACATCAATGAATGATGCTGAAGAAGAAGTTCATCGTCCTAGCAAGAAACAAAAGACCCGAATTGAGAAAGGGAAAGCAAGGATGGGATCAAGCATGCAGTCGGAGGAGATAAACTCCATTAATCGTATGTCTTCTGATTTTGCAGGTTTTATGAACAACATAAGTACTCAACTTGGAAGAATGACAACAACCATGAATGAGAGTCATGAGCTTGAACGTATGGCAGCTGAAGAAGCGCGTCTTGCAGCTCAAGAAGCACGTAAGAAAGCTGAAGAAGCAGAAGCCAAACAACTACGCTTGCTAGGAGAGATCGAGAACATTCCTGGCTTGACATTTGCTCAAGCAGTTAGAGCTGCAAAGTTGATTGCTGCAAGTCCAAGTGATATGAATGTTTTCTACTCATGTGCCACAGTTGAGAAAAAGAAAGGCTACATGTTCGAACTTCTTCAACTTGATCCATCTTCTTAGATTGCACTTGATCCATCTTCTTCAACTTGATCCTTTTGAGTTTTTATTTTAATATGTATACTATGCATAATATTATATTATGTTGCTAAGACAATTTTTAATATTTATGTTATTGGTTTATTTGATGTTTAAATGTTAAATTAGTATATAAAAAAAAATCTTTTATTTTTTCAAATAATATCAAATGAAATATTCATTTTTTTAAAATAAAAATACATTTAATTGAAAAAATAATTGATTCCATTCCTTTCGTTAAGCCAAACAGGGAATGGTATCAAATTCATTCCTTCAGCAAACCAAACAGGTTTTTCAGGAATCATTCATTTCATTCCATTCTCCCTGGTTTGATTCCTGATTCCGATTCCATTCCTTTCTGTCAATCAAACGGGGCCTAAGTATTTGTGGGGATAGCTCGGTTGGGAGAGCATCAGACTGAAGATCTGAAGGTCACGTGTTCACCGCAATAAATTTTTTAATTTATAATCATTTACATTTCAACGTGTTCGATCTACGTTCACCGCAATAAAAATTTTAATTTATAATTTAATAATCATTTACATTTCAATAAACGATAATTCTTTCACTGCAAGTTTTATTTATCAGATAATTTTTGTATAAACAGAAAAAAATCATAAAACCTCATGGGGGTAATTTAATCAATTATCTATGTCTTCTCGTGTTGGCCGAATCTTCATTAGTGGAAAATACCTTCGTTAGCTACCAGATTATATTAATTTTTAATTATGTACGTATTCAATAGATGGATCAGAAACATAAAATGATTTTTGCTTCACGAACCCTTGTATTAGTTAGAGATGTTACATAAATTTTAGGTTTTAGTTTCATCCCATTAATTTTATGTATATTATATATTGAACGTATAAGACCGTGTACAATACACGCACTTAGTCCTACAAACTAATATACGTCTTCGAGACATGTATTTTATTTGTCACCTACCCATTTGGACTTTGGACACTATAAGAAATTTTATCATATCCCATAATTGGTAGTTGGTGACAAACCTACTTTATTACAACAAACGTGTTAGACCTGAGTTGCTTCATGATTTAGGTGGATATTAAGAATGAACAGTAAATGGCGAAATGGGTTTAATTGCTTGACAATTGCAGTTGATCTGGTTATCATTTTTCTGAAGAAAAAGAGGCAATTCTATTTTATTTTATTTTTAAGTGACAAATTTAGTTACAATACAAGATTATATTCTCATATTCTCTCCATCTCATTATAAAATTTCTCATTTAGAAAATTCGGTTGTACTCTAAAAGCGTTTTCTTTCTAAAGAAGATAAGAATGTGTGGACATAAATACATTAGACATTATACTACAAAATACTATTTTATTGATCTCCGTGCCAAATAAGTTACACTTATAATGGAATGAAGGGAGTATTATACTAATTTAATCATATACTTTAAATAATACGTATACATCATAGCCTAATTATATTGTAGTTGAACATCCAAGTTTGATAAAATCAAGTTGAAAAAAAACCTACTCTATATTGTAATTTAATCAAGTTTTATTGTAAATTGATTTCATCACTCGAAGAAATTGATGAAGTCATCATTTCAACATCGAAAATAGGTGAAGAAAGGAGAAGACAAAGTGTTCTTTGTTGGAATAGTCAAATAAGAAGTTGCGATCCCATGATCACTTGAGCTAGTCAAGCAAGACTGTGTGTGTGTGTGTGTGAGAGAGAGAGAGAGAGAGACGATTTCATAAATGCAAAAGGGTGTGTTAATCTGAGATGGTAATTGATAGCACATTAGCACTAAATAAGGTCCATCATATATAAGTTAATTAAAATGTAACAGATTAAGATAATACATGGAAATGTTTTATAATTTTGATAATACATGAAAATGTTCTATAATCATAAAGCATACAAGTACCAAAGTGTGATGTCAGTTTGCAAACAAAATATCAAAGGACGCTTCAGTAGTAAGGCATGTAGCGCGGCGATCGCCTGAACCTCGGCACCTTCCTGAAGTTCACAAACGAAACGTAGGTTATTCGTTTGAGCTTGAAACGGTCGATGGGGGGAGTTAGAGAAAAAATGCTCACCCATAGCCATAGGGAGAACCCATATAAGGGGGTCCATAAGGCCTCCTATACGCGAGGTAAGGATTGAATCGCCTTCCACGGTACTGTTTCATTCCTGGAACATTTGTTCTTTTCACCATTACCTGCATTCCAGAGAAACAGAGCGTGCTCATTAGTCATACCGCAAAACACAGCAAGCTTTACCAGATAATTTTATTTACTGGACCTTTAATTGACGCCCGTGTAACTCGGATTCATTCAGTTGGAGGGCCTCTTGTACAGCTTCTACTTCGACAAATTCAACATATGCAAAACCCTTTGGCTGTCCAAACTTGTCGGTCAAGATAGTAACACGGTTTACGGTTCCACATGCTTGAAAGTGTTGCTGAACTTCCTCTGGAGTGCAAGCATAGTCCACCTACACCATAATATTCAGTGAATGGCAAGTCAGACCATGCAAACTTATAATAAGGGATACAAGAGATAAATAAAACCATTTTGGAATCTTCTATTCATCTCTGCAGACTTTGAAAACTCGAAATGGAAATATCACCACATGTAAGGATGCAAATGCAGTTTAGAACTCGTATAGAAGAAAAACCCAATCACATAAAACAATGATCCTTAGTGTTAAAGAGCCATGAAATTGCCTTTTCACCTAGACAAAAACTCTTTCTCTACCAGGGGAAAGGCATCATTTGGTTAGTAAGAAACCTCGAATATCAATAACTCAAATAAAAGTACTGAAGATTACCAGCACCTTAGCTATGGCCTATGATAAACATCAAATGAGATTGTCCCTTACTATATACCACAAAGAAACTACAGTTAGTAAGTGCTGCATCTTTCTCATGTAATCTTCCGACTTACTTGCAAACAATCCACACGTCATCTTTTGACATGTTCTGTAGTTGACAACCTTAGAGAACTTCTCAAACAATTATTTACATAATGAAGAAAAAAAAATATATTAAAACATAGAGAACTTCTCAAGACTTTTTTGGCTATTGCAGTTTCTTTTGAATAAAAAAACATCAGTCTAACAAACAACCCTCAAAAAATGATTCTGCCTAAATTATTCACAAGCATAAGGCAACACCCCAGCACTCCAAGAAACTCTAAGCTTACCAAATTATTATCTCACATTATATCTTGCAAAACACTAAAAGCAGAAGGCTTTAATATGAAGTACACAAAACCTAAAAGAATGAAAACAGTATGAACTGGTTTTGACCAAGAAAAAGAAACGGGTTAACCCAACGGATTTCATATACTACATTTTCTATCTCAGTAATAACATGCAATTCATTTTCTATGGAAGGGTTTTAAGAAGAGAGCTTCTTATGGTTCTTCAATATTGATGTAGGGCAAATTGGGAGAAAAGGGAAAGTGTCACATCAAGTCAGAACACCTCACCACATCTCGCTCTAAAAACAAACCAAATCTGAAGCACCAAATCTGCAAGCCCAATCAGCAATAAAATTGGCCCACCAGCCTCCACTCTTCAAATGCACCAGAAGTATTTGTGGTAGAAAAGCAGAAGTCTTGAGGATTTTTCACGTCATGACTAATTGGTGTGGAACTAACATCATTGTCATGGAACTTCTGGGACTTACAACATGAACATATACATTCTTTCTCGCTTTTTCTTTTTCTTTTCTTTTTTTCTCTTTTTTATTTTTGTCCCCATACTGTTTTTCAAATGTTTTTCTTTTATCTTTTTTACATGGGGATATTACAATACTTTTCACTCATAACTTTTAACTTTTTTGTCCATGTTGGAAAAATATCTTGCTATATGCATGTGAAGAGATAATATCATTCAAGCCCAATGCTTCTCAGGATTATGACTGACCCTGCGATCATAGTCAGAAACATTACATATAAAATAAGTCTAATGTGCACTATTTCTTCTAGACAAGATAAAAGCAATCAAGTAACAAATAAAAATAGCCACACAAGCTAGTATCCTACAAACACACTATCAACATTAGAAAAGTGGAAAATGCGCAGAGTGTAAAATTTTTATTATCCTCTCTCTGTGGGATAAAAAAGTATGAAGGTTATTTACAGAGAAAAATAAAACCCGAAGGTACAACAAGGACACTATATTTTCTATTACAAAATAGAAGATAGTTACAACTTTTTGGAGATTTAAAATGAAACCATATTAAGATATTTTTGTAAATTCTGATAAAGTAAAATGAATAAGAATGACAGAGAGAGAATAGCAAAGGGAATTGTTGTTTTCCGTTCTGTCATCAAAACTAATATATACTATACAACTTAATGACTTATGGACCAATCCCAATATAATAGCTAAAATTAAAAAATGACCCCAAGTCAAAACAAGTCCATAATAAAAAAGTGAGTTCATGATAGAGACTCCTCTCACACTCTAGCTTCGGAGACACACAAATGATCCTATTTCTACTTGTGAAGTCTATGGTAGATACTGATAGTAGATAAATGTAAGTCACGAGTTTGAAAACTAACTAGAATTGTATAGTGGCTACATATTAGATTAATATAAACTAACTACATTAAATACTCTTACCACATAATATAATGTGATTTAGATACCCTTTGAAATAACAAAACTATACTATTCTATAATCATACACCTAAACAATTCTAGAAGTTGTTGCTGATGAAATTCAATAATTTTGAATGAGATCGTCCTAGAGGCGATGAATTATTTCACTAACTATCTTTGTGGGAAGGAGGCACAAGGAGTTTTGCTCATTACATCAAATTTAAACCTTCTCAATGCTTCCATTAAACATAAAACATCATGTAGCATCTCTTTACATGGTTACGTGCATTCTTGGACAATAAATACCAATACATTTCTTGTACAAACACATTTAATATCTTAAAGGATTATTATAGAGGACACAAGGTTTTGAAATCAGAGATAGAAAGATAGAAAACAATAATACTACAAGGTCTCAAAGAGCAAAAAGCCACAAATCTAGCAGACAGCTAAATATTTAATAGAGATAATGTTCAAACACTCAATCACGTAGTAAATATGGACTAAAAAAATCAACTCATAGGCTAGAGGCCCATTAGAAAGAACTCAGCATCGGATGAGTACTCACATTGCCAACAAAGACAGATCTTGCATCCACCTCCTTGTTTGCCTGAGCTGCCGCAGCACTAGAAGGGTCTAAACGACAAGAAAACAAAATTTAGAAACTAATTTATTCAAAAGTCAAAAGTGAAAAACACATATATCATGTCAAGATAGGGCTTTTGTTACTACAAATATCGAATTAGTGAGACTGGAAAAAGTATGGAGAACCATCGACCCTAAGAATCCTTTTCTATTACTTACCTAGGTTACTTTTTCTTTAGCAATTAACTACTTAATTGCCATCATTTGTGGTGTCTTTTAAAGTTGAGCGTCAAATCTCCAGAGACCGTTCTACCAAATGCATCAAAGTATTAACAATTTGATTCTGAGGACCGGTGATTATACTCATGATCCCATCTAAACTAGTTTATGAGATAGACTCAGCAAACGAGAATTCCAAATAACCACTTGCATAGATCCAAATTTCAAACACACAAACAGAATATATAATTCAACAATCCATCAGACCTTGTGCAGAACCCATCTCCTTCTCAACTTTGGCCTGCATTTCACGAAGCGCCCCCGCTTCCTCTTCCATTTCCTTCAATCGCTTCTTCATCTCATCCAATTCCTAATCATCGTAGATAAGATCAATCCAGCGACTGAATCAAACCGCAATTTTCACATTGAAAAAACAAAATTGATAATAACCTTGGCTGCAGCGTCATCGTCGGCTCCCGTCATGTCAACATCGGCTTCCATCTCGCCTTCGTCTGGTATCTCTCCGCCGTATACCTCATGCTCCTCTTCCTCCATCTCTCTGTGTGTTTTGTGTGCACTTGTGTGAGAGATCGGAAAGGGATGACCACTAGGTTCGCTCAATAATATAAAACTTGAAATATGGGTTACGGCCCACAATTTATCTAACTCGCCCACCAAAAACGGTTCAAAAATAAAGCTGGAAATGCACCATATTGTAAAATACTCCATCCGTCCCATTGGAAGCGTCTTGTTTTCTTCAAGATGTTAAGAAAATGATAATATGTGGTGTATATTGTTTGATTTTTGGATAGTTAAATCTTGTCCACATATTCTTGCCTTTTTTAAAAACAAGACGCTTCCAATGGGACGGAGGGAGTATTTTATTGTGTTAATAAATCAATGTTTCCAAAATCCTTACATTAAACACAAAAGTAGCAACCCATTATAATTTTGTTTACAAAATATTTAATTTGATTGAAATACCCTCACTTTTTCCTTAGTTGAAACGGAAAAGATTTGACTCCAATCATTTGTGCACTGTTTGAGACGTTTTAGAGTTGGGAAAGACAAGAAACAAACAAATAAATACATGATACATAAAATTACGTGCTGGTGGAAGCATATAGTTTTCAGTAAAAAAGACAACCATCAAATCTCCTTTCTCCATAAAGACACACGACACATCAATATTAATACATTTTCATTAGGCAATCGAGTTCAATCGAGAGTCGCTGCCCCAAATTTTCAACGACACTCAACAAACAAGTCGCCGACTGCCGAGCACCTAGATCAAATCACCGTCGACTGCCCCCGTTGCTGATATGTCGTCTTCTTCCACATAACATTTAAGTTATTTTTCCTCCACTAATAGCATGATTAGTAACTGTCCGACGATTTTTTAGCTTCATTGTCCTTTGCCGACGAGTAACCACTAGATCTGTAACTCCATCGGCACACCCTCGTCATGGTGTTTATAGCATGATTTCTACATTTTTTTGCCCGAGTTATTCGATTGTAGATTAGATCCAGTTTGAGCATGAATTTAGGGTTTAATTTGATTAGGATTGTTGGACTAAGCATGAATTCAGAATGAATTTGGTAGGATTGTCTGTCCGTTTCTTGTTGTTCTTGTTACACCATTGATTTTCCGGCTTCCTTCTCCTATCCTGACAACGTGCCGATGGACAGAAACGCCCCAGTATTGCCTCGGCACAGTGCTGAAGTATTGGACTTTGTTGCCAAATACACCTCAACACTCTACCTCGGCATGCCCTCGGCACAACTTTGGCAGAGCTGACTACTTTCGTCACAACATCCCCTTTTTTCTGAAAAATTGAATTTTGACTTTAAATTTTAATATTTTTGGATATGAATATTTTGAATGTAATTGTATTTATATTGTTGATATTACATAAATTACTCGAGGTTTTTATATATTAGTTTTTAAATTTACAACATACAACCGACTTATAAGAGATTAGTTGTTAGGAAAAACAAACCTTAGAATTACTACTTATTGGAGAGATTAATTGCCTAAATGGATTAGATGATCTCTTTTTCATCGAGGTAATGAGTTAGTACAACGGTTTAGGGATGGTTAGTTCGGGCACCTTCAGTAGTAAATGAAGGAGAAGAGTGCATCGCAAGCTTTCATCAGTTTATGTGCTATTAGGTGCATTGCAAGCCCGACGAGGTTCGGTTTCACATATCCAACACGATTAGAGTATGCACTCGTGACTGGATTTACATTCGGTGACAGTTCTTTTAATCTCGTTACACCTTGCGAGCCACGAGTGGAGTCTAGATAAGATTATGTTGGTCCAGAGACGAGTATCAGGTGTAGAAGGGAGGGGGGGGGGGTGACACACATGATTCCAAGTTTTTGCTCAAACGCGAAGGTCAGTCTATTACTGAGTTTGCTACTGAAAGGGTTCAGTTGCCAATTCAGCCTTTTGATCGCGGGGAAGAGTGATTCAACGACTGAATCCTTTCTACTGACTGAAGTCAGTACTGAGAAACTCAGTAGATGAATGAGTGCGGAAATGCGTAGGCCTGATTTTACTTCATCTCTTTGAAAAATGTTTTATGCAAACCAAATCAGTTTTGGCTAGTGCACTTTTAAAACTGTTTTACTGAAAGTATGATTTTGCAAGCTGTTTACAAGAGATGCAATAAAACAATAAATGACACGAGCAATTTTTAATGTGGTTCAGATATGCAACATCCTACATCCACGGTCTGCTGAACAGGATGTCTTGTTGATTAATCTGAGCAAGCCTCAACAAGGTTTCTATGCACTCGGCAGAACCTTCTAAGTTATAGTCCATAGCGACTTTACAAAATCAAACCAAAGTTTGAAGGATTTTTTTTCTCCAACTAGGAAGGGGTTCTTACAATAAGAATGTTTCACTAAAAGTGAACTCCTTCAAGTGTCTAAGCGTATGATATAACAAGGTTAACTTAAAGAAGAGATCGGGGAACAACTCTAGAGTGAAGAACTACTATGATATCTTTGGGATTTCTAGTTCTTTGCTGGATGTAACAGTTAGTTTGCTAGAGTGCTTTGAGAATGTGTTCGTGAGCTTCTTGCGTATGTTCCCGTTGGTTTGTAGTAGACGTTCTTGAACTCTTCAAGATGATCTCTTTATATAGTCGTGACCTATGCATAGATCCGTTGGAGGGGACCATGCCACGTGTCACAAGACTCCATGAAAAATGGCCATATAAATTGAATGTCGCCGCCGAGAGTTGTTGGCTTTATGTGCGTGAGAGCAGCTTTGTGTCAGAGTAGGTAAGCTTCGCTTGCTTCTCATTGGTCGAGGTATGGCGGTAGGTGAGACTTGTCAGACATTAGTCTTCCAGCTGAGTTGACTTCCTCTGAACCTAGGACACTAAGTATTCCTCTACTGACATCCGACTGATAAAGGTCAGACTGCTCGATTTCCTTTGTACGGACTGCAATTGAGTCGCAGCTCCATTCAGTAGATCAAGGTTGATCATACTGAGTCTTCTTTCTGAGTCAGCTGAAGAATGATCTTCTACTGAGTGCTTCCAGCTGTTGACTCGAAGACAAACTACTGAGCTCTTGTATCTGAGATGACTGAAGTTGATCTTCTACTAAGTGCTTCCAGCTGCTGACAGAGCTCTACTGAACTTATGACAGACATGGGGTTCTGGAACCTTAACTTCTCTACTGAAGTTCAGTCTAACAATTTACCCCTTACAGGACTTAGACAAAAATAATCTAGAAAGATCAAACATGTCTAGCCTATTACATCATGTCGGTTCATCATACACTGTTGGGATGAGATTCAGTATGATAAGATTTGAAGATCCCAAAACCCCTAGCTGAATGATGAACCTTCGATATTGTAATAGCTTAGTTGAGTTTAGCTTGTTAGGAACTCAGTAGGCTAGAGTTCAGTAGCTCTGCTTTCAGTAGAAGATTCTGCACTCAACCGGAGAACTCAGTATTGAGGAAGTCAGTAGGACAACTATCGACCAACTGAATCTGCAAAGGAATTCGAGCCTGCGAACTGAATTGATTAGACGAATGTCAGTAGAAGATACATCAATTGAAGGTCCGAAGATTAAGAGGAAGTCAACTTATTGTACCTTGAAGTTTGAACAAGCATCACCTACTCCCATAACTCGACCAATAAGGAGCCGACAACACTTTACCTGCTCTACCATAAAGCTGCTTCTAGACGGAAAAAGAGAAAATCTCTACAGTATTCTACGACAACGTTCAAATTCATATGGTCGTTTTCCTTGTCTTATTCGACATGTGTCTAGACTCCCTCCAATGGATCTATTCACAAATCGAAGACTATAAATAGAGAAGGTATTCATGTAGAAAGATAACCGGGAACACAAGTTTTTAAACGAACATACTCTAGCGAACTCAAATCCAAACACAGCAAGGAACTTGCTCATTCGAAGATCATTCTTTAGTTCTTCTCTCTAGAGATCCTTTAGTTCCCCTTCTCTATCTAAGCGTGTTCATTGTAATATTCAATAGCTTAGAATCTTGAAGGAGTTCATCTTTTGAACTGTTCTTATTGTAAGAACCCCTTCATAGTTGGAGAAACTCTAACCTTTAACGTTAAGAAGTGTAAAGTCACTACGACTATAAGTAGATATATGTCCTGTGAACAGATAACTGAGACTTGCTCAGTATAAGCGAACAAGTTAGAATCTGTCATGTGAACAGATCAACTGAGACTTGCTCAGTATAATTAGTACAAGAACTCCTGCTTAGTTCAGGACAGTGGACGTAGGACCCAGCGTGTCCGAACAACTTTAAAAATCGCTTGTCTTAATTTTAACCGTTGTATTGATTAACTGATCATTATGCATACAACTGAGTTTTAATCAAACAACATAAAACGACTTTTCACTAGGACGATTATTTAGGGCCTACACTTCCGCACACAACTTCTGTTACTGAACTACTGTTCACTGACATAAGTTAGTAGGACTGTACTCAGTAGTAGAATCTCTGCCCACGAGATCGAGAAAGCATATTTGGCTATCTGACTAGTTCAGTAGAAATCTTCAGCTAAAGCTGACTTTCGCGTACTGAGTTTGAAATTTGCATTCAGGAGTATTCAACCCCCCCTCCCCCTCTACACCTGAAGCTCGTCTCTGGATCAACACACACTTAGGGGTTTTGGGATCTTCAATTCCTAATTAAAATATACAACACTTAATCAACATCAGAGGTACTGAATCATCTCTCTTCAATCTCCCCCGTAACCACTGATCATCAGTACGTATCCCTACAGCACAAATTCCCTCTAATAAGAACTATGCAGAAACATCTAATAATTCACATCCTTAGATAAAATCTAACAATATCCCCCTAAGGAAGAACTATGAATCGTCTCCTAACTCATATCCCTACCGACTAAGAGATGATAATTCCATATTGGGAGGTAATTTGCTGACTATGTCGAGAGATTGCAATTTTGGTGAACTTTCCTATGATGATTATCTAAAGGTGATCAATCTCGTGGCTTTGATGTCCTTTTTCTTCGCACTTACCAATACGAAGATATTGACATGTGGATGTGAGTTTTAGTAGATGATTTAGATGCATTAAACGTGTTCCCATGGGGTTCTTATACATACAATGCTCTGTTGCACTACCTCACCTTTGTATCCAAAACGAGTGGAGGATGTGAAATCAAAATATAATCTGCAAGGGCCAATCTAGACTATTCATGTTGGATAATAGATTGCTAACTAATGTTTAAACTTCTTACCCTTACAAAACAATTTACATGATCTATAATCATTTCGTAGATTCGGGCATATAAGATGATTCTAGATTTAACACGGTTGTGTGCCCACCTCATCAGTAAGGGAAGTATGCCCCGTTGTGTTAAATAGGCATTTATCACGCTACCAGACACGAAGTGGATTAGCTTTTTCATAGCACCGTTAAAATTATTTCATTTTTTTAATGTTAAATCTATTTCATTTAATCTAACATGATAACTTTTTAAACAAATGGAGTCAACCTCTCATGCCACTCTTTTACCGATTGTTGAGGTGCAGCAGGCAAACTGCTGGGCTAGTGTAATTGGGGATATTTCGTTCGGTGTTTCATTTCCTACACCTATCCCCGTACAATTGAGTCAACTGAACGAAGATGTCCTACAACACGTAGGCCATCATCACAATTACGGATCAAGCTGTGTCGAAGGTGAAGGATTGGGATGATGATATACCTGAGTCCTTGGATAGCCTCTGAGTCTTGCTCGTGGCTGGAGCTTCTGGTCTGTATCCGTCCTTTCGTCTCCTCCGTGTGGACATAGATCTGATAGGAATGAATTATACTTTTCTCTCACGTTCACACGTTCTCATTTTTTTATGTGAAAATGAAGAATAATGATCATCTACTGAACGTGCGTGTAATATAACATTTATATAACATTATATTATAATGTGGCCCATTAGTAATATTGCTAATGGGTTTTCAATAAATTAATATCAACCCATAGTATAATTTCTAATAACTGGGCTTGTTTATCAATTAATTGATCCGTCCAATTAATTCCAGATAAATAATTTTCATATTACTAAATAATGTATAAATATATTAATCTATTAATAATAATTTTCGAGAAAGCAGAATAAATAATGGGAAGCTAATTAGGCCAATCCAATGCAAGAAATAAAGTCGGGCCTCAAATGAATTGATTATCTATGCTTAACTTAGAACAAAATTAATTAATAAACACAGATTCATTCCACTAGAGAATCTGTCCTGACTTACCTCTTTATCTAAACTTGAGCACGAGCTTGTATTTCAGACTTAATTAATCACCATATTTAAAATAGAAATATCTGTCAATTAATTAAGCCTACTGACAGCTTAAATTAATTAACATCTTATTATATTCATGAGTAGTACCACTCGACCTTATTAACACACCTAAACTTAATAAACCTGCTGGGTTTAGTGTGCTAATCCTTACGAGTTCTTCAAGGGATATTATCAACCCATTTGACAGGGATACGACTGCAAAATACAGACAACCAACCTGAGCCATAAATAACTACTAACACCCAAGATACGTATATCCGGTTGCGATGATGTTCATCATAGTAGGTCAAAGTGATAGTTAGCTAAATGTACTCAGCTGATGTCTTACCAAACTTAAGATCAGCTAAGTCACCGAGAACTTGGTTCTCCACTAAGGTCAGTTAAGAAAACGCATCTCACTGTGATTCATCAATATACCACCTTAAGTGTACCAGTATAGACAAGCAGCCAAGACAAGACACTTCTTATCTAAACTACAACTTAAACCAACAAGTTATCCGTAAATTGTCTCAACTGTGATAACTATTTATATCTTGTGAGTTCAACCAATTGTGTAGTCTTATGTGATACCCAACGCTCTACACAATCTAAATTTTATATAAGATAAATGATAAACATGCGCGAATATAACTAATCAGATAGGAGAATAAAAATAGTGGAAAGAAAACACGTCGTATACAAGCAAAAAACTTACTTCCCGTATACAAATATCCAACAATTCTCCCATTTATATTAATTTATATAGTGCCAAATTTGTTGAAGTACCTGAAAAAGGGCAACTCTTCAACGCTGAAAACAACATTGATTTTTTAAAACAATAAACAAAAGCAATGCCAGGGAGTTCTGCGACATGCCCCTGTGTACAGATGGTCGGTTTCTGTTTCCCGTCAGTTTCTAAATTAAACCGTGAAGCATGTACCAACAGTTCCAGTTCCAGTTCCCAATTATGAATTTATTCTTTTTAATTTATTTTCTTCAAAATCAATTTCTAATCTATTCTTGCTCCATATTTTTTCTTCGAATTTTTTTCTTAAGAATCTTGATGCTTGCAGCTTCCTAGCTGCCAGAGGCGGACACATGGGGTGACCGCACCCCTCAATTCTTGTGTCAATGTTAAAATTCATATATAAAACTTACGAAAAATATATTTTCGCACCCTCATTTTACAAGAGTACAAGATGTTTGGCAATGAATTTGAAATTTTTCTAATTCAACTAATCTAATTGTGCTAGGAGAACTGACAATAGATAATATTCTAACCATGCCTGGGCTTAGAAAATCAATAATTAGATTAAATAAGTTGGTCCAATATTTTAATTACTATTAAATTTTGTACTCTGATTCTTTACATGCCACTTTCGTTCTAGAACATAAAATAGAAAAGAAAGAAGCGGGCTGAAGACGAGAGCTACTCCGGAGTTAGTCGGGAAAGGAGAGTTGAAGAACAGAAGAAGGCTGAAGGCAGAGTTACTCTGGTTCCGCCGGGACCAACCGACGCTAATTCCGCTGCCTGATGACATCCTAATTTTGTGGTAAAATTTTCAACCCTAGTTTTAGTTTTATTTGAATTTTTTGTAGATAAAATAGATAACGAGTTGTTTTCTTTTAATTTATGTCTACAAACTCATGACCCAAAAAATTTGGCTCAGGAGCTCCGCGTCTGCCCCAGAACTCAAAATCTTGCGTCCACCCCTGCTGGCTACTGGGGAAAAAATAGTTATAATATTAACTTTTGCTAGATTATTAATTTCGTCCTAAGATTTTTGTTATTTTGTTTCATATTGTTGATGATTTGTAATTTGTAGAGAGAAGAAAAAGTTGAAGACTTCATTAATTAAATATCCATCTCCAATAGTTGAAGACTTCGTATTTATTTTCAACTTGAAGTTAAAAAAAACAGAGAAAAACATAATTATGACGTTACATTTGTGTCTCTCATACATGATAAATCGAGAGAGAGACTAATGCGTATTATTATTGCATATACTAAGAGGTGTGAGTGATTATAAGTTTGAGAAAATATAGAAAATTGATAGATCGGGCTTATATTTAATTTAAGATTAAATTGCCTACGTATCTTTAAAAGAATCAAAGCCCTTACGTAGTTATAATCTGTAACTTACGTTCTAATTGTCGTAGTCTAGATCTTCTTCGGCATCACTGTTGTTCGCGATCGTTGGGGCGGTTGTCATTGCATCGCTATCTTTACAACATCTTTTAGCAACATTATGGCCCCAAACTTTCGGAATCGAAGCAAGATCACTTCGCATTCAGTATATTACCGGATGTGTTGAATGCTTGCTCGATCGACACTATTTAGACTGGAATCGCAAAAATTTCCATTGCAGCTACCAAGAGTACAACATAACTCTCTTGTCTTCTTGACCACCATCGTAATACACCGAACACGTTACCTACGTGGCTCGTCTCCGCCACATATTGTTCACTAAGATACATATCTAAGTCACTAATCCTCCCTTTACTCTCTCCCCTAATTATGAAAGTTTTTGCATACACGGATTATCACTACCTTTTCCACTTTTTCGCTAGTTTACAGTTCTAATCAGCAAGAAAAATTTCAAAATTAACTTTTATGTGAGATTTAATGCCGGCAACATCGGGGAGGTCTATGTCCGATCCAAAAGGCATATTAAGCAAAGCATTATAATATATATCAAATAATTCAAAAACTCCCTCAAGTTTAAAAATAGGTGTTAAAATATCAATAACTAAAATTAGAACAAGAATCATTTAAAATATTTAAGCCATTTTTGAACCATAATAAAAAACAGACGAGCCAATGGACTATTCTTACTACAAGTGTTAAGCAAACATGCTATATAACAACAATGCAACAAAACTAAAGATGAAGTAGGGTAATAAACACTGGAAAGGTCTCTAGTTGCCTTTTCAAAAGGTTTTAAAAGTTGTTGCAAATCATAACATTCATCCCAATAACATAGAGTTATGCAAGGAGCTCGGGGAGAAACTCCACTACAAAATTCAACAAGTTCGTTCTTATGTCTAAATGACAATTCTAGCATTTTGTAAGTGGAGTTCCACCTATGTGCTACATCCGTAGTAAACGATCTAGGTTTCCTACCTTAAAGTTTCAAATAACGTCTCCACTGCATAAGAACTGTAGGATGATCCATTATGTATTTAATAGCTTCTCTAATTTCACTAATTGAACTCTCCAACATTTAAGCCCGTCTTTGTTGGGATTTTGTATACTGAAAGTAATTTTTATGCTTGTATACAATGTTATTCATTTCCACTAAATTATTCTTCTATCTAAAATTTATATTTGCACTTAATATTGTACCATTATCTCGTATATAGTTAGATTATGTAGTGTGTTGTAGAGCACAAAAGACTGCATAATCTGTCGAACTAACGAGATATAAACAAGTATCACAACTTTGGGGCGAATTGTTGATGTAAGATGCAATTTAGATAAGACGTAGCTTGTCTTGACTGCTTGTCTATTCTGGTACACATAAGGTGTATTCACGGATCACAATAAGACATGTTCTCCTAACTAACCTAAGTGGAGAATCAAGTTCTTGGTGACTTAACTGATCTTAAGCTCGATAAGATTTTTGTTGAGTGCATTTATCTGACTATTACTTTGACCTACTACGGTGAACGTCATCACGACCGGATCTACGTCTTGGATGATAGCGACTATTTCTATCTTAGAGTGGTTATGTGTATCTTGCATCTGTATTCCTCTCGAGGGGCTGATAATATCCCTGAGTAACTCAAAAAGTTTATCACACTAAACTCTAGCGTGTTCATAGGGCCGAGTGATATTACTCATCGACAAAGATGTTGAGTGATTAAGCTGTCAGTATTATTAATTAATTGACAAATATTTCTATCTTAAATACGTAAATTAGATAAAGTCTAAAATACAGCCACTAACTCAAGTTTAGGCCTCAGTATTCTTAATTAATTGACAGTTATTTCTATCTTAAATACGAAAATTAGATTAAGTCTAAACTACAACCATTGACTCAAGTTGGGATAAATGTGTAAGTCATAATGAATTCTCTATTTGGATGAATTTATATTTATTAATTAATTATAGTCTGGACTAAATATAGAGAATTAATTAATTTGACACCCAACTTTATTTCTTATTTTAGATCCCTAGTCTAACTCAATTACTGTACAGTAATTAAATTGGCCTAAAAAGGATTATTTGCTTGTAAGTTATTTAGGTAATTATTTACCTACTTAATTGGTAATTAATTTGATAGATATGGAAGCAATTAATTTTGTTATTATTTTCTTTTATCATAATTATCAACATATTACCTTATTTATTAGGGATTCAATTCCTTATCTATTGAGAGAGAGGCATAGATTTGGAGGTTTCAGAGAAGCTGTCCACTCGCAGATCAAACAACAAAGTCCGAAGGTATTTTTATGAATACTTCAGTCTTCTACACATAAGTTCAAAATATGATAAATACATCTACAATGAAATAATTTATCATCTAGCAAAGGAGTACATGCTTGAATTAAAGTCGAAACAACAACTACATTTGCACTAGCGTTATCAAACCCTATGGTTTAAATTTTTCTACAATCTTTTACCATTTAAAAGTGCTAATTAAACAAGTAGCAATATCATCGGCTCTATGTGAGTTGTTCATTGGCCTAAAAGCTAATAAATGTTTGTTTAAGGTCCAAGATCTATCTATCCAATGTATAGGTGTACCCATATTGCCCTTTTGGATAATTTGACCTTTTTCATGTGGACAGAAAAAAGATCAGACGTTTTCGGCACTCGGCTTTGTACTTCATTGGCATCTTCATTTTCCTCATCTGAGGCGTCATTGATTACTTCCCGAGGGGGCTGCTGGTTCTGGGTAGATTCGTGCGTAGGAACACCTTGAATTTCACTTTTGGAAATATAACGGGTTTTCTACCCGAATTCGAGCAAAATTAGCCTCGAGCTCGGACGGATGAAATAGAGTATGGCTAAAATCATCACAGTACGTATTTTCAGTTAGATCGAAGCTAATGTTTCACCTTAAAGAGTCGTCGATCACGACACCGGTTCTAACACGGTGTCATTGGGGTGGTGGGTTAGATCCGGTGTCGGGGATGTGTGTAGTATCAACTTCCTATCAATTTTCCACCGAGTGTAAAGTAAGTATATATATATATATATATATATATATATATATATATATATATATATATACACGTGCCTTATCAAAAAGAAAACGAAAGTACAAAGCATGGTCCAAAACTAACCTAACCCCGAAAGAACAACCAAAGAAAATGGAAATACAAAAAGGCCTAAATAGATGGCCAACAACGAACAAAGATCAAACAATCATAGGAAACTCATAAGATGCTGACCAAAGAATGCATCCTGATCTCAAGGGAGATGACATCTGAATCTAAAGTTAGGATATCCAAGCTGATCCATCCTAACAAAAGACTGTAGAAATAACGGTGCTTTCATAGAATCAAACAATGTAAGCTCTACTGCATGATGCCCTTGCAGAGCTAAATAATCTACCGGCTTGTTCCCTTCTCTATGTATGTGAGAGAAACGAACTAGGCATCAATGAAGGAGAAGTTGAATCCTCTATTAAGTGTACCGCACGACTGCCGAACCATGACACCCAGTAGTAAGCAAAGTAATAAAGACCGCTACATCCATCTCAATCCAAATATCCGACGAGAACTGAGGAACTATCAAGATACCTAGCAATTTTGACTCAAAACTAGAAGCTGCCACCACCAGTAAATAGAAAGCCCAAGGAGCTGGCCAGTGTGATCCCTAACCAACCCGCCGCCTGCTGCCAATCCTGTCAATGCCTCAAAAGAACTATTTGTATCCTGCTTCACCCAATGTTCCTCAGGAGGTATCCACCGGGCCAACGTGGAACGAAAAGCTCAAGTGATGGGAGGATCCGGTGGCATAAAAGGAACCATGGGCAAAGCACCTACCCATTGCTTCGGAAGAATGCTCCCGGCCACGACAAGTAATCTGAGCTCTCGCTCCACCTGCCCAATCATTGAATCCGACCGACAAGGAACTCCACTCATTCCGCTCCTGCCAAATTAGCCAAACCACTAGGCATGGAACAATGAAGGTTAGATGAGTGGGAGAGGCCCTTGGAAGGGCTGACCGCAAATGCCCTAATCTAAGAGCAAAATCAGTGGTCGTATGTGGGAATATATGTGCATATGAGAACCAAGAAGCAAACTGAGCATAGACGCTTCGTGCCGATGCTTCGTGCCAACGCACCCCACAAAAATAAATGATCACAACACTCAATCGTACGGGAGTTAACATGACAACATATACATGCAGAGGCAAGATGAGTACCCCGACGATGTCTATGAACATCCACCGACAATCTCCGACGCAACCACCTCCATAAGAAAATGGAACAAGATGCCCTTAAACATAAGTTCCAAATATACCCATAAATAGACCGTCTAGTCCCCCTCCTCCTCACCGTCTAGTCCCCCTTAAACTATCAAGATACCTAGCAATTTTGCCTCAAAACTAGAAGCTGCCACCACCAGTAAACAGAAAGCCCAAGGAGCTGGCCAGTGTGATCCCTAACCAACCCGCCGCCTGCTGCCAATCCCGTCAATGCCTCAAAAGAACTATTTGTATCCTGCTTCACCCAATGTTCCTCAGGAGGTATCCACCGGGCCAACGTGGAATGAAAAGCTCAAGTGATGGGAGGATCCGGTGGCATAAAAGGAACCATGGGCAAAGCACCTGCCCATTTCTCCGGAAGAATACTCCCGGCCATAACAAGTAATCTGAGCTCTCGCTCCACCTGCCCAATCACTGAATCCGACCGACAAGGAACTCCCACTCATTCCGCGCCTGCCAAATCAGCCAAACCCCTAGGCACAGAACAATGAAGGTTAGATGAGTGGCAGAGGCCCTTGTAAGGGCTGACCGCCAATGCCCTAATCTAAGAGCAAAATCAGTGGTCGTATGTGGGAATATATGTGCATATGAGAACCAAGAAGCAAACTGAGCATAGACGCTTCGTGCCGATGCTTCGTGCCAACGCACCCCACAAAAATAAATGATCACAACACTCAATCGCACGGGAGTTAACATGACAACATAGACATGCAGAGGCAAGATGAGTACCCCGACAATGTCTATGAACATCCACCGACAATCTCCGACGCAACCACCTCCACAAGAAAATGGAACAAGATGCCCTTAAACATAAGTTCCAAATATACACATAAATAGACCGTCTAGTCCCCCTCCTCCTCACCTGCTGCCATGCAGAAGTTAGAGTGAACTCACCATGTGGTGTCAAAGTCCATCTCATCACATTTGCTTCTCCCCACATCACAGGAGTTCGAAGGATGTCAGAAATCCGCTCAGAAGATAAACCACAAGTGTCACGTAACTGCATCAAATAACGATGCCACCATGTACACTAGTGATCTTGGAAACAATCGCGAACTTGAATAGGAGGCAGGGCCGCATATGGATGGGCAAAGGAAGAGTGTGATTTGATCGTTTAAGAGAGAGAGAGAGAGAGCCTCCACAACAAATTTGATCGTTTAATATGTAGGCTGCACAAATGAAAATTTGTCTGTTGTAACTTATGTCCATTCCAATTTGTTTATTTATTGGAATAAATCCTTTAAAATTAATATTAAAAAAAAAGGAACCATCGGTTCCACGGCTCTAAATGATCAACAATCGGAACGGAACATTGGACCTTCATCGTTGGTTTTGGTTATTTTGGCCAGCTCTACCCATGTGCCATGAATAGGGCTGAAGCTACATGTACTCGAGTGGTGTCAGATAACACCACTTGAATATTTTATGTAGCATTGCTGGAGTAGAAAATTAGACGATGATTGTTAACCCAGTAATATTGGACATCAAGCTTTCAGTGGATGTTGTGAGTTTGAGTCTTGATGACTAGTGGCTACTGACTCTTTGTTTTATTTTTTAAAAGATTTCTTTTGATTGTGTTAATTTTTATTAAGTTGTATTTTATTTTATTTCCGACTTCTGACTGTTATGATTTTATTAGTGTTTATTTCTCATGTAATTTAGTTCTACATTTGGTATTTTTCATCCCATTTTGTTTCATTTTTGAATTTTGGTCCTTTTAATCATAGATAGCTTTTGTTTCAACTTCTGTTTGTAAAACTAGGGCTCGTTCATTATTTTGAATCTAATTATATAGTTGAACTCAATGTCTAAATCCCCTTTAAATTTAGAGTAATTAGTCTTTTTTTATAAAACTTGTAAGCAAAAATAGTAGCTCAATGAATTTGATATCTTTTTCGAAGTGTCTATATACAATTTTCTAACTCCTATATAACACCCTTCTATTGGTTTTCGGGGCTATGTTAGAAATAAGTTCCGACCCCACTCAGAAAGTTCCTAGCTTCGTCACTCGCGGCGAACCCTCCTACGGCTCCATGGCATTGTAGCGTAAGGGAATTTGCGTGCCTTGGGCTGAGACTTGTGTTCCATGTAATGTATATAACAATAACAATTAAAGACATTAACAAATTCATGTTAACGTACAAATATGATAATAATTTAAAGGATTCATTCCTTATTTGATGTTTGAGCACCCGGGCACCTCGGCCTTGTATGATCATGTTCATTGCAATTGTTGTATTTTTTCGTGCTCGATGTCTAGGTCCCGATGTACTCGCTTCTGTGCTAGAAGACCGATAACTGCTCCTCGGTCGTTTAGCTTAACGCGTAATTATTGGCGGCAATACAACCATTTCTTCAATGTCTAGTGGGACACCACTCATTTCGGGGAGGTAAGAGATTAACTTCATCAACATATATCTCTTTCTAAGCCGCCGTGGTGTAATAGTCATGAATATGATCATACAAATTATCACGCCGGCTATGAAAAATGGCAACAAGTTGCTTACACAGTTCCATCTGCCATACACCGCATTCACACATCTCATTCAGAAGATCAACCCTCCATTGCCAACCATCATTGTTGGCCCTGTATATGTCGGTAATCACCTACATAAAAGTATACTTTCGAGCCGCCTGTACTCTTTTTGCATCCTCAAGTCCGAAGCTACTGTGTCAACTGATTGTTTGTCGAATTTTCGTTTTGTTGGCGTACATCGAAACACTAATCTAGCATATGGTGGATTGCCTCAAGCATATCAAGAAATGGAACTCGTCTAGCTTGTAGTGGTCGAGAATTGATAGACTCAGCTGTGTTCGATGTTAGTAGAATATAAAGCCAACTGTTACTGTGCAACATGAACCACTTTTCTGGTTCGATTTTCATCAACTTCTCATAAATAGTGGATTCTTGTGGCGAGTGACATTCATAGCTGATGGAACTCTATTAACCGATATGCGTATACAACTTATTAGAACATCTCAATGACCTAATCACCATGCTTGGCAAGCAGAGCAAGTGGTTTGCGTTTGGAAAAACGTCTCTTACCATGCTCACTATACTTTTATGTTGGTCTGAGACAATTACCAAACTTTCGTTGGGTATAAATTTTTCTTTCAACCGTAGCATAATGAAGATATTTGCTCGTTTGAATCAAATGTAACAACGATGAATAATATCCCCTTATTCATCCCTTTCTAGTATGTCCCGCCGACCACGAACACCTTTCAAAGATTGGATAACTACGATGCACGTGATGCACCAAGTGCAAAAAATAAATGTCGGAAATGCCCATCCTCACAAACATCAAGATCAATATAAGTGCGAAGATTCGTCATATGGAGCAAATGCAGATCAATATACGGATAAGTAGGTTTTTTCATAGAAGTCCTCTCAACATAAAAAGTAGAACATGTACTTGGCACACCGTAGGCACTAATCGACACTCTGTTGGTACTCTATAGGCACACATTATGATTTTGAACCATGTGCCTTTAGTAAAAAATTCAATCTAGTGCCATTTTGTCAGGAAGCTCATAGACACGACCTCAATATTGAACCAAATTTCAAGGATAACGATTTTCAAGTAGTAGTCTCTTGTCTATCTTAAAACTTGTTGCCACATATAGACACTAGCTCATAGACACATTATTGGCACTGGGTGTATGTTCGAAATGTAGTGCATAGTCTGTTAATTGAGAAGAAGGTGTAGGCACTCGTAGGCACGTCGTCGACACTCGAGTTTGAGTGTAAAAATTGTTTTTACACGAACAATCATTTGTGGCCCAAACTCATCAATAACAACTGAAAATTCCTTGCCATCAAATCTTAACTGACGAAAAAGTAATGGTCTTTTTGTCAAATTAACTATTTTGTGAACATAAATTTAAGATTTGACTACTTTTGTGTTCCATTTAAAGATTTTGGCTATTCAAACAAACCCCTCTTTCGTGTATAATTATTTTGTTTTTGCAACCTTGGTCCCACACCTTACATTTTTGGATCTGCACCCAACGGTATTATCTTAAGTTTGTATTTATTCTAAAAATATGTATAATGTGAACAATTTGCATAAAAATCTGACGAGCAAGAAATTATTTTCTCAATAACTTACTTCCATCCCTAAACCTTTTATTTTTCTGTTTTTTTGACTACATTTGTAGGAAAAATGACAGATATCTTTTTTTTATATGTATTTTCTGTAAAATGATTTTGTTGTGGGTTTATATGATAATGAAGTCAAATTATTACTTTTATAATTGAAACATATAAATAATCTTGGATGATAGATATTAGACAAATAATGTAATTTTAGATTCGTTATCTGTCCAACATTTGTTAACACTTAGTCGAGTGAATTCCTAAAATAAGAGTATCTCAAACTCTAATTTCCAAAATGATACTCCCTCCATCCTATTTGAAATGATCCTTTTCCCTTTTCGGAATGTTTCATTTGAAATGGCCCGTTTCCAAAAAAGGAAAAATATTTACTACATTATCTCATATTTTATCATTTATCTCTCCTACTTTATCAACAACTCTTTCACTATCTCACTCATCTTCTCTCTCTTGCTTTATCATCTATTTTACTTTCTTAATTCTCATGTCGGAAAGCAAAAGGGCCACTATAAATGGGACAGAGGGAGTACTATTTTAACTTTAATTCTCAAGCTAACATAATTTCTATCATGTAGATATCCACATGGAAAATATTTTCATTTTTTTACCTTCTGCAACATAATTGATAAGTGGAAAATAATTAGAGCAAATGTCCAAAATAATACTATAGAAATAAATAATTCCCAGAATATTACTCTATCAAAACTAATTCCCAAAATACTACTCTTCTAAAAATAATGCGCAATTTATTCCCCCTTTTGCCACATGGATTGCCACGTACGCTAATTTAATTAGGGCAAGTTTAACATGCTCAATTATTTAGCCTAATTCGATCTCTCAATGTCATTCTCTGATTTTCTAAATTTCTCCCCCTTTCACCCTAAAACTATTACTGAATTTCGGCGTTTCGAGGTTTGCAAAGAAGGACGACACAAATTATTCATCTTCCTGGGGAAAAAGGAAAGGTACTACTCTTATACTTTATTTATATTTGATCAAAGTTGTCGCATGCAGATGTTGTCACTTATATTGTTAAAATATGTGGGCTCCATGTTTGTTGTGTTTGTGAAAAAACCACATTTACAAATTTATGTGATTATTGATTACACTTGCATTTGTATTTAAGCGCAGTTTCATATTCTCTTTAATATTATGCAAATCAAGAGAGTACCAAGACAATTATGCAAGTTGAGGAGTCTGCTAAAATGGTGAGTTTTGAATATGTGTTACTGTGAGTGATCATTTAAGTTGAAGAGTTTATTGTGGTCAAGAGTCGAGATAAAATCGTGAGTAAGCATTTAACTCCATTCAATCATTTCTTTCTTTGAAGAAAATGAATGTGTGGAAAGTTAAATTAGCAGGAGTGGAGATCATTTATCTTGTCCTCATCTTCTTTGTCTTTACATGGTTAGCACAAGTCAGACTTACATCGATAGTTTTAAGTTTTAACAATTAACTTATCGGTTATTTTGAAATAGAACAATGATTATATGTTTAGGATATTACGTTTTTACCAGCTTTCTCATCCTTTTGTCCCTCTTAACGTTATTGTGAGGGATTTGGGATGTCGTTCTATTATTCCTTTTATAAATTTGAATACCAATTGTAATTATGTTCCATTTTGCTTATGGATTAGGATGAACACAAACAATATAACAATGTTATGTTATTGGAACGGAAGAATTGTATCAAGTTCTCATGGAATCGCTTAGGAAGGTGCTCTACCAAAACTTTTGAGAGTTAGCAACCGTATAAGTTATGATGAATTGGTCGATGAGATATGTGATACCGCGGGGGTTCAATCAAATGCGAATGCGTATCAAAATTACATGTAGGTATGCAAGTAACTTTCAATAATATATTGTTTTGCCGGTTGAAGATATTGAGAGTCTTGGCATTATGTTTGATGTAACAAGACAACCCCATATTAATTGCCTAGAGTTATACGTGGAAGCAATTTTGTTAGAACAAGGAGAGGTTCCAGATCCGATCTCCAATGACCCTTCCAATCAACTTCTCAACCAAGAAACTGGAGGACACAATTTTGATGTCATCAATTTGAATGACAATACGCAACTGGTGGAAAGTGAAAATGACCACATGTCAAGTGGTGACTTAAGAGCAGATAATTTCTTGATCAATACGAGAGCACATGTCATGGAAGAAATTGTTGCAAATGAAGGAAGTCAATTTCTTATAGATGGTAGTCAAATTAACAACTCTTTGGATGAGAATCTTGATGAAACACAAGAAGGAATGGACGAGGAAGATGTACACATAACCTATGAAGATGCACCTGCCCCAGAGTTCTCGAGGATCGATCAAATTGATAATGTTGTTGTCGATAGACCGATGTTTACTCAAGAATCTAGCCAAGTAAATGATAATGGAGAATTATATATTGGTCAAAGGTTTAAAACATAGGGTGGGTTGCAAGATGCCGTGAAATCATATTCCTTGATAGTTCATCAACAATACCAAATTGCAAACTCTGCTCCTAATCTTTGGGTCGTTAAGTGTAAGCAAGCAGCAATCTGCCCTTGGAGATTACATGCTTAGATTCCTCATGGAGCATCCTTTTTTGAAATAAAGAAGTATGGTGGCCCTCATACTTGTGTTAACCCAATCATTAATAGAGACCACTTGCAGTTGGATTCAAGATTTATGTCTACCCAAGTAAAGTCGCTAGTAAAGGCTCAAGTTTCTATTTCATTGAGTGCAATTCAAGCTTTCATTTTGTAAAAGTGCAACTATGAAATCTCAAAGAAGAAAGCATGGCAAGCAAAGCAAAAGACAATTGTTGATCTTTTTGGAGATTGATTTGAATCATATAAAATGTTGCCGAGACATATGGATGTGCTTAAGCAAGTAAATCCTGACACAGTTGTACATTGGGATAAAGAACCTACAGAGAGGAGCCTAGGATATGAAACTTTTAAGCGTGTATTTTGATCGTTTGCAGCTTCGATTGAGGAATTTAAATATTATCGTCCCATCATTAGTATTGATGGTACACATCTATATGGAAAATATAAAGGAACTATGCTTATCGTTGTTTCATGTGATGGAAACAATCAATTGTTTCTGCTTGCATTCTCTATAGTAGAAGGAGAGAACAACGATAGTTGAGGTTGGTTTATGGCTTGCATTAGAAGATTTGTGACACAAAAAAATGGAGGTTGTGTGATCTCTGATAGGCATAACGGAATCCTAAATGCCCAACGTGGTTTAGGATGGACTGAGCCATATGCTTTCCATCGTTTTTGCATCCGTCATCTAGCTAGTAACTTCAACACCAGATTTTGTAAAAAGGTCCTCAAAAATCTGGTGTGGTTGGCTGCTAATGAGAATCAAGTTCGTAAATTCATCAAAAGGATGGAAACAATTGAAAGAATAAATCCAGATGCACGCAAATGGTTAGAAGAAATTCCTTTGGAGAAGTGGGCTTTATCACATGATAATGGTCACAAGTATGACATTATGACGACAAACCTATCTGAAGTATTTAATAGTGTATCAAAAGGGGATCGGTGCTTGCCTATTACTGCTTTAGTTCAACTTACTTTTTATCGAGTAAATAGCTAATTTGCTATACGATGCCAAATGGGAGCACAAAGAGGGAAGAATACTCCTTTCATTGATGGAAAAATTAGTTCTAATGGAATAAAAGCCAGTAGACACGAAGTTGAAATGTTCAATAGATTGACAGGTGTGTTTAGCATAAAGACAGAGCGATCAGTTACAGGCAAATGAAAAGGGGATCGGTGCTTGCCTATTACTGCTTTAGTTCAACTTACTTTTTATCGAGTAAATAGCTAATTTGCTATACGACGCCAAATGGGAGCACAAAGAGGGAAGAATACTCCTTTCATTGATGGAAAAATTAGTTCTAATGGAATAAAAGCCAGTAGACACGAAGTTGAAATGTTCAATAGATTGACAGGTGTGTTTAGCTAAATATCTGAAGTATTTAATAGTGTATCAAAAGGGGATCGGTGCTTGCCTATTACTGCTTTAGTTCAACTTACTTTTTATCGAGTAAATAGCTAATTTGCTATACGACGCCAAATGGGAGCACAAAGAGGGAAGAATACTCCTTTCATTGATGGAAAAAATAGTTCTAATGGAATAAAAGCCAGTAGACACGAAGTTGAAATGTTCAATAGATTGACATGTGTGTTTAGCATAAAGACAGAGCGATCAGTTACAGGCAAATGAAAAGGAGGTAATGTGCAAGTGGTGAAGCTAAATGAAGGGTTTTGTTCTTGCCAAAAGTGGCAAATATATGGATTTCCTTGTTCTCATGTTATGACTGCATGTCAAAAATTTAGCTTGGATTATACAAGTTATATATAAAGTTGGTATTCTCTTAGCGTGTATCGCATGACATGGGCACCTCTTATGCATCCTATTCCTCACCAAGATTATTGTCCTCCTGCAAGTACAATGATACTCATACTCTCTAATTCCATGAAAAGGTCTACTAAAGGTCGTCCTAAATCTACACGGTTGCATAATGAGATGGATGCTAGAGAAACCTGTACAACTAATCGATGCAGCAATTGCGAAAAGGAGGGTCACAATAAAAGGAGATGTCCTGGATAAAAGAGCTTCTACGTAAACTATTTTTTGTAAAATTTTATATTGTTGTTTTTGCTTTTCCTTTTGTCTTTCTGCTCATGAAGTTAATTTAGATATTTATATTTTGCAGAGCTTTGAGTTAAAGAAGAGTTTCAATATATTGATTTCCCGGATAGAAGAGCTTCTAGATAAACGTCTTGTATTTTGTTTTTGTTTTTATTTTTCCTTGTCTTTCTGGTCATGAAGTAATCTATGTTTTCATTTCAATTTTGCAGGAATTAAGTTAAAGTAGTGGAAGATATCTCTTAACAAATTGTAGAAGCAAGTTTGAGCAATGTTTGGAACATACTGACAAAGCTAAATCTTTGTTTAGATGAGTACAAGGAATCAATTTATCAGCACTAAATCATGACCGTACAAATGATTACTTTGTTGTTTCTTTAAAGCCTATTTATGCTCTGCTGCTATCTATGTCTTTTTCTCATTTCACATCTATTTGGTTCCATTTTTTCAAGTTTTTCAAACAAACCTATCATTCCCTATTCAGACTTTTGAGAAACATAACGCTAGGATATATATTTGTTGGTACTGAGACGTAGTTCAGGTATAGAGGGGGGGGAATACACCTGAATACAAATTCGTTCTCAAACGCGAAGTCAGCTCTAGCTGGATTTGCTATTGAACTGAGTCCGATAGCCAAATATACTTCAGATCGCGTGGGCAAGAAAATCTTCTACTGAGTTCATCTCTACTGACTTGAGTCAGTCGTTCAGTATTAGAGTGTGTGCGGAAGTGTAGGCCATATTAAACGTCTCGATTAGAAAATCGGTTTTATGCTGAGTTTGATGAAATACAGTTTTAATGCAATATGAACAGTTAGAGAAAATAGTAAATCAACACAACAAATTTTTAAAGTGGTTCGAACACGCTGGGTCCTACGTCCACTGTCCTGACCAAAGCAGGATACTTGTTATATTTATACTGAGCAAGTCTCAGTGGTCTGTTCTCAAGACATATACAACTTGAAGCTTATACTGAGCAAGTTCTCAGTGATCTGTGCGCTGGACAGATTCTCTACTTATAGTCGTAGTGACTTTTACAAGGGTTTCAAACTTAAAGAGTTTGAGTCTTCTCCAACTAAGAGGAAGCTCTTACAATAAGAACAGTTTCACAAGGATGTGAACTTCCTCGAGGCTTTTAAGCTAAGGATATTACAATGAAGCTTGCTTAGATAAGAGAAGGGGAACAAATATAACTCTAAGTGATGAACTAAAGGGTTCTTCTATGAATGCTAGTTCTTCACTGGATTCTTCGTTGAGAGTGTTAAGAGTTTTGTGCGTAGATAGCTTGGGTTCCCGGTAGTGTCTCTGCATGAAGACTTCTCTTATATAGTCGTCGATGGTGAATAGATCCGTTGGAGGGAGGTCTAGCCACGTGTCGAAACGGCAAGGAAAATGGCTCCCTAATTTTGAACGTTGGTGAGTAGGTGCACTATAGAGATTCTCCACTTTTTCAGTCTGGGATCAACTTTTGTCAGAAAAGATAGGTCGTTGTCGGCTCCTTATTGGTCGAGGTAGATTGGTAGGTGAGACTTGTCAAACATCAAGGTTGACTTCCTCTGAATCCTCAGACCTTCAACTGAAGTGTCTTCCTACTGACGTTCTTCTGAGCACTCAATGCATGTGCACGAATTCCTGTGCAGATTCAGTTGGTGGTCGGCTGAACAACTGACTTCTTCGATCCTGAGTCCACCTGCTGAGTGCAAGATCTTCTACTGAAATCTGCAGCTACTGAACTGTAGCCTACTGACTGAGCTATTACAGATACAAAGGTACAATATTCAGCTAGGGGTTTTGGGATCTTCTAATCTATCAATTCATCTACTGAATCCTTATCCCAACAATTTCCCCCTATTTGATGATGCCAAAACCTATTACATCTTCTATCAAGAAATATGCTAAGGTTAGTAGCTATAGCTACTGAATAAAAGATCTATTACAAAGGAATGCTCCAGTCAACATATCAAAGCTGACTAAGATAATGAAAAGAAAGAATCAGAGCAATTACAAGTAAAAGAATATCAGAGCTGTCTTATGATATTAAGTAATGTATCAGAGCCAAGCTAAGAAACATAACAATTATGGAATGCTGAATGTATCAGAACTTATGGAAATTAATACAATTTACATAGTTATAGCATGCTGAAGTTATCAGGGATTCTACTGACAGGTATCAGAGCTATTAGAGCTAAAAAGAAAGTTCAACACATTCACACAATATCAGGGCTGATACAAATAATCAAAGTTCAGAGTAGATTATATTTCATAGTAGCTAATCATCAAAGGTAAATTCAGCAGTTATCAATCATGTCCCTATAATGCAGGTTCCCCCTAAGAAACAATTTCCCTCTATATCATATAAAAGAGCCCTTCCCCCTAAGTACTAACAAAGTATCAGAGAACAATAAAGTAAACACAAGTAATCAGTATGAAATAATTCTACGGCAAATAAGCACATAAGTAACATAGGGTCAGTTAGATAAATTTCTGATCACTTAGGTGATCAGTTGTGCTGAAAAGTAAATAAAGCCGTAAAGACAATGAGTAATTGTCAATGCCAAAAAGTGATATTGTCATATATGAATGAGAAATTACAGTACATGACTTTCTATCACTATGAAGCTAGACTAAGGAGAGAGAGGAGAGTTAGCTGGGCTTCTTCTTAAATTGCTGCATGCGGGCAAGGAAGTCAGCAGACTTCTTTTCCGGAAGCTCAAGGCCGTATCTTGCATAGACTCTGCTTCTCAGGACCTTGATCTCTTCCAAGTCTTCTTCATCATCTTTCTTCAGAGCTCTGCTGATAATGGCATCCTTAATTTCTTCATCGATCTCCTCCTTGCATAAATTATCTTGATGAGTCATCGGAGGAGGAAGAGTTCTGAACGGAGGAGCCTTCAGCACTTGACCAGTTTGGTCTACCAGAGTCTGAATTTCAGCTAGGAGAGATGGATTCGTAACAGTCAGAATGTCCTTAAAGTATGCATCAGCATCAGTAGAGTCTTCGTTTCCGACTTTCCATATGTAGAATCTCTTTATGAAATCCACCTTCAGCTTCTCCCACCGCTGATTGAGCTTGAGAGGTACCCAGTCGTCAGTCCTCTTGTATACAACTCTCTTCACATCACTAACTGGCTCTCTACTTCTGAAGTATCGGGAAGAGGTAGGAATGCTTCTATCTTTCACTGGCACCCTCTCCCTTGCTTCTTTCTCTTTTCTCAGCCTGAGGGCTATTAAGTCAGCTAGGCGGATCCTCTCTCTCGCCTCTCTGATCTGCCTTGCCTCAGCTGTTCTATCCATTGCCCTTTCACACGTGTCCCAAATTTCCTTTATCTCACGCTCTTGTTCTTTAGAAGGGACCGTGGATGGCACATGCTGTTATTCTGAGTCAGCAGGTGATTCAGATTTTGACTTAGATCCTGACGCGCCCTGCTTCTCAGACTTGGACTGTCCGGGTTTGGACTTTTGAGCTCTGGTTGCTGCTGCTAATTTTGATTGCCTGGGGATACTCGTCCGAGTGCGTGAAGGCGCAGGAGAACGAATCTGTACCCCTTTCTTTGCAACAGACTTCTTCTTGGCGTCTTGCTCAACTAATTCTCTCGCGAGCTTCTCATCATAAGCAATCTGCTCCTCGCGAGATTTGAATTTGAGCTTCTTCTCTTTGGGTGGGCTAGGGTAAGCTGGAGCCTTGCCCTTACCCTTATCAGCTTTCTTTGGAGCTGGAGGTGGCGAGTCCTCAACAGGCAAATTCTCCAAATAAGTGGTCACCTCAGCTACAGCTGAGTTAGTAGCTCCTTCAGCTAGCACTTCCCCCTGTGCTGCTGCTGAGCTAGGTTCGCCCTGCTGATTTTCTGCCTTAAGGAGGGATCGAAGTTGAGCTGATCTAGACTTTTCCCCCTTTTTGGCATCATCAATAAGCGTTGCTAAGGCGGTAACCTTCTTCGTTAGTGCATTCACTGAGTCCTTGACCGTAGTCATCTCAGAGGTAATGTCAGTCGTTGCGTCAGTATAAGACTCCCACCGTTGCTCATGCTCTTTGTTGATAGCTTTGAGTAGAGCCTCTTTGGATTTGTCGAACCGGGTGAGGTAGTCTTCAATAGCTATTGATGCACTTCTCTCGATCTCTTGGCATGATTTATGCTGCTGAGTCAGTGCTTTAGAAACACTGTCAGCCGTGAACGCATATCTCTCTTCCACTGCCGTCTTGACTTGACCTGTTACAGCCGCCACTTCTTCTGAGAAAGTTTTGGCCTACGATTGTGGTATGCTCTGGATTTGAGCAGTGAGGCCAGTCTTTTGTGCTGCAAGTGCCTTGGCGAGGATCTCTTCAGCATTAATAACATATGGTGTGCTGATCCTCTGCACTTCAGTGGTAAAGCTATTCAGCGTCTTCGTCTGTGCCTCTGTGAACTTGCTCCACTTCGTGTTCACATCATCGGCAAGGTTGCGATTCTTATGTGCCTGACGCTTGATCACCTTATTGATTGACTCCATAGAGAGTTCCTTAATTTCAGCAGCCTGGTATTGACGTTTTGGCTTAGGCTGAGTCGAGGAAGGAGTCTGAATGATCTGGCCTGATGTCGGAGGTGGGGGTGGCTGATCATTCTTGGGAGTTTTGCCTTCAGCAGATCCTCCCTGGTCTGCATCCTTAGGCGTTCCATCACGAGGGGGAGATGGAGGGGGAGACGGAGGAGGCTGTGTGGAGGAAGGCTCAGCTCCTTGCATCCTGTCATTGAGCAGCATGAGCATCACTGCCTTCAGATCCTCCATAGAAGCTATGTCAGATGGCTCCTCGTAGCCAATCTCCTCTTTCCAGCTTCTGCTCTTCTTCTAGCAGAGTGGACAAAGACATGAGTCTGATGGTCTCTTCTAGCAAATCCCACTCTAGAAATCATAGGCGTATTTGGACTCGAGCACGGAATGCTATGTCCACGAGATCAGCATGAGAACTGATCTCAGGAATCTCACCTGTGACTCATCAGCTGCCTTCAGTTGTGTGTTAAGCACTGAAGTCGGGAGGGAGGAAATCTCAGCTGCCTGAGTTTCAGCAGGGATCTCCAACTGAGTTTCCTCTGACAATACTCTCTTCACCTTCTCTCTCAGGGTCACATCATGCTGTCCTGACCCTGAGTCCTCAACTGAAATGGGTGAAGGAGGGACGAATGAAGTAGGCTTCTTCAGTGTCTTCTGTTTCTTCGCCTGAGTAGGGAGGGGATCCTTAGTGATTTCTAAGGGACACTTAGCCGGCAGTCCCTTCCCTATGGATTTCTCAGCTGAGGCTGAGTTCACAAACTTCTTCAGCCTCTGATCGAAGTAATAGGCGTCAGCAAGTGAAACTTTGTCTAGGAGGTAATCCTCTATCATGATCGATACCTTCGTCCCATGCAGAAGCTTCCCTTTCGGAATGAGCTTCATCCCTTCTTCAAAGTCAACAAACTTTTGTGACTGAGCCTTGAACTCGACTCTGAAGAATGCATTCCAGTTGATGGGCGCTGCATCGACTATGGCCATCATGATCTGAATGCGAATGTGGGACAGCTGATCATATGATCCCGCGGAGCTTGTCAAGATATGGTTAACAACGTATACCAAGCCCCTGTATTCTGGCAGCAGTTGACTTTTGGGAAAAGCAGCTTTGAATACACAGTCCTGCTGACCACTGAATCGGCACAGGTACTTGTCTATTTCAGACTCTTTATACCCGGCGATGGGTGTCCATTCGTCCTCCAACTCGAAGCTAACACGTAGACGTCTGGAAACGTCCATCTGCGTGGCCATGCCCTCCCACTGACTGAGACGGACCTCACACCTCGAGATGGCATTAGATATGTCATTCGAATCATCGTTCTTGCGGAAGTTCATGAAGAACTCCTCGACCTGGCGTGCAAGATGATGACGCAGAGAATAGGAGAGAATCGGTAGGAGGCCCGATCTCTCAAGAGCATCAAACACCGACGTCATGCATTCCACTCCACATGTCCTGACGGACAAAACGGGCTTAAAGAGCACCCGCTTCCCAGATATGATCTCCTCCATATCCTCTGGGATAGTTACGTCACTAATCGGAACGAACTGTGCCATTGTGAATAATTGAAATCTGCAAAAACAAGAATTAGCACTCGAAAATAGAGTGAGTTAGTAGCAGACTTAGTTCGAAGAAATTCTTACCGAAGAAAGTGTGCAAATGATGTAGTAGATGTCTATTGCAATTTTGTAAGCTAATGCAGTGCACAAGTCTTCGTTAATGGTGGATAAAAGTGAGGCGGTTTAGAGATGACAGCGTACATATATTCAGATTTGAATATGAGGCAGTTTTTAAGCATGCGGTTGAGATTAATTAGGTTTTAATAAGTGAGCGACTCAGATTGAATGTTATAATAGGTTATGATTACTGTGCCGCCTATAATCTCACCGACTTATCTCTATCGCCTAAATGGTAAGGTGAAATGACATGCATTTAATGCGCCAAGTCAGTTTTAATGAATGTCGTGAGTTAATGAAAACGACATACTCAGTGGAATACGATGAATATTAAAGGCGGGAAATAAATGCCATGACATGCTGAATCACCAAAAGCTGAATTTAATACTCATAACCTGTCAGCTGAACATAGTAGTCAGCTGATACCACGTTTTACGAATCTGAGTATTCAGCTGTACTGAAAGTAAGCTCCCCCTTACTCAGTACTTTCTGGACCATTTATTGAATCATATTAGTAGGATCCAAAAGACCTAGTTCTACTGAGAGATCGTTGAATCTGGTCTCAACTAGAGGTTTGGTCAGGATATCAGCTCTTTGCTTATTAGTGTGGATCTTCTCCATTCTGATATCCATTTCCTCGACATGATCTCTGATGAAGTGATAACGAATGTCCACGTGCTTGCACCTTGTATGTAGAACAGAATTCTGCGTGATTGCAATAAGCACTGGTACTGTCGCAGTAGATCGACACTTCATCTTGATGGATGTCGTAGTCTCTCAGCTGTTGTCGAAGCCACAGTATCTGTGCGCAACTGCTTCCGGCAGCCATATATTCAGCTTCAATAGTGGACATTGCTACTGAATGCTGTTTCTTTGAAAACCACGATATAAGCTTGGTACCGAGGAACTGATAAGTTCTTGAGGTTGACTTTCTTTCGATTCGGCAACCTGCATAGTCAACATTAGAGTAACCAGTTAGTTGAAGGTTATCATCAACTGGATATGATAATCCAACATCAGGTGTTCCCTTCAGGTAACGAAGAATTCTCTTCACTGAATCGATATGACTCTTCTTGGGATTCGCCTGAAATCTCGCGCATACACCTACAACATAAGTTATGTCAGGTCTGCTTGCTGTAAGATATAATAAAGAACCAATAATAGCACGGTAGTCAGTTGAGTTAACAGATACTCCCTCTTTGTTAAAATCAATCTTGAGGTTTGTGTTCATGGGTATCTTTACTGACTTGCTGGATTCGCAGCCGAACTTCTTGATGAGATCTCTTGTGTATTTGGCTTGATTAATGAATATTCCCTTCTTTGATTGTTTGACTTGAAGTCCATGGAAATAAGTCATCTCTCCCATCATCGACATTTAAAACTTTTCTTTCATCATCTGCTCGAATTTCTGACATATAGTCAGATTCCTTGATCCAAAGATGATGTGTCCACGTAGATCTGCACAAGTAAAATGTCTTCTCCTGACTTGATACTGAATAGGGTGCAATCCACTATTTTTTTCTGAAAACCTTTATGAAGTAGAAAGTCTTGCAGGGTATCGTACCAAGCCCTATGTGCTTGTTTTAACCCGTACAAAGCTTTCTTGAGTCTGTAAACCTGATGACCCTGCTGAAAGCCGGGCGGGTTGTTCAACATAGACTTCTTCTTTCAGTATGCCGTTCAGGAAAGTTGACTTCATATCCATTTGATATATTGTGAACCGCTGATGTATTGCATAACCTAGGAATAGACGAATAACTTCCAATATTGCGACTGGGGCGAATGTTTCGTCAAAATCTATTCCTTCCGATTGAAAATAACCTTTGGCAACGATTCGAGCTTTGTTCCTGACAATGACGTTGTTTTCATCGCGCTTGTTCTTGAAGACCCACTTCGTTCCTATGACGTGTTGGTGTCTAGGTCTGTCAACAAGCTCCCATATGTCGTTTCGAGTGAATTGATTAAGCTCTTCTTGCATGGCGGTGATCCAATCAGCATCATTCAGCGCATCCTCTGTTGTTTGAGGTTCTTCAGTCGACAAGAAGCATGAATATAAGGCACTTTCTCCTTGACAGAATTTGGATCTTGTCTTGACGCTAGCTGAAGGATCTCCAATGATAAGATCTGAAGAGTGAGCATCTAACCACGAGCGACGATATCTTGTTACTTCATCTGGAATTGATTCAGTACAAACAATATGAGTATTAGGAATTTCAGTAGTACTATTCTGTGTCTGAAGTAATTCAATAACAAGGGTTGGGTCTACTGAGTCACCAGGTTCAGGGCATTTAGCTCAGGAACATTAGTAGTTCCCCCTGAGTTGTTATTCTCAATAGAGGTCTCAGTTACCATATCGGTTTCCTTATCGACCAAAATTACCTGGGATTGATTCTGTTTGGCAGAATCAATCTCCCCAGCTACATTGCTTGTTGGATTCTGAATTTCATCATCTGAATCATTATCCCAACAATGCTGGATCTTTTCAGTGTTGTCTTTTAAGCTTAGATCCTGTAGCTTGCTTCTGACCTCTTGAGCTTCTGGCAGAGAGTTTGATTTCCTGAACTCAGAAATAAATTCATCAAATACAACATGTGAGCTTTCTTCCACGCAAAGGGTCCGGTAGTTAAAGACCCTAAAAGCTTTGCTGACCCTGGAGTATCCTAAGAAGACTCCTTGGTCTGACTTACTTTCAAAGACCTTTAACTATTCCTTTCCATTATTGTGGATAAAGCACGGACAACCAAAGATATGGAAATGCAAAATAGAAGGAATTCTTCCTTCCATAGTTCATAAGGCGTCTTTACGTGCATCTGAGTCAGTAGAGACCGGTTCTGAGTGTAGCAGGCAGTGTCAGTAGCTTCTGCCTAGAACTTCAATGGAAGACCTGAATCTGCAAGCAACGTCCTTGCTGCTTCTTTAAGCGTTCTGTTCTTTCTTTCAGTAAGTCCGTTCTGCTGAGGCGTACGTGTCGCTGAGATTTCGTGTTCAATGCCTTCAGCCTCACAGAAGTCTCTTACCATCGAGTTCAGAAACTTAGTCCCATGATCTGAGCGTATCCTTTGGATCTTGATATCTTTCTCGACGCTCAGCCGCTTCAGTAGTTTCGACAGCTCAATTTTGACGTCAGATTTGTTGGCGATGAATATCACCCAAGTATATCTTGGATAGTCATCGATGACTACAAGAGCATATTTCTGTCCTCTGATCATCACTGGATTGACTGGCCCAAATAAATCCATATGCAGAGTTGAAGGATTCCATTAGTAGAAGGTGACAGAATGGGCGGATTGCTTGACTTTCTTTGCTTCCCCTTCAAATATCTTTCACAGTTTTTATGTCTCTTGAATACTTCGTTGGACAGTCCTTTGACTTTAGCGTCACGTGCTAGCTTGTTCATTTTCTTGAAGTTCAGATGACTCAGTCGTCTATGCCATAGCCATGCTGTTTTGTTATCTGACCTCGTGCGTGCTAGTAGGCAAGCTTCAGGTTCGGCGGTATTCCATTCAGCATAATATATGTTCCTTTGCCGCGACCCCGATAACACAATTTTTCCTGTATATTTATCAAGAACATCACAAAAACTTGCGTCAAAAGTCACTTTATTAGAGTTATCATAGAATTGACTGACATAAAGGAGATTATGTTGAAGTCCTTCAACATAAGATAACCTAGGAACAATTGCAGTTCCTATTTTTAGTGTGCCGTATCCCCTTGTGTAGCCTTTGGAGTTGTCACCGAACTTAATTCTGGCTCCATCTTGCTGAACGTAGTCGGTCAATAGGCTCTTCTGATGTGTCATGTGTCTTGAGCATCCACTGTCGACAATCCAAGGGTCCTGTAGCACCTCAGCCTCTTCTCCGGCCATTAGACACGGTTCAACTTCTTCCGTCTCGATTGCCATGAATGCGGCATCATCGTCATACGATTCCATAAACAGTTGTTCATCGCTTGAGCAATCGGACAGCTCTCCAGCTATGTAGGCTTGCCTCTTCTTCACGAACTTGTCGCGTCGGGCTTGCCTTTCAACTGTTTCAGCTGCTGAGAGTTCAGGACATTCGTATTGATAATGTCCTGGCTTTTTGTAGTTGTAGCATACTGAGGTTCTGCCATCCCTCCTAGATGTTTTTTTTGTTCCACGGGGGCACCTTCAGTACTCCTGCAATCAGGTAGAGATTTAGATTCACTTTTCGTGCGATGATTACCTCTCTTACCTTGGTATTTTTGGGAAGACTTTTTCATCTTCCTTCTGAACATTTCCTTCTCCTTCTGGTATTTCACAGTGAGGAGAACATACTTCTCAGCCAAGTTGTCAACAGTAGGTATGTTCACTGAGCTTCCAGCTGACTGCCTTGTTGTTGAGGAACTTACTCCGGGAGTGCTAGCTGATGCCTTATAAGCATATCCATTAGCACTTCAGCTTCAACACCGGGTGTGTGTGGAATTTGAACTCCTCAGCTTTAAGTTATGAAAATATATAATTAGAAATAAAAGAATTCAAGTCAGATCTCCTCATACACGTAGCAAAAGAATGCCACTTGGGCCTTCTGAGAGCCCTTAGAATTTTTGTGTTGGTCTCCTTGTTGCTGGACATTTTCCCCAGTCCGTTGATGATGTTGATCTGATTTGTGAATCGAGCACTGAAATCATCTATGAACTCCCCATGAAGCATAGCGAATGCCTCGAGTTTCTGCAGCTCTAACTCTAGTTTGTTTTCTTTGATCTGTGGAGTTCCTTGGCTCAACACCATGAGAGCATCCCATAGCTCCTTTGCAGTCTTGCACTCATGTACTCTTCCGAGATAAGAGTCACTAAGTGTCATCAGTATAGCATTACGAGCAACTCGGTCGAGGTTGTGTAGTTTCTTCTCTTCAGGAGTGAAAAGGCTTTTGTCCTTTGCAACTTCCGATTCAGTTCTGGCACCTTCTGCTCCGTCTAATGCAAGTACGACTGAGTCGACCATTGGAACAATGGGGCCTTTCTCCAGGACGTCGGTCATGCTGTCGTGCAGCGAGCTCAAATGTGCCTCCATCCTTACGCGTCTTACCGCATAGTTTTCTGTTGAAAACATGGGCACCGTCCTAATCCCTGAAATATCAGCCATTGAAAGATAGGATATAGGATGCAATGAAGAGATGCAAGATGCAGTGGAAACGGGTTTTCTATGATCTTTGTTCGAGATAGACCAGTTTAAGAGAACAATGATCAGTTAAGAACACTAAGCTCTGATACCAATTGTTGGTCCTGAGACGTGGTTCAGGTGTGTGTGTGTGGGGGGGGGGGGGTGAATACACATGAATACAAGTTCGTTCTCAAACGCGAAGTCTGCTCTAGCTGAGTTTGTTACTGAACTGAGTCAGATAGCAAAATGTACTTCAGATCGCTTAGGCAAAAAAATGTTCTACTGAGTTCAGCTCTACTGACTTGAGTCAGTCGAACAATCGTTCAGTATTAGAGTGTGAGCCGAAGTATAGGCCCTATTAAACGTCTCGATTAGAAAATCAATTTTATGCTGAGTTTGATGAAATACAGTTTTAATGCAATATGAACAGTTAGAGAAAACAGTAAATCAACACAACAAATTTTTAGAGTGGTTCGAACACGCTGGGTCCTACGTCCACTGTCATGACCAAAGCAGGATACTTGTTATATTTATACTGAGCAAGTCTTAGTTGGTCTGTTCACTGGACAGACACAAACCTTGAAGTTTATACTGAGCAAGTTCTTAGTGATATGTGCACGAGACTTATTCTCTACCTATAGTCATAGTGACTTTTATAGGGGTTTCAAACTTTAAGGGTTTGAGTCTTCTCCAACTGAGAGGAAGTTCTTACAAATAAGAACAGTTTCACAAGGTTGTGAACTTCCTCGAGGTTTCTAAGCTAAGGGTATTACAATGAAGCTTGCTTAGATAAGAGAAGGGGAACAAATATAACTCTAAGTGATGAACTAAAAGGATTCTTCAATGGATATTAGTTCTTCACTGGATTCTACATTGAGAGTGTTAAGAGTTTGTGCGTAGATAGCTTGGATTCCCGGTTTCATCTCTGCATGGCGACTTCTCTTATTTATAGTAGTCGATGGTGAATAGATCCGTTGGAGGGAGGTCTAGCCACGTATCGAAACGACAAGGAAAACGACTCCTTTATTTTGAACGTTGGTGAGTTGGTGCACTGTAGAGATTCTCCTCTTTTTCAGTCTGGGAGCAGCTTTTGTCAGAGCTATAGGTCGCTGTCGGTTCCTTATTTGTCGAGGTAGATGGGTAGGTGAGACTTGTCAAACATTAAGGTTGACTTCCTCTGAATCCTCGGACCTTCAACTGAAGTGTCTTCCTACTGACGTTCTTCTGAGCATTCAATGTATGGGCACGAATTCCTGAGCATATTTAGCTGGTGAGGCTGTCCAACTGACTTCTTCGATCCTGAGTTCATCAGCTGAGTGCGAGGTCTTCTACTGAATCCTCAAGCTATTGAACTCTATCCTACTGAGTTCTAACAATTGAACTCGACTAGGCTATTACAGATACGAAGGTACAATATTCAGCTAGGGTTTTGGGATCTATCAAATCTATCAAATCTATCGATTCATCTAGTGAATCCTTATCCCACCAGTTATTGAAGGTACAACCATTTTCTAATTTTTAATTCTAGGTTTGCTAGTGTATAATCTTGCTCATGCCGTGTCCTTAATCAAAATTTTAAAATGAAGAAATTTGTTAATTAAGAGGATTGTGGAAGTACATAATTGGAAATCTAGTTTATCAATATACTGGAGAGATCAAATATTGTTGTTCCTGAGGTAAACGTTCAGGTGTAGAGGGGAGTGGGTGTGAATACACCTGAAAATAATTTCTCAACTTAAAACGCGAACAGTCCTTTTCAGGAGGATGCCGTACTGAACAAGTTCAGTAGACCAAAGAAGCAGTTCTGAATCGTGTGGCAGAGTGACTGACTTCACTGAGGCCTGCTAGCTGACTAAAGTCAGAATTTAGTACCGTTCAGCTGAAGTTCAGTATAGTGCGGAAATGTGTAGGCCCAAATTCAATTGAGTTAGAAAACGTTTTTGAGAAAACAGTTTCAGTATATTAGTGCAATCTGTTAAGCTTTGCTGAAACTCAGTTGAATGATTTTGAAAGATATTTTAGTATGAACAGTAATTAATGCAACAGTAAAAACACAGAACACTAGCAATTTTAAAGTGGTTCGGATCCAACAATCCTACGTCCACTATCCCGAAAAGATCAGGAGGCTATTTTATTATACTGAGTTAGTCTCAGTCGGTTTGTGAACTGGACAAACACTGGTCTTGAGATTTATACTAAGCAAGTCTCAGTTTACAAGATATCAAACTAAAGTGTTTGACAAACTCTCCAACTATGAAGGAGTCCTTTACAATAAGGATCTGTTCAAAGACGAACTCCTTCGTTCTAAGCAATAGATATAGTCTGCTGAGCTTAGGTTAGAGGGATAGGGAACAAGAAGGTGGCTTCTAGAGCGACGAACGATTAAGTATAGACTTGGGTTCGTATTCAGTCGCTTGGATACTAGAGGCTTTATGATCTGATTCAGCTTGGTTCTCTATGAGCAAGTATGTCGCCTTTCGCTGGAGATTACTCTATGAAGTTCTTGCGGAAAGCTGAAGTCGTTTATGAGTTGCTCGTGAATGCTCTTGTGTTCTTCGTTTTCTAGGTTTCGTTCGGTGAGCTTTAATTTGAAATCTTCCCTCTATTTATAGAGCAGAGACATGGATAGATCCATTGGAGACGACGATCCATGTGTCTCTCTCTTTTGGGTAGCTAACGGCTCTTTCAAAGTATGGTGGCAGAGTCCTTTCCCTCCATTTTTGGAAAGTTGTTGACTTGCAGCTTTAATCAGAAAGTAGATAGCTGGCCGCTCGTCATTGGTCGAGGCTGAAGAAAGTAGATGAGACAAAACAGACTTCAAGGTGGATCTAAAGCTGACTTCTCTATACCTCGTATGACTCTGCTGATTTGATTTAAGATATTCTGACAGTCAGAAGACTGTCTAGCCATTGCTGAGTCTGATCTATGTTCAGTAGCATACTCATCCTGAGTTCAGCTCTACTGAAGATCAACTCTGAGTTCAGTGAACTACTCCTGCTGAGTTCAGTTCCACTGACTCCTTTCAGTATATTGCTTCTGCTGAGTCGAGTACTACTGAGTCTTCTTCTTCTGGTACTGAGGCTGATAGTCTGCTGAAGAACCAGCGGACAGAACTGAGCGCCTGAACCATATGAAGAGTGTGTACTGAGTCTGAAAACACTCAGAGACAGAACAACCAATTACAACAGAATGGTTCATCAGTCAAAGTAGTGTTTTGGGATCTTCAAATCTACTGAGCACTAGGCTACTGAGTTATCTCCCAAAAATTTGTGGAGCTACTGAATCATCTCCCAACAAATATCGTCGTGGACGCATGACGATATATTCGCCTTTAATATGACTCTTTAAATGATAAAAGAGGACCATCAACGACGATCTATTAGAGATTGTCAAGATAGAAATAATTGGCCAAAGAGGAAATAAGTCATACAAGGTGAATTAAAAATCCCTATAAGGCCGGAAACATTTGGTCTTATAGTTCAAAAATCCGAAAAGTATATCCCCGAAGGATATGAATATGTCTTTGTTAAAAAAAGAAATAAAAAATTACGAGATATTGGGCAATACTAGTAACACAAGTTTTCTCTCAAAGATTGGGAATTAATGTTATACTCTCTCATAATAGACGCTATTATATTTTAGGGTTTGATTAATCTATTAAGTCACAAAGCTTCATATGCGCCTTATAGATATAGTAAATATCTATTTATAGATTCACTAGATAGTGACATATACTTGAAAATCCCTAAAAGATTTTACTTTCTTGAATCATGTAAGTAAAAAATATATTTTCAAGTAAACTGCAAAACGTTGTAAGAACAACGTGTATATCTTGAGAGAATGATACAAAAGTGAAGATATTTTCCCATATTTATATGTTTTCAAGAAGAGAACTGATAGCAAAGCAGTTTATATTGTTACTTGAATTTGATTAGTACTTCTGAAGAGTTTAATACTTGAAATATTACATGTATACTCCGTCAATATAACATTTATAAGGCCACTAATTGTGGACTATTTTATTGATTGATATGTTGATTCTATAATCCAACTCACATAATTGCCGACATTAGAGGGAGATATGAAATATGAAATATAGAATGCCACAAATATCTCGTTGGATTAATTATTTAGATTTACGCAGTATGAACTGAAAGTTCATCAAATTATATAGTGCGAAAGGAGTGACTAAAATCTCATATACCTATTATATATGCACCATGAAAGAACTGAAGTTCCTCATAGACAAAATAAGTCGATCGATGCTCTTTGACACCAGATGCGTGAGAGATTTGTTGGTGTTAAAGATAAAAAGTCTGCGGAATATAAAATTAGAACACATCACTCCAAATTCCCCCTGAAGAAGATATGTGAATCATTATGGACAAAAGTAACTGAGAAAATCAACTCATGCCTAAAGACGAAGTTAGAATTAAAAGACTTTTGTTGAACTAAGAATTGTCTTGACTTGCAGATCGAGCATCTCCTTGATGGAGTTATGTTAGTCGACCTACTTGAAAAAGGTCTTTAAAGAGATTTTATTGTATCGCATCCACAAAGCTACCTAATAGTTGCTTCAATCACTTAAAGTGGATGGACACTAATTTAGACCTATGGAAGATAACAAAGTTTTTTTAGGACCAGAAGTTTCTTGCTTATGTGCAATTGGAGAATTTAAAATGGTATTGATCATCCTTTGTTATCTTCAAGACAAACATGATATTGATATATTTATGAAAGTAATGATATATTGACATATTCTATGCTATTCTCTATTAGGATAATTAAACTTGTGTTGCATATAGTGTAGACCTTGAAAATAACCTTGAAGATTGTTATCTCGAGGAGGAGTGATAAATTATAAATAATTCTCAAGATGAGACTGACCTCTAAAGGTTAGATGGCCTTGAAGGTCAAATGGTTGTACTCTTTTTTCCTTTCTAAGTTTTTCCCAAAGGGTCTTCTTAGTTAATGTTTTTAACGAGACATCCAATGCAACACACGAATAAATGAGTCATTGAGATTGATTCACAAAAGATCCAATGCAACATATGATCTCCAAAAGAGTGGCGACATCAACATCTAGGAAATTCGCTCAAGTGAAAATCTAGCGATTTTTTTTACGAAGGCATTACCAACGTCAACATTCAAGAAGTTGGTACACAAGATCGATATGCGTCGACTCAAGGACCAACAATGACTATATTGAGGGGGAGAAGTTGTACTCTTTTTCCCTTGACTATTTTTATCCCAATGGGTTTTTCTGGCAAGGTTTTAACTAGACAATAGTTTCTTTTAGGCAATCAAGGGGGAGTGCTGTAAATATATTTAATATGAAGATATACCATATATAGTGATGACCATGTAAACCTTAAAAGCCCATGAAGCCATCTGTAATTCTATAAACGGATGTCTTTGATACTCATAATAATACATCTCAATCTCACTTTCTCTATTATTCTCATATTCCCTTTAGTTTACAATGACTAGTTTGAAAATTAAACTTAAAATAGTACTCCCTCCGTCCAATCTTTCTTGTCCTATTTCTTTCCGGCGCGGTACTTTAGGAAAGTTGTTAATTGTGTTAGGTGTGTGAGTCCCTCAATAATTCGGAGATAGATAAGCTTTCTCTCTCATTGCTTAATTTTAATACTTAAATCATTTGTAGTATAAATTTTGATTATTTCATTTTTCACATTTAATATTTTTGATTTTTTTTTCTCGACATTTTTGGAATTTTTGAACTGTTACAATTTTTTACAATGTACTCCAAATTTATCAAGGAACATCGAATATTCTTCGAACAAATTAATTTTTCAAATTTTAAGTTTACTCTATTAATTAATTGAATCAAAGATATCGAACAATTTTCTGAAGAAAAATCCATCTACAATTGCTAACGTGGTGAAGTGACTCACATGAACAAAAAAATTGAAGATGAAAATTTTTAATACAGTACAAGTCGGCTAATCAAAATTTTCAAATTCAAATTTGGTGCCAAATTGCTTTTAGAATTCCCTCCAACATGTACATCTATAAATAAAACTAATCCAAAACATCTCACCAAAACTTAAACTTATCAGAAAATGGGGAGAAAAGATTTCACTACAACTGAGAGAAACCAAATGGTGCAGTTTCTTCTTGAGAATATAAAGAAGGACATACTACCTTGAGGCAAGATAATCGAAGCCTCCTGCAAGTTTGGCTGCTGCTGGAAGACCATCGTCCGGTTGTGGTCTGAGGCAAAGGAACAACAAAGTCAGGGACAAGTTATACATATCGAGTCAAAGAAAAATTGCAAAACATCCAAGGTTCGTGCATATTGATCTCCCTTTGATCGAAAGTTGAGTGTTTTAAAATGGTCTGTTGGTCCTGAGATAAACGTTCAGGTGTAGAGGGGGGGGGGTGAATACACCTGAAAACTTTCTCAACTTAAAACGCAAACAGTCCTTTTCAGGAAGATGCCGTAGTGAACAGGTTCAGTAGACCAGATAAGCTATTTTGAATCGCGTGGCAGAGTGACTGACTTCACTGAGGCCTGCTAGCTAACTTAGGTCAGAATTCAGTACCGTTCAAAAGAAGTTCAGTAGAGTGCGGAAATGTGTAGGCCCAATTCAGTTGAGTTAGAAAACGTTTTTAGGAAAACTGTTTCAGTATATTAGTGCAGTCTTTTAAGCTTTGCTGAAACACAGTTGACCGATTTGAAAGATATTTTCAGTATGAACAATAATCAATGCAACAATAAACAAACCACACAGAACACAAGCAATTTTAAACTGGTTCGGATCCAACAATCCTACGTCCACTGTCCCGAAAGATCAGGAGGCTATTTTATTATACTGAGTTAGTCTCAGTCGGTTTGTGCAGTGGACAAACACTGGTCTTGAGATTTATACTGAGCAAGTCTCAATTTACAAGGTATCAAACTGAAGTGTTTGACAAACTCTCCAACTAAGAAGGTGTTCTTTACAATAAATAACAGTTCAGGGATGAACTCCTTCGATCTAAGCTATAGATATGGTCTGCTGAGCTTAGGTTAGAGGGAAGGGAACGAGAAAGTGGCTTCTAGAGCGACGAACGGTAAAGTATAAACTTTGGGTTCGTATTCAGTCGCTTGGATACTAGAGGCTTATAGTCTGATTCAGCTTGGTTCCCTTTGAGCAAGTATGTCGCCTTTCGCTTTGAATAGCTCTTTGAAGATCTTGCGGAAAACTTTAAGTCGATTCTGAGTTGCTCGTAATTGCTCGTGTGTTCTTGATTTCTAGGTGAGCTTCGATTTGAATTCTTCCCTCTATTTATAGATGAGAAGCATGGAAAGATCCGTTGGAGACGATGATCCATGTGTCTCTCTCTTTTGGGTAGCTAACGGCTCTTTCAAAGTATGGTGACAGAGTCCTTTCCCTCAATTTTCGGAAAGATGTAGACTTGCAGCTTTAGTCAGAAAGTAGACAGCTGGCTGCTCGCCATTGGTCTGAAGAAAGCAGGTGAGACAAACAGACTTCAAGATAGATCTGAAGTTGACTTCTCTATGCCTCGTATGACTCTGCTGATTTGACTTATAAGATCTCTAACAGTCAGGAGACTGTCTGGCCGTTGCTGAGTCTGATCTATGTTTAGTAGCATAGTCCTGCTGAGTCTAGCTCTCAGATCGAAGCTCGAGTTCGTGACTACCTGCGAGTTCGGTTCAACCGAGTCCTTTCGATATCTTTGCTCCCGCTGAGTCCAAAGACTACTGAGTCTTCTTCTCATGGTACTAAGGCTGATAGTCCATTGAAGAATCAATATATATAACTGAACGCCTGAACTATGTAGGAAGGATGTCTACTGAGTCTGAAACTCTCAGAGACAGAGACAAAACAAATACAACTGAATGGTTCATCATCAATCAAAGTAGGGTTTTGGGATCATTCAAATATACTGAGCACTAGGCTACTGAATCATCTCCCAACAATTTCCCCCTATTTGATGATGCCAAAACCTAACACTACAAACTGTCATAAACAAACTCTTTACAAATATTACAAGTAGAATTAGTGGAGTTGTTCTTCAAGTTCTATACTACTGAGGGAAGGGACATGGAAGAAATATTAGAACTTATACAGAAATCTAACAACAATTTCCTCCTTAATAAGCCTCATACAGTAAGTTCCCTTAAGCTTCTAAAGAAAATAGATCTATCAACTAAGCAAAAACAGACAGACACAAATATCGGCAGTGAGTGTGTAAGTCAGTAATCACTTAGGTGATTCTGAGTGTTAAGCATAAATAAACAAGGCCATGAGGACAATAAGATATTGTCGGGCCGAACAACAATGATGTTTTATAGATATGAGAATATTCAGTACAATACATCACATGCTATTCTAGAAAACAAAAACAAGATACAGAGAAGCTAACAATCTATCTTCTGAACTGCTGGATCCGTGCTTTGAAATATCTGGACTTCTCTTCAAGCAACGACAGTCCATACATTCTGAAAGTGTGTCTTCTGAGCTTCTGTATCTTCGGCACATCATTAGGATCAGCTTCATCAAGATTCAGAGCTATGACTGCACTGCTGACTTCTCCTTCTATGCCTTCAACGTGCAGTGATCCATCGAGCTTCTGTGGAGGGGGCAGAGGTCTAGGGACTGGAACTCTGACATCTATCTTCTCAGCTAAGGCTTTCTGGACTCTGACATATATTTCAGGGTCGCTCACCAGAAGCCATTCAGTAAAGGCTGTAGCTTTGTGCATGTCCGGCCAGTACCTCCAGATGAAATACCTCTTGATAAATTCTGCTTTGAGCGTTTCCCACCTCTGAGTCCGCTCCCATGGCATCCATGTGTCAATTCTAGGCCATCTGTGAATCTTGAGATCAGTAGGTTTCCTGCTTCTTCTGTATTTATACGGAATTTCAGCTTTGTTAGGTACCCTCTCTCTTGCCTCTTTCTCTGTCCTGAGTCTTAGTACTTCTAAGTCAGCAAGCCTGAGCCTCTCTCTGGCTTCGCTGATCTGTCTAGCTTCAGCACCTCTGTCTACATACATGTCCATCGCATCCCATATTTCTTTCAATTCCTGTTCTTGTGCTTTAGAGGGGACATACGACGGAACATGCTCTTCTTCTTCTTCTGACTCAGCAGGTGTTTGAGATTTTGACTTAGTTCCACCTTGTTGACCAGTCTGCTGCTGCTTCTACTGTTCCTTCTCTTTTTTCTTTATCAGCCTCATCGCCTATTTTCAGCTTCCTAGGGGGTGGCCTCGTTCCAGGCTTCCTTCCCCCTTGTACCTTGGTTTTGCCCTTAGCAGGAGCTTTCTTGGGCTTATTCGCAGCCTCTGCCTCAGCAATCTCCCTGGCGAGCTTCTCATCAGCTTCGATCTGAGCTCTCTCCTCAGGGCTTATGAATCTTTTAGTTCCTTTCTTCGGTGGGGTTGGGAGTTTCAGCACTTTCTTCCCCTTTCCTGCCACCAGAGGAGTCAGAGGAGTTTCCTCCTCATCAGAATCCTCCTTGATAAAGTCAGCAACTTCCTTGATAATTTCACTTGGATTCTGGGTTGCTGAGTCTTTAGGTCTTGAGCCGCTTGGGCCAGTCTCAGCAGGCTCTACATCTCCTGTTGTTGAGACACCCTGGGCCTGACCTGTGCCTTGGGGTTCAGTGGGAGCAGATTGGCGTCCAGGTGCTCCCCTAACTGATCTAGTTCCCCTTGGTGCCTTCAGTATTCTTTCCCTTTCCCCTTTTTAGCATCACCAACTGAGCCAAGGGTAGGTACCGGAACTTTCTTGTTCAGACCTTCATAAGCAGTGGCCAGCTGATCCAAAGCTGTCTGCAGTTTCTCGAGGCATTCATGGAGTTCATTCCTCTCTTCAGTGAGTTCATCTTCATATTTCTTATGGGAATACTCCACCACGGTCTGAATTGCTTGCAACTTATTATCCATCTTCTCTTCCAGAGCCTTCTGAATATTATGAAGTCTGAGTTCTGAGGCCTGACTCATTGAAGAGATGGATTCATCATGAGGCTGATTGGGCTGCTTTAAAATCTTCAAGAAGTTTCTTCTGAGCAGCTTCCATAAGTGCTTGTTGCTTCTCGAACTCGGCTCGCTGAGTGGATAGAGCATCTGTCAGTATAGTAGAGAAGTCCGAAGCTGGTGTGTTCTGAATTGAAGTGCGGAGCTCCTTCATCTCCTCAATCTGAGCCTGAGTCGATTGTTTCCACGTCTTGTGGATAGCCCTGGCCAAAAGTCGGTTATGAGCGCCTTGACTTCTGAGTGCCTTGGCCACAATCTTCGATCGTCGGGTATTAGGGCTGGGCGCTACCTCGAATGCGGACCCCAGCAGAAGCTGTATTGAGTCCGCGGCCTGAGAGGTACCAGCCGCTGACTATACTGGAGGGAGGATGCTGAGTGGGATTTCAGCAGTTGAGGGTGGGGCACCCTCCTCCTGTTGAGATCCCTCAACAGGCTTCTCAGGGCCTGAATCACGGGGCGGGTCCTGATCATTCAGCATGGCCAGCATAGCCGCCCTTAAGTATTCCATGAAGTAGAGATCCGCAGGCTCTGAATAACCTATCTTCTCGCGGATTAGGAGCTCCTCTTCGTGTAGCTGTTCACAAGAATGGTGTTGGATCAATCTGTTAAGGGTTGACCATTTCTGGAATCTGATCAGCATATGAAGCCTGGCCTGCCTGGCGAGAGTGACCAAGTCAGAATGACTCGATATCTCAGGAATGGCCTCTGAGACTTCTCGGGAGGCTCTGGTTCGAAGAGCTAAAGCCTCCATCCCGATTGTCTCGGCTTCAGAAGCGGTCTCCGAATCTTCAACTTCTATTGGAGTCATCTCTTTCTCAGCAGATGGGATGCTGCTGAGAGGTGGAATATCTAGTGGGGTCTGAGTAGTAGGAGTAGCAGGCTCAGCATCGGACCCCTGTTCCACTGTCTGTCCCTTGTCAGCTGATGTAGTCTTCTTCGCTGAGACAGTTTTCTCAAAAGAGTCTCCCTCATCTCGCAGTCTGAACGGAGGGACGACTACTGCCTTAGAGACCGTCTTTTACTTCTTTGACGGTGTCTTCTGAGCAGTCTTGGGAGGAGACCTCTTCTAGGTTGGAGTAGAAGACTTCTTAGTTCCTTTCTTGGGCTCAGCTCGCCTTGATCCAATTTGCTGAAAGGCTGCTGCCCTGCTTCTTTGAAACCTGACCTTCTTAGGGTTGAAGTACCCCTTGTCAGCATAGACATGGTGGTCAGCACCACAGAAGTCTTCGATCATCACTGTCAGCTCCATCCCATAAAGAAGCTTCCCTTTGACAGTGAGACAGTTTGAGGCTCTATCAAACTTCGCAGCCTGGGTCATGAACTCTTTCAGAAAGAATTATGTCCAGTTGACTTGGGCTCTGTCATAGATCGCCATCATCATTTGCAGTTTGGGTCTGGACACCTGATCGAATGACCCTGCCTGGCTAATCAAGATCTGTGTGACTATATACACCAGCGCTCTATACTTAGGCAGCATAGCATTCTTCGGAAAGGCAGCCCTGAATGAGGTGGGCTCACCACAGAAGATTTCTAGGTACTCGTCCAAAAGGTCATCCTTATATCCACTAATGCTGATCCTGGTAATGGGCAGCTGAAAACTTCGCTGAAGAGCTTCTCGGATATACATCTATTTGATCTCGGAGTCAGCACGGAGGGGGTGTATGACATGATGAATGATGAACTGACCCCTAATATCTCCGTTTATGGATTCAGAATTCAGGTATAATTCTCTGTCTCAGAAGGAAGAAGGCTAGCTTCCTTGAGAGAAAACCTTCCAAACCTGACGCCCTCAATGCCTCAAAGATCTCCTCCATAAAGTCCAACTCCCAGGCGTCAAATTCCATGATTGGCTCGCACCAAACAAGGTCCTTTTCCAGAATCTCCACGATATTGGCTGGAACAGTTACTGTAACGTTCTTCGCTGCCATGACTTTGATCCGTATGATAAGATATTCAGTATCGAAAAAATATTACACAAAAAAATATGTGATACTGAATATGCAAGAAGTTTACCTAAGTAATTTCTGAGAGGTTGTAAGAGCAGTTTGCAAATAGCAGATTAAATCTCAGAAAATTTTAGGGTTCGAAAGTTGCAGAGCGAAAATGGCGGTTTTTCTATCTTTGAACGTGTTTTATATGATCAAGAAGATGAACAGTTTTTCATCCACGGTTCAGTTTGAATCCCGCTTTATGAGATGGACGGCTAAGATTTAATGTTATAAAATAGGTATTGATCAAAATAGCCGCCTAAGTCAAATTGCAGTTGTATATAGCCAAAGAAGTAACTTGATTAGACATGCATTTAATGCGCCGCAGTGTTCAGCATACTTAGCATAGAATATCTTGTATTAAATGTAAACCGTTATGTTAAATGACATTTTCTAAGACATTGAATACGAAGCTGAATCTGAATCATTAATGCATAAAATATTTCATTGGCTACTGAGTATAGATACGCAAACCTGTCAGCTGAACATCGTAGTCAGCTGGTACCTCGTGTAGATGGTTTCTAAATCTCCATGTACTGAATGAGTCCAGTACTGAGAGTGAACATTCCCCCTTGCTGAATGCTCCTCTCTTGAATCCACTTACTGATTGGAAGTCAGTAGGGTCCAGCAGACCTAGCTCTACTGAAAGTTCTCTGAATCTTGCTTCAGCTAGAGGCTTGGTCAGAATATCGGCCCTTTGATGGTCAGTATTGATCTTCTCCATCCTGATATCCTTCTTTTCGACATGATCACGAATGAAGTGGTGCCTGATGTCCACGTGCTTGCACCTAGTATGAAGTACAGGGTTTTGAGTGATTGCAAATTCACTGGAGCTGTCGCAGAAGATCGGTACGATGGTACTTCGTTCTGAATGACGTCATAGTCACGTAGCTGCTGTCTCATCCAAAGGATTTGGGCGTAGCAACTTCCTGCAGCCATGTATTCAGCTTCAGTAGATGACATCGCTACTGAATGCTGTTTCTTTGAAAACCATGAGATCAGCTTACTGCCAAGGAACTGACAAGTTCCAGAAGTTAACTTTTGGTCAATCGTACATCCTGCATAGTCAGCATCAGAATAACCAGTTTGTTTAATATTATCATCTGCTGGATACCGTGAACCCATGTCAGGTGTTCCTCTAAGATAGTGGATAATCTTCTTTGTTGAGTCTATATGGCTCTACATAGGATTCGCCTGAAATCGAGTGTAGACACCTACAACATAAGTTATGTCAGGTCGAGTAACAGTTAGATATAATAATGAACCAATAATAGCACGAAATTCAGTATGGTCTACTGATACTCCCTCCTTATCAAGATCGATTTTCATATTCGTGTTCATCGGGATCTTGATTGGTTTGCCGAATGTGCAATCGAATTTCTTGATGAGGTCTCGAGTGTATTTGCCTTGATTGATGAATGTTCCCTTCTCAGATTGTTTGACTTGAAAACCGAGGAAATAATTCAACTCTCCAATCATTGACATCTCGAACTTATCCTTCATCATTTTCTCAAACAGCTGACACATGATGACGTTCTTTGAACCGAATATAATGTCATCTACGTAGATCTGCACAAGTAATATGTCGTCGTCCAGTCGAATGCTGAATAATGTGCGGTCTACTATGCCCTTCTCAAAACCTTTTTGAAGAAGAAACTCAGATATGGTATCGTACCAAGCCCTGGGTGCTTGTTGTAACCCATACAGAGCCTTTCTTAGTCTATAAACCTGATGTCCCTGTTGAACGCCGGGAGGCTATTTTACATAGACCTCTTCTTTCAGCACACCGTTCAGGAACGCAAACTTCACATCCATTTGATAAACTCTGAAGCGTTGATGTGTTGCGTAGGCTAGGAATAGTCTGATTGCCTCCAATCTTGCAACTGGAGCGAAAGTTTCATCGAAATCTATCCCTTCGGCTTGACAGTAGCCTTTTGCCACGAGTCTAGCTTTGTTCCTTACTACGACGTTGTTTTCATCTCGCTTGTTCTTGAAGACCCATTTAGTTCCGATCACATGTTGATGTCGGGGTCTGTCAACAAGCTCCCATACTTCGTTTCTCGTGAACTGGTTCAGCTCCTCCTGCATAGCTATGATCCAACCAGCATCTTTAAGTGTGTCCTCAACTGACTGAGGTTCTTCAGTAGACAAGAAGAAAGAATATAATGCGCTTTCTCCCGGACAGAATCTGGATCTTGTCTTTACACTAGTTGAAGGATCTCCAATAATTAAGTCAGAAGTGTGAGCGTCCAGCCACGATCGACGATGTTTCAACTCTTCATCTGAAATTTGTTCAACACAGATAGTAGGTGAATTAGGCATTTTAGTTGTACTATTCTGAGATTGAAGTAATTCAGTTATGATAGTTGGGTCTACTGAGTCACCAGGTTCAGGGGCATTCAGCTCTGGAACTTCAATTGTTCCCCCTGAATTATTATCCTCAGTAGAGGTCTCAGTTACAACTTGGGTTTCTTCATCGACCTGAGTTACCTAGGATTGACTCTGTTCAGTAGAGTCAATCTGTTCAGCTACTTCTGCTGCTGGCTTAGATTCAATAGTCTTATCTTCAATTTCCTCTTCTGAATCATCATCCCAACATAGCTGGATCTTTTCAGCTTTATCTTTTAGGCTTAGATCCTGTAGCTGCTTACTGATGTCCTCAGATTCTGATTTTGAGTTTCTGCTCCTGTCTTCAGTAGCAAACTCATTAAAAAGAATATAATGCGCTTTCTCCCTGACAGAATCTGGATCTTGTCTTTACACTAGTTGAAGGATCTCCAATAATTAAGTCAGAAGTGTGAGCGTCCAGCCACGATCGACGATGTTTCAACTCTTCATCTGAAATTTGTTCAACACAGATAGTAGGTGAATTAGGCATTTTAGTTGTACTATTCTGAGATTGAAGTAATTCAGTTATGATAGTTGGGTCTACTGAGTCACCAGGTTCAGGGGCATTCACCTCTGGAACTTCAATTGTTCCCCCTGAATTATTATCCTCAGTAGAGGTCTCAGTTACAACTTGGGTTTCTTCATCGACCTGAGTTACCTAGGATTGACTCTGTTCAGTAGAGTCAATCTGTTCAGCTACTTCTGCTGCTGGCTTAGATTCAATAGTCTTATCTTCAATCTCCTCTTCTGAATCATCATCCCAACATAGCTGGATCTTTTCAGCTTTATCTTTTAGGCTTAGATCCTGTAGCTGCTTACTGATGTCCTCAGATTCTGATTTTGAGTTTCTGCTCCTGTCTTCAGTAGCAAACTCATTAAAAACAACATGAGGGCTTTCGTCCACACAAATGGTCCGGTAGTTAAAAACTCTGAAGGCTTTGCTGACCCGGGAGTATCCTAAGAAGAATCCCTGGTTTGACTTGCTATCAAAAGTCTTTAACTTGTCCTTTTTCGTTATTGTGGATAAAGCACGAACACCCAAAGATATGGAAATAAGATAAGAAAGGCTTCATGCCATTCCATAATTCATATGGTGTCTTCTGATGTTGCTTAGTCAGTAGAGATTTGTTCGGAGTGTAACATGCAATGTCAGTTGCTTTGCCCAGAATTTGGTTGGGAACCCTGAGTGTGCGGGCAGGGTTCTTGCTGCTTCTTTGAGTGTTCTGATCTTCTTTTCAGCAACCCCATTTTGTGGAGGCGTCTGCGCGGCAGATGTCTCATACTCTATGCCTTCAGCTTTGTAGAACTCGTCCACCATCGAATTCAGGAACTCAGTTTCTCTGTCTGAACGTATCTTTATAATTTTGGTGTTCTTCCCGACACTGAGCTTTTTCAGAAGCGTAGGCAACTCTATTTTTACGTCAGACATGTTGGCAATAAATATGACCCATGTGTAGCACGAGTAGTCATCAATGACCACTAAAGCATACTTCTTGCCTCTGATCATCACTGGAGAGACTGGACCGAATAAATCCATATGTAGCAGCTGAAGGATTCCTTCAGTGGAAGGCGATGGAACAGGCGGATTTTGCTTTCCCTTCAGACATGCTTCACACTGAGTGTCTTTGCTGAATACTTCATTCGGCAGTCCTCTTGCTAGTGCGTTTCTAGCTACCTTGTTGAGCGTCTTGAAGTTGAGATGGCTGAGTCTTCTGTGCTAGAGCCACCCTGTTCTGTTATCATTCTTCGCTAACAAGCAAGCTTCAGGTTCAGCTAAGTTCCAATCAACTACATAGATATTCTTTTTGTGCGAACCTGATAACACAGTTTTCCCTGTAGATTTATCAATGACATCACAGAAACCAGCGTAAAAAATCACTCTATTCAAGTTATCACAAAATTGACTAACAGAGAGAAGATTATGGTGAAGTCCTTCAACATATGATACTCTTGGAACTGTGGTGGTTCCAATGCTGAGTGTTCCATAGCTTCTGGTATAGCCTTTTACATTGTCTCCAAATTCGATTCTGGGTCCTTCTTCAGTAGTATAATTCTTCAGTAGGTCCTTCTGGTATGTCATATATCTTGAGCATCCGTTGTCCACATACCAAGGGTCCTTGTGCACCTCTAAAACAGAATTATATTCAGGTACCCTTTATTTTTGATTTTGGTCCTTAGATGTTAGTTTTGGATACCCAAATCTGTCTCACGACCGTTGTGGTCTCAGACTGTTTCTTTCCACTCTGATCAACATATTTGACCACTGGACTGGTAGATGCTGACTTCTGAGGCTTTACTGATTCAGGAGTCCTGATCTTCTGAGTTGGTAGACTGCTGACCTTAGCCTTCTGAACGACTTTCTTCTTCCTTTTCTGACTTCTGGATCCTCTTCTGACTATAGGATCCTAATAATATGACCCATACTGAGGTAGATGTGTCAGCTGCGGAGGTCCATACTGATCAGCCCACTTAACTTTGCTAATTCCCCATTGACTGAGCTGGGGTGATTTTGAGCTAATCTTCTTGTCAGAATGTTGATAGCTAGGATGAGGTGCCTTCATCTTCTGTTTGTTCTTTGCTAGGGGGTTCAGGATCTCAGCATTCATAGTCTCCCCTTGAACAAATCTATCAGCTAGCCGGTTCTATGAGCGTACGGGGGCAGATGAGGAGGCTCCATGACTGAATCCAAGTCCCTCCTTGCAGTGCTTAGGCTTGTTTCTGGCTAGCATTGCCACAAGCTTCTTTTCAGCGCCCATGTACCGCTCTGTCATCAAATTCCTCCAGACATCATCACTCTTCTTAAGTATTTCATGCTCGGTCTGAAATCCTGACAACTCTTGCTTGAGTAGACTCAGTTATGCTGAGACTTGGTCATCAGAGATTTAATCTCCTCTCTGAGTCTCAACACAAGTCCTTCTGACTCAGTAGAAACCTGACTCTCATGACAGGGTATCTAATTCCTGAAGAGTCTTACTGAGCTGCATGCTCATCTGAATCTGCACGTCTAATAGTTATTCATACGCGATCGAGATATCCAGATTCTCTTCTGCACCTGAAATAGTGTTGTGTGTGCAGTGTCAAGAGGAGTTAAATGGAGCGTGAGAGTTTAACTCATCCTCTTCTCCTGTCATGAGACACTTTTCAGCATCGTCTCCAAGCTCTACGGCCATAAATGCCGATTCATCATCTGACGAATCCATGAAGGAGTCAACTTCATCTGAGTCGTCTGAGAGTTCACCGACAATGTATGCTTGACGCTTCTTGATGAACTTCTCCCTTCGAGCTTTACGTGCTGCTCCCTCATCTGTACTGAGCTTAGGACAGTCAATATGGTAGTGTCCTGGCTTCTTGCAGTTGTAACAGGTGGTGACTCAATCTTCTTTGCTCTCACTGTCTTTCGACTGAGCTGAGTCCTCCTGTTTCCTGCAATCAGAAGTACGTGATTCAGGAGTGCGCTTGGGTGTATATTCTGACTTACCCTTTGAGTCTCTGACGACTCTAGAGAGTTTTCTGCGCCTCTCTCCTTCTCCTTCTCCTTCTGATACTTCACTGTTGGGAGAAGATTCAGTCTTCTCACAATCATTTAAGACATAACTCAGTAGCCCTGTGCTCTGAACACTTGCTGAAGATTTGAAGATCCCAAAATCCTATCTTGGTTGATGAACAGTTCAGTTGTAACCTGTTTTGTTTTGTCTCTGAGGTTTCAGACTCAGTAGACACTCTGCATCAGGTTCAGGCGCTCAGTAGATTACCTGCCTCGCATGACAGTAAAAAACTCGGTGATCTTGGACTCGGCGAGAGCAAGATATGCGAAAGGAGTCAGTGGAACTGAACTCAGCAGGAGTAGTTCACTGAACTCAGAACTGATCTTCAGTAGAGCCGACTCAGTAGGAGCATGCTACTGAATAGAGATCAGACTCAGCAACGGCTGGACAGTCTTCTGACTGTCAGGTTCTCTAAAAAGTCAAATCAGCAGAGTCAATACGAGGAAGAGAGAAGTTAGCTTCAGATCTCCTTGAAGTCTGTTCTATCTCACCAACTTTCCTGAACCTCGACCAGTGACAAGCAGCCACCTGTCCTATATCTGTTAAAGCTGCAAGTCAACAACTTTCCAGAAATGGAGGGAAAGGACACTGCAACCATACTTTGAAAGAGCCGTTAGCTACCCAAAAGAGAGAGACAAAGGATCCTCGTCTCCAACGGATCTATCCTAATCTCGTCTCTATAAATAGAGGGATAAAATCAAATTGAAGCTCACCCTTCGTACACGAGAAAACGAGTGAACCAACGAGCATACACAAGCGAACTCAGAGCATTAAAAGAGAAACTCATAAATGTCCTAAGTCTTCCGCATGTAGTTTGAAGAAGCAATCTCCGGCAAAAGACTACATATCTGCTCATAGGGAACCAAGCTAAATCAGAATTATACAGCATCTAATATCTAAGCGACTGAACACGAACCCAAAGTTTATACTTAGCCGTTCGTCGCTCTAGAAGCTACTTTCTCGTTCCCTATCCCTCTAACCTAAGCTCAGTTGTTCATATCTATAGCTTAGACAAAGGAGTTCATAGTCGAACTGATCCTTATTGTAAAGGACTCCTTCACTGTTGGAGAGTTTTTCAAATACTTAGTTTGATACCCTGTAAACTGAGACTTGCTCAGTATAAATCTCAAGACCATCATTTTTCCAGTGTACAAACTGACTGAGACTATCTCAGCGTAATACATAGCCTCCTGATCTTTCGGGACAGTGGACGTAGGATTGTTGGATCCAAACCACTTTAAAAATTGCCTGTGTTCTGTGTTCATTATTTACTGTTGCATTGATTTACTATGCATACTGAAAATATCTTTAAAATCATTCAAATGAGTTTCAGCAAGCTTAATCGACTGCACTATTATACTGAAACTATTTTGATAAAAACGTTTTCTTAACTCAACTGAATTTGGGCCTACACATTTCCGCACTACTGAACTTTATCTGAACGGTACTGAATTCAGACTCTAGTCAGCTAGCAGGCCTCAGTAAAGTCAGTCACTCTGCCACACGATTCAGAACAGCTTATCTGGTCTGCTGAACTCGTTCAGTATGACACTCTCCTGAAAAGGACTGTTCCCGTTTTAAGTTGAGAAATCGGTTTTCAAGTGTATTCACCCCCCCCTCTACACCTGAACGTTACTCTCGGGACCAACAATTGGTATCAGAGCGGGAGTTCTCTAAGACTCTTGTTATTCTGAAACTGGCCTACTTGAACGGATCTGGAAAACGATTTCATTGCATATCATTCTTCATTCATATCATTATTCACTATGTCTGATATATCAGGAATCAGAATGGTACCCATGTTCTCAGTAGAGAACTATGGAGTATGGTGGGTCAGAATGGAGGCACATCTGACCTCCCTCCACGATAGCGTGACAGAGGTTCTAGAGTACGGACCTATCGTTCCAAGGGTCGATAGCATCGTAGCTCAGGACCTAACACAAGGAGTAGAAATTGTGACCGGGAAGAAGATACCCAAAGACAGAAGTCTCTTCACCCGTGAGGAGAAGAAGCTTCACAACTTAGACCGCGTCGCTAGAAATGCCATATTGACCACTCTGAGCGATTCTTATCTCGGAAGAGTTCAGGACTGCAAGTCCGCGAAAGAACTCTGGGATGCTCTAGCACTACTGAGTTGGGGGACTCAGAAGATCAAAGCAAACAAACTCGCACTGGAACTTCAGAAGCTGGAGAGATTGTCCCTCATGCCTGGTGACTCCATTGAAGATCTCAACGTCAGATTCACGGATCTGATGAACTCTATCAACGGGCTGGGAAAGAGATTCTCCAACCGAGAGATGAATCTCAAAATTTTGAGGGCACTGCCAGACGGTCACTGGACTCCCTTTGCTACTTTATTACGTCATTCTTATTTAGATATTGTTACTCCTGACCATATCTTTTCAAAACTTAAAGCTGAGGAGTTCGAGTTTGGCTTACCTCAAAGGAAGCAGCGAGCTGAAGCTGACACCCAAGTCGACCATGCCTTTAAAACATTAGTCAGCACAACAGCTATGGCGTTTAGCAAGGCTGAACCTTCACTCAATGACATACAACAAGGAAACTTAGCCAAGAAGTACGCACTTCTTGCCGTGAAGTATCAGAAGGAGAAGGAGAGGTGCATGAAGCTCTCAAGAGTCGTCAGAGATTCTAAGGGTAAGAATGAATATACACCTAAACGCACTCCTGACTCGCATACTTCTGAATGCAGAAATCAGGAAGACTCAGCTCAGTCAAAAGACAGTGAAAGCAACGAAGAAAGAGTCACAACCTGCTATAACTGCAAGAAGCCAGGACACTATCAGTATGACTGTGCTGAGCTCAACACTACTGAAAGAGCAGCACGCAAAGCTCAAAGGGAGAAGTTCATCAAGAAGCGACAATCATATATTGCTGGTGAACTCTCTGACGACTCAGATGAAGTCGACTCCTTCATGGATTCATCAGATGATGAAGCAACTTTCATGGCCATAGAGCTTGAAGCTGAAGAAGACGCTGAAAAGTGTCTCATGGCAGGAGAAGAGGATGAGGTAAACTCTCATGCACCATTCAATTCCTCTTCACACTGCACACACGATACTATTTCAGGTGCAGATGAGAATCTGGACGTCGCGATTGCATACGAAGAACTACTCGAAGAGCAGATTCAGATGAGTCTGCAGCTCAGTAAGACTCTTTAGGAGTTGAATACCTTGAAAGTGGAGAATCAGAGACTTTCTCAGGAGAGTCAGGTTGCTACTGAATAAGAAGGACTTGTGTTGAGACTCAGGGAGGAGATAAACTCTCTGATGGCCAAGTCTCAGCATCAAGAAGATCAGATCTCCTGACCAATGACTTGACTTAGAAAGATACTGAACTGAGTCTACTAAAGCAAGAGTTGTCAGGTGTTCAAACCGAGCATGAATTGCTGAAGAAAAGTGATGATGTCTGGAGGAACCTGATGACAGAGCGATATATGGGCGCTGAAAAGAAGCTTGAAGCTATGCTAGCAAGCAACAAGCCCAAGCATTGTAAGGAGGGACTTGGATTCAGCCATGGAGCCTCCTTATATGCCCCCGTACACTCAGAAAATCGGCTAGCTGATAGGTTTGTTCAAGGGGAGACCATCAATGCAGAGATACTGAACCCCCTAGCTAAGAACAAACAAAATATGAAGGCACCTCATCCCAGTTATCAGCATTCTGACAAGAAGATCAGTACCAAATCACCCCAGTTCAGTCAAGGGGGAACCAACAAAGCAAAATAGGCTGATCAGTATGGACCTCCGCAGCTAACTCATCCAGCTCAGTATGGGTCTACTATGATCCCATAGTCAGAAGAGGATCCAAAAGTCAAAAGAAGAAGAAGAAAGCCGTACAAAAGGCAAAGTTCAGCAGTCCACCTACTCAGAAGATCAGGACCCGTGAACCTGTAAAACCTCAGAAGTCAGCATCGACCAGTCCAGTGGTCAAATATGTTGATAAAAGTGGAAAGAAACTGTCTGAGACCACCAGGGTCGTAAGACAGATTTGGGTTTCCAAAACTAACATCTAAGGACCCAAAATAAAAAATAAAGTGTACCTAAATATAATTCTGTCTTGCAGGTGCACAAGGACCTGCAGATCGGACAATATAACCTTTGCTGATAAGCAGTACTTCAACCAGAAGAAGGTCCGGTTCCAGAACAGGGTAGTGGCCCTTTAGCAGATAGGATCAGGGCCCGCTGATCCTAAGTCCGGAACTCAGAAGACCTCTACACCCACCAAGAAGAGGTCCTCTCCGAATCTACTCCGAAAACCCCGACCAAGAGGCTGAAGAAAGTCAGTGAGGCCGTGCAGGAGGCAGAGCCAGAGGCAGTAGTTGCTGAGCCTCCTCTATAATTGAGGGATGAGTCTGAGTCATCCGAGAAGACACCAACAGTGGAGAAGGCAGTCTCCACTGAGCGTGATCAAACAGTGGACCAAGGGGTCCAAGCAGAATCCGTACAAATACTGGACAGCCCCTTGGATGTTCCACCACTTAGCAGCATACCATCTGCTGAGAAGCAGCCGTCTCTAATAGATGTAGAAGACTCGGAGACAGCTTCAGAGTCAGAATCGATCGGGATTGAGGCCTCAGTTCTCAAATCACGAGCCTCCCGAGAGATTGATGAACGGATCCCTCAGATAGCCGGCCACAGTGATTTGGTCACATTAGCAAGGCAGGCTAAGCTCCACATGCTGATCCGGTTCCAGGAGTGGCACATTATGAAGTGCGTCATCATTCACCACTCCTGCGAACAACTCCATGAGGAGGAGCTGATCATAAGGGCCAAGCATCTGAGCGTCAAAGGAAAACTACTGTATGGTCTGAAGCTTTCCGTGATGATAGAAGATTTCTGCAGATCGGACAATATAACCTTTGCTGATAAGCAGTACTTCAACCAGAAGAAGGTCCGGTTCCAGAACAGGGTAGTGGCCCTTTAGCAGATAGGATCAGGGCCCGTTGATCCTAAGTCCGGAACTCAGAAGACCTCTACACCCACCAAGAAGAGGTCCTCTCCGAATCTACTTCGAAAACCCCGACCAAGAGGCTGAAGAAAGTTAGTGAGGTCGTGCAGGAGGCAAAGCCAGAGGCAGTAGTTGCTGAGCCTCCTCTATAATTGAGGGATGAGTCTGAGTCATCCGAGAAGACACCATCAGTGGAGAAGGCAGTCTCCACTGAGCGTGATCAAACAGTGGACCAAGGGGTCCAAGCAGAATCCGTACAAATACTGGACAGCCCCTTGGATGTTCCACCACTTAGCAGCATACCATCTGCTGAGAAGCAGCCGTCTCTAATAGATGTAGAAGACTCGGAGACAGCTTCAGAGTTAGAATCGATCGGGATTGAGGCCCCAGTTCTCAAATCACGAGCCTCCCGAGAGATTGATGAACGGATCCCTCAGATAGCCGGCCACAGTGATTTGGTCACATTAGCAAGGCAGGCTAGGCTCCACATGCTGATCCGGTTCCAGGAGTGGCACATTCTGAAGTGCCTCATCATTCACCACTCCTGCGAACAGCTCCTTGAGGAGGAGCTGATCATAAGGGGCAAGATTGGCTACTCAGAGCTATCCGACCTTGGTACCCTTGAAGATCTGAGGGCTGCGATGCTCGCCATGCTGAACGACAGACAACCCGTCTCAGCATCAGCACCCTCAGATGGGTCTGACCCCGATGGTCAGGACCCACCCCGTGATTCAGGCCCTGAGAAGCCTGATGAGGGATCTCAACTGGACAAGGATGCTCCCACATCCACTGCTGAACCGCCGCTCAGCATCCTTGGTCCAGGTCAGTCGGGGGCTAGTACTTCAAAGGCAGCTGAACCATCTCAGCTGCTACTTGAGTCTGCCTTCGAGGTAGCGCCCAGCCCGAGAACCCGACGATCGAAGTCAGTGGCCAGGGCACTGAGGAATCTATGTACTCAGAACCGACTACTAGCCCGCACCATCCACAAGACGTGGAGGCAAACCACTGAGGCTCAGAGTGCTGAAATCAAGGGACTCCGAACATCTATTCAGTTATCCCCTGTCCCTGATTTCTCTAACATTCTGAACAACGCACTTGCCGCACAAAGAGCCGACTTCGATGCGCAACTGAAGATGATTCAGGCTGGCCAAGCTCAACTTCTAGAAGATTATAAGGCCGCTCAGAAAGCACATACTGAATCTGTCTCCTCCATCTCTCAAGCCTCAGACCTCAGGCTTCAATCAATTCAGAAGGCTATTGAAGAGAGTGTGGACAAACAGTTGCAGAAGTTCCAGACATCTGCAGACGCCTCCCACAAGAAATACAGTGATCAACTTACTGAGGAGAGGAATGAGCTGCATGAGAAACTGACTAAGCTGCAAAATGCCTTAGACGATCTGGCAACAACTTACAAGAGTCTGGACAAGAAGGTATCCATTCCCACCCCAAGCCGATTTGCTGATGCCAAAAAGGGAGAAGGAAGGGAAGGAAAAGGGAAGATACCTAAAGGTAAAGAACTGGTACTAAAGGTACCAAAAAGAGTAAGGTCAGTGGCAGGGGCAACTCAGACTCAGATAACTGCTCCTATTGGACCCTCTACTCAGACTGGCGAGGCCTAGGGTGTCTCAGCATCAGGCGATGTAGTGTCTGCTGAGACCGGCCCAAGCGGCTTAGGACCCAAGGAAGTGGCTACTCAGGTAACCCAAACACCTTCTGATATAATCAAGGAGGTTGTTGAGTATGCCGACGAGGAGTCTAAAGAGGAAGAGGTTCCTCTACCTCCTCCAGTTGCCGGCAAAGGCAAGAAATTTCTGACGTTTCCTACCCCTCCCTCTAAGAAGAAAGGACCCAAGAGGTATGTTACTCTGGAGGAGGAAGCTCAGATCGTTGCTAATGAGAAATTAGCAAGAGAAATTACTGAAGCTGAGGCTGCAAATAAGCCTAAGATGAAGCCAGCAAAAGGCAAGACAAAGGCTCGAGCAGGAGGAAAGAAAACTGGACCCAGGCTGCCTCCCAGAACTCTAAAACTCAGTGATGAAGCAGATAAGGAAAAGGAGAAGGAGCAGCAGCAGAATACTGGTCAGTAGGGTACTTCGAAAGAAAAATCAACCACACCTGCTGATTCAGAAGAAGAGCCTCACAAACCCTCCTATGTCCCTTCTAAGGAACAAGATCCGGAAATGCAAGAAATATGGGCTCAGATGGAGAGGTACTTGTATTGAGGAGAAGAAGCAAGATAGATAGAAGCAGCTCGAGAAAGGCTCAGAATAGCAGACCTTGAAGCTCTGAGGCTGAAAGCTGAACAAGAAGCGAGTCAGAGGATTCTTGAGAAAGCTGACATTCCATACAGATACAGAAGGTTCAGGAAGCCTACTGATCTCAAAATTCACAGATGGCCGAGAGTTGATGAATGGATGCCTTGGGAGATAACTCAAAGGTGGGAGACACTGAAGGCTGAATTCATCAAGAGGAATTATTTCTGGAGGTACTGGGCTGAAAAGCATAAGTCTGTCGCCTTTGCTGAATGGCTCATGAGGGCAGACATAGAGATATTTGCCAGAGTTCAGAAAGCTGTAAAAGACAAGGTAGATGTCAGGGTACCAGCTCCAAGAATCATACCTCCCCCACTGAAACTGGACGGCTCCGTTCACTATGGAGTCATTGAGAAGGAAGTCAAGGATGCTGCGGAAGCCAAGTTCCTAGATGAAGATGATCCAGCTGACTTCGCTGAGATACTGAAGCTGAGGAAGATCACCTAGCGGATGTATGGACTGCCTCTTCCTGAATCCCAATCAAAGGACTTCAAAGACAAGATTAAGCGGTTCAGATGATGATTAGCTTTTGTATTTCTTTGTAACTTCTTTTCTATTCTTCTTAGTATAGCAGACGATGTAACTGTACTGAAGCTTCTTCAATATATAAAACATCTCAGTTATTGGCCCTGACAACTCCTTATTGTCTAAATGGTCTTGTTTGTTTTTATGCTTAACACTCAGAATCACTAAAGTGATTACTGAGTCACACACTCACTGTTCTTATATATTTTGTCAGCTTTTGCTTAGCTAGATTCTGATAGATTGCATAATTGGGGGAAGATGTTGTTAGACAGGGGGAAATTGCTGAGTAGTTTCTGTATAGGTTCTTATATTTCTGCCCTGATTCCCTCAGTAGTCTAGGACTTGAAGAACAACTCCACTGATCCTACATGTAATATTTGTAAGGAGCTCTGTTTATGATAAATCATAGTGTTAGGTTTTGGAATCATCAAATAGGGGGAAAATGTTGGGAGATGATTCAGTCTTCTCACAATCAGTTAAGACATAACTCAGTAGCCCTGTGCTCTGAACACTTACTGAAGATTTGAAGATCCCAAAACCCTATCTTTGACTGCAGTGCCAGAAGATTTGAAGATCCCAAAACCCTATCTTGGTTGATGAACCATTCAGTTGTAACCTGTTTTGTTTTGTCTCTGAGGTTTCAGACTTAGTAGACACTCTCCATCTGGTTCAGGCGCTCAGTAGATTACCTGTCTTAGTGCCAGAAGTAAAAGACTCAGTGATCTTGGACTCGAGCGGGAAAGATATGCGAAAGGAGTCGTGGAACCGAACTCGGCAGAGTAGTTCATCGAACTCGTAACCGATCTTCGATGAGCCGACTCAGTAGGAGCATGCTACTAAATAGAGATCAGACTCAGCAACGGCTGGACAGTCTTCTGACTGTCAGATTCTCTAAAAAGTCAAATCAGCAGAGGTAATACGAGGAAGAGAGAAGCCATCTTCAGATCTCCTTGAAGTCTGTTCTGTCTCACCAACTTTTCTGAACCTCGACCAATGACAAGCAGCCACCTGTCCTATATTTGTTAAAGTTGCAAGTCAACAACTTTCGAGAAATGGAGGGAAAGGACACTACAACCATACTTTGAAAGAGTCGTTAGCTACCCAAAAGCGAGAGATAAAGGATCGTCGTCTCCAACGGATCTATCCTAATATCCTCTCTATAAATAGAGGGATAAAATCAAATTGAAGCTCACCCTTCGTACACGAGAAAACGAGTGAACCAACGAGCATACACAAGCAAACTCAGAGCATTAAAAGAGCAACTCATAAATGTCCTAAGTCTTCCGCAAGTAGTTCGAAGAAGCAATCTTCGACAAAAGACTACATATATGCTCATAGGGAACCAAGCTGAATCAGAATTATACAGCCTCTAGTATCCAAGCGTCTGAACACGAACCCAAAGTTTATACTTAGCCATTCGTCGCTCTAGAAGCCACTTTCTCGTTCCCTATCCCTCTAACCTAAGCTCAGCTGTTCATATCTATAGCTTAGGCGAAGGAGTTCATAGTCGAACTGATCCTTATTGTAAAGGACTCCTTCACTGTTGGAGAGTTTTTCAAACACTTAGTTTGATACCTTGTAAACTGAGACTTGCTCAGTATAAATCTCAAGACCAGCGTTTGTCCAGTGTACAAACCAACTGAGACTATCTCAGTATAATACATAGACTCCTGATCTTTCGGGACAATGGACATAGGATTGTTGGATCCGAACCACTTTAAAAATCGCCTGTGTTCTATGTTCATTATTTACTGTTGCATTGATTTACTGTGCATAGTGAAAATATCTTTAAAATCATTCAACTGAGTTTCAGCAAGCTTAATACTGAAACTGTTTCGATAAAAACATTTTCTTAACTTAAATGAATTTGGGCCTACACATTTCCGCACTACTGAACTTTATCTGAACGGTACTGAATTCTGACTCTAGTCAGCTAGCAGGCCTCAGTAAAGTCAGTCACTCTGCCACACGATTCAGAACAACTTATCTGGTCTGTTGAACTCGTTCAGTACGACACTCTCCTGAAAAGGACTCTTCGCATTTTAAGTTGAGAAATCGGTTTTCAGGGGTATTCACCCCCCCCTCTACACCTGAACGTTACTCTCGGGACCAACATTCACGACAAGCAGTGCATATTTCTTAGCTAGGTTTCCTTCTTGTAGATCACTGATTGAAGGTTCTTTCTTGCTAGATGCGGGAGCTACTGTGTTGACTGATGCTTTGAAAGCATGGTCGATTTGAGTGTTAGCTTCAGCTCGCTGCTTCCTTTGGGGTAGGCCAAACTCGAAATCCTCAGCTTTTAATTCTGAGAAGATATGATCAAGAGAAACAATATCAAGGTCAGAATGCCTTAGCAAATTAGCGAATGGAGTCCAATGTCCGTCCGGCAGTGCTCTCGATATCTTGAGATTCATTTCTCAATTGGAGAATGTCTTCCCAAGCCCGTTGATTGTGTTCATCAGATCCGTAAATCTGACGTTAAGATCTTCAATGGTGTCACCATGTATGAGAGACAGTCTTTCCAGCTTCTGAAGTTCCACCGCCAGTTTATTCGCCATGATCTTCTAAGTCCCCCGACTCAGTAGCGCTAGAGCATCCCAGAGTTCCTTCGCAGACTTGCAGTCCTGAACTCTTTCGAGATAGGAATCACCAAGGGTAGTCAATATGGCGTTTCTGGCAACCCGATCTAGATTGTGAAGCTTCTTCTCCTCATGGGTGAAAAGGCTTCTGTCTTTAGTGATCTTCTTCCCGGTCACCATGCTACCTCCTTGTGCTGGATCCTGGGTTTTGAGACTATCAATCATGGGAACGATAGGTCCGTCTTCCAGTACCTCTGTCATGATGTCGTGGAGGAAAGTCAGATGAGCTTCCATTCTGACTCGCCATACCCCGTAGTTCTCTACTGAGAACATGGGTACCATCCTGATTCCTGACATGTCAGACATTGAAAATTGAGATATGAATGAAGAATGATATACAATGAAAACGTTTTCTAGATCCGTTCAAGTGGACCAGTTTCAGAAAAAAAGAGTCTTAGAGAACTCCTGCTCTGATACCAATTGTTGGTCCCGAGATAAACGTTCAGGTGTAGAGGGGGGGGGAATACACCTGAAAACTTTCTCAACTTAAAACGCGAATAGTCATTTTCAAGAAGATGTCGTACTGAACAAGTTCAGTAGACCAGATAAGCTGTTCTGAATCCCGTGGCAGAGTGACTAACTTCACTGAGGCCTGCTAGCTGACTTAGGTCAGAATTCAGTACCGTTCAGTAGAAGTTCAGTAGGCCCAATTCAGTTGAGTTAGAAAACGTTTTTAGGAAAACTGTTTCAGTATATTAGTGCAGTCTTTTAAGCTTTGCTGAAACACAGTTGAATAATTTGAAAGATATTTTCAGTATGAACAGTAATCAATGCAACAGTAAACAAAGCAAACAAAACACAAGCGATTTTAAAGTGGTTTGGATCCAACAATCCTACGTCCACTGTCCTGAAAAGATCAGGATGCTATTTTATCATACTGAGTTAGTCTCAGTCGGTTTGCGCACTGGAAAAACACTGGTCTTGAGATTTATACTGAGCAAGTCTCAGTTTATAAGGTATCAAACTGAAGTGTTTGACAAACTCTCCAACTAAGAAGGAGTTCTTTACAATAAAGAACAGTTCAGGGATGAACTCCTTCTATCTAAGCTATAGATATTGTCTGTCGTGCTTAGGTTAAAGGGAAGGGAATGAGAAAGTGGCTTCTAAAGCGACGAATGGTAAAGTATAAACTCTGGGTTCGTATTCAGTCGCTTGGATACTAGAGGCTTATAGTTTGATTCAGCTCGGTTCCCTTTGAGCAAGTATGTCGCCTTTCACTTTGAATAGCTCTTTGAAGATCTTGCGGAAAGCTTTAAGTCGATTCTGAGTTGCTCGTAATTGCTCGTGTGTTCTTGATTTCTAGGTGAGCTTTGATTTGAATTCTTCCCTCTATTTATAGATGAGAGGCATGGAAAGATCCGTTGGAGACGATGATCCATGTGTCTCTCTCTTTTGGGTAGCTAACGGCTCTTTCAAAGTATGGTGACAGAGTCCTTTCCCTCCATTTCTGGAAAGATGTTGACTTGCAGCTTTAATCAGAAAGTAGACAGCTGGCTGCTCGTCATTGGTCGAGGCTGAAGAAAGTAGGTGAGACAAACAGACTTCAAGACAGATCTGAAGCTGACTTCTCTATACCTCGTATGACTCTGCTGATTTGACTTATAAGATCTCTAATAGTCAGGAGACTGTCTGGCCGTTGCTGAGTCTGATCTATGTTCACTAGCATACTCCTGCTGAGTCTAGCTCTACTGAAGATCAGCTCTGAGTTCAGTGAACTACTCCTGCTGTGTTCAGTTCAACGGACTCCTTTCGATATCTTGCTCCCGCCGAGTCCAAAGACGATCGAGTCTTCTTCTCATGGTACTGAGGCTGATAGTCTACTGAAGAATTAGCAGACATAACTGAACGCCTGAACCATGTAGGAAGGATGTCTACTGAGTCTGAAACTCTCAGAGACAGAGACAAAACAAATACAACTGAATGGTTCATCAATCAAAGTAGGGTTTTGGGATCATTCAAATCTACTGAGCACTGAATGGTTCATCAATCAAATACAACTCTCAGAGACAGAGATAAAACAAATACAACTGAATGGTTCATCAATCAAAGTAGGGTTTTGGGATCATTCAAATCTATTGAGCACTAGGCTACTGAATCATCCCCAACACGGTCTACTATAAGAAGGCTAGCACATGGTGTAAGTTGCGCCAAATCAACAGTTGGGAGATGGGCGAAAGCAGGTCTAATCAGAGCTCACTCTAGTACAAAGGCTACGGTTTAAGAGTATGCAAAACACAATTCACATTGATGAGAAATGGTTCTACCTTACTAGATCCTCATATAGATTTTATCTAACACCTAGTGAGATAGAGTCACATAAAAGCACACAAAACAAGAAGTTCATCAAAAAATTTATGTTCATGTGTGCAGTAGCTAGACCTTTATTTGCAAGTGATGGTACAATCTTATTTGATCGAAAAATATGCATATTTCCATTCACACACTAGGTGGCAGCCATCAGAGCAAGCAAAAACAGGCCGAAAGGGACTTTGGAAACTAAAGAGATTCAATCAATTACAAACAGGTGATCAAGGATTGTTCGATTGCACATGTATGGACTGCCTCGTACCCTTGTAATGCAAACTGAAAACAATGACATGTAATAGAAGTTTATAAAGAATCTGAATCACATTTAAGACTCTTTACATTATTCTTTTAAGAAATGTGTAGCATTATTTAGTCTTGTTTTACATTTATGAAACAAAATTTAAATCACAATTCAGACTGTTTACATTAATGAAATGAAAACTGAATGGAAATTCAGAATTTGTTTGTTAACTAGAATCCTCTTCCAGACTAGATCTTTGTTTATGAAATTCAACTTTCACAAAATAAAGATGGAGACCCATCTTTTTCAGATTCTGCCTAGAATCTGAATAAGAAAACAAATTATGTACTCTGAATAGAAACTGCATAAATGAAGTAAGATTCTGCCAAGTGTGTGGTAAGAATTTATGTAATATAGAATGCATGTTACTACTGAGATTTTGTTGGTCCGGAGACGAGTGTCAGGTGTAGGGGGGGGGGGTGTATACACCTGAGTATAAGTTCTTTTTTTTAAACGCGAAGGACAGCTGAGCTGTAGGTTGGAACTGATGAACAATGCCAAATAGTAACCTTCTGATCGCGGGTCAGAATGAGTCAACTACTGAGTTTCTCCTACTGACTTCTGTCAGTATTTGATTCTCAGTCGGAGAGTTAGTGCGGAAAAGTGTGTAGGGCCCGATAGACTTCGTCTTGATTTGAAAACGTGTTTTTTGCAAACCAAATAATTTTGGCTAGTGCACTTTCAAATTTGTTTTATTCAAAATATGAGTTTGTAAGATGGTTTGAATGCAATGCAATAAAACAGTAAATGACACAAGCAATTTTTAACGTGGTTCGAATACGCAAGATCCTACGTCCACGATCCTGCTGAACAGGAGGTCTTGTTGATTAATGTGAGCAAGCCTCAGCAGGGTATCTTTGCACAGGACAGACCCTTCTAAGTTATAGTCCTTAACAACTTTACAATCCAAACCGAGGTTTGAAGGGGAGGGGATGTTCTCCAACTATGAATGAGTTCTTACAATAAGAACAGTCACGAAATGTGAACTCCTTCGAAGGTTCTAAGCTATGGATATAACAATTGAGCTTAGATAGAGAAGAGGGATCTAAAGAAAGAAACTCTAGAGAGAAGAACTAGAAATATTCTAATGAGCAAGTTCTTCGCTGGATCTTCGTGAAAAGCGCTAGAGTGTTTCGAAAGCTTGAGCGTGTAATCTCTTTGATATCCCGTGCTGGAGCTCGGAAAGGCTTCTCTATTTGTAGTTGTGACCTAGGCATTTGTCCGTTGGAGGGGACGATGCCACGTGTCACAAACGTCCAAGGAAAACGGCCATATGTTTGAAATGTTGTCGCAGAGTAGTTGGTCACTGTGCATGAGAGCAGCTTTAGTTGGTCAGAGCAGGTAGAGCTTAGACTGCTTCTCATTGGTCGAGGTTTGTGGTAGGTGAGACTTGTCAGACATCAGTGTTCATCTGAGTTGACTCTCACTCATCCTAGTATGATCTTCTGCTGACTTTCGAATGATGTTAAAACTCGGGTCGTTTCCTGTCGGATACATTAGACCTGATACGATCTCTGTCTTCTTCGTCTGAGTCTGCTGATAACGAATCTTCTACTTAGTGAAGTCAGCTGATGACTCTGAAGGTACTGAGCTTTGATTTTGTGTTCTTCTACTGATGTGGGTTAGCTGAAGAGAAATCTTCTACTGATTGAAGTCAGCTGATGACCTGTGAACACAAGCTCTTACAATGATGACGTGGGGTTCTGGAAAGTAACTTCCTACTGAAGATCAGACCAACACTTACCCCTTACAGGACTTAGACAAAACGATAATGAAAATACAAATAGTCTAGCCTATTACAACACCTAGTCTTATCGACACTACACTAAGGATACAAGACGGGTTTTGGGATCTTCAATTCCATAGCATAAAATCACTATAATTTCCCCTATTACTGATAAATAGAAAGTCCTATTACACGAACTACTGATAAAATAATACTAAGTACCCTCTAAGTAGTTATTAAGATCAACCACTGACTCATAACCCAATAGATTTTGATTAAAGTTATGTACGTTTACTCATTGTTAAGTTCCATGTAACATTCTATTCAAATTCTACCTGCAATCAGAGCTAACTGGCCTCCAACAACAAGCAATCTGATATTCATCCAACAGGACAATGCTCGGTCACACACAAAGGACTCTGACCCATATTGTAGGGAAGCAGTCAGTAAGGAGTGTTTTGATATAAAAATTGTCCATCAACCAACCAATTCACCGGACACGAATGTCAATGACTTTGGGTGGTTTAGCGCCATACGAAGTATACAAATAGAGCCAAGTTGTGTAAATGTTGATCAATTGGTGCATGCAGTTTGTTGTTCCTATGCTGACCTTTCTCCCATAATATTAAATAATATATTCCTAAGTTTCAGGGTTGTGTGGTGGAATAATGAAGGTCAAGGGCCACAACTGCTATAAGGTTCCTCATATGAGGAAATTTGCTATGATTAGAGAAAATGCACTTCCGATAGATTTGGAAGTGCCTACAGAATTGATGAGAGAATGTTTCACTTATATGTTGGAGAATGGAATGGTGGAAGAGATAGGAGAGTTGAGGAAAATGCTAGGTGTTTAATCTGTGTAGTGAAGATGAGTAGTTGAGAATCTGTATTTGCAGGGAAAATGTGTTTTGTACACCTGCATAGTAGGCTGTTTACTTCAATTTAGACTATATTTTGTTTAGACTGCATATTATGTAATCAATGTAGTAGCATATTTTAGTTTCCTAGTTGCAGAGTTGGAATTATGTTACATACTCTGTAGCACTTTTATTTTCTTTATGCACTGCATATTATGTAAGCTAAGTGTTTTAAATTAGGGTGGAGGTTTTAAAACATAAGGAACTTATAAATACAAAAGTCATGCTTAAGCCAAACTTGCCTTATACATGTGGTAATGTATAGTTTAGTAAATATGAACCACAACCAGAGAAGCTTGGCTTAAGCATAGAGAACCGCAATAGAACCAAATCCCAACAACCATAATAGCAACAAATAGGACCACCACATAGAACTAAATTCCAGCAGCCAAAAGACAACCAAATAAAGGTACCATATAAGCACAATAGAATGACAATAGAAGCACAATAGCGCCACATAACAGTAGCCACAAGATAAACACAATTGAAGCACACACAAACAAATAAGAGCAGAACCATAACATCTTTCAATATCAAGAATTATAATCTCTTTGATATGTTAAATCTAACCCTAGAGTGAGCATAGTTCATAATTTTAGACTAATGCACTTCCAAGTACATCGATAAGCCTCAAATATACAAGCAATCACATACAAACATAATTGAAAATGACAAGTAGGAATGATCTCACCGAATTTTACGGTGGATTGCACAGCGTCAAGTCGAGGCAATGTCCCTAAAGAGTCCTGTTGTGTCGGTTTCTAGATCTCGGCATATCTCCAATCGACCACAGGATTTTGAGAGCTAGACTCTTCATCCTTGTTGATTCTGCTCTCGATCGGTGGACTGAACGCCGCGGAGAAGGATCGATCGACCTTAGAGTCCAGCTTAGTCTGTTTCCAAATCTTGACATATCCCTAACCGACCATAGGATTATGAGAGATGGACTCTTCATTCGATTGGATCTCAGGACTGCTGCTTACGGAGTAAGGATAATCGACCAATGAATTTGTAACTTGGCTCCAACCCTAGCAGATCTCCTCGTCACCAGCGTCGGGTGCCACAGTTCCGCTCAGTTGTCGACCATTTTCTGCCATTTCTCCGCCCGATGAAGTAGTATATGTCCTCAATCTCGCAAACGACAGAAGAGAAGGTGGAACTTCCGTCTGCGGTGGTGTGAATTCAAAAATGGGGTCGGGATCCATCCTTGTGGACTGGACTTTGCCGACGGAGCTTTCGTTTAGATTGTAGAACTCCACCGTTTTGCTTCCTGACTCTGAAGAAGCGTGGAAGAATAGGGGGGTTTTCGTAAGGTGGGAGGGCGGAGTTCAGTTGATCTTTCATCCTTGCGAAGTGGCGACGGAGATCTACAGTTGGATAGAGGGAAAAAGAAGTTGCGATGGAGGCGCAAGGAAGAAGAACAGATCTGAATGAATGAATTAGGATTTGTGGCGAGTATTAGGTAGATAGAAAATAATGATATACTAGAAAATTTAATTAGTTAGGATAAGTGTAATTAGTTGCATGCTTAGCGTTTGTTAGTCCGGAGAGGAGTATCAGGTTTACGCGGAGGGGGGGGGGGGTGAATACACCTGATTACAATTTTTGCCTCAAACGCGAAGGTCAACTGAGCTGAGAAATGCGACTGGATGAACATTGCCAAATAAGAGCCTTCTGATCGCGGGTCAGAGTGTATCAACTACTGAGTCTGTTCTACTGACTTTTGTCAGTATAGAGAGTTCAGTCGATGAATTTCAGTGCGGATAAGTGTGGGGCCTGTAGGACTTCGTCTCTTTTTGAAAACGTGTTTTCGCAAACCAAAGTTATTTTGGCTGGTGCACTTTTTAATACCTTTTATGCAAAGGATGAGTTTGTAAAAAGATATGAGCACAATGCAATAAACCAGTAAATAACACAAGCAGTTTTTAACGTGGTTCGGATACGCAAGATCCTACGTCCACGATCCTGCAGAACATGAGTTCTTGTTGATTAATCTGAGCAAGCCTCAGCAAGGAATCTGTATGCAGGACAGACCCTTCTAAGTTATAGTCCTTAGCAACTTTACAAATCAAACCAAAGTTTGAAGGGGATGGGATTTTCCCCAACACTGAAGGAGTTCTTACAATAACAATATTTCACTATTAAGTGAATTCCTTCGAAGGTTCTAAGCTATAGATATAACAGTGGAGCTTAGATAGAGAAGAGGGAACTATAGAATCTATAGAGAGAAGAACTAAGGATATTCAACTACCAAGTTCTTCGCTGGATCGGCTTTAATGCGCTAGAGAGTTGTATGCCATGAGCTTGTATTCCCTTGATGTCCCGTGTGTTGAGCTTGGAGACTCTTCTCTATTTATAGTTGTGACCCAGGCATGTATCCGTTGGAGAGGACGATGCCACGTGTCACAAACTTTCACGGAAAATGACCATAAGTTCGAAAGAGCGCTGCAGAGTGGTTGGCTTCTGTACATGAGAGCAGCTTTAATGTAAGAGCAGGTAAGGCTTTGATTGCTTCTCATTGGCTGAGGTTTGTGGTAGGTGAGACTTGTCAGACATCAGTCTTCATCTGAGTTAACTCTCTCTGAACCTCGTATTGAATAAACTCTGCTGATATTTGAATGATAATAGTCGGGCAGTTGTTTCCTTGTCGGATCTGCAACTTAGTTGCATGCGTTCAGTAGATCTGGACTGATCATACTGACTTCTTCATTTGAGTCTACTGATAAGGATCTTCTGTTGAGGATAGACAACTGGTGACTCGGACGATACTGAGCTCTTCACAAATTCAATAGATCAAGAATCGTACTGAGTCTTCAGTTGAGGTCTGCTGAAGGGATCTTCTACTGAGAACAAACAGCGGGAGGACCTGAAGACACGAGCTCTACAAACTGATAACTTGGGGTTTTGGAATTTAACTTCTCTATTGAAGTTCAGACCAACAACACCCCTTACAGGACTTAGACATAATAATCTGTAAAGATAAGAACGAGTCTAGCCTATTACATCATCATCGTTCTAACACACATCGGGTTCAGGACAGGTTTTGGGATCTCCAATTCTATAGCGATGAAATTCAGCATCACTACAATTTCCCCCAATAATGAATATTACAATATGTCCTAAGTACATGAACTACTAACGTCAGTTCTAAGGACCCCCTAGCAATGATCTAGACGACCACTAACTCATAACCCAACAATTTCCCCCTAATTGATGATGTCAAAACCACTAAGTACTAAACTACTAACCCAAGAGGATTCAGTAACAACTGATCAATGATAACAAGGTTAACATATTATAAAAGATAGGCATATCAGAAGAAATCAGGACATGTGAGTGTGTGTAAGGTCACTTCAGTGATCAGAAATTGTTAAAGTAACGTAACACAGCCTTAAGACAATTAGTAGTTGTCTGGCTAATAGCAAAAACTGATTTATTAAAGATATAGCATGAAGAGTACATCAGTTATGCTAGCTATTACAAAAGATGAGAAAGAAAGAGAAGCTGAAATGCTGCTAACGCCTGAATTTCTTGATCTTGGCCTTGAAGTCAGCAGAGTTTACATCAGGAGGATCCAGCCAGTATGATCTGTAGATTCTTTCCCTCAGAGCCTGGATGGGTACAAGATCATCTATCGCTATAACATCAAGATTGTTGCGACGAACTGCTGTCTCCACCTCTTCTTCAATCTCTTTTGTGCAGACGACGCCCTAAATAGTCTTGGGAGGATTCAGTGGGTGATAGGCAGGAGTTGTGAATGGCAGTTTCTCTTTGAAAACTAGGAGCTTAATCTGAGCTCTGAAGTTGGGGTCGTGATGGTATAGGAACTGATCAAACAGATCGACCATCGAGATTTCTTCCGGATAGCACTGCCACACATAGTACGCCTTGAAAAAATCATCTTTAAGCACTTCCCACTCCTCGTTCAGGTTCCAAGGAATCCAATTGTTGCCACGGCGATGCGGAGTTTTCTTCAAATGTGGCTTCTGAGCACCGCGCCTGAAGAACTTGGAAGTCCTTAGAATCTGATTGGTGAAGCCTAAGAAAGGCTCTCTAGCTGCTTGTTCAATCAGCTCTATGATCTTGGCCAGATCAGCCTGCCTCTTCTTCTCTCTCAGTTCAGTAGCACGCCTGTCTATGGACCTGAGGTTGAGGCCTTTCTGCACAGCGTCCCATGTGGCTTTGTCCTCTACTTCTTGCTTTGCTGTAAGTTTAGGAAGATTTTTCAGCCTTTCAGCGAGAGGAAGGTACGTTGTCGGTGTCAGAGTCATCAGTAGGCTGAGGAGCAGATTTCTTTGCATCTTTCTTCTTCTGCTGAGCCAGAATCAATTGAGCTTGACTCTTTGACGCCCTAGCCTTAGGAACTTTAGCCTTTGTTTGGTTGAAGAGAAATTGAGAGGAAAGATATTGGGAAGAGAGAAATAGGAGAGAAAATAGGAAAGTTTATTGTTTGGTTGGGAAGAGAAAGTAAATGGAGAGAAGAAAAATGGTGGGACCCATGCTTAATTTTTATCTCTCCAAAAGTGAAGAGATTTAGAAGAGAATGCATTTTAAAGATATTTTATCCCTATAAATCAATTTTCTTCTTATTTATTTAAAGATATTTTTGACTTTTCAATTATAACATCATATCTCCCCTCTACTCTTTCTATTCAATTTCTCTCCTACCAAACAACATATAAATTCCATCATATTTCTCTTCTTTTTTTTTTTTTTTTTTTTCTTTCATACCTATTCTCTCCTCTCATTTTCTCTCATCTATCAAACAAAGGCTTAGACTTCCTCTTCAGCAGTGCCTCTTCCTCCATCCTGACTTCACAGTCAAGAGTGTCCTGCAGCTGCTGAACCACTCGTTTGTCATGCTCTTCTCTGCTTTTTAACTTAGGTGACGGAGACGAAGGAGGGGTGCTCTCAGTAGCAATCTCCTTTCCGGGACTTTTGGGCGGCAGGGGCTCTTCATCCTCTTCGGAGCCTTCGACAAACTGGCAACATCTTTTATGTGTGCCTAAGCTGAGGATCCTTCTCCCGATCCTCCAGCCTGCACAGTCTGCGGCTGAGGCTCAAATGGCCCTGCTGGTGGAGCTACGGGCTGAGTCTCTACTTGGACTAAGGGAGGGGGGATAGAACTAGTTCCGACCTGTACTAAACCTTCCCCCTTGAGTTGTTCCCTCTCTGTCTCTGCTGACTCCTTCAGCACTGACTTCCCTTTTCCTTCCCCTTTTTTGGCATCATCTGCTGAGGTCAGGAAAGCTTTGATGGCTGCTACTTCCTACTGGAGGGTGTAGACAGACGACTTGATCTGAGTGGAAGTTGTGTTGAAGTCCCCGACTACATCATAGTAATGTACCCAGTCATCCTCTCGATCCTTCCTGATCTGTCAGATTTGGGCATCTGTCTGATTTCGCTGGAGCAAGAGTGATGCGTCACGGGAGTCTTCCATCTCTTTCTGAATGAGCATCAAGGCTGCCGCCTGAGTTTCAAGTGTTGAGAAAACACTTGAGCTGGCAAACCTGTTTCTCTCATCTATCACCGATCGCGGACGCGCGATCTTTATGCCGGTTGCTACGAGAAAATTTTCTTGCCGAGCTTCCGGAAAGCTCGCCGACACTGAGCGGCCAGGTTCACCTTCTGAGCTTCTAATGCAGTCTCGATGATCTCATGGAAATTTGGAGGAGTAGCATCCGAGATCTTCTAGACTTCACCAGTAAGGTTGTCAACCCGCTCCGTCTGAGCCTTCGTGTACTGTGCCCATTTCAGGTGCACATCCTTATCAAGGAGACGATTCTTGTCTCCTTGCTTCCTTATAGCTCAGTTGATAGACTTTGAGGATATGGTACCTATCGGTTTGATCTGATAGGACGAGGTACCGATCCTCTGCTCAGAGGCAGCGAGCTGTTGCTATCTTGAATAAGATGCAATAGGGGCAGCACCGGATTCCGGAGGAGGAGGTGGTAAGTTGTCCTTCTCGCTAGAAGTCTTTCCCTCAGTAGAGTCTCCCTTCTCTGCATCCTTGGGAATCGAATCAACATCATCACCTTCATCATGGTGATCAGTCGGTGAGGGTCCTCTGGCCGGCGAGGAGGAGGACCTGAGCTCCAGGAGATAGAGCATGGCTGATCGCAGGTCCTCAAAGGAGGTAATATCAGCAGGTTCCCCAAACCCGATCACAGCCTGAATATACTGCTCCTCTGCCAGGAGGGAGTCCACAACATTCTGCTGAACAAGGTCAGCAAGGATAACCCAGTTCAGGAACCTCAGCAGCATCTGTGTCCTTGTTCGAACAGCCACGTCTACCAGATCCTGATGCTGAGCGATCTCAGGAATCTGTTCAGAGAAACCTACAACTCGGAGTCGGGTCAGCTGAATAGTAGACGATTGTTCAGAAGAAACTTCAGCTGCTGGCTCATCTTCTTCTTCTAGCTGAGTTTCCTCAGTACTTACGCGCTGGACTTTATCTTTCAACGTGGCACCTTCAATGCCAATGTCCGTGTCCTGTAAGTCTTCCACCTGAGGGGGCGGTGGGGAGACAGCCTAAGAAGCTTCTGTCTTGGTTATTCTCCTTCTTGGGTTGTTCGGTGCATGGAGGCAGATCTATAGATGATCTTTTCAGTCTCGGCTCCACGACCGATGGACTTCTCAGCTGCTGATTTTGTCCTGAATTTATCAGCTTCTTATCGAAGTACTTCATGTCGCCGAACGACGCAGGACTCATCACTGAGTCCTCTATCAGCACTGAGACCTTTGTCCCATACTAATCAGTCTTCTCTCTCCAGCTTCAGTGGCAACAAAGTTCTGAGCTTGAGCTTTCAGCTCGGACATGAAGAACTGAGCCTAATTTACTCTGACTCCATCCATTATGGTCATCATGACTTGGAGTCTTGGCTTGGACAGCTACTCGAATGAACCCGTAGCGCTCATGAGAATGTGGATCACGATGTACGCTAAGCCTCCGTACTCCAACTGAAGCTAGGGGTAGGTGCGGGACGGGTACCCGCGTTGCGGGTACCCGTTGGCGGATACCCGCGCTTGCGGGTAATTGATTTTAATACCCATTCCCGTTCCCGCATAGAGCGGGTACCTGTGCGGATTCGGTACGGGTACGGGTTTACCCGCAAATATTACCACTTATTTATAATATATTTAAATTCATAAATAAAAATTAAAAAAAATACCAATAAATGAAATATTGAAATTGTGGAGTTGGGTCATTGGTGTGTGCATCGATGCGCCGGCGAGTGTGCGTTGCCAAATGTCAATTGCCATTTTATTTCTAGTAATTTAATTTATTTCTTATTTTCCTTAGCCCTACTTCTTATTGGTATAAAATTAAAAAGAGTTTAATTACACTTACACACCTAAGGGCTAAGACTAAGAGGCTCAAACCTCATGTAAAAAAGAAAATTGTATATTAGTGCGGGTACCCGTTCGGGAACGGATATCTAAGAATAAAACCCGTTCCCGTTCCCGACCCGCTTGATTTGTTGCGGGTACCCGCGTAACGGGTACCCATACCCGTTTTTCCCGACCCGAATGGAAATACCCGAATGGGACGGGTACGGGTGCCGGAACCCAATGATTATCGAGATTAAGAGTTCTTGAGGAGAAAAAGATGCAGTTCAGAAATAATCAAGAAGCTCTCTTAAGCGATAATGACGTAAAGTATGTTTAGAGTGAAAAAGGAAGAGATTTTATAATATTTGAATATCAAAGTTTTAAGATCTGACGGTTAGGATAAAATCTCGCTTTTTCTGGATGGTTAGGATTTAATATTATAAAAGGAATGATTACTAAGCCGCCTCTAAACTAGACCCACGTAAGGTTTGCACAGATAGAGTAAGGTGAGAAGACATGCATTAAATGCGCTGTAGGCAGTTCTTATGATAATGTACTTTAAATGAGAACGGTTTTTGCTGAATATATCCTTAAGAATTTATGGCAGGAAATAAATGCAGTCCATGCCACTAAATGCAGGCTACTGAATTAATAAATGCAAGCATGCTTCTGAATGAAAATACATAATATAATACGCAAACCTCTTCATCTGAACCTGGTGGTCAACTGTTTAGTATATCAAATCAGGAGAATCTTCGTGATACTGAAGTTATCACGTTCCCCCTTACTATGTACTTTATGATTCACCCTACTGAATCAAGTACTGAATTTGACTTTCTGACATGTCGTACTGAATTTTCATACTGATTTGAGTCAGTAGAATCCAGTAGACCTAGCTCGATTGAGAGTTCTCTGAACCTGTTCTCAGTAAACGGCTTTGTCAGTATGTCTGCCCTTTGCTTATCAGTATGGATTTTCTCCATCCTGATATCCTTTTTTCGACATGGTCTCGAATGAAATGGTGTCGGATGTCCACGTGCTTGCATCTCGTATGGAGAACTGGGTTTTGAGTTATTGCAATTGCACTGGTGGAGTCACAGTAGATGGGCACTTCATCTTGAGTCATACCATAATCACGCAATTGTTGTCCAAGTCAGAGGATTTGGGCACAACAACTTCCGGTAGCCATATACTCAGCTTCAATAGTGGACATTGCTACTGAATGTTGTTTCTTTGAAAACCATGATATCAACTTACTGACTATGAACTGACACGTTCCAGAAGTTGACTTTCGATCTATCCTGCATCCTGCATAATCAGCATCAGAATATCCAGTTAGAACAAGAATATCATCTGCAGCATACCATAACCCAACATCAGGTGTTCCCATCAGGTATCGCAGAATCTTTATTGCTGAGTCTAGATGACTTCGTTTGGGATTCGCTTGAAATCTTGCACATACACCTACAACATAAGTTATGTCAGGTCTGCTTGCTGTTAAATATAATAAAGAACCAATAATAGCTCTATAATCAATAGAGTTAACAAAAGCTCCCTCTTCATCTAGATCGGTTTTAAAATTAGTGTTCTTGGGGATCTTGACTAACTTGCTTGAGTCGCAGTCAAATCTCTTCAGGAGATCTCGAGTGTACTTGGCTTGGTTGATGAATATTCCTTCACGTGATTGCTTCACTTGAAAACCGAGGAAGTATTTCATCTCTCCCATCATAGACATCTCGAACTTATCCTTTATCATTTTCTCGAATTGTTGACATATAGTCACGTTCTTGCACCCGAAAATGATATCGTCGACGTGGATCTGCACTAGCAAAATGTCATCGCCTGATTTAATGCTGAATAGAATGCAATCTATTGTCCCCTTCTGAAAACCTTTTTGAAGAAGAAAGTCTGGTAGGGTATCATACCAAGCTTGGGTGCTTGTTTTAACCCATATAGAGCTTTCCGGGGTCTATAAACCTGATATCCCGGTTGAAAGTCGGGCGGTTGTTCTACATAGACTTCTTCCTTCAGTACGCTGTTCAGAAACGCTGACTTAACATCTATCTGATATACTTTGAATCTTTGATGTGTTGCATAGGCCAGGAATAGACGAATGGCTTCCAATCTGGCAACTGGAGCGAACGTTTCATCAAAATCTATTACCTCTGCTTGACAATATCCCTTCACAACAAGTCAAGCTTTGTTCCTTACTATGAAGTTGTTTTCATCTCGCTTGTTTTTGAACACCTACTTGGTACCTATTACGTGTTGGTGTCTAGCTCTATCAACAAGCTCAAACTGATTCAGCTCCTCTTGCATGGCAATAATCAAGTCAGCATCATTGAGTGCATCCTCTATTGACTGAGGTTCTTCAGTTGACAAGAAGCAGGAGTATAATGCGCTTTCTCCTTGACTTAATCTGGATCTTGTCCTTACTGTTGCTGACGGATCTACAATTATGAGATCAGAAGAGTGAGCGTCTATCCATGAACGTCTGAGTTTGGCTTCTTCTTATGAGATTACTTTTGTACAGTCAACAAGAGTTTTAGGAATTTCAGTAGTGCTATTATGTGACTGAAGTAATTCAGTAAGAAGGTTAGGATCTACTAAGTTTCCAAGTTCAGGGGCATTTCGTTCAGGAACATTATTCGTTCCCCCTGAGTTAATATTCTCAGTAGAGGGCTCATTTACCACTGGGCTTCCTTATCGACCATTGTTACCTGATGTTAATTCTGTTCAGTAGAATCAACTAGGTCAGCTACATTGCTTGCGGGATGGGTCTGAGTTTCTTCTTCGTCTGACTCATCATCCCAACAATGCTGGATCTTTTCAGTTTTGTCATTCAGCGTGAGATCATGTAGCTTGCTGCTGACATCTTCAGTATTTGTCTTTTAAGGTTTCCTGTCTTCAGTAACAAACTAATCAAAAATAACATGAGGGTTTTCTTCCACGCAAAGGGTCTTGTAGTTAAAGACCCAGCTAGGGAGTTGAAGTCCTCGACCGCCTCACAGTAATGAACCCAGTCATCCTCCTGATCCTTCCTGATCTGTCGGATTTGGGCATCTGTCTGATTTCGCTGCTGCAGGAGCGATGCGTCAAGGGAGTCTTTCATCTCTCTCTGAATGAGCGTCAAGGATGACGCCTGAGTTTCAAGTGGTGAGGAAACACTTGAGCTGGCAAACCTGTTTCTCTCATCCATCACAGTCTGAACACTGGCCAATGCTATAGACATTTGCTCTGAGAAAATTTTCTGCTGAGCTTCCAGCATCTACTGACACTGAGCGGCTAGGTCCGCCTTCTGAGTTGCTAGCGCAGTCTCGACGATCTCTTGGAAATTTGGAGGACTAGCATCTGAGATCTTCTTGACTTCGCCAGTAAGGTTGTCAACCCGCTCCGTCTGATCCTTCGTGTACTGTGCCCATTTCAGGTGCACATTCTTAGCCAGGAGACAATTCTTGTCTCCTTGCCTCCTTATAGCTCGATTGACAGACTTTGAGGATACGGTACCTAGCGCAATCTCGACGATCTCTTGGAAATTTAGAGGAGTAGCATCCGAGATCTTCTTGACTTTGCCAGTAAGGTTGTCAACCCGCTCCGTCTGAGCCTTCATGTACTATGCCCACTTCCGATGCACATCCTTAGCCAAGAGACGATTCTTATCTCCTTGCTTCCTTATAGCTCGATTGACAGACTTTGAGGATACGGACCTATTGGTTTGATCTGATTGGACGAGGTACCGATCCTCTGCTCAGACGCAGTGAGCTATTGCTGTCTTGAAGAAGATGCAACAGGGGCAGCATCGGATTCCGGAGGAGGAGGTGGTGAGTCGCCCTTCTCGCTGGGAGTCTTGCCCTCAGCAGAGTCTCCCTTCTCTTCATCCTTGGGAATCGAATCATCATCATCATCACCTTCATCATGGTGATCAGTCGGTGAGGGTCCTCTGGCAGGCGAGGAGGAGGACCTGAGCTCAAGGAGATAGAGCAAGGCTGATCGCAGGTCCTCAAAGGAGGCAATATAAGCGGTTCCCCAAACCCGATCACAGCCTGAATATGCTGCTCCTCTGCTAGGAGGGAGTCCACAACATGCTGCTGAATAAGGTCAGTGAGGATATCCCAGTTCAGGAACCTCAGCAACATCTGTGTCCTTGCTCGAATGGCCACGTCTATCAGATCCTGATGTTGAGCGATCTCAAGAATCTGCTCAGAGACCTCTGCTGCAGCTCGGAGTCGGGTTAGCTGAATAGTAGATGATTGTTCAGAAGAAACTTCAGTTGCTGGCTCATCTTCGTCTTCCAGCTGAGTTTCCTCACTACTTACGTGCTAGACTTTATCTTTCAACGTAGCACCTTCAATGCCAGTGTCCGCGTCCTGTAAGTCTTCCACTTGAGGGGGCGGTGGGGAGACAGCCTTAGAAGCTTCTGTCTTGGTTAGCTTCTTCTTTTTCGGTTGTTCGGTTCATGGAGGCAGATCAGTAGATGATCTTTTCAGCTCGGCTCCACGACCGATCGACTTCTCAGCTACTGATTTTGTCTTGAATTTAATCAGCTTCTTATCGAAGTACTTCATGTTGCCAAACGACGCATGACTCGTCATTGTGTCCTCTATCAACACTGAGACCTTTGTCCTATACAAAAGCTTGCCCACACTAATCAGTCTTCTCTCTCCAGCTTCGGTGGCAACAAACTTCTGAGCTTGAGCTTTCAGCTCGGACTTGAAGAACTGAGCCCAATTTACCATGAATCTATCCATTATGGCCATCATGACTTGGATTCTTGGCTTGGACAGCTGGTCGAACGAACCAGCAACACTCATGAGAATTTGGATCACGATGTACGCTAAGCCTCTGTACTCCGACAGAAGCTAGTTCTTGGGGAAAGCGGCTTTGAAGGAGACGTCGTTCCTTCTGCAGAACCGAGGGATGTAATCATTAAGTTCTACCTCCTTGTACCCAATTGGGGAGATGCCCCTGTCAGGGAGTTCGAATATAGACTTCAGCCCTTCTAGGACGCTGATGTCGGCATGGCTCTCCTCCCATTTCTTAGGGGAAACCTCCCTCATGTACCGGATGACACTCACCTCTGCGTCCGTATCCTCAACAGGACACATGTTGAAGAAGAACTCCACCACCTGACGAGGCAGTCATGCGTTGGGGTGCTTCGTGAGGAGCGTCTTCTGCCAAGACGAGAATATAGGCTCCAAATAAGGCAGCTCCGCAAGGTGGAACTCTATGGTGGGTTCGAACTGAACCCTGTTCTGGATGATCTCGTCGATGTTGGAAGGGGTCGGAATGAGAGACGCTATTTTAATCAGAAATTTGCAAGAAAATTATCAGCACTCGAAAATAGAGTAAGTTAGATACAGATTTTAGAGGAAAACAAATTACCGAGATTAAGAGTGCTTGAGGAGAAAAAGATGTAGTTCAGAATTAATCAGGATGCTCTCTTAAGCAATAATAACGTAAAGTACGTTTAGAGTGAAAAAGGAAGAGATTTTTTAAGATTTGTCTGTCAAAAGTTTTAAGATCTGGCGGTAGGATTAAATCTCGCTTTTTCTGGACGGTTAGGATTTAATATTATAAAAGGGATGATTACTAAGCCACCTCCAAACTAAACCCACGTAAGGTTTGCACAGATAGAGTAAGGTGAGAAGACATGTATTAAATGTGCTGCAGGATGTTCTTAGGATAATGTACTTTAAATGAGAACGGTTTCTGCTGAATATATCCTTAAGAATTTATGGCGGGAAATAAATGCGGTTCATGCCACTAAATGTAGCATGATACCACTGAATGCGGTTACTGCCTAGGAACTAGCACGTTCCAGAAGTTGACTTTCGATATATCCTGCAACCTGCATAATCAGCATCACAATATCCAGTTAGAACAAGATTATCATCAGCATGATACCATAACCCAGCATCAGGTGTTCCCTTCAGGTATCACAGAATCTTCTTTGCTGAGTCAAGATGACTTCGCTTGGGATTCGCCTGAAATCTTGCACATACTCCTACAGCATAAGTTATGTCAGGTCTGCTTGCTGTTAAATATAATAAAGAACCAATAATAGCTCTATAATTACTAGAGTTAACAGAAGTTCCCTCTTTATCTAGATCGATTTTAAAATTAGTGTTCATGGGGGTCTTGACTGGCTTGCTTGAGTCGCAGCCAAATCTCTTCAGGAGATCTCGAGTGTACTTGGCTTGGTTGATGAATAATCCTTCAGGTGATTGCTTCACTTGAAAACTGAGGAAGTAGTTCATCTCTCCCATCATAGACATCTCGAACTTCTCCTTCATCATTTTCTCGAATTGTTGAAATATAGTCACGTTCCTGCACCCGAAAATGATATCGTCCACGTAGATCAGCACTGGTAGAATGTCATCGCCTAACTTAATGCTGAATAGAATGCGATCTATTGTCCCCTTCTGAAAACCTTTATGAAGAAGAAAGTATGATAGGGTATCATACCAAGCCCTGGGTGCTTGTTTTAACCCATACAGAGCTTTCCGGAGTCTATAAACCTGATGTCCCTGCTGAAAGTTGTTCTACATAGACTTCTTCCTTCAGTACGCCGTTCAGAAACGCTGACTTAACATCTATCTGATCTACTTTGAATCTTTGATATGTTGCATAGGCCAGGAATAGACGAATGGCTTCCAATCTTGCAACTGGAGCGAACGTTTCATCAAAATCTATTCCCTTTGGTTTACAATGTCCCTTGGCAACAAGTCGAGCTTTGTTCCTTACTATGACATTTTCATCTCGCTTGTTCTTGAAGACCCACTTGGTACCTATTACGTGTTGGTGTCTAGGTCTATCAACAAGCTCAAACTGATTCAGCTCCTCTTGCATGGCAATAATCCAGTCAGCATCGTTGAGTGCATCCTCTATTGACTGAGGTTCTTCAGTGGACAAGAAGCAAGAGTATAATGCGCTTTCTCCTTGACTTAATCTGGATCTTGTTCTTACTGTTGCTGACGGAGCTTCAACTATGAGATCAGAAGAGTGAGCGTCTATCCATGAACGTCTGAGTTTGGCTTCTTCTTATGAGATTACTTTTGTACAATCAACATGAGTGTTAGGCATTTCAGTAGTGCTATTCTGTGACTGAAGCAATTCAGTAAGAAATATTATGATCTACTGAGTTTCAAGGTTTAGGGGCATTTCGCTCAGGAACATTATTCGTTCCCCCTGAGTTAATATTCCCAGTAGAGGTCTCAGTTACCACTGGGGCTTCCTCATCGACCATTGTTAACTGATGTTGATTTTGTTCAGTAGAATCAACCAGGTCAGCTACTTTGCTTGCAGGATGGGTCTGAGTTTCTTCTTCGTCTGACTCATCATCCCAACAATGCTGGATCTTTTCAGTTTTGTCATTCAGCGTGAGATCGTGTAGCTTGCTGCTGACATCTTTAGTATTTGTCTTTTTAGGTTTCCTATCTTCAGTAACAAACTCATCAAAATAACATGAGGGCTTTCTTCCGCGTAAAGGGCCCGGATTTTAAAGACCCTGAAGACTTTACTGACTCGAGAGTATCCTAAGAACACTCCTTGATCAGATTTGCTATCAAAGACCTTTAACTGATCCTTCCCGTTATTGTCGATAAAGCAAGGACAACCTAAAATATGAAAATGAGAAATAGAAGGAATTCTCCCTTTACATAGTTCGTATGGTGTCTTCATGTGTTTCTTTGTAAGTAGTGAGGTAACAGGCGGTGTCAGTAGCATCAGCCCAGAACTTTGAGGGTAGTCCAGAGTCTACTGGGAGCGTTCTTGCTGCTTCTTTCAATGTTCTGCTCTTCCGTTTAGCAACACCATTCTGCTGGGGAGTACGAGCTGCTGAACTCTCATTCTGAATCCCCTCCGTGTCGCAGTACTCTTTTATGACTGAGTTGAGAAATTTAGTCCCTCTATCTGAGCGAATTCTCTGAATCTTGATGTCTTTTTCCACACTGAGTTTCTGTAGTAGTATTGGCAACTTAGTCTTGACATCAGATTTGTTGGCTATGAAGATAACCCATGTATATTTTGAATAATTATCAATAACGATGAGGGCATACTTCTTGCCTCTTATAGTCACGGGAGATGTTGGGAGATGATTCAGTAGTATAGCGTATAGAAGATTTGAATGATCCCAAAACCCTAATTTGATTGGTGAACCATTGAGTTGTAATAGCAATGCATTTGTCTCTGAGAGTTTCAGACTCAATAGGCATTCCTTCCGCATGGTTCAGGCACATAGTTCTGTCTGCTGACCTTTCAGTAGACTATCTGCCTCAGTACCATGGAGTGAAGACTCAGTACTGCTAGACTCAGCAGGAGCAGCATATTGAGAGGTGTTCAGATTCAGTAGTGTTGGACTCAGGAGGAGCAGCATACTAAAAGGAGTCAGTAGAACTGGACTCAGCAAGAGCAGTTCACTGAACTCAGAGTTGACCTTCAGTAGAGTTGGACTCAGCAGGAGTATACTACTGAACCCAGGTTAGACTCAGCAACGGCCTAAGAGTCTCATTAACTGTCAGATGATCTTATATGATAAATTAGTAGAGTCATACGAGGTAATCAGAGAAGTCAGCTTCAGATCTGCCTAGAAGTCTGTTTGTCTCAACTACTTTCTACGCCTCGACCAATGATGAGCAACCAGCTGTCCAAGTTCTGATTAAAGCTGCAAGTCAACCTATTTCCAGAAATGGAGGGAAAAGATTCTGCAAGATTCCTTAAAAGAGTCGTTAGCTACCCAAAAGAGAGTGACACATGGATCGACGTCTCCTACGAAACTTTCCATGGCTCACCTCTATAAATAGAGGGAAGATCAAATCGAAGCTCACCAGACCAAGAACACATACGAGCGATTACGAGAAAATATTTACAAACTTAAGCTTTCCGCAAGAACTTCAGAAAACACTTCAAGCGAAAGGCAACATACTTGCTCAAGGGAACCAAGCTGAATTAGAATCAACAACCTCTAGTAACCAAGTGATTGAACACGAACCCAGAGAGCTTATTCCTCATTGTTCGTCACTCTAGAAGCCACCTTCTTGTTCCATTCCCTCTAACCTAAGCTCCACTGAATATATCTATAGCTTAGACCGAAGAAGTTCATCCCTGAACTGTTCTTACTTGTTAAGAACTCCTTCATAGTTGGAGAGTTTGTCAAACACTTCAGTTTGATACTTGTAAACTGAGACTTGCTCAGTATAATCCTCAAGACCAGTGTTTGTCCAGTGCACAAACCGACTGAGACTAACTCAGTATAATAAAATAGCTTCCTGATCTTTTCGGGACAGTAGACGTAGGATTGTTGATATCCGAACCACTTTAAAATCGTTGTGTTCTGTTTTTACTGTTGCATTGATTACTGATCATACTGAAAACTGTTTTACAAATCATTCTACAGAGTTTCAACAAAGCTTAACTGAATGCACTAACCTACTGAAATAGTTTTAATAAAAACGTTTTCTAACTCAACTGAATTAGGCCTACACATTTCCGCACTCTACTGAACTCTTACTGAACGGTACTGAATTCTGACATCAGTCAGCTAGCAGGCCTCAGAGTATAGTCAGTGACTCTGTCCACGCGATCCAGAACAGCATACTTGGTCTACTGAACTTTTTCAGCAAGACACTCTCCTGAATAGGTCTGTTCGCGTTTAAAGTTGAGAAAGTTTTCAGGTGTATTTACCCCCCGCGCCCCTACACCTGAACGTTTATCTCGTGACCAATAGGAGAGACTGGCCCAAACAAGTCCATGTGGAACAGTTAAAGGATTCCATCAGTGGAAGGTGATGGAATTAGTGGGTTGCTTTTCTTAGACTGCTTTCCCTTCAAGCATGCTTCACAGTTTTTGTCTTTGATGAAAGCTTCATTGGGAAGTCGTCTGACTCTTGAGTCCTTAGCCATCTTGTTCATTGCCTTGAAGTTCAGGTGATTGAGCCTCTTATGCCACAACCATCCTGTTTTATCACTTGATTTCGTCTGGGCAAGCAATCAAGCCTCAGGTTCAGCAATATTACAGTTTGCAATGTAGATGTTCTTATCCGTGAACCTGATCACATTGTTTTCCCTGTAGATTTATCAATAACATCATAGAAACCAGCGTCAAAGGTAACTCTGTTAAGAATATCACAAAATTGATTGATAGAAAGGAGATTGTGTTGAAGTCCTTCAACATATGTTGCTCTTAGAACTGAAGTAGTCCCAATGTTCAGTGTTCCATATCCCCTTGTATAGCCTTTCGAGTTGTCACCAAACTCAATTCTAGGACCATCTTCTTGTACGTAATTGGTCAGCAAGCTCTTTTGATAGGTCATATATCTCGAGCAGCCGCTATCCATGATCCAAGGGTCCTTATGCACCTCAGCCTCTTCTCCAGCCATAAGGTAGTGTTTAGTTGATGTTTCAGGATTTGATTCTCCGATTTCAACAACAAATGCAACTTCATCTTCAGAAGAATACATGAAGGTATCTTCCTCTATTGAGTCATCGGATAGCTCTCCAGCAATGTAGGCCTGCCTCCTTCGGGCAATTTTTTCTCTTTTGGCATGCCGTTCAACTCGTTGGGCAGCTGAGAGCTCGGGACTCGTACTGGAAATGTCCTTTCTTTTTGCAGTTGTAGCATACAGTAACTCTGCCACCTTTTCCAGTTGTGTTCTTGGATGGACTAGCAGCAGGTTCTGTGTTCCTGCAATCAGGAGAAGGTTTAGATTCTTCCCTTTTGTGATTATCTTTCTTACCTGAGGGAGAATCTCTATGGTATTTCTTTAGCTTTCTGACTCTCTCCTTCTCCCTTTGATATTTGAGAGCCATAAGCGGAAGACGCTCAGTAGCAGGGGTCTCCGTGGATTTTGCTTCTGATGCAGCTACTATCTTGCTAGCAGTTTCGGAGTTGGCTCCTGAAGTGCTGACTGTTGCTTTGAAAGCATGGTCAATTTGAGTGTCAGCTGAAGCGCTAACGCACCGTTGGGGTAGACTATGCTCGAACTCCTCCGTCTTTAGTTCTAAAAAGATAACATCAAGAGTTAAAGCATTAAGATCAGAACGTCGTAAATAAGTAGAAAAAGGAAGCCACTTTAGTAGAGGTAACACTCTTAAGATCTTGGTGTTCATTTCCTTGTTGGTGAACGTTCTCCCCAACCCATTGATCACATTAATCTGGTTGGTGAATCTAATGCTAAGCTCGTCACTGGTTTCACTGGGCTCCATAGCAAAGTTGTCGAACTTTTGAAGCTCTAGTTCGAGCTTGTTTCCCTTGATCTGTGGGGTTCCTTGGTTCAGTACAGCCAGGGCATCCCAAAGTTCGTTTGCTGTCTTACAATTTTGCATTCTCCTGAGATGAGAATCACTGAGCATTGTCAGGATTGCGTTCCGCGCTACTCAGTCAAGATTGAGCAGTTTCTTCTCTTCCGACGTGAAGGCAGATTTGTCTTTGGCAACCTTTGCACCAGTTTGTGCTCCTACACCTCCCACATCGGCATATTGTACACTGTCAATCATGGGAATGATAGGTCCTATTTCAAGGACGTTTGTCATGCTGTCGTGTTGCGATGTAAAGTGCGCCTCCATTATCACGCGCCATACCGTCTAGTTCTCCACTGAGAACATAGGCACCATCCGAATACCTGACATATCACACATTTTGGGTAAGAGTATAAGGATGTATGAAGAGATGCTTGTGTAGTGAAAAAGTTTTCAGGATCTGTTCGAGTAGACCAGAAGGTTTTTCAAAAATGATGATTAGGAGAACACCGTTCTGATACCAATTGTTGGTCCGGAGACGAGTATTAGGTGTAGAGGGGGGGGGCTGAATACACCTAATTATAAGTTTTGCCTCAAACGCGAAGGTCAGCTGAGCTGAGAAATGCCACTGAATGAACTGTGCCAAATAAGAACCTTCTGATCGCGGGTCAAAGTGTATCAACTACTGAGTGTGTTCTACTGACTTTTGTCAGTATAGAGAGTTCAGTCGATGAATTTCAGTGCGGATAAGTGTGGGGCCCGTATGACTTCGTCTCTTTTTGAAAACGTGTTTTCGCAAACCCAAGTTGTTTTGGCTAGTGCACTTTTTAATACGTTTTATGCAAAGGATGAGTTTGTAAAAAGATATGAGCACAATGCAAGATCCTACGTCCACGGTCCTACAGAACATGAGTTCTTGTTGATTAATTTGAGCAAGTCTCAACAAGGAATCTGTACGCTGGACAGACCCTTTTAAGTTATAGTCTTTAGTGACTTTACAAATCAAACCGAAGTTTGAAGGGGAGGGGATTTTCTCCAACACTGCAATGAGCTTGTATTCCCTTGATGTCCCGTGCGTTGAGCTTGGAGACTCTTCTCTATTTATGGTCGTGACCCAGGCATGTATCCGTTGGTCAGGACGGTGCCACGTGTCACAAACTTCCAATGAAAACGACCTTAAGTTCGAAATAGCGCCACTGAGTGGTTGGCTTCTGTACATGAGAGCAGCTTTAATGTCAGAGCAGGTAAGGCTTTGGTTGCTTCTCATTGGCCGAGGTTTGTGGTAGGTGAGAGTTGTCAGACATCAGTCTTCATCTGAGTTGACTCCCTCTGAACCTCGTATTGAATAAACTCTACTGACATTCGAATGATAATAATCGGGTAGTTGTTTCCTTGTTGGATCTGCAACTGAGTTGCATGCGTTCAGTAGATCTGGACCGATCATACTGACTTCTTCATCTGAGTCTACTGATAAGGATCTTCTGCTGAGGATAGACAACTGGTGACTTTGAAGATACTGAGCTCTTCACAAATTCAGTAGATCATGAATCGTACTGAGTCTTCAATTGAGGTCTGCTGAAGGGATCTTCTACTGAGAAAAAACAGCGGGAGGACCTGTAGACACGAGCTCTACAAACTGATGACTTGGGATTCTGGAATTTAACTTCTCTAGTGAAGTTAAGACCAACAACACCCCTTATAGAACTTAGACATAATAATCAATAAAGGTAAGAACGAGTCTAGCCTATTACATCATCATCATTCAAACACACATCGGGTTCTGGACAGGTTTTGGGATCTTCAATTCTATAGCGGTGAAATTCATGATCACTACAATTTCCCCCCAATAATGAATATTCCAATATGTCCTAAGTACATGACCTACTAACGTCAGTTCTAAGTAACCCCTAACAATGATATAGACGACCACTGGCTCACAACCCAACAATTTCCCCCTAATTGATGATGCCAAAACCACTAAGTACTAAACTACTAACCCAAGAGGATTCAGTAACAACTGATCAATGATAACAAGGTTAACCACATATAAAAGATAGGCATATCAGAAGAAATCAGGAGATGTGAGTGTGTGTAAGATCACTTCAGTGATCAGAAAGTGTTAAAGTAAAGCAACACAACCTTAAGACAATGAGTAGTTTTCTGGCTAACAGCAAAACAACTGATTTATTAAAGATATGGCATGAAGAGTACATTAGTTATGCTAGCTATTACAAAAGATGAGAAAGAATGAGAAGCTGAAATGCTGCTGACGCCTGAATTTCTTGATCTTGGCAATGAACTCAGCAGATTTTACAGCAGAAGGATCCAGCCCGTATGATCTGTAGATTCTTTCCCATAGAGCCTGGATGGGAACAAGATCATCTGTCATTAGAATATCAAGATTGTTGCGACGAGTTGCTATCTCCACCTCTTCTTCAATCTCTTTTTGTGCAGACGACGCCCTGAACAGTCTTGGGAGGATTCAGTGGGCGATAGGCAGGAGCTGTGAATGATAGTTTCTCTTTGAAAATCAGGAGCTTGATCTAAGCTCTGAAGTTGGGGTCATGATGGTATAGGAACTGATCAAACAGATCGGCCGCCGAGATTTTTCTTCTGAATAGCACTGCCACACATAGTACGCCTTGATAAAGTCATCCTTAAGCTCTTCCCAAATGTGGCTTCCAAGGAATCCATTTGTCGACGCGGCAATGCGGAGTTTTCTTCAAATGTGGCTTCTGAGCACCGTGCCTGAAGAACTTGGAAGTCCTCGGAATCTGCTTGTTGAAGTCTAAGAAAGGCTCTCAACCTGCTTGTTCAGTCAGCTCTATGATCTTGGCCAGATCAGCCTGTCTCTTCTTCTCTCTCAGTTCAGCAGCACGCCTGTCTCTGGACCTGAGGTTGAGGCCTTTCTGCACAGTGTCACATGTGGCTTTGTCCTCTGCTTCTTGCTCTGCTGTAAGTTTAGGAAGATTTTTCAGCCTTTGAGCGAGAGGAAGGTTGTCAGTGTCAGAGTCATCAGTAGGCTCAGGAGCAGATTTCTTTGCAGCTTTCTTCTTTTGCTGAGCCAGAATCAATTGATCTTAACTCATTGACGCCCTAGCCTTAGGAACTTTAGGGTTCCTCTTCAGTAGTGCCTCTTCCTCCATCCTGACATCATAGTCAAAAGTGTCCTGCAGCTGCTGAGCCACTCGTTTATCATGCTCTTCCTGCTCTTCTCTGCTTTTGAACTTAGGCGACGGAGACGGAGGAGGGGTGCTCTCAGTAGCAATCTCCTTTCCGGGCCTTTTGGGCGGCAGGGGCTCATCATCCTCTTCGAAGCCTTCGACAAATAGGGCAACATCTTCTATGTGTGCCTGAGCTGAGGATCCTTCTCCCAATCCTCCATCCTGCACAGTCTGCTGCTGAGGCTCAGATGGCCCTACTGCTTGAGCTACGGGCTGAGCCTCTACTTGGAATGAGGGAGAGGGGAGAGAACTGGTTCCGACCTGTACTGAACCTTCCCCCTTGAGATGTTCCCTCTCTGTCTCTGCTGACTCCTTTAGCACTGACTTCCCTTTGCCTTCCCCCTTTTTGACATCATCTGATAAGGTCAGGAAAGCTTTGATGGTTGCTACTTCCTGCTAGAGGGTGTAGATAGACGACTTGATCTGAGTGGAAGTTTTATTGAAGTGCCCGACCGCATCACAGTAATGTACCCAGTCATCCTCCTGATCCTTCCTGATCTGTTGGATTTTGGGCATCTGTCTGATTTCGCTGCTGCAAGAGCGATGCGTCAAGGGAGTCTTTCATCTCTTTCTAAATGAGTGCCAAGGTTGCCACCTGAGTTTCAAGTGCTGAGGAAACACTTGAGCTGGTAAACATGTTTCTCTCATTCATCACAGTCTGGACGCTGGCCAGTGCTGCAAACAGTTGCTCTGAGAAAATTTTCTGCTGAGCTTCCAGCAACTGCTGACACTGAGCGGCCATGTCCGCCTTCTGAGCTGCTAGAGCAGTTTCGATGATCTCTTGGAAATTTGTAGGAGTAGCATCCGAGATCTTCTTGACTTTGCAAGTAAGGTTGTCAACCCGCTCCGTCTGAGCCTTCGTGTACTGTGCCCATTTCAGGTGCACATCCTTAGCCATGAGACGATTCTTGTCTCCTTGCTTCTGTATAGCTCGGTTGACAGACTTTGAGGATACGGTACCTATCAGTTTGATCTGATAGGACGAAGTACCGATCCTCTGCTCAGAGGCAGCGAGTTGTTGCTGTCTTGAAGAAGATGCAACAGGGGCAGCACCGGATTCCGGAGGAGGAGGTGGTGAGTCGCCCTTCTCGTTGGGAGTCTTGCCCTCACCAGAGTGTCCCTTCTCTGCATCCTTGGGAATCGAATCATGATCATCACCTTCATCATGGTGATCAGTCGGTGAGGGTCCTCTGGCAGGCGAGGCGGATGACCTGAGCTCCAGGAGATAGAGCATGGATGTTCGTAGGTCCTCAAAGGAGGCAATATCAGTGGGTTCCCTAAACCCGATCACAGCTTGAATATGTTGCTCCTCTGCCAGGAGGGAGTCCACAGCATGCTGCTGAACAAGGTCAGCGCAGATATCCATGTTCAGGAACCTCAGCAGCATTTGTGTCCTTGCTCGAACGGCCACGTCTACCAGATCTGATGCTTAGCAATCTCAGGAGTCAGTTCAGAGACCTCCCCTGCAGCTCGGAGTCGGGTCAGCTGAATAGTAGATGATTGTTCAGAAGAAACTTCAGTTGCTGGCTCATCTTCTTCTTCCAGCTGAGTTTCCTTCGTACTTACGCGCTGGACTTTATCTTTCAACGTAGCACCTTCAATGCCAGTGTCCGAGTCCTGTAAGTCTTCCATCTGAGGGGGCGGTGGGGAGACATCCTTAGAAGCTTCTGTCTTGGTTAGCTTCTTCTTCTTAGGTTGTTCAGTGCGTGGAGGTAGATCAGTAGATGATCTTTTCAGATCAGTCTTTAGTTCTGAAAAGATAACATCTGGAGTTAAAGCATTAAGATCAGAACGTCATAAATAAGTAGCAAAAGGAAGCCACTTTAGTAGAGGTAACGCTCTTAAGATCTTTGTGTTCATCTCCTTGTTGGTGAACGTTCTCCCCAGCCCATTGATCACATTGATCTTGTTGGTGAATCTGACGCTAAGCTCGTCAATGGTTTCACTGGGCTCCAGAGCAAAGTTGTCGAACTTTTGAAGCTCTAGCTCGAGCTTATTTTCCTTGATCTGCGGGGTTCCTTGGCTCAGTATAGCCATGGCATCCCAAAGTTCCTTCGTTGTCTTATAATCTTGCACTCTCCCGAGATGAGAATCACTGAGCGTTGTCAGGATTGCGTTCCGCGCTACTCGGTCAAGATTGTGCAGTTTCTTCCCTTCCGTCGTGAAGGCAGATTTGTCTTTGGCAACCTTTGCACCAGTTTGTGCTCCTACACCTCCCACAACGGCATATTCCACACTGTCAATCATGGGAATGATAGGTCCTGTTTCAAGGACGTTTGTCATGCTGTCGTGCAGCGATGTAAGGTGCACCTCCATTCTCACGCGCCATACAGTACAGTTCTCCACTGAGAACATAGGTACCATCCGAATACCTGACATATCAGACATTTTGGGTAAGAGTATAAGGATGTATGAAGAGATGCTTGTGCTGTGAAAACATTTTCAGGATCTGTTCGAGTAGACCAGTAGGTTTTTAAAAAACGATGATCAGGAGAACACAGTTCTGATACCAATTGTTGATCCGGAGACGAGTATCAGGTGTAGAGGGGTGGGGGGGGGGTGAATACACCTGATTACAATTTTTGCCTCAAACGCGAAGGTCTGAGCTGAGAAATACGACTGAATGAACAGTGTCAGATAAGAACCTTCTGATCGCGAGTTAGGGTGTATCAACTACTGAGTCTGTTCTACTGACTTTTGTTAGTATAGAGAGTTCACTTGATGAATTTCAGTGCGGATAAGTGTGGGGCCCGTAGGACTTCGTCTATTTTTGAAAACGTATTTTCGCAAACCAAAGTTGTTTTGGCTAGTGCTCTTTTGAATACTTTTTTATGCAAATGATGAGTTTGTAAAAAGATATGAGCACAATGCAATAAAACAGTAAATAACACATAGTTTTTAACGTGGTTCGGATACGTAAGATCCTACGTCCACGGTCCTGCATGACAGGAGTTCTTGTTGATTAATCAGAGCAAGTCTCAGCAAGGAATATGTATGCTGGACATACCGTTTTAAGTTATAGTCCTTAGTGACTTTACAAATCAAACCGAAGTTTGAAGGGGAGGGGATTTTCTCCAACCATGAAGGAGTTCTTACAATAAGAACAATTCACAGAAAAGTGAACTCCTTCGAAGGTTCTAAGCTATAGATATAACAGTGGAGCATAGATAGAGAAGAGGGAACTATAGAATCTCTAGAGAGAAGAACTAAGGATATTCAACTACGCAAGTTCTTCGTTGGATCGGCTTTAATGCGCTAGAGAGTTGTATGCAATGAGCTTGTATTCCCTTGATGTCCCGTGCGTTGAGCTTGAAGACTCTTCTCTATTTATAGTTGTGACCCATACATGTATCCGTTGGAGAGTGCGATGCCGCGTATCACAAACTTCCAATGAAAATGGCCATAAGTTCGAAAGAGCGCTTCAGAGTGGTTGACTTCTGTACATGAGAGCAGCTTTAATGTCAGAGCAGGTAAGGCTTTGGTTGCTTCTCATTGGCCGAGGTTTGTGGTAGGTGAGACATGTCAGACATCAGTCTTCATCTGAGTTAACTCTCTGTGAACCTCGTATTGAATAAATTCTGCTGACATTCGAATGATAATAGTCGGGCAGTTGTGTCCTTGTCGGATCTGCAACTGAGTTGCATGCGTTCAGTAGATCTGGACCGATCATACTGACTTCTTCATCTGAGTCTGCTAGTAAAGATCTTCTAATGAGGATAGACAGCTGGTGACTTTGAAGATATTGAGCTCTTCACAAATTCAGCAGATCAAGAATCGTATTGAGTCTTCAATTGAGGTCTGTTGAAGGGATCTTCTACTGAGAACAGACAGCGGGAGGACCTGAAGACACGAGCTCTACAAACTGATGACTTGGGGTTCTGGAATTTAATTTCTCTACTGAAGTTCGGACCAACAACACCTCTTACAGGACTTAGACATAATAATCAATAAAGATAAGAACGAGTCTAGCCTATTACATCATCATCGTTCAAACACACGTCGGGTTCAGGATAGGTTTTGGGATCTTCAATTCTATAGCGATGAAATTCAGCATCACTACAATTTCCCCCAATACTGAATATTACAATATGTCCTAAGTAAAGGAACTACTGACGTCAGTTCTAAGTACCCCCTAGCAATGATCTAGACGACTACTGACTCATATTCTAAATAGTGTTAATATACAGATTAATGTAATTAAGAGTTTTTGTATTTAGTTTAAGTTTTTTGTCATTTACGGAAGTGGGACAAGAATGGTGGGACGACCCAAAAATGAAAGCGGGACAAAAAAGGTGGGACGGAGGGAGTATCATTTTGGAAATTAAAGTTTTAAAATAATATTAATTTGGGAATTGACTCCACTTAGTCTCATAAGATTCTCATTTCTAATAAACCTAATTTCTAAATTCATATAATGTTTGAATAAGAAAAAGACAGATTGGTTTATATAATTAATAGAATTCGATTATAGGCAAGTTGATCATTGTGGTACTTCAAAGCATACCTGCTGTTGCAGCAGAGGAACCACGTGGCTATGTGCTCCTTTTGTCTTTAGAATCTAACTAAAAGTGTCTTAAATTTGTTTCTTTTTGTACAACGTTGATGTGATAATAATGTAGGAACCTAATGAAATTCAAATGTAAATAAATATAAATGTGATAAATAATATAATGGGTGTAAGGACGTGAATCTGGTAAGAACCTCATTTAATGTGAGAAATGCAAATTATATATAATTTTAAATATTTTGTTCATAATTATTACTCCCTTCGTCCCGATATTTGTGGCTCACTTTTCCGAAAGGGTTGTCCCGTTATTTGTGGCCACTTTCCTAATTTGGTAAAAAATTATTATCATATCTTCTACTCTATCATCTTCTCTCTCCTACTTTATTACATTCTCTCTCCTACTTTATCATCCTTTCTCTCAGAGCATCCACATCCCTCCCATCCATTCATCAAATTCTCTCTCCGTCACGCCAGCTTTTTTTTAAACACTCAACTTTTAAACACTCAACTACATTCCTTCATCCATCCATATAAACAATTTTTACTTTATTGGAGCCCACTACTTCAATTTTTTCAAACATTATATTTTAATAACAACAAATATATAATAATATTTTTATTACTCTTCGAATAAATAAATAATTATAAAATAAAAAAAATCTTAATTAATTTAGATTAATTCATTAAACAATAAATACTAAGAAAGAGGAAAATAAAAAAAATTAAAAACTTGCAATAACATATAAAATTAAACAATACAACACTTAAAATAAAAATTACGAACTAGTACATCAAAATATTAATCGATCAATTGTTGTTGTAGCGAGTCCATACATGCTCAACCAAGTCGTGTCGAAGTTGGTGATGCACATCGATGTTACGTAATTTGGAGTTGGGTTCGAATCACATTTCGAAATTCTGGATTTGGACCTTGAACGAATTGTGGGGTTCATCATCTTCGTTATTGGGAAACGATGCAACCATATCCCCCTCATCCTCAACAATCATGTTGTGCAAAATTACACAAGTTAACATGATGAATTTTATTCTTTTCCTGTACCAAGATCGAGCTGGCCCTCTAACGATTGTCCATCGAGCTTGGAGTACCCCGAACGCTCGTTCAACATCTTTCCTGGCAGCCTCTTGCCTTTCTTTAAAAAGGCTCCTCTTTGGATCGTCTGGGCAAAGAAAAGACTTCACGAAAGTAGCACATGTTGGATAAATTCCATCTGTCAGATAGTACCTCTGATTATAATGTGTGCCATTCATCAGCTCATTACATAGCCTCTCCAAACTGTAAGATTTTTTTGTTTCGTCGTTGATTTATAAGCTTGTAGAGTTTAACATCATCAACATAATTGTGAAGAAGAATGATTGAGCAAGTGAGCACTAAACAGTCTTTCCTTTTCTTCTGCTACTCTTCCTCTCTCTCTCCTTTGATGATGAGAGATAAAAAAGTCTCTCTCTTTGGACGAGCCGTGGGGCCGAGCAACAGAACCCTTCTCCTACTTAACTCTTTTTCTCTTAACTTCTCAACTCCCAAATCGCCAACCCCATTTCAATTTGAGCTTTCTTCACCAATCTAGCTTGTCATCTCTTAAAAAGATTTTCTTGAAACTCACATTCGCGAAAGAGAAAAGGGCTCTGCTTTTTGTTGGTATGTTTGTGCGAAGCAAAGGCGTTTTGCTTTTGCACTTTTGCACTTTTCTCCTTTGTTATAGTTTTTTTTTCTATGAGGTGTTTGGAATGGTAAAGTGAGTATGTGATGAATGATGATCCTTCGTTTATCTAGGTAAATACTAATGGATCTGATCTTCCCCTCGCAGTGGTGCAGCCATTTCTGCTATTGAAAGATTTATCTCTCCTCCTCCTCAACATTCTATCTCATCTCTCGATGCAACATTGTCCCACAAAATACTCTGTCTCCTCTATCCAACACTTTAAATTAAAAATCTTCTCTCTCCATCCATACATTTTCTGTATTGCAGGAAGTCATCCATAATTAATTATGGATGGATAAATTATATGCAATGTGGATGCTCTCATTATCTTACTCATCTTCTTTCTCATATTTTATTATCTACTCTCTCTTTCATACTTTATCATCTACTCTCTTAATTCCCGTGCCGAAACCAATTGAGCCACAAATAGCGGGACGGAGGGAGTATATATTTTATGCAAAAAAAATGTAATTTTACACTTTTTCCCTTCAACATAAACCATATATATAATGTAAAATTATAGATTTTTTGCATAAAATATATAACGATTATGTATAAAACATATTAGGATTACGCGTGGTTTGCATGTTAAATGTGGGTTCCTACATGTTTCATTCTCATGGGTGTAATACTAGTAGATGTATATCTTTTATTTTTTGAATTTAACTAAAGGCAAGTCGACACATATGGTCCCCAAACTATGCTAGTTCGGATGATTGGTCTCTAATCTTTATTTTTTAGTTAATTGATCCTCGAACAATGCTAGTTTGGATGAATTGATCATTCCGTTAAATTTTAAGTTAGTCAGCTATTAATAATAAGTGTATTTACGGAATTAAAAAAAATTAGGACCAATTCATCCAATTTTTAAATTATATTTTAACAATTTTCTTTTCATATATATTTTTTAAATAAAAATAAAAAAAATTAACTAAATCTCCTCTCTACTGTCGTACCACGACCACACCTGTCACTGCAAAGCAAACTCAACACCCTCACCTACACCACCCTCTTCCAAACTAGTATAGTTTAAGGACCAATTAACTAAAAAAAATTAATGACCAATTCATCTAAACTAACATAATTTGGGAACCATATGTATCAATTTGCCTTAATTCAATTGTCCTAAACTTGTTTGGTTGCAAAATGCCCACAAATCATGTCGGTCTAGACAATTAGTCACCTATATAGGTACATATTCTTGAAATAAATCCACTCCTTGTACTAATATTATCGACATAAATGACAATACTTGTTTGCATCTCGAAACCTAAATAATTAGCTACGAAAGGAATTGAATGGTGGAAAATATTTTTGCCTATAAAACCAAATAGAAGATGTGCTCACATTAGGGTAACCACGTTTAACACACAACGCCTTGTAAAATATGTGAAAAAAATGACACTACTTTTTTCATTTATATTTATGGAATAAGCACAAAAGTAAATTTACTAACTTATTTTCTTTTTCTTATTTTATCTATAGGATTGGTTTTCTTAATCAAGTGAAATATATGAAAAGTGACTTTGAATGTTTTTCTCCATTTGTTGATTTGTTGATTTTGTTAGAAATGTGCAGTAATTTGAGAAAAGAAATCCTATATCACTATTATATAAATTACTTCAACTTTTGAATTTATAGAAATTAAAAAATGTTTAAATTAATATTAATACAAGGATCTTGAGAAAAAGAAAAAGAAAAAAAGAAAAAATACGTGCATTTCTAGGAAATATTGGTGATTTATTCCAAAAATAATACTCATTCTGTCCCAATATTTATGTTTCATAGAGACTTGGCACGTATATTAAGTGGGTTGTGAAAATGTATAAATTAGTGGTGAAAATGTATAAAGTGGTGGGCCACTATTTAGATGATTATGAACCACTCATTTATATTGCCTTTTGGAATGAGATATAAATAGTGAGACAATTAGCAAATGAGACATAAATAATGGGACGGATGGAATACTAAGTTATAGAAACTAGAATTACCGTGTGTGGGGAGAAAGGGTAAAATGAAGATTTTGAATCACTTTTTTCCAAGAATATATTTTTTTTTGTAGAGACTAGATAGCTAGACCTTTTTAAATTATCGAAGTGGCGCAGCGAAGGTCCCAGGATCGAAACCTGGCTCCGATAACTTTTTTTGGCAAAATACTTCTTCAGAAGAACACTTTATTATATATCATAAACTAAAATAGTAGATCAAATATTTGATATTATGACAAATAATAAAGTAAAAGATAATGAGGTCTACTTGTTTAAGATGATTGTGATCTACTCATTTTTCTCTATTTTAGAAAACATTGTAAGATGAGTGGGACAACCTACAAAGGAAAATATTTTAAGACTGTGGGACGGAGGGAGTATTTGTTTATTTTGGTCATTTCGTGTAACAGATTAATACCTACAACAGTATGAAGTGAAACACGGATAAAAAAAGTAAAAAATAGTTTCACCGCTAAAAAAATTTGTAATATTGCGTGAAAAATCCTATAAATCCCCACCCCTGCCATGTGACTGACGCATACCGAAATCACTGCCAAAAAGAATGCCCCTTCCAATCGTCCTCCTCCTCCTCAGCTCCACAGTCGCCTCAGCAGCACCGCCTCTCCGGCCGGGATTCTACTCGCAAATCTGCCCGGAAGCCGAACTCATCGCGCGCGATGTTCTTCGCCAGGCCATGGCCAGAGAAACTAGGACCGCCGGCTCCGTGATGCGACTGCAGTTCCACGATTGCTTCGTTAACGTAAATACAAAGAAGAAAGACTGAACAAAATCTCAACTCATGCCAAAAATAAAATCATCTTTTAATCTTAATTTTTGTGTGCAGGGTTGCGATGCGTCGTTGCTGTTGGATGAAACGGCAGACATGGTTGGGGAGAAAACAGCGCTGTCGAATATAAACTCGTTGAGATCGTTCCAAGTTGTCGATGAGATTAAGGAGGCGTTGGAGATTGCATGCCCAGGAGTTGTTTCTTGTGCTGATGTTCTCATTATGGCTGCCAGAGATGCTGTTTTGCTGGTAAGTATATTCTTTCCTTCACCTTTATCTTCTTAGTTGTGTCTCACATACTAAAACTAAATGCAACAATATAGAAATTTTGCAGACTAGTTCTCTTAGATTTTAATGATTTTTAAAAATTGTAGCGATAGTTGTGAGGGGGCAAAATCTAAAATTCGGGAAAAAAATGAAGTGAAGTAGTATAAAATTTTCGGAAATAAAAAATAAAAGATTGGGTTTCGACTCGATTTAGGGGGCGGGCAGGCGCGCCACACCGCATCCGGCTTTGATAGTGAGTAAAAAGATGTGCTTTCCTACACTATATCTTCTTTCACACAAGAGTACAATAAATAATCCTATCCCAATTAACGCGTAAATGAAATGATTATATTGCATTTTTACTATAGAAGATGAAACACTAGTTGTCTTTGTCGAAAAAGGTGAGTGACTTGTTGTCTACAAATGGAACAGAGTGGGGGACCTAATTGGGATGTGAAGCTAGGGAGGCAAGACAGCTTGACAGCCAGCCAAGAAGCATCAAACGACATAATGCCAAGCCCAAGAGCCAATGCAACCTCCCTCATAACCCTATTCACCAAATTCAATCTTTCCGTCAAAGATTTGGTAGCCCTTTCCGGATCCCACTCCATTGGCAAAGCAAGATGCTTCTCTATAGTCTTCAGGCTCTACAACCAGTCAGGATCCGGCCACCCAGACCCGGCCATGGAGCCCGCATATCGAGAGGAGCTCGACAAGCTTTGTCCGCAAGGTGGAGATGGGAATGTGACTGGGGATCTGGATGCAACACCTGAAAGATTTGACAATCAGTATTTCAAGGACTTGATGAGAGGGAAGGGGTTTTTGAATTCGGATCAAACACTAGTCTCGTTGGAGGAGACTAGAAAGTATGTTGAGATTTTTAGCAAGAACCAGAGTTTGTTTTTTGATGCATTTGTAGAAGGGATGATTAAGCTGGGAGACCTTCAGTCTGATGGGCATGGAGAGGTTAGGAAGAACTGCAGGGTTGTTAATAGCAATTATGGTGATGAATTGCTAACAAACAAACAATGAATATACAAGTGGGTAATGAATTACGTCCGAAGAAATGTTGCTTAGACATGAATATGATGCTTGAGTTATTTCAATTTATTTTATTTTAAGCCAAAAACAAAAATGTTAGAAGAATTATTACAAAAAGAAATGAACGGTTGCTGTAAAACAAGCTAGACTTGAAAACACAAGGAAAAACAAGAAGAATATAAAGTTTCTGCTTAAACGTATAATAAGCTGATGAATTTTAAACAAAACCAGTAGAATCTCAAAATATTTCAGAATGAAAATGGTAATAAGGAAGAAATGATCATAAAATATTCAAAATTATCTGGATTCACGAATTGGTAATGCAAAGATGAACACAAGCAATTGCAGTTAAGCAGCGATGGATGGTTTTGATGCTGCAGAAAGTCTGGAGCGCTTCTTGGCCAAACTCTCACTTCTCCTTTCTCTCTGTTCCTTCAACCGAGTTGCAAGAAGCTTCTGGTAGTCGGCAGCCTCGGACTTAGCCTTGGTGATCCTCTTCTTCTTCTCTGCGATTCTACCTCTCTTTCTCTGCAATGTCAAGGGAGTCACTAGCCTCTGGATCTTGGGAGCTTTGCTCACCTTCTTGCCTGTTGCAGTATACAGAGTTTACAATGCAAGCCGACGTCGAATTGTATGTTTGCAAAGTCAGCGATATATATCTAAAGCAGAATAACTCGTCATAAAAATGGCGAGGAATAACAACTTGCCTGCCTTGGTAGTGAAAGTTCGGCGGTAAGTGTTGACGTACTTCCTCACATCATCTTCCTTGGTAAGGTTAAAAAGCTTGCGGATCTTTGAAGCCCTTTTTGGACCTCTCATCCTTGGCTTCTCAGTATCAGTTAGCCCAGGAAGTTCATTCTCACCCTTCTTTACGATGACCAAATTCAAGACGGAGAGGTCAGGGCTAACAATGCACCCACGGACAGACTTCCTACGGCGCTCCCCATCTCTCCTACCATACCCACGGAAGCAAGGAGTACCTGTTGAATACAGATTTATGGAGGAAGAACAGAAACCACATCAAGTAGTCATTTAAACTATCATCACAGACCTCTGTGGAGCAGCAGACTGACACGACCAGGAGTCAACACACCCTGCTTCATGGGGAAACCTTGTTTGTCGCAACCTCCCATGATCTTAAAGACATACCCCTTAAACTCCTAAAATTTTCAATTCGACAGATTAAAACATAACATCAAGTATTAACTGCTAACCGATTGTCAATTAAAGAGTATTAAATAGAGACAAGCACATACATCACCCATTGCTTCCCCATTGACCTCCTGAGAAATCCTCTTGTCCCAGAACGCACGGCTGGAATTATAAGACGCACAAATATAAGAAATGCTGTATTACTATCCCATCGAGTTCGCATATATTTGCTAGAGCTAAATAACACGATGAATGGAATAGACAATCAAGAGAAAGAAGACTAAAGATTACTGTACTAAGTACATACAACCACAGGCATCTATGAGTACAGAAGAGGAATTAGAAAACAGTTCAACTAGAAGAGACATATGTATATAATATGAAGATAAAAAACTATCATACAACTTCAAATTCAAAGCCTTTTCGAGAAAACTATAGGAAAATGAAAGACAAATAATGGCATCATGAATTTCATATCTGTACTAACCGGCATTGGTGCAAATATATTTAACAAATAAGGATCAAAACCTAAAAATCACTATAAAGTCTTTCTGAGCCAAACTCCAACTATGCCGAGAGAAGAATTTCCAAGAAAAATATAATGAGCAAATAAATAACGAATTGTACTCCACATGGAAATGCTACAAATAACACAAAATCATTACTTTGCACTTCAAAACAATTACACGATCGCAACACAATATAATATCAAAAATAAATTACTCCCCACACATCAGTATATCACACGATATATATATGAACAAACATCCATCTAAAAACAGCTCTACACTTTCACAATTAAAAAAAATAACTAACTTATTGTAATATAAGGACGTACAGCTTTAGGTCATCGTCAATCTCGAGCTTCTTCTGGCATCCAGTGGTCGGATTTGCAATGTTGAACTACAAATTTAAAAAAAAAAAAAAGATTAAAAAAGAAAAACAAATACAGGAATCATAGTAAACTCTTAACAAATTCATGATAATATACCTTCATCTTCAGCGAAGAGGAGATGCAGCTTCAAAGTGATACGACTGCACTGAAACGCTCGGCCTCTAAAATGAAATAGGGTTTGGGAGGTAATTAAATATTCAGGGCTCCTTGGGCCAATATGTTTGAGACCAGGCCCGTTTATTTTCGTCATACATTGGGTTGTTTATTTGGTTTAGACCCATATCCAGTTTGTCTGTGCTGGACCATAGTCAAAGGATCGTAGTCTTTTATTTAATGTTTTTCTTTTTCTTTTGGTTTGTTTTTAAGACTTAAAAGATGCATGTTCATACATTAAAGGGGCAAATTTGGATAAACAAGACTGATTTTATTTTATAAAATAATTCAATCACTTTGAAATTTGATAGATTAAAATTAGATATAGTTAATGTCACGTATAAAAGAAAAACAAAACTCGATATCACAGACTAAAAATAAAATTTACCATTTTACAATGACCGAAATCCGTTGTCGGGATGCGTACGTTCTACTCTTGTCGAGGGAGATTGATTTCTTGTAGGGCACGTTTCGTTTGCACGGATTCTACTCCGAAAAAGTAATCTGATTCCAAATTGTTAGATTCTCGTGTTTGGTAGTTTTGGAAAAGTAATTTGATTCCCAAAACTCAAAATCCGGTGTTTGGCTTCGTTTTTAAAAAAAATAAGAAAAATAAAACGAATTCAAAAAATAAGGAAAATACATCTAAATTAGTGGATTCTTTTCCTACCTTATCTTAAATAATCTTTTTCCTTGACGCGGGGATTTAATATCGCTTTACATATCGATCCCTTTTATGAATAGATTCAGCATAAAAAAAATATTAAACATCGTTAACATAGTTTTTTCTCAGAAAATCATTCACTCTCTGATCGGCCTTTCCCAAAGGATACAGGTATTTCACCTTTCTCTGCTGCGAGTGCCTTTTAATTTGATACAGCCCGTCATCATATTCCAAACCAAATGAATGGCCCAATTTCCAATTTTAATTGTTTGTACGAGTTTTGCTAATAAAATTCAAGAATGGATAAAATCAATTATTACACCAATTTCTCAATTTAGGTTTTTGGGTTGTTGCCTTTTTCACGTTCTCTTGCACCATCCCTCTCTAATTTGTTTGCATAATTAATTCATCTAGTTGTTTAGCCTTTTGATTTAAGTTAATTTATGTATTATTCTGAATATCGTATTTCGAGATCCTGGTTTAACAAATGTTTCACTTAGAAAAATTAGCAAAATTGAATGTTGATAATTTCATTGGCAAATCGAGTTGTTCTGTATGATTCAAAACCTGATCTGATTTTTTAAATTTATATGTATGTTCTCAAATTACTAATTTATTTGCAGCCACCTATATCTGTTAAAGCTGCAAGTCAACAACTTTCCAGAAATGGAGGGAAAGGACACTGCAACCATACTTTGAAAGAGACACTGCAACCATACTTTGAAAGAGCCGTTAGCTACCCAAAAGAGAGAGACAAAGGATCGTCGTCTCCAACGGATCTATCATAATCTCTGCTCTATAAATAGAGGGATAAAATCAAATTGAAGAACAACAACGAGAACGAGAATACACGAGAACACAAACGAACTCAGTGCATTCAAAGAGCAACTCATAAACGCCTTAAGTCTTCCGTAAGAAGTTTGAAGTGATAATCTCCGGCGAAAGACTACATATCTGCTCATAGGGAACCAAGCTGAATCAGAATTATACAGCCTCTAGTATCCAAGCGACTGAACACGAACCCAAAGTTTATACTTAGCCGTTCGTCGCTCTAGAAGCCACATTCTCGTCCCTATCCCTCTAACCTAAGCTCAGTTGTTCATATCTATAGCTTAGACGAAGGAGTTCATAGTCGAACTGATCCTTATTGTAAAGGACTACTTCACTGTTGGAGAGTTTTTCAAACACTTAGTTTGAGACCCTGTAAAGTATAAATTCAAGACCAGTGTTTGTCCAGTGTACAAACCGACTGAGACCATCTCAGTATAATACATAGCTTCTTGATCTTTCGGGACAGTGGACGTAGGATTGTTGGATCCGAACCACTTTAAAAATCGCATGTGTTCTGTGTTCTTTATTTACTGTTGCATTGATTTACTATACATACTGAAAATTATCTTCAAAATCATTCAACTGAGTTTCAGCAAACTTAATCGACTGCACTAATCTACTGAAACTGTTTTGATAAAAACATTTTCCTAACTCAACTGAATTTGGGCCTACACATTTCCGCACTACTGAACTCTATCTGAACGGTACTGAATTCTGACTCTAGTCAGCTAGCAGGCCTCAGTAAAGTCAGTCACTCTGCCACGCGATTCAGAACAACTTATCTGGTCTGCTGAACTCGTTCAGTACGACACTCTCTTGAAAAGGACTGTTCGCGTTTTAAGTTGAGAAATCGGTTTTCAGGTGTAATCACCCCCCCCCCTCTACACCTGAACGTTACTCTCGGGACCAACAATTAGTATCAGAGCAGGAGTTCTCTAAGACTCTTGTTATTCAGAAACTGGTCTACTTGAACGGATCCGAAAAACGTTTTCACTGCATATCATTCTTCATTCATATCATCACTCATTATATCTGATATGTCAGGAATCAGAATGGTACCTATGTTCTCAGTAGAGAACTATGGTGTATGGCGGGTCAGAATGGAGGCATATCTGACCTCCCTCCACGACAGCATGACAGAGGTTCTAGAGGACGGACCTATGTTCCAATGGTAGATAGCGTCGTAGCTCAGGACCCAGCACAAGGAGGAGGAATGGTGACCGGGAAGAAGATCCCCAAAGACAGAAGTCTCTTCACCCCTGAGGAGAAGAAGCTTCACAACTTAGACCGCGTCGCCAGAAACGCCATACTGACCACTCTAAGCGATTCTATCTCGGAAGAGTTCAAGACTGCAAGTCCGCGAAAGAACTCTGGGATTCTCTAGTGCTATTGAGTCGGGGGACTCAGAAGATCAAAGCGAACAAATTCGCGCTGGAACTTCAGAAGCTGGAGAGATTGTCTCTCATGCCTGGTGACTCCATTGAAGATCTCAAAGTCAGATTTACGGATCTGATGAACTCTATCAACGGGCTGGGAAAGACATTCTCCAACCGATAGATTAATCTAAAAATTTTGAGGGCTCTACCAGACGGTCACTGGACTCCCTTTGCTACCTTATTGCGTCATTCTGATTTAGATATTGTTACTCCTGACCATATCTTTTCAGAACTTAAAGCGGAGGAGTTTGAGTTTGGCTTACCTCAAAGGAAGCAGCGAGCTAAAGTTGACACCCAAGTCGACCATTCCTTTAAAGCAACAGTCAGCACAGTAGCTCCAGCGTCTAGCAAGGCTGAACCTTCACTCACTGACATACAAGAAGGAAACTTAACCAAGAAGTACGCACTGCTTGCCGTGAAGTATCAGAAGGAGAAGGAGAGGCGCAGAAAGCTCTCAACAGTCGTCAGAGACTCTAAGGGTAAGACTGAATATACACCCAAGCGCACTCCTGACTCACATACTTCTGAATGCAAGAAACAGGATGACTCAGCTCAGTCGAAAGACAGCGAAAGCAAAAAAGAAAGAGTCACAACCTACTACAACTGCAAGAAGCCAGGACACTATCAGTATGACTGTCTTGAGCTCAGTACTGCTGAAAGAGCAGCACGCAAAGCAAGAAGGGAGAAGCTCATCAAGAAGCGACAAACATATATTGCCGGTGAACTCTCAGATGACTTAGATGAAGTCGACTCCTTCATGGATTCATCAGATGATGAAGCAGCTTTCATGGCCATAGAGCTTGAAGCTGAAGAAGATGCTGAAAAGTGTCTCATGGCAGGAGAAGAGGATGAGGTAAATTCTCATGCACCATTTAACTCCTCTTCACACTGCACACACGACACTGTTTCAGGTGCAGATGAGAATCTGGACGTCGCGATTGCATACGAAGAACTGCTCGACGAGCAGATTCAGATGAGCCTGCAGCTCAGTAAGACTCTTCAGGAGTTGGATACCCAGAAAGTGGAGAATCAAAGATTTTCTCAGGAGAGTCTGGTTGCTACTAAGTCAGAAGGACTTGTGTTGAGACTCAGGGAGGAGATAAACTCTCTGATGGCCAAGTCTCAGCATCAAGAGGATCATATCTCAGTACTGACCAATGACTTGACTCAGAAAGATACTGAATTGAGTCTACTGAAGCAAGAGTTGTCAGGACTTCAGACCGAGCATGAATTGTTGAAGAAAAGTGATGATATCTGGAGGAACCTGATGACAGAGCGGTACATGGGCGCCGGAAAGAAGCTTGAAGCTATGCTAGCAAGCAACAAGCCCAAGCATTGTAAGGAGGGACTTGGATTCAGCCATGAAGCCTCCTCGTCTGCCCCCCTACGCTCAGAAAACCGGCTAGCTGATAGGTTTGTTCAAGGGGAGACCATCAATGCAGAGATATTGAACCCCCTAGCCAAGAACAAACAGAAGATAAAGGCACCTCATCCCAGTTATCAGCATTCTGACAAGAAAATCAGCACCAAATCACCCCAGTTCAATCAAGGGGGAACCAACAAAGCAAAATGGGCTGATCAGTATGGACCTCCACAGCTGACTCATCCAGCTCAGTATGGGTCATATTACTATGATCCTATAGTCAGGAGAGGATCCAAAAGTCAGAAGAAGAAGAAGAAAGCCGCATAGAAGGCAAAGGTCAGTAGTCCACCCACTCAGAAGATCAGGACTCCTGGACCTGAAAAGCTTCAGAAGTCGGCATCGACCAGTCCAGTGGTCAAATATGTTGACAAAAGTGGAAAGAAACTGTCTGAGACCACCAGGGTTGTAAGACAGATTTGTGTTTCCAAAACAAACATCTAAGGACCCAAAATCAAAAATAAAGGCTACCTAAATATAATTATGTTTTGCAGGTGCACAAGGATCCTTGGTATGTGGACAGCGGATGCTCAAGACACATGGCATACCAAAAGGACCTACTGAAGAATTATACTACTAAAGAAGGACCCCGAATCGAGTTCGGAGACAACGCAAAAGGCTATACCAGAGGTTATGGAACACTCAGCATTGGAACCGCAACAGTTCCAAGAGTATCATATGTTGAAGGACTTCAGCATAATCTTCTCTCTGTTAATCAATTTTGTGATTACTCGAATAGAGTGATTTTTTACGCTGGTTTCTGTGATGTCATTGATAAATCTATAGGGAAAACAATGTTGTCAGGTTCGCGCAAAAAGAATATCTATGTAGCTGACTGGAACTCAGCTGAACATGAAGCTTGTTTGTTAGCGAAGAATGACAACAGAACGGGATGGCTCTGGCACAGAAGACTCAGCCATCTCAACTTCAAGACGATCAACAAATTAGCTAGAAACACTCTAGCAAGAGGACTGCCAAATGAAGTATTCAGTAAAAACACTCAGTGTGAAGCATGTCTGAAGGGAAAGCAAACAAGGAATCAAAATCCTCCTGTTCCATCTCCTTCTACTGATGGAATCCTTCAGCTGCTACATATGGATTTGTTCGGTCCAGTCTCTCCGGTGACGATCAGAGGCAAGAAGTATGCTTTAGTGGTCATTGATGACTACTCGCGCTACACATGAGTCATATTTATTGTCAACAAGTCTGACGTCAAAACAGAGTTACCAACGCTTCTGAAAAGGCTCAGTGTCGAGAAGAACACCAAGATCATCAAGATACGTTCAGATAGAGGAACTGAGTTCCTGAATTTCATGGTAGAGGAGTTCTGCAAAGCAGAAGGCATAGAGCATGAGACGTCTGCCGTGCGCACGCCTCAACAAAATGGGGTTGCTGAAAGGAACAATCGAACACTCAAAGAAGCAGCAAGAACCCTGCTCGCAGACTCAGGACTCCCAACCAAATTCTGGGCAGAAGCTACTGATACTGCATGTTATACTCAGAATAGATCTCTACTGACAAAGCTGCATAAGAAGACACCATATGAATTATGGAATGGCAGGAAGCCTTCTTTATCTTATTTCCATATTTTTGGGTGTTCATGCTTTATCCACAATAATGGGAAAGATCAGCTGAAGACTTTTGATAGCAAGTCAGATCAGGGAGTGTTCTTAGGATACCCCGGGTCAGCAAAGCCTTCAGAGTCTTTAACTATCGGACCCTTTGCGTGGAGGAAAGCCCTCATGTTGTTTTTAATGAGTTTGCTACTGAAGACAGGAGCAGAAACTCTAAACCCGAATCTGAGGACATCAGTAAGCAGCTACAGGATCTGAGCTTGAAGGACAAAGCTGAAAAGATCCAGCTATGTTGGGATGATGATTCAGATGAAGAAACTGAAGACAAGTCTATCGAATCTCGGCCCGGCAGAAAAGTAGGCCGAACGGACCGACTCTACCGAACGAGTCAATCCCGGGTAACTCGGGTCGATGAAGAAACCCAAGTGGTAACTCGAGACCTCACCGAGGATAATAACTCGGGGGGGGAACTAATGATGTTCCTGAGCTCAATGCCCCTGAACCTGGTGACTCAGTAGATCATACTCTTGTAACTGAATTGCTTCAATCTCAGAATAGTACAACTGCAATGCCTAACTCACCTACTATCTGTGTTGAGCAAATTTCAGAAGAAGAGTTGAAACATCGTAGATCGTGGCTGGACGCTCACACTTCTGATTTAATTATTGGAGATCCTTCAGCAAAAGTAAAGACAAGATCCATATTCTGTCAGGGAGAAATCGCCTTATATTCCTGCTTCTTGTCTACTGAAGAACCTCAGTCAGTTGAGGACGCACTTAAGGACGCTAATTGGATCATAGCCATGCAGGAGGAGCTGAATCTGTTCACGAGAAATGAAGTTTGGGAGCTTGTTGACAGACCACGGCATCAACATGTGATCGGAACCAAATGGGTCTTCAAGAACAAGCGAGATGAAAACAACGTTATAGTAAGGAACAAAGTAAGGCTCATGGAAAAAGGCTACTGTCAAGCTGAAGGGATAGATTTCGACGAAACGTTCGCTCCAGTTGCAAGATTGGAGGCAATCAGACTATTCCTAGCATACGCAACACATCAGAGATTCAGAGTCTATCAAATGGATGTGAAGTCTGCGTTCCTGAATGGCGTACTGAAAGAAGAAGTCTATGTAGAACAACCTCCCAGCTTTCAACAGGGACATCAGGTTTATAGACTCACAAAGGCTCTGTATGGGTTAAAACAAGCACCCAAGGCTTGGTACGATACCCTGTCTGAGTTTCTTCTTCAGAAAGGTTTTCAGAAGGGCACAATAGACCGCACATTATTCAACATTCGATTGGAAGATGACATTTTACTTGTGCAGATCTACGTAGATGATATCATCATCGGTTCGAAGAACTTCATCATGTGTCTGCAGTTTGAGAAAATGATGAAGGACAAGTTCGAGATGTCAATGATGGGAGAGATGAACTATTTCCTTGGATTTCAAGTCAAACAATCTAAGAAGGGAACGTTTATCAATCAAGGCAAATACACTCGAGACCTCATCAAGAAATTCGGTTGCACATCCGGCAAACCAATCAAGATCCCGATGAACACGAACATCAAAATTGATCTTGATAAAGAGGGAGTTTCAGTAGACCAAACTGAATTTCGTGCTATTATTGGTTCTTTATTATACTTAATAGCTACTCGTCCTGACATAACTTATGCTGTAGGTGTCTGCGCTCGATTTCAGGCGAATCCGAAGCAGAGTCACATGGACTCAGCAACAAAGATTCTCCACTATCTCATAGGAACACTTGGCATGGGTTTATGGTATCCAACTGATGATAATACTGAACTAACTGGTTCTTCTAATGCTGACTATGCAGGATATAGAATTGACCGTAAGTCAACTTCAGGAACGTGTCAGTTCCTTGGCAGTAAGCTGATCTCATGGTTTTCAAAGAAACAACACTCAGTAGCGACGTCAACTACTGAAGCTGAATACATGGCTGCCGGAAGTTGTTGCGCCCAAATCCTTTGGCTGAGACAGCAGCTACGCGACTATGACGTCATTCAGAATGAAGTGCCGATCTTCTGTGATAGTACCAGTGTAATTGCAATCACTGAGAATCCTGTACTTCATACGAGATGCAAGCACGTGGACATCAGACACCACTTCATTTGCGATCATGTCAAAAAGAAGGATGTCAGGATGGAGAAGATCCATACTGACCATCAAATGGCTGATATACTGACCAAGCCTCTAGCTGAAGCCAGATTAAGAGAACTTTCAGTAGAGCTAGGTCTGCTGGACCCTATTGACTCCAGTCAGTAAGTGGATTCAGGAGAGGAGCATTCAGTAAAGGGGAATGTTCACTCTCAGTACCGAGTAAAAACGGTACGTAGAGACTCAGCAACCATCTACACGAGGTATCAGCTGACTACGATGTGAAGGAATAATTTAGGTTAGGAACGCTACCTTCCTCCTAGTGTGTTGTCGCGGCTTTGATTGTTGCTCCTGTGTTAGACCTTCTGATCTGTATCCCGCGCCTTCCCCGGCCGTTTCCAGGCCTCCTCCGCCCTCTACACACCTCCCCGACATCGCCTAGACGTCGGATTCTTGCAGAAATGCCGCCTGGAGTCATCGCAGCGAAGATTACTGCGCTATAAATCGCGCCTCCGCCGCCGCCGCCTTCCACTCCCGAATTCTTCCTTTCCAAGCCGCGATTCGATCAATTGAAAGAGGGGCCACGATATTGGAACACTCACGACCACCGGGTAATGGATTCCGGCCGAGATTAGTTCCTCAATTTCCCGAATTTCAAACGATTCGCCGGAACGAATTCATAACAAGCAGCCTATTTCAGACGTCAATGCCGATCGTATCCGGGATCGGATGATCCCTTATGACCTATCGACGCGAAGCTCGTAAGACGAGGATTCTAGAGGTTCAAGCCGATCATCGATCCGAAATCGGACGCGCCAAGAATCTCCGCCGCAAGATGCGGCGGAACCCTAGAAAACTAGGGTTTTCGCTGCGAAAATCAGATTTTTGTCATCTCGTTTTTCGTGCCTCCCGGACCAATTACAGTACAACAAATAGTACAGTCACATAAAAAATAGGTCCTATAATCTACTCGTGGATTTTCTCAACATCAACAATCAGAGCCTAAACCAGGCTCTGATACCAATTGAAGGAATAATTTAGGTTAGGAACGCTACCTTCTTCCTGGTGTGTTGTCGCGACTTTGATTGTTGCTCCTGTGTTAGACCTTCTGATCTGTATCCCGACCTTTTTCTTCCTCTGGGTGGTCAGAGAACTGAAGAAAATAAATTTTTGTCTCTCCCTTACTTACGGTATGCGTGTGTAATTATGTGTATGTGTGTGTAATCTGTTTCTGAACAGAATACTGATATATATAGGCTTCAAAAGCCAATATAATATTAATATATTTGTAACCCATTAATTTAATTATATTTCTAATGGGCTTCCACATAACCAGCCCATAATATAATTAATTAATTTACTGGGCTACTAATATTTATCAATTAATTGGCCCAGCCAATTAATTCCAGATAAATAACATTATTAAATAATGTAAAAATACATTAATCCATTAATAATGATTTCTGAGAGACAATAAATAACCAGGCAACTAATTGGGCCAGATCGGGGATCCAATACAAGAAATAAACCTGGGTCTCAAATTAATTAATTATTCATGCTCAGCCGAGAGCAAAATTAATTAATAAACACAGATTCATTCCACTAGAGAATCCGTGTTGACTTACCGCTTTATCCCAATTTGAGCAAGGGCTTGTATTTTAGACTTAATCGATCTTCGTATTTAAGATAGAAATATCTGTTAATTAATTAAGCTCACTGACAGCTTAAATTAATTAACATCTTATATTCCTGAGCAGTATCACTCGACCTTATTAACACACCTGAACTTAATCAACCGGTCGGGTTTAGTGTGCTAATCCTTTCGAGTTCCTCAGGGGATATTATCAACCCATTTTACTAGGATACAGATGCAAGATATAGACAACCAGCCTGAGCCACAAATAACTACTAACACCCAAGATACGTAGATCCGGTCGCGATGACGTTCACCATAGTAGGTCAAAGTGATAGATAGCCAAATGCACTCAGCTGAAGTATTACCAAGCTTAAGACCAGCAAAGTCACCGAGATTTTGGTTTTCCACTAAGGTCAGTTAGCAAAACACATCTCATTGTAAAAGTCAATACACCACCTTAAGTGTACCAGTAAAGACAAGCAGCTAAGACAAGCCACTTCTTATCTAAACTGCAGCTTAAACCGACAACTTATCCTTAAGTTGTCTCAGCTATGATAACTGTTTATATCTTGTCAGTTCAACCAATTTGTGTTGTCTTCTGTGATACCCGACACACCACACAATTCTAACTTTTATACAAGATAAAGGATAACATGTGCAAATATACATATTTATCAGATAGGAGAATAAAACAGTGGTAAGGACAAAAACACATTGTATACAAGCCTTAAAAGTGCTTTCAGTATACGAAATCCCAACAATTCTCCCACTTATACTAAAGCAAACTTCTAGTATACAATGTGTCAGTTCTAGGTACACACTAGTATTTAGCTGCAAATCCTATCTATCACTCCTCTTCTCCCACTTATACAAAAGTTTCTGCAGTCCTAAGTGGGGGGCATCTCTACCAGTCCTAAGCCACGAACATGCATCTCGTAAGCCGGAATTGGTAAGCTCTTCGTGAATGGATCAGCTATGTTGTCTTCAGTTTTGATCTTTTCTATGAGTACGTCGCCTCGATTTACGAATTCTCGTATAATGTGGTACTTCCTGTCTATGTGTTTAGACGCCTTGTGAGATCTAGGTTCCTTAGAATTTTCCACTGCACCCACATTATCACAATAAACCGTGATTGCCTTAGGCAATTTCTGAACAATATCAAGATCTTGGAGAAAATTCTTGAGCCATACTGCCTCTTTCGAGGCTTCTGAAGCAGCCACATACTCTGCTTCCATGGTTGAGTCCGCAATGCATTTCTGCTTTGCACTCCTCCATGAAATGGCTCCACCTCCAAAGGTAAACACATAACCCGAGGTCGACTTCTTTTCGTCTCTGTCAGCCTGGAAATCCGAGTCCGTATAACCCAAAGGCACTAGATTGTCTGACTGGTAAACAATTTTATAATCTCTAGTCCGTTTAAGGTACTTGAGAATATTTTTCACCGCAGTCCAGTGCTCTTGTTCAGGATTAGACTGATATCTTGAGACCATGCCTACAACATATGAGATATCTGGTCTCGTACAAAGCATTGCATAGATGAGACTACCGACAGCGGAAGCATATGGTACGAGTCTCATACTTTCTATCTCTTCAGGCGTTTTAGGGCACTGATTTTTCGATAAAAAAATGCCATATCTGAAAGGTACCGAACCTCTCTTGACATTTTACATGCTGAAACGAGCAATAACAGTATCAATGTAGGACGCTTGTGACAAGCTTAACATCCTTTTCTTGCGATCTCGTATAACCTTGATCCCAAGGATGTAAGCAGCTTCACCTAAGTCCTTCATTTGAAACTGCTCGGATAACCATGTCTTTACGTCTGATAACACTTCAACATTGTTGCCAATGAGAAGGATGTCATCTACGTAAAGTGCAAGAAACACCACTGTTCCATTAACACAGATACGGTATACGCACACCTCGTGTGGACAGGATATAAAACCATAGGATTTGACTACCTCGTCAAAACCGGTGCCATGCCATAACCGGAAGCTTGCTTAAGTCCATAAATAGACTTCTTAAGCTTCCAAACCAGATGCTCTTCGCCCTCCTTCACATAACCATCTGGTTGTTTCATGTAGATGTCTCTACCTTTTTCAAGGTGCCCATTTAAGAATGCGGTCTTGACATCCATTTGCCAGATCTCTAGGTTCATGTGAGCTGCTATGGCAAGGAGAATTCTAATAGACTTTATCATTGCTACAGGCGAGAAGGTTTCTTCATAATCGATACCTTCTTTCTGGGTAAAACCCTTTGCCACTAACCTGGCCTTAAATGCCATGATCTCTCCATTCGAACCTCTCTTTCTTTTGTATACCCACTTACTACCAATGGCCTTGCAGCCCTCAGGTAGTTCAGTGATCTCGTATACATCCATATCAGTTATGGACTTAAATTCTAAGTCCATGGCGATTCTCCAAGAATCTGCATCTACATCTCCCACTACTTCGTTGTAAGTCCAGGGATCCACGGTCTCTTGTTCATCTGCCGGGAGATGGTCAGAAGTCTCCCCAGTGAACATATACCGATCAGGTGTAAATATCACCCTCCCACTACGTCGAACAGTGTCAGGAGTTGTGTTAATAGATTGTGCAGTTGCTCGTGGAGCTCTATCTTGCACAATCGACTCTGTGAGTGGGTCTCGATCACATTGTAATTCCTCAAGGATGATCTCGACTCGAGACTTATGATTACTAATATAATCCTCCTCTAAGAACCGAGGGTTGGTGCTAACCACAATCTTCTGTTCTTTAGGATCATAAAAATAACCACCCTTCGTTTCCTTCGGATATCCTATGAACAACATAACCTCTGAACGTGAATCCAACTTGTCGGCCTGTTTATTCAAGAAATAAGCAGGACACCCCCAAATCTTTATATGGTGCATACTGGGCTTGTGCCCGCTCCACAACTCGACTGGAATCATGTTAACCGACTTGGATGGTACACGGTTCAATAAGTATGCTGCAGTCTCTAGGGCATATCCCCAAAAGGAAACTGGCAAAGTTGCATAACTCATCATGGACCGAACCATCTCTAGGAGAGTTCGGTTCCTTCTCTCTGACACACCATTCTGCTGAGGCGTGCCCGGTGCTGTCATTTGGGATGTATCCCACATTCTGTCAAGTAGTCCTTGAACTCGTTGGACAGGTATTCCCCACCACGATCAGATCGCAGTGTTTTGATTTCTTTACCTAACTTCTTCTCCACTTCTGCCTTGAATTCCTTAAAGGTTTCAAAGCAATCCGACTTGTGGTGAAGAAGGTAAACATATCCATACCTCGAGTAATCGTCAGTAAATGTGACGAAGTACTCATACCCTCCACGAGCTTGTGTAGACATAGGTCCACACAAGTCAGAATGTATCAAACTTAATGCTTCTGTGGCTCTATAACCTTTTGCCTTAAAAGGCCTAGTCACCATCTTACCTTCCAAGCAGGATTCGCAAGTTGGAAATGGTTCAACTTGGAGAGACTCCAATGATCCATATTTCACCAACCTTTGGATCCTATTTAGATTGATGTGACCTAGTCTTAAGTGCCATAGATAAGTTTGATTTACCTTAGAAGATTCTTTCCTCTTCTTAGGATTTAATGATGAGGAAGTAACATTAACAGATGTACATGGATTAGACGTAGTAGTATATAGAGATCCATTTAAAGTCCCATTGCAGATAAGATCTTTCCCTTTTGAAATCAAAATTTGATCATCAAAAACAGATCTATAACCATCCACAATAAAAAGTTTTGAAACGGAAATAAGGTTTCGCCTAAACTCAGGCACCAATAAAACATCTCTTAATACTAAAATAGAGTCTAAAAAAGATAAATGTAAATCTCCTATGGCAATAGCTGGAACTCGCGATCCATTGCCCATGGAAACCACTACCTCGCCATCAGCCAGAACCCTTTTCTGCAGAAACCCCTGCAAGGTGTAACAAACATGATCAGTTGCTCTGGAATCTACTACCCATTCATGGGTAGATGCAGAAACAAGCACAGTTTCAGTTACTAAGGCGATGCGTGTACCTTTCTGTTTTGCCTTGAAGTTGGGACATTCAGCCTTCCAATGTCCAACCTTACCACACTTGAAACACTTCCCCTTAGGTTTTTGAACCCCTACAGTGGGTGCTAACTTCGTGCTCCCACTATTCTTCTTGACATTCGTAGCCTTCTTGCTCTTTTTCTGGAATCTACCCTTAGGAGGGTTCCTTGAGCTACTAGTAGTGTTCAAGATTTGGGTTCCTTTACCTTTAGTCTGACCCATGATTCCTTCTGTAGTAATTAACTCACTCGAAAGTTCATTCAGAGTGTAGTCTTTCCTTGACTTCACTACATTTAGGCGGAAATTCTCATATGACTTTGGTAGTGAATATAGAATGACGTCTATCTTGATACCAAGATCTAAGACACCACCAACCTTTGCAAGCCGATCTAGCAGCTCGATCATATGTAAAACATGATCCTGCACGGATGCACCTTCAGCCATTTTGCAGGTAGTACCGAACTTTTCAGCCATGGAATCCCATATCACTCCCGCATGAGGCGTATTTTCATACTGTGAAGCAAGAGAATCAACCATAGTGGATAGAATGACAAAACGAGTCTTGTCATTATCCTCTATCCACTTTTCAGATTCCCTTATCTGCTCCTCAGTCGCCTCTTCTTCGGGGAGTTCAGGTTCAGGGCTACTGAGAACATACAAGATCTTCTCATTTTGGAACATTAGTGTAAGGTTTCTCCTCCACTCTTTAAAATTGTCAACACCCTTTAAGGGTCGGCTCATAAGACCATTAACAACAGCTTGAACAGACATATCTGAAAAATAATTTAAAATAAAGCATGTAAGGAAAAATTATTTGCACATAATTCGTAATTAATGATCATTGTAACCTTTTGAAAAAACAATGATGTTAAAAACCTCGAACCGCTCTAGGAATTCCACTAGCAAGTCACACAGGTGGACGTTTACTAGCGTAACCCTAAACCAAACTATTTACCTAGCTCTTTAATTCCAATCCACGTCTAGGTTCTTAAGACGAATGGAATTAATAGTTCGATATACTGCACCATGTCACTATTAAAACGCGGGAAGGGACTTCGAGGGAAGTGAATTGTACCTGCAGTGACATCTAAGCATTGACCATTAATTTGACCAAAGTAGAATCAAATTCTCGAAATTGACATACTTACTCGAACCATGCCGCATTCAATTTGATCTAATTAGCCATCCTATTCAATTATTATCTTCAATTTGATCTAATTAGCCATCCTATTCAATTATTATCTCCCACTACTCAATAATAATCAAATATTGGTTTTGGAAAACTTATCTCACAAAACTTGTAGCTCAAAGATGCAAGCAAGCCACGCAGTCCAATTAATGGAGGTCCAATTAAGTGTTTAATATCCAAATGGAATCTAATTAAACATTTAATTTAATGTTGCTTAGTCTTTTTAATCAAAAGGTTTGTAACGAATCATGCATTCCCACATAATTCCTAAAGCATGCAATTTCTAAGCGCACATAATAAAACGTGCTCGCGAAAAATAAAACATGCTTTAAAAACGATATAAATCATATTTACATGCTTTTCTAAGCGCAATTACTCACATAATCACATGCTAAAGCATAATTAAAAATAAATACGAAAATAGGAAATTTAAAATCGTTATCGGGCTTTAAAACACGTAATCCCTAACTATTACATTGCCCGATCAAAATACAGATCTTCGAATCTAGAAACTGCATCGAAAACTGCTTCGAAAACTGCACTGCCACGTCATCAGGGTCGTCTGCCACGTGGAAGACATGTGGCAGACACGCAGGCAGCACAGTCAGCAAGGGCTGACGTGACGCGCCACGTCAGCGCGCCACGTCAGCGTCGTCTCCACCCTTCTGCTGCCGCTGCTGCTGCAGGCCGGTTTTGTGCTGGCCGCCAGCACCCAGGGGTGCGCCAGATGACGGGGAACCAGGAACCGTCGTCCGCGTCCGGCCGCCGCGCGCGTGGGGCGGTGCAGTCTGCGCCCGCGTGCAACGCGACGCCGCGCCGCAGGCGTGCGCCACCGTGCCTTCCCCGGCCGTTTCCAGGCCTCCTCTGCCCTCTACACACCTCCCCGACATCACCTAGACGTCGGATTTGTGCAGAAACGCCGCCTGTAGTCACCGCAGTGAAGATTACTGCGCTATAAATCACGCCTCCACCGCCGCCTTCCACGCCCGAATTCTTCCTTTCCAAGCCGCGATTCGATCAATTGAAAGAGGGGCAATGATATTGGAACACTCATGACCACCGGGTAATGGATTCCGGCCGAGATTAGTTCCTCAATTTCTCGAATTTCAAACGATTCGCCGGAATGAATTCATAACAAGCCGCCTATTTCAGACGTCAATTCCGATCGTATTCGGGATCGAATGATCCCTTATGACCTATCGATGCGAAGCTCGTAAGACAAGGATTCCATAGGTTCAAGCCGATCATCGATCCGACATCGGACGCGCCGGGAATCTCCGCCGCAAGATGCGGCGGAACCATAGAAAACTAGGGTTTTCGCTGCGAAAATCAGATTTTCGTCGTCTCATTTTTGTGCCTCCCGGACCAACTATAGTACAACAAATAGTACAATCACATAACAAATAGGTCCTATAATCTACTCGTGGATTTTCTCACGAGAAAAACGTTACATCGGGGTCAAAACAGTGGCTCGCAGGCCGCCCCAAACACGAAAATAGCTCGATAACGACGAAATAAAACCTAATCATACATCTAACAGCAACAATCAGAGCCGAAACCAGGCTCTGAAACTAATTGAAGGAGTAATTTAGGTTAGGAACGCTACCTTCCTCTTGGTATGTTGTCGCGACTTTGATTGTTGCTCCTGTGTTAGACCTTCTGATCTGTATCCCGGCCTTTTTCTTCCTCTGGGTGGTCAGAGAACTGAAGAAAATAAATTTGTGTCTCTCCCTTACTCACGGTATGCGTGTGTAATAATATGTATGTGTGTGTAATCAATTTATGAATAGAATACTGATATATATAGGCTTCAAAAGCCAATATAATATTAATATATTTGTAACCCATTAATTTAATTATATTTCTAATGGGCTTCCACATAACCAGCCCATAATATAATTAATTAATTTACTGGGCTACTAATATTTATCAATTAATTGGCACAGCCAATTAATTCCAGATAAATAACATTATTAAATAATGTAAAAATACATTAATCCATTAATAATGATTTCTGAGAGACAATAAATAACCAGACAACTAATTGGGCCAGATCAGGGATCCAATACAAGAAATAAAGCTGGGCCTCAAATTAATTAATTATTCATGCTCAGCCGAGAGCAAAATTAATTAATAAACACAGATTCATTCCACTAGAGAATCCGTGCTGACTTACCCCTTTATCCCAATTTGAGCAAGGGCTTGTATTTTAGACTTAATCGATCTCCGTATTTAAGATAGAAATATCCGTTAATTAATTAAGCTCACGACGAGCCTTAAATTAATTAACATCTTATATTCTTGAGTAGTACCACTCGACCTTATTAACACACCTGAACTTAATCAACCGGTAGGGTTTAGTGTGCTAATCCTTTCCAGTTCCTCAGGGGATATTATCAACCCATTTTACTAGGATACGGATGCAAGATACAGACAACTAGCTTGAGCCGCAAATAACTACTAACACCCAAGATACGTAGATCCGGTCGCGATGACGTTCACCATAGTAGGTCAAAGTGATAGATAGTCAAATGCACTCCGCTGAAGTCTTACCAAGCTTAAGACCAGCAAAGTCACCGAGATCTTAGTTTTCCACTAAGGTCAGTTAGGAAAACACATCTCATTGTGATCCGTCAATACACCACCTTAAGTGTACCAGTAAAGACAAGCAGCTAAGACAAACCACTTCTTATCTAAACTGCAGCTTAAACCGACAACTTATCCTTAAGTTGTCTCAGCTGTGATAACTGTTTATATCTTGTCAGTTCAACCAATTTGTGTTGTCTTTTATGATACCCGACACACCACACAAATCTAACTTTTATACAAGATAAAGGACAACATGTGCAAATATACATATTTATCAGATAGGAGAATAAAACAGTTGTAAGGACAAAAACACATTGTATACAGCATAAAAAATGCTTCCAGTATACAAAATCCGAACATGATGTTCAGCAGACAGGTTTGCATATCTCTACTCAGTAGCCAATAGAACAGTTCTGTGCATTTATGACTCAGATTCAGCTTCGTATTCAATGCCTTAGAAAATATCAATTAATATTAACGGTTTACATTTAATACACGACATTCTATGTAAAAGCATACTGAACTCTGCAACGCATTAAATGCATGTCGTATCCAGTTTCTTCTTTGGCTATATACAACTGTATTTTGACTTAGGCGGCTAATTTGATCATTGCCTATTTTATAAAATCTAATCCTGGTCGTCCATCTCAAAAAGCATGTTCAAACTGAACTGTAGATAATTAACTGATATCTTCCTTAAGATATATATATATATATATATATATATATATATATATATATATATATACGTTCAAATGTTTGAAACAACCATTTCTACTCTGCAAATATCTTTTGAACCCTAGATTTTCTGAGATATCTCCTACTCCTTTATAAAACTCATCTTTCAAAAGTTCTCAGAAAAATCTTTGGTAAATTTCAATGATCGTTTAGAATCTTATACGTTTATATTTATATTTTTATTGGATACTGATCTACTGTGTTTGCAGATTACAGAATATGATAGGAAATATTGTGTATGCTCCTGTCGATATACAAGAGATCCTTGAGAAGGATCGGGTCTGGTGCGAACCAGTAATGGAGTTCGACGCTTGTGACCTGGATTACATGGAAGAAATCTTCTACGCCCTCTACGAAACCGGGCTTGAAGGTTTCCTGAGGAGGAAGCCGTCGTTCTTCCTTCCGCGCCAGATTGCTGAGCGCTACCTGAACTCAGAATCTATAGATGGAGATATTCGCTGCCGCTTCGTCGTTCACTCAGTGGGCGACCCCTCTCACACTGATATTGAAGTCAAGCAGATGTCTATCAGAGAAGCACTCCAAAGAAGCTTCAACCTGACCAATGAAGGATTCACCACAACAGCGTACAAAGATGATTTAATGGATGAATACCTGACAGAGTTCTGTGGGAAGCCGACAACTTTCAGAGCAGCATTTCCGAATAATGCAATGCTTCCACAATACAGAGCCTTAGCCTACATCGTGACTCAGCTTCTGACGAGTCAGGCCGGCTCCTTCAATCAAGTATCCAGACCCAAGATACATCTTATGATGGCCATACACGACAGAGCTAAAATCAACTGGACAAAATTCTTCCTCAAAGAATTCATGACGCAGTTAGCTAAGTTCGACAAGTCATCCAAACGGCTGAGCGTCAAAGGAATGCTTCTGTATAGACTGAAGCTATCCGTCATGATCGAAGATTACTGCGGAACGGACAACATTACCTTCGCTGACAAGTAGTACTTCAACCAGAAGAAGGTCCGATTCCAAAACAGGGCAGAGGCCCTTCAGCAGATCGGTTCAGGGCTCGCTGATCCTAAGATCGGGACTCAGAAGACCTACACACCAACCAAGAAGAGGTCCCCTCCCAAATCTACTCCTAAAACACCAACCAAGAGGCTGAAGAAAGTCAGCGAGGTCGTTCCGGAGGCAGTGGTTGTTGAGCCTCCTCTGCAGTTGAGGGGTGAACCTGAGTCATTCGAGAAGACACCATCAGTAGAGAAGGCAGTCTCCACTGAGCGTGGTGAAACAGTGGACCAAGGGGTCCAAGCTGAATCCGTACAAACTCTGGACAGCCCCTTGGATGTTCCACCATTCAGCAGTATACCATCTGCTGAGAAACAACTGTCTCCAATATAGGTGGAAGACTCGGAGACAGCCTCAGAATCAGAATCAATCGGGATGGAGGCCTCAGCTCTTAAATCACGAGCCTCCCGAGAGATAGCTGAACGGATCCCGGAGATAGCCACCCACAACAACTTGGTCTTATTAGCAAGGCAGGCTAGGCTCCACATGTTGATCCGGTTCCAGGAGTGGCACAACTCATGCCTTATCATTCACCACTCCTGCGAACAGCTCCATGAGGAGGAGCTCATAATAAGAGGGAAGATTGGCTACTCAGAGCCATCCGACCTTGGCACTCTTGAAGACCTGAGGGCTGGGATGCTCGCTATGCTGAACGACAGACAACCAGTCTCAGCATCAGCACCCTCAGATGGGTCTGACCCCGATGGTCAGGACCCACCCCGTGATTCATGCCCTGAGAAGCCTGATGAGGGATCTCAACTGGACAAGGATACTCCAACATCCACTGCTGAACCGCCGCTCAGCATCCTTGGTCCAGGTCAGTCGGCGGCTGGTACTTCAAAGGCAGCTGAACCATCTCAGCTGCTACTTAAGTTTGCCTTTGAAGTAGCGCCCAGCCCGAGAAGCCGACGCTCGAATTCAGTAGCCAGGGTACTGAGGAATCAAGGTACTCAGAACCGATTACTCGCCCACACCGTCCACAAAACGTGGAGAAAAACCACTGAGGCTCAAAGTGCTGAACTCAAGGGACTCAGAACAGCTATTCAGACATCTCCAGTCCCTGATTTCTCCAACATTCTGAACAACGCACTTAACGCACAGAGAGCCGACTTCGATAAACAGCTAAAGACGATTCAGGCTGGCCAAGCTCAACTTCTAGTAGACTATAAGGCCGCACAAACAGTACATACTCAATCTGTCTCCTCTATCTCTCAAGCCGCAGATCTCAGACTCCAAACAATTCAGAAGGCGATTGAAGAGAGAGTGGAAAACCAGCTGAAAGAGTTCCAGATAGCAGCAGACGCCGCCCAAAAGAAATACAGTGCTCAGCTTACTGAGGAGAGGAATGAGCTGCACGAGAAGTTGACTAAGCTGCAGAATACCTTAGACGATCTGGCAGAAGCTTACAAGAGTCTGGACAGAAAGGTCTCAGTTCCCCCCGAGCCGATTTGCTGATGCCAAAAAGGGGGAAAGGGAAGGAAAAGAAGGAAAAGGAAAGATACCGGAACAGGTACTGAAGGTACCAAAAAGAGCAAGGTCAGTGGCAGGGGCAACTCAGACTCAGACAACTGCTCCCACTGGACCCTCTACTCAGACTGGTGAGGCCCAGGGTGTCTCAGCAGCAGGCGATGTAGTGTCTGCTGAGACCGACCCAAGCGGCTCAGGACCCAAGGAAGTAGCTACTTAGGCAACACAAACACCCTCTGATATAATAAAAGAGGTTGCTGAGTATGCTGACGAGTCAGAAGAGGAAGAGGTTCCTCTACCTCCCCCAGTTGCCAGGAAAGGCAAGAAAGTTCTGACGTTTCCTACCCCTCCCTCTAAGAAGAAAGGACCTAGGAGGTATATTATTCCGGAGGAGGAAGCTCAGATAGCTGCTAACGAGAAGTTAGCAAGGGAAATTGCTGAAGCTGAAGCTGCTAATACGCCTAAGAAGAAGCCTGCTAAAGGCAAGACAAAGGCTCCAGCGGGAGGTAAGAAGACTGGACCCAGGCTGCCTCCCAGAACGCAGAAGCTCAGTGATGAAGCATAGAAAGAAAAAGAGAAGGAGCAGCAGCAACAACAGACTACTGGACAGCAGGGTACTTCTAAGGAAAAATCATCCACACCTGCTGAGTCAGAAGAAGAGCCTCACATACCCTCCTATGTTGCCTCTAAGGAATAAGATCAAGAAATGCAAGAAATATGGACTCAGATGGAGAGGTACTTGTATAGAGGAGAAGAAGCTAGACAGATTGAAGCAGCTCGAGAAAGGCTAAGATTAGCAGACCTTGAAGCTCTAAGGCTGAAAGCTGAACAAGAAGCGAGTCAGAGGATTCCTGAGAAAGCTGACATTCCATACCGATACAGAAGGTTCAGGAAGCCCACTGATCTCAAGATTCACAGATGACCGAGAGTTGATAAGTGGATGTCGTGGGAAGTAACTCAAAGGTGGGAGAAGCTGAAGGCTGAATTTATTAAGCGGAATTATATCTGGAGGTACTGGGCTGAGAAGCACAAGTCTATAGCCTTTGCTGAATGGCTCATGAGGGCCGACATAGAAATGTTTGCCAGAGTTCAGAAGGCTGTAAAAGACAAGGTAGATGTAAGAGTACCAGGTCCAAGAATCATGTCGCCCCCACTGAAATTAGACAGCTCCGTTCACTGTGGAGTGATTGAGAAGGAAGTCAAGGATGCTGCTGAAGCCAAGTTCTTAGATGAAGAAGATCCAGCTGACTTCGCTGAGATACTGAAGCTGAGGAAGGTCACCTCCCGGATGTATGGACTGCCTCTTTCTGAAACCCAATCAAAGGACTTCAAAGACAGGATTAAGCGGTTCAGATGACTATTAGCTTCTGTGTTTCTTTGTATCTTTTTCTGTTCTTCTTACTGATGTGTTTCTTTGTATCTTCTTTCTGGTCTTCTTAGTGTAGCAGATGATGTAACTGTACTGAACCTTTCAAATCTATAAAACATCTCTGTTATTGGCCCTGACAATTCCTTATTGTCTAAATGGCCTTGTTTGTCTTATGCTTAACACTCAGAATCACTGAAGTGATTACTGACTCACACACTCACTGTTCTTATATATTTTGTCAGTTTTTGCTTAGCTAGATTCTGATAGATTGCATAGTTGGAAGAATATGTTGTTAGAAAGGGGGAAATTGCTAATTAGTTTATGTATAGGTTCTGATATTTATGCCCTAATTCCCTCAGTAGTCTAGGACTTGAAGAACAACTCCACTGATCCTACTTGTAATATTTGTAAGGAACTCTGTTTCTGATAAGTCATAGTGTTAGGTTTTGGCATCATCAAATAGGGGGAAAATGTTGGGAGATGATTCAGTCTTCTCACAATCAGTTGAGACTAACTCAGTAGCCATGTGCTCTGAAGACTTACTGAAGATTTGAAGATCCCAAAACCCTATCTTGACTGATGAACCATTATGTTGTAACCTGTTATGTTCTGTCTCTAAGGTTTCAGACTTAGTAGACACTCTACATCTGGTTCAGGCGCTCAGTAGATTACCTGCCTTAGTACCAGAAGTAGAAGACTCAATAATACTGGACTCAGTAGGAGCAGTATACTGAAAGGAGTCAGAGGAACTCAACTCAGCAGGAGTAGTTCACTGAACTCAGAGCTGATCTTTAGTAGAGTCGACTCAGCAGGAGCATGCTACTGAATAAAAGATCAGACTCGGCAACGGCTGGACAGTCTTTTGACTGTCAGATTCTCTAAAAGTCAAATCAGCAGAGTCAATACGAGGAAGAGAGAAGTTAGCATCAGATCTCCTTGAAGTCGGTTCTGTCTCACCAACTTTCCTGAACCTCGACCAATGACAAGCAACCACCTGTCCTATATCTGTTAAAGCTGCAAGTCAACAACTTTTCAGAAATGGAGGGAAAGGACACTGCAACCATACTTTGAAAGAGCCGTTAGCTACCCAAAAGAGAGAGACAAAGGATCGTCGTCTCCAACGGATCTATCCTAATCTCTGCTCTATAAATAGAGGGATAAAATCAAATTGAAGAACAACAACGAGAACGAGAATACACGAGAACACAAACGAACTCAGTGCATACAAAGAGCAACTCATTAACGCCTTAAGTCTTCCGCAAGAAGTTTCAAGAGATAATCTCCGGCGAAAGACTACATATCTGCTCATAGGGAACCAAGCTGAATCAGAATTATACAGCCTCTAGTATCTAAGTGACTGAACACGAACCCAAAGTTTATACTTAGTTGTTCGTCACTATAGAAGCCACATTCTCGTTCCCTATCCCTCTAACCTAAGCTCAGTTGTTCATATCTATAGCTTAGACGAAGGAGTTCATAGTCGAACTGATCCTTATTGTAAAGGATTCCTTCACTGTTGGAGAGTTTTTCAAACACTTAGTTTGATACCCTGTAAACTGAGACTTACTCAGTATAAATCTCAAGACCAGTGTTTGTCCAGTGTACAAACTGACTGAGACTATCTCAGTATAATACATAGCTTCCTGATCTTTCAGGACAGTGGACGTAGGATTGTTGGATCCAAACCACTTTAAAAATCGCATGTGTTCTGTGTTCTTTATTTACTGTTGCATTAATTTACTGTGAATACTGAAAATTATCTTCAAAATCATTCAACTGAGTTTCAACAAACTTAATTGACTGCACTAATCTACCTAAACTGTTTTGAGAAAAACATTTTCCTAACTCAACTGAATTTGGGTCTACACATTTCCGCACTACTGAACTATATCTGAACGGTACTGAATTCTCACTCTAGTCAGCTAGCAGGCCTCAGTAAAGTCAGTCACTCTACCACGCAATTCAGAACAGCTTATCTGGTCTGCTGAACTCGTTCAGTATGACACTCTCCTGAAAAGGACTGTTCGTGTTTTAAGTTGAGAAATCGGTTTTCAGGTGTCTTCACCCCCCCCCCTACACCTGAACGTTACTCTCGGGACCAACAATATCTATATTTAAGATCTAATAAGGATTGTTTAGAGAATAGAGAATGGGAGCTATGATACTCTAGAGTGAAGAACTAAACAAGTTTCTACGGTTATGGGAGTTCTTCGCTAGGTAACCTTTGAGAATGCTAGAGCTTGATGAATTGAATGCTTTGTGTTCCCTGTTGATCCGAAGACGAGTATCAGGTGTAGAGGGGGGAAAGGGGGGGGGGGGTGAATACACATGAGTTCAAGTTTTTTCTTAAACGTGAAGATCAGTCTTGTACTGAGTTTGATACTGAATGGGTTCAGTTGCTAGTTAAGCCTTCTGATCGCGGGGCAGAGTGAGTCAACGACAGAATCCTTCCTACAGACTGATGTCAGTACTGAGAAATTCAATAGATGAAAATTGTGCGGAATAGTGTAGGCCCGGTTTTAGTTCGTCTCTTTGAAAAATGTTTTATGCAAACCAAATCAGTTTTACTGAAATAATGATTGTGCAAACAGTTTAAACACAGATGCAATAAAATAGTAAATGACACGAGCAACTTTTAACGTTGTTCGGATACGCAAGATCCTACATCCACGGTCCTGCTGAACAGGAGGTCTTGTTGATTTATCTGAGCAAGCCTCAGCAAGGTTTCTGTGCACTGGACAAAATCTTCTAAGTTATAGTCCTTAGCGACTTTACAAATCAAACTGAAGTTTGAAGGTTTTGTCTCCAAAAATGAAGGATTTCTTACAATAAGAACGTTTCACTAAAAGTGAACTCCTTCGAAAGTTCTAAGCTTAAGATCTAACAATGTTGGCTTAGAAAAGAGATCGGGGAACAACTCTAGAGAGAAGAACTACTAGGATATTTATGGGATTTCTAGTTCTTCGCTGGATGTAACAGTGAGTTTGCTAGAGTGCTTGAGAATGTATTCGTGAGCTTCTTGCGTTTCTGTTCCCGTAGGTTCTTGTTGAACATTAGTCTCTTGTTGACGATCTCTTTATATAGTTGTGACCCATGCATAGATCTGTTGGAGAGGACCATGCCACGTGTCACAAGACTCCAAGGAAAACGACCATATAATTTTGAATGTAGCCGCAGAGTGGTTGGCTTTATGTGTGTGAGAGTAACTTTGTGTCAGATCAGGTAAGCTTCGCTTGCTTCTCATTGGTTGAGGTACGACAATAGGTGAGACTTGTCAGACATCAGTCTTCTAGCTGAGTTTACATCCTCTGAACCTCGGACATAGGTGATCCTCTGCTGACATCCGACTGATAAAGGTCAGGCTATCGATTTTCCTCATACTGTATGCATCTGAGTTGCAACTCTTCAGTAGATCAAGGCTGATCATACTGAGTCTTCTTTCTGAGTCGGCTGAAGAGTGATCTTCTACTGAGTGCTTCCAGCTGCTGACTTGAAGACAAACACTAAGCGCAGACAGAGCTCTACTGAACCTATGACAGACGTGGGGTTCTGGAACCTTAACTTCTCTACTGAAGTTTAGTCCAACAATTTACCCCTTACAGGACTTAGAAAAAATAATCTAGAAAGATCAATGCAGGTCTAGCCTATTACATCATGCCGGTTCATCACAAACTCAGGGGTATGGACAGGGGTTTCAATTCCTCATAACAATTAATCAGTATCCTCACAATGTATCACAGACAGAGGTACTGAATCATCTCCCAATAATTTCCCTTGAATCACTGATTCAACTTACAATTCCCCCTTTTATCAGTAGTCTCTACATATCTTACAATTTCCCTATATAATAAGAACTAAGCAGAAACATCTATTGACTCATATCCTACATATCCCCCTAATAATGGTTTCCTTGACATCTAACTTATATCCCTTCAATTTCCCCCTAATTGATGATGCCAAAACCACTAACCACTAAACTCAGTTATTAACAACCGAAAGAAATACAACTCAGGTTAACAGTTACCCAAAGGCACATCAGAAGAAATTCAGGTAGTGAGTGTGTGTTGATCACTTCAGTGATCAATCGTGTTAATAAACGACATAGCCATAAGACAATGAGTGGTTGTCTGGCCAAATGAAATACTGATTTTCATTGATATGGAATTGTGTACAATTACATCAGTACTACACTACAATGAGAGAAAACAGAGAGAAAGGCAAAGACTGAAAGAAAGACTGAGTCTGCTGCTATTGAGATCTGAACTTCTGAAATCTTGATTTGAAGTCAGCAGACTTGGCCTCTGGAAGATCGAGCCCATAGGATATATAGATCACTTCCCTGAGACACTTGATATGTGGAAGATCTTCTTGCGTCTGAGTGGACATCTCGTTGCGCTTCATGGCTATCTTCACCTCTTTCTCTATCTCCTTCGAGCATATGTTACCTTCAAGAGTCATTAGGGGAGTCAGTGTTCTGTATGCAGGCGCTTTCAGTGACACTCCTTCCTTGTGTATAAGAATTTTGATCTGAGCTCGGAAGGTGGGATCATAATTCTATAAGAATTGATCGAACAACTTATCCACTAGAGTGTCGCCTGGGTGGCATTGCCATATATAATAACTCTTGATGAAGTCCTCTTTCATACTCTCCCACTGCTCGTTGAGGTTCCAAGTGATCCACTTATCTGTGCGGCGGAATGGAGTTTTCTTCAGATGAGGCTTCTGGACACCGTGCCCGTAGAATTTGGAAGTAGTGGGGATCTCTCTGCTCTTGACTGGAACTGCTTCCCTGGCTGCCTTTTCAGTTTTTGCAATGTGCTCTTCCAGTTCAGCTTTTCTCATTCTCTCTTTGGCTTTAGCTGTCATCCTTTCCCTGGCTGTGAAGTCTAAGCCCATTTCCATTGCGCCCCACAAGGCTTTCTCCTCAGCTATCTGCTTAGCTGTACGTATAGGAGCTTTCTTCTTCAGCCATTCAGACAGTGGCAACTTGTCAATGTCAGACTCTTTAGTAGACTCAGAAGCTGGTTTTTCAGTAGGCTTCTGCTGAGTCCTTTTAGGAGGTGTTGGCTTCTGTTGAACTTTCTTCCACTGAGCTTGAGTCTTTGACTGCCTTGCCAAAGGGACTTTTGCCTTTCTCTTCAGTTTGGCCTCTTCTTCCATTCCGACTTCATGATCTAGTTGAGCCTGCAACTTCTGAGCCATGAATTCATTATGAGCCTCTTGTTCTTTCCTCGACTTGAACTTGGGCAATAGAGGGGGAGAGCTTTTTGTAGCTATCTCTTTGTCAGGCCTCTTCGGCGGCGTAATTGGCTTGGTCCCCTCGATGAATTGGACTATCTCATTGGTATGTGCCTGAGCTGTGGATCCTTCTCCTGAACCTCCAGCATGCACTGTCAGCTGCTCTATATGCTTCTGAGGCTATGCATGGCCTTCAGTGGCTTTTTCCTTAGCCTTTTCTTCTTGTATGACTTTGGAAGGGGGAGATCAAACACAATAAACTCCTCAATCTCTTCGATCTCTTCCCCATTTTTTTTGCCCCATCCTTTTCTACTTCTCCATCATTTCCTTCCCTTACCCTCTTATCTTCCCCCTTTTTGGCATCATCAGCTGAGGTCAGTAGGGTTTTTACAGCAACTACATCATCACGTAGGCTGTATAGAGAATTTTTTATCTGGGTGAAGGAGGAGTTGAGGTCCTCGAAGGCATCGCAGTATTTTTGACAAGTTTAGGTAAAAAATTTGAAAAAGTGAGGGTATTTTAGTAAAATTGGGTATTTGCTAGATAGTTTTTAAATGAATGTGTAATTTTGTAGTTGTAATAGTCAAATAGGGTATATTGATATATTACTATTTTATTGGAGATTGCGATGCGATGCAAAGGCAAATGTCGCGTAATTTTTCGACACAAGACACGTTTTGGAATTTGCACCCCAGGTGGACCTGGACGAATCAATCCATCTCGGTGTTTTTGTGTTTATACCTGCAGATGTCATGCCTAGCATAAATATATATTCAAGCTTATATGGTTTATATTAGGTTGTTTTCTCTTAATCTTTTATAACATAGAAATATAGAACCATGCTAAAGTTTTTGTACTTTGTGCCTATGTGGGTCAATTGTTGGAAAGTAATAAAGTTGTTGTAATTTTTTCCTTTATTTAGTTTATTTATAATTTAAGATATGTGCTTATATATTATTTAAGTTTAAAACCTTTCCATATTTTAGTTAATGATACCGATGTTGATAATTTATTGAAAAAAATAGTAATAATTATAATAATTATATAGATTTTAAGTTAAAAATGCAACAACATTTATGAGGAGAAATAAAATGTATGTAAATAAACCCCAGCCAAGTTCCTCTTAAAAAATATTATGGCGCAAAGTCGTTTCTCCTTTTCTCACTTTTCCAATGACTTTTGGTTTCCTCTTTCCTTTGCCGCCAGATTTCTTCGTCCTATTTACAAGTGTAGTAGCAAAGCAAAGTAATGGGCTTTCGAATAAATACTAAAAATATGGTTTTCTTTTTTATATGTTCAGGAATTATGATAATTTAAGCATTAAAATTATATAAACTGGTACTCCTAATTTTAGCAGTCTCACCGCTCAATTTTAGAAAAATATATCACATATATAAAATTTTGTAAACATTCAAAAAATTATTTATAATTTGAGTAAGTGCAAAAATTACTTATAGTTTATTTCGATTACCAATGTCAATGATCTTAATTTATCATAGCTGACTTCTTGTTTGATGTGTATAATTTTCTGTTCATTGAAAATGGTTCCTTGGTTAACTAGAGGCTATGTTATCAAAACCGGACCGGTCATTGAACCGGTCAAGTAGATTTTAGTGGTTCAACCGGTCGAACCGGTTGAACCGGTCGGTCGAACCGGTATAACATAATAAATATTAAAATAATTTAAAGTAAAAAATTAACCTATCATTTTTCATGTCCAAACTTCACATTTCATAATAAAAATAACAATAAAAATAATAACCTATAAAACTAGAAACAAATTGAAAAAAAGGTTGAAATCCACTCTTCATTCATCAAATCCATAAGTATTTGTATATGTTTCATGTTGAAATTGGGTATCATCCAATTGATTCAAATCAATTTGTTCATTAATGATTAATCATCTCCACGTCAACATCTTTCTCTTGGTTTGTTAGAGTTTTTGGCTCAAATAGTGAAGAGTCTCCTATCCCACATTGGAAAAATAATGAAGTCTCTCATTATTTTTCCCTATAAATAGGTTGTTACCCTCTAGTTGTTATTTGCACCTCATAGAAGAGTATTTTGGGTATAGGAACTTATTCCGGAGATCCGAATTTGTATACTCTTCGTTTATAGTGAATTAAAAAATTAAAAATTAAATTAATCATATATTTGAATTAAAAAATTAAAGTAATATTTTTTTAACCGAGTCGAACCGGCCGGTCCGGTCCGGTCCGGTTTTGATAACATAGACTAGAGGTCGTCCATCATATTAATGTCGTCATACTCTCTAGAGTGCATTGACTCTCTAATTACTACTATATTAACCTCGAGACAATTTCTAAAATATTACTCACGGATAAGTTGCTAATCACTATAAAATTTTCAGTATTTACCGATAGATTTATCGACTGACAAAACACGGGTAGGCGTGTACCGACGGATTATCTACGGAATAACGATGGATCATTGACAAAATTTTACGAAATATAATATTCCGTCACTATTTCATCATCTCAGCTATTACCGACGAATTTAGCGACATAATAATCTGTCAGTATTGAGCGACGAAAAATTCCGTCGGTTCTGCATTCTACATCGAATTTTAGAGAAACTTTTTCCACCTTTATCTATGAAACTACCTCATTAGCTATTAAGAATCATGATATACACGTGCGCACACAAGCCTTCACCGCTGCCCACCGTCAGTGTCCGATCTCCGCCAGCCACTGTCACTGCCCAACCCGCCGTTGGCTACCAACTCCGATAGTCGGCGGGTCAATTGTTAGCTTAAATTAAAAAAAATTGTCGACAGGTTTAGCGACGGATTACTGATGAATTTTTTCGACGATAAATGTCGACAGACCTCAAAATCCGTCGGTAAAGTTTACTGACAAGCTCTATAACGACGACTTATTTTCCATCGGTAATCTATTGGTAAAACGTATGCCGACGGATTTTCCATCGGTAATCCATCGGTAATCCTTTGGAAAACTGGAATCTTTTTCTATTTTAAAAGAAACACGTTATTTAATGCAACCCACAGGAAGAAAATCAGATTGGTTTTTATGCGATTAACAGGTACGGAAGCATATTGACTTTTGAAATATAACAAAACATAATTATCCATTTACAATACTAAAGATTTCAAAATGATCATGACAGAAACCCCCTCCTCAGCTCTTTTCCGTCGCCATTTGCCTCTCAACCTGAAAACATTTGAAAACATTTGGGCTGAGTACTAGTGTACTCAGTGGGTAGAGCAGTTTGAAAAACGTTTAAAACATTTAAAACAGTTTATCCATGCATGAGGTATGACTTGGAGGGTTTTAAAAAGGAAACTGCTCCAAGCATACAAAACATTTATCATTGGGTGCGCACATCTGTGTCACATTTAACTGTTACTCCTTACGGTGAGAGCCCTAGCCCCTAGAATCGTAGTTCAGGGGGTATCACTTAATTACTTGGGAACCCTGGCCCCTAAAGTCGTAACTCAGGGGGTCCCACTTACTTTCCCGGGAACCCTGGCCCCTAAAGTCGTAACACAGAGGGTCTGTATCTTGGTTAGCACTTAGTGGGGATCAGTCCACTAGTAACTAACTACGTGTACACAATCATTGATTAATGTTTTAAATTAATCAAGGATCTCGATCGATCTCAGGAGCATTAAACAGTATAAATGCACAAAAACTTTCATGGATAAATATTCTTCATAGAGCTCAATAACTCAAAGATAATTTTAGGAAAATATTACCCACCTCGATATTCACCGAATTGATCTATGCGAAATCTTGTCACCGAGGCTATAGCTCTTCCTCGATAGGTCCTATAACGATATCCTAAATTTTAGCGTCTTGATCAAGCAGCGAGAGTACAATTCATGATCTATAAGCGATACCTAATAGTTATTAGGTTACAACAACATCGTAGTTTTAATCCGTTAAACTCGTGCAGAAAGCCTATTGTGTAATAATTCCACAGACCACGGTTTCACTCCATAAATTCTAATATTTCATGTATATCATCCTTAATGAGTCTAGTTTATACTGGAATTGGTTTCGTAACAAAATAATCAATATCCTAGAAGTTATCACCTAAACAGTGCTTACTGTTCAAACAGGGGCAGCTTCTGCCCTACTATAGTTTAGCTAACAATTGTGGGGCAAAACGTACTCTAAAAATTATGAGATTCAACAAACGTTTAGGGAACATGCATGCAAATATCATATCAAAATTCCACTCAAGATAGATAAGCGACGGGTTCAGGAAGGACAGAGATATGTTCACCAAAATCCTCTGTATCGAAAGCATGTTTCCGTTTGACAATTGAAAGTTTATAATATACTGCTTTTACATGCATGGTATAAAAATACAAAATAAATATTTTCAAAAGTCCCTACGTGTATAGAACATTTAGAAAAATGAATCAAGTTAAAATCATTTTTGTGGAGTGAGATATAAATGTTTTACTAAGCTCTATCCCGCATGCATGATTTTTCGGCAGTATGCATTAACAAATTTATTTAAAATATAAAAACATGTCCAAAAATTACCAAATATTACAGAGATCTTAACAACATCCTAAAGTATTTCTATATAATTTTTATGGAATTTTTCAAGTGTCAAAAGATTGTATGTTTGGTCATGGAAAATCATGGCAGCAGGGAGTTTCAGGACAGCTACTGCCTTAACACAAATTTACCAAAATCGCACCATGCATGTAACACGCAATGCATCACAAAACATATTTGGATTGTGAGGAACATAATAGATGATTTAAACAAGGAGAACTACTTCTTATGCTAAGATTTCCACATGCATTCAAGAATCTTTGGAAGATCTAAAAGAATATTGCCTAGAATATGCAGAAAACCTATTGCATGTTGGAATAAAGGATGTGGGATACCTGGACTCACGATTATAACAACTTGGTTGTGTGGACACAAGAGAGAAATTAGGTGTGGATCTTACGAAAATTTCTTTGAGAATTGGAGAGGAAATGAAGAAAATCATGTTCATGAGTTATTTATGTAGTTGGCTGATTTCTACCAATGATAATACCTAGCAACAAGCTTAGACAATCACTACATAGCTCCTCTTGCATGATGCACACGTGGAGGGAAGGAAACATTTATATCTAACCTACACCACCATGGTAGATATAAGTCACATTCATGAATTTTATATTACTTGAGTTGAAATCCTCCCCACAAATCAACAAGGTAGGAAAAGTAGTAAGTCTCTGCATGGTAATTAATGTGATAGCCTAATCCTATCATATCAACAAATTTACGAGCTCATCAATTAAGATAATTCATCCATACTATATGTCAAACACTTATTAATACGACGCGGTAAGACTCTTCTAAATGTATCCGCCTAATCAAGCATAAACATTAAATTCTTAATCTATGATTATATTTAATTGTCGCAAAATCGCTCTTAAGGTTTAAATATTAATCTCGGAATACATAAATTTTACGGGTCATTACAGGAATGAGTTCGTGTTTATTGACTAATTTTGTTATGACTGAGCAAAATTAATTAATTAATTTAAGGTACAATTTTATTTATTGTATTAGATCTCTAGTTTGGCCCAATTACTGCACAACAATTAAATTGACCTAATAAGCCATTAATTGTAAGTGTGTTAATTAGGTAATTATTTGCCTCTTTAATTGGTAATTAATTTAATTATTTTGGGAGCAAATAATTTATTATTTGCAAGTCCCATAAATATTAACTTATTACTTAATTTATCGGGCTTGGACTACAAATTCATTCAGAATTGTAGTGACACTATAAATAAGTAATAAGGGTTTAGTTCCTCACATTTCGATCTATTATTTTAAAAAATAGAGCTAATGAGAGAGAATAGGGTTTTCGAGAGCTGTCTATCTCGCTTGGAATCCATGCAATGGATAGATCAGAAGATCTTAACTAGGAGTCTGCAGATCATCGACCTAAACAGTATGACGGTACAATAGTAACTCCTTCACTTGTATGGAACAGACTTTTGGTATTTATAGACACACCACAAAATAAATTCATTGGATGAAGATCTACTTTGTACAAGGCCATGAGAATCCCAAGGTTGGCTAGCAGATAGTCGAATCCCAAATTGTTCCTCGTGCTTCATTTCACGAGCAGATGATGCACGCTTCAGCAGCCATTGAGGTTCAAACTCTGGTTCATCAGGTCTTACCTTATGACCAACTTCTGCCAAATGCCATCCGCCTCAGATGCCCTATGAATCTACGGACGAACTGGTGGTATTAATTATCTTGCTTACTGAAGTCCGTTCCTTACAATGGATCAGGGAGGAAGAAGATTTTCTCCGTAATGAGATAGGATTTCTTGCCCTCGCTGACTACATGAACGACGAGAATTTCAGGGCACTGATCCTCCTTTACATTCAGAAGCATTTCACACTTACGTCCTCTCCTCATGATAACAATGATGACGACGATGATCAAGATACCAATCCCGATCAGGCGACGGGTGACGTCTCCGCCCCTTCAGGCCAGCCCATCCCTAAATCTTCTCCTCCACATACTAAGCCTAAAAACTTTCACCAGGAGACAGTTACTCCTTCTCCAAAGGAGCAAGGAACTCAGACTGAGGAGACTTCTGATCCTCCTCCACCACATGCTCAGACTGAAATTCCTACCACTTCGGTTAGTGATCAGAATCTTACTGGGATCCAGAATCAGCTCAAGCTCCTGACTAACAAGGTTGAGAGTTACTCCAAGCTCCTTTCTGATCATACAATAACCACAACTCGCACTGAACAAGATGAATGCCACATTCACTCTTGTTGAAGTAGCTCTCCGAACTTCTCTGGCCTATCTTGGCAGACAAGTGTGTAGTGAACGAATTTGAATCCATCCTACACAAGATCGCACTGAACTACGCATTGTTCACATCGTTCGGAATCTTGAAGAGAAAGTCGATGAAGACCTAACGCTAGTCATGGCTGAATCAACCAAGCTTTTTGACGAGGTCTCCATGATTCCTGGATCTCTCGTGCGCAAACTTCCCATTCTCTCTCCCTCCTCCCAGTCTTGGTGATGATGCCAAAAATGGGGAAGGTGACATGGATACTGAAGAAGAAGTTCAGGCTGGAAACTACATGGAGAAAGGTCTGAAAAAGAAAAGGATATATGTTTGTCAAATCCCTGATGAGTTGCCCGAGAGGCCTACTCCACTTGTCATTACTGGAGTTGGAACCTCTAGTAGCAAGGCTGCGGAGTTTCATGAATCCAGTCAAACTTCTCAGCTAGAAAAGGAATCTGTAGTACAGCCGGAGTCAGTAGATAAAGAATCAGAAGCTCAGTCGAAGTCAATTGTTCATAACATAGTCGTCCTAGAAGATGAACCTGAAGCAAAGGTGAAAAAAAAAAAAAAAAACGAAGCAGAAACCTCTACTGCTGTTGCTTCCACTGAAGAGGAAGCTAAAAGGATTGAACATGAAAAGCTACAGAAGCTTATGCAGGAAGCTCCTGAATGAATTGAGGTATTCAAAGCAGCTCAAGAAGCTGGCGCGAAGGAAGAAAATGCTAGGGCTTAGTGATTAAAGAAAGGTGAACTAATAGCCCTAAGATGCAGAATTGCAAAAAAAGCCAAAGCAGCAAGCAAAATATCCGACATGCCTATTATTAAAGAACCTGTGAAGAAATACTGAAGTGCCTACTAAATACTCCCAGATACCTGAGCCTGACTGCTCAGATCTTGAAGCCTTATTGAGGAGAGACTTCAAGCCAATCCTTGAAAGCCTGAGAAGCCAAGAATATGATATGTTTAAGTCAGAAGATAAGGCTATGACAACCATGGAAATGGAATTGGATCGTGAGTGAACCAAGGCTAAGATCAAGAAAAGGCTTGACAGCCAAAGAGCAAAGGAGATTAGAGTGGTGGAGGCAGAGCAATTAGGACATCCTCCAACACAACGAGAAGATCATGGCTCAAATTAAGAAAAGAAAGGAGATGGTAGTTTTGATAGAATAGAAAGGAAGAAATCGGTACCTTCCTCCACGAATGTTGTCGCATCTTTGATTGTTGCTCGCATTATAGACCTTATGGTCTATTTCCCGACCCTTTCCTTCCTCCGCGTGGACAGAAATCTGAAGGAATATAATTCAATTGCTCTCACGTTTGTTTTTGTGAGAAAATAATAATCGTGTGAATCATTATGATATTGAACGTGTTATTCATTAACTATGGCCCATTAGTAATGATATTGCTAATAGGGTTAAAATAAATTAATATCAACCCATAATATAATTAATAAGAACTAGACCACTTATTTATCAATTAATTGGTCCAACCAATTAATTCCAGATAAATAATCTTAATGTTATTAAATAATGTATAAATACATTAATATATTAATAATGATTCCCGAGAGAGCAGAATAAATACTGGGCATCTATTTGTGCCAGACCAGGGATCCAATACAAGAAATAAAGCTGGACCTCAAATTAATTAATTATCTATACTCAATCTAGAGCAAAATTAATTAGTAAGCACATATTCATTCATCTAGAGAATCCGTGCTGACTTATCCCTTTATGCCAACTTGAGCATGGACTTGTATTTCAGACTCAATTGATCTCCGTATTTAAGAAACAAATATCCGTTAATTAATTAAGCTCACTGACAACTTAAATTAATTAACATCTTATTATATTCCTGAGTAGTACCACTCGACCTTATTAACATACCTGAATTTAATCAATCGGCCGGGTTTAATGTGCTAATCCTTACGAGTTCCTCAGGGGATATTATCAATCCATTTAATAGGGATACGGTTGCAAGATACATACAACTAGCTTGAGCCACAGATAACTATTAACACCCAAGATACGTAGATCCAGTCGCGATGACGTTCACCATAGTAGGTCAAAGTGATAGCTAGCTAAATGCACTCAGCTGAAGTCTTACCAAGCTTAAGATCAGCTAAGTCACCGAGATCTTGGTTTTCCACTAAGGTCAGTTAGGAAAACACATCTCATTGTGATCCGTCAACACACCACCTTAATTGTACCAGCATAGACAAGCAGCCAATACAAACCACTTCTTATCTAAACTACAGCTTAAATCGACAATTTATCCTTAATTTGTCTCAGCTGTGATAACTGTTTATATCTTGTCTGTTCAACAAATTGTGTAGTCTTCTGTGATACCCGATACACTACACAATCTAACTTTTATACAAGATAAAGGACTATATGTGATAAATAGATCTGATAGGAGAATAAAACAGTGGAAAGGAAAAACACATTGTATGCAAGCATAAAATTTGCTTCCAGTATACAAAATCCCAACAAATTTCTACCGGCAAAGCTGCTGCCCCCACTTCTTCTCATAAAAAGTCAGGAACTAAAAGGAAGCTCTTCATAGAACCTCTCAAACTGCATTTTCCATGGATACAGAAATGGGTTCCTATGAACCAATCAAATTTGTGGGAAGTGCTGAAGATTGGATTTATCAAGAGGTAGTATTGGTGGAAAATGTTCAATTAGGAGTCTACTAATGAGGCTTTCCATCAGTGGGCGCTGGACACACGATCCTGCTCTTTTCAACAGGATCCTTGGGTATGCTCGAAAAGCTAAGATTCAGATAAAGGCCCTAGATAAACGTCAATTCCAACCCCTCATCCTGAGTGACAGAAACATAGCTCACTCAAAGCTGGAAGAAGAACTCTTTGCTGCTACTACAGAGATGAAGATTGCGGACAAAGAGGACCTCTCAGCCGAGATGAATAGACTAGCGGATGCGATTCGCGCACAATATGGAATTCAACATGTTGGATCATCCCGTGCAACCTTCTCCAAGGCGCTGAGGAAAATCTTGTATTTTCATTCTGGGTTCTTGTAACTTTTCAATCTACATGAAATCTCTCTACTTTCCGCATATTCCTAACGACAATATCTTTTTGTGAGGGATCTTATTACTTTTTGTTTTAAGTAATATCTCTATAACTACCGCTAACTCATATTATTCTTTACGATAATCATGTTATGTATTTCTTCGTCCTTAGATAATCAGTGTTTATGCATCATCAAAAAGGGAAAATTGTTGGGATATGATTTTAATAATAAGATTTTGATTTAGATCCCAAAACTCTGACCGATGATTAACCAAGTCAATAGCTTGTTTTCATGATCTAGTGCTAGCCACATAGCCTACCATTTATTCTTATCGCATGGATCCTGATGAAGTGAAGCCTGAAGGACGAAGGGTCACTAATCTTTTCTCGGGTTTATATTGCCCACTAACTCTTCCATTGCGGGAGATACTAATAGTCCACGACTGACGAAGATATTGATCTGTTCAACGGTTAACTCAATCGTGCCTGACTTATTCAAAGTAGTATGAGGTACTCACATCAAGTTTGATTTGGAGTCAACTACTGTATCTTATCCAGCAACCAGATCTCGACACGTGGACCTAAACACTATTTGAGGAACAGTCTTTTGGACTGTTGCAGTTGAAGGCAGACAGAAGTTGTAGCCTTAATTTAAAATCAATTTGTTGCCTAAACCCTAATTCACATACTCTAATAGATCTCTCTCTAATGGGTCTATTTAGAGTGGTGACTCTAAATATGAAGAACCTTGGATCAAACAAGGTTGCAGAACTATTACATATCTCAAGGCTTTTAAGAATTCAAAGCTCTCTACAACCTACAGACCCTTGTTCAAAGTTGTGTCTTTCTTGAAGTCTCAAGTTCCAAATATTCTAAGCTGTGATCTTTATACTAGGTTAGATTTGAGAAGGTCCAAAATCTTTTAAGGACCTTTCTTGTTAAAGAACCAAACCCAAACCCCACCAGATTGTATCGTAGTGTTGGAAGAGTTTGTTTTTACGTAAGTAGAAGTCAAAGTAGACGTCGACGAAGAACAAGAAGAGTAACAGAACTTGAAAAGTTGTGTTATAAGGGAAATCCCTGATTCTGTCAGGAAGAGTGGACAGGTGAGTTATCTCCGAACCATTATAAATCAAGTATGCTTACTGCTTTCATATTCTTATTTATTCTGTTAGCAACGGCTTCAACATTTAAAAATGAACTTTCATTGTACACGACAAAGAGTTTTTCAATGAGAAAAAGGGTCTACACATTTCTGCACATTCACGCGCCTTTTCAAACACGTTCTTAAAGAAAAAAATTCTTAGGTGTATTCCCCTGATGATCGCTGTATTGCACCAAATAATGCTGCAAAATCTGAGAATTAATTCAGTATAGTCTACAGGGTGTCGAACTCAGCGAACGGAGGACTAGACACATTATTTTCCTAGTTATCTTGGATTTTTGTTAGCAACCATGCAAGTTTTGGATTTTTACTAAGCTAAGAAATTGTAAAAACTGAACTGTAATAAAAACGTATTAACTGGGCAGTTGAAAGACATGTTCAGCAGAATATTCCACAGACACAAATTCCAATCATCGGCACTTAAAGTTAATTAATCTCATGAATCAACTAGTTATAGATCATTGTAACTTAAACTGCATGATCCTCACTCCCACTTACTTAATCAGTAGCCACCATGTTGGGCATCGAAACGACTACTTCCCTAATCTAGTTACAACCTACATTGTTGGGCAATCAATAGATTTAATAACTAGACAGCTTTATCGAACTAAGGGAGCCTAGTATAGGAGCCCACTCGTATGTTAAGCATCTAATAGTCTCCTACCGGTTTAATCCAACTACTATTACGAATAATTTCGCTAGCTTTATTTCACGAGAAACGAAGGAAGTACTAAGTTAGCTACAGACTGTGTAACCTAGGTTAATCAAGCCTAAATTACTGGCTAGATTAATTAATTCAGAATTAACCCGAAACCCTATCAATTAATTATGAGCACATAAGCCTCATGTACTGTTCACGTGTATGTTTCACATCCTGCCTGACCACTAAAAGTTTTAGCTACTCATGAAACTGTCCTGACATCACAGGCAAGATACTTTGCAATTCAGAACAGAAGACAATTGTAACCCTAACTCTAGCATGCACGGAAATTAAGAATAAAACAGTAAACACGAACAGAACTTAAAATGAAGTATGAACTGAAATCAATTCAGAAAATGGAAGCTTAAACGAGAGTACTGAAACACGTCCTCAATCTCTCAACACGACCGAAAAATGAAACTACGAACTGAACCTAGAAAGCATCTTAAAGCGTCGAACATTAAAAACTTTAATAAGTGTTTGTTTCTTCCTCTCTTCTCTCGGTATGCATGGAAATGTAAATTGGAAATGGAAATGGATCTTCTTCTTCTCTTCGGCGGCGGTGGGAAATGGTCGGCATCGAAGATCGGAGCAGAGTGACGAATGGAACTCGAGAATGAGAAGGTATTATTGAAGGAAATATGGGAGGAAGAAATATACCTTCCTCCACATATGTTTTAGTCGCTTAGATTGTTGCTCCTGATCAGACCTTCTGGTCTGTGTCCCGGCCTTTTTCTCCATCTGGGTGGTTTGATAACTGAAGAAAATTAAGATTTTTGTCTCTCTCTCAAACGTGTATACGCGTGTGGGTATATGTGTATGAGAATATATGTGTTCTGATTATGAACAGAATACTAATATATATAGGTTTCAAGAGCCAATATTATATTAATATTTGCGGCTCATTAATTTAATTATATCCCTAATGAGCTTCTATATAATTAGCCCATAATATAATTAATTAATCTATTGGGCTACTAATATTTATCAATTAATTGGCCCAACCAATTAATTCCAGATAAATAATATTATTAAATAACACAAAGTGCATTAATCTATTAATAATGATTTCTAAGAGACAATAAATAACAAGACAACTAATTGGGCCAGATCAGAGATCTAATACAAAAAATAAAGCAGGGCCTCAAATTAATTAATTATCTATGCTCAGCCCAGAGCAAAATTAATTAATAAACATATAGTCATTCCACTAGAGAATCCGTGCTGACTTACCCCTTTATCCCAAATTGAGCAAGGGCTTGTATTTTAGACTTAATCAATCCCCGTATTTAAGATAGAAATATCCGTTAATTAATTGAACTCACTGACAACTTAAATTAATTAACATCTTATTATGTTCCTGAGTAGTACCACTCAACCTCATTAACACACCTGAACTTAATCAACCGGTCGGGTTTAGTGTGCTAATCCTTACGAGTTCCGTAGGGGATATTATCAACCCATTTTACTAGGATATGGTTGCAAGATACAGACAACCAGCTGGAGCCACAAATAACGACTAACACCCTAGATACATAGATCCGGTTGCGATCACATTCACCATAGTAGGTCAAAGTGATAGATAGCTAAATGCACTCGGCTGAAGTTTCCCAAGCTTAAACCCCTAAACAAAATATCTTGGTTCTCCACTAAGGCCTCAAAAAACACCACCTCTTTGTTCCATCAATACACCCCTTAAGTGTTCCTAAAGACAACCCTTCTTATCTAAACTGCAGCTTAAAACGATAACTTATCCTTAAGTTTTCTCAGCTATGATAATTGTTTATATCTTATCAGTTCAACCAATTTTTGTAGTCTTCTGTGATACCCAACACACTACACAAATCTAACTTTTATACAAGATAAAGGATTACATGTACAAATATATATATATTTATCAGATTGGAGAATAAAATAGTGGGTAGGACAAAAAAACATTGTCTACAAACATAAAACTTGCTTCCAGTATACAAAATCCCAACAATTCTCCCACTTATACTAAAGTAAACTTTTAGTATACAATATGTCAGTTCTAGGTACAAACTAGTACTCAGCTATCTTTCTTATCTATTACTGCGTCTTCTCCCACTTATACAAAAGTTTATGAAATCCTAAGTGGGGGGCATCTCTACCACTCCTAAACCACGAACATGCTTCTTGTAAGTCGAAATTGGTAAGCTCTTCGTAAATGGAACTCGGTTTTTTTTTTTTTTTCTTTCTTAATGATTTCCCTCTTTTCAATTCTCGTATAATATGGTACTTCTTGTCTATATGTTTAGACGCCTTTGTGAGATCTAGGTTCCTTAGAATTTGCTATTGCACCCGCATTATCACAATAAATCATGATCGCCTTAGGCAAATTCTGAACAATATCAAGATCGAGGAGGAAATTCTTGAGCCAAACTTCCTCTTTCAACTAGGAGCGCCCTACTCTCTTCCACGGTTGAGTCCGCAATGCATTTCAGCTTTGCACTCCTCCATGAAATGGCTCCACCTCCCACGGTAAACACATAACCCGAGTTAGACTTCTTCTCATCTCTGTCCCAATCGGAATTGCATATAACCCAAAGGCACTAGCTTTGCTCGACGGTAAACAATTCTATAATCCCTAGTCCGTTTAAGGTACTTGAGAATATTTTTGAACGCTGTCCAGTGCGCTTGTCCAGGATTAGACTGATATAATGCCTACAACATATGAGATATCTGGTCTCGTACAAACATGAGGCTACCGACAGCGGAAGCATATGGTACTAGCCTCACACTTTCTATCTCTTCATGCTTATTCTTTATAGAATGCCTAGTAACATCTCTTGGCATTTTGCATGTTAAAATGAGCAATAACAGTGTCAATGTAGGATGCTTGTGATAAGCTTAACATCATTTTATGGCGATCTCGGATAACCTTGATCCTAAGGATGTAAGCAGCTTCACCTAAGTCTTTCATTTGAAACTGCTCGGATAACCACGTCTTTACGTCTGATAACACTTCAACATTGTCGCCAATGTGAAGGATGTCGTCTACCTAAAGTGCAAGAAACATCACTGATCCGTTAACACAGATACAGTACACACACACCTCGTTAGGACAAGATACAAAACCATAGGATTTGACCACCTCTTCAAAACGCTGATGCCATAATCAGGAAGCTTGTTTAAGTCCATAAATGGACTTCTTAAGCTTCCAAACTAGATGCTCTTCGCCCTTCTCCACATAACCATTTGGTTGTTTCATGTAGATGTCTCTATCTTTTTCAAGGTGACCGTTTATGAATGCGGTCTTGACATCCATTTGCCAAATCTCTAGGTTAATGTGAGTTGCTATGGTAAGGAGAATCCTAATGGACTTGATCATTGCTACAGGCGAGAAGGTGTCTTCATAATCGATACCTTCTTTCTGGGTAAAACCCTTGCCACTAGCCTGGCCTTAAATGCCATGATCTCTCCATTCTATCCTCTCTTTCTCTTGTATACCCACTTACTACCAATAACCTTGTAGCCCTCAGGTAGTTCAGTGATCTCGTATACATCCATATCAGTTATGCACTTAAATTTCGAGTCATTGGCGATTCGCCATGAGTCTGCATCTACATCTCCCACTGCTTCGTTGTAAGTCCAAGGATCCATAGTATCTTATTCATCTATCGGGAGATGATTAGACGTCTCCCCAGTGAACATATACCGATCAGGTGTAAATATCACCCTCCCACTACGTCGAAGAGTGTCAGGAGCTGTGTTAACAGATTGTGCAGTTCTCGTGGAGCTCTATCTTGCACAACGAGCTCTGTGAGTGGATCTCGTTCACCTTGTAATTCCTTAAGGATGATCTCGACTCGAGACTTGTGATTACTAATATAATTCTCCTCTAAGAACCGAGCGTTGGTGCTGACAACGGTCTTCTGTTCTTTAGGATCATAATAATAACCACCCTTCGTTTCCTTCGGATACCCTATAAATATCATAACCTCTGAACATGGCTCCATCTTGTCGGCCTATTTATTCAACACGTAAGTAGGACACCCCCAAATCTTTATGTGGTGCATATTGGGTATGTGCCTGCTCCACAACTCGACCGGAGTCGTGTTAACCGACTTGGATGGCACACGATTCAGTAAATATGCTTCAGTTTATAGGGCATATCCCCAAAAGGAAATCGGAAATGTCGCGTAACTCATCATCGATCGAACTATCTCTAAGAGTGTTCGAGTTTTTCTTTCTAACACACTATTCTGCTGAGGTGTGCCCGGTGCTGTCAGCTGGGATGTAATCCCACATTCTGTCAAGTAGTCATTGAACTCGTTGGATAGGTATTCCCCACCATGATCAGATCGCAATGTTTTGATTTCTTTACCTAACTTCTTCTCCACTTCAGCTTTGAATTCCTTAAAGGTTTCGAAGCAATCCGACTTGTGACGATGAAGGTAAATAAATCCATACCTCGAGTAATCATCGGTAAATGTGACGAAGTACTCATACCCTCCACGAGCTTGTGTAGACATAGGTCCACACAAGTCAGAATGAATCAAACTTAGTGCTTCTGTGGCTCTATAACCTTTTGCCTTAAAAGGCCTAGTCACCATCTTTCCATCCAAGCAGGATTCACAAGTGGGAAATGGTTCAACTTGGAGAGACTACAATGACCCATATTTCACCAACCTTTGGATCCTATTCAGATTGATGTGACCTAGTCGTAGATGTCACAGATAAGTTTGATTTACCCTAGAAGATTCTTTTCTCTTCTTATTGTTTGATGATGAGAAAGTAACATTAACAAATGTACTTTGATTAGACGTAATAATATATAGAGATCCATTTAAAGGCTCATTGCAGATAAGATCTTTACCTTTCGAAATCGAAATTTGATCATCAAAAATAGATCTATAACCATTTTCCACAATAAAAAGTTTTGAAACGGAAATAATGTTTTGCCTAAATTCAGGCACCAATAAAACATCTCTTAGTACTGAACTAGAGTCTAAAACAGATAAATGTAAATCTCCTATGGAAATAGCTGGAACTCGCGATCCGTTGCCCATGGAAACCACAACCTCGCCATCAGGCAGAACTCTTTTCTACAGAAATTCCTGCAAGGTGTAACAAACTTGGTCAGTTGCTCCAGAATCTACTACCCATTCATGGGTAGATGCGGAAACAAGAACAATTTTAGTTACTATTGCGATACGTGTACCTTTCTGTTTTGCCTTGAAGTTGGGACATTCAGTCTTCCAATGTCCCACCTTACCACACTTGAAAATCTTCCCCTTAGATTTTTGAACCCCTCCGGTAGGTGCTAACTTCGTGCACCCACTACTCTTCTTGACGTTCGTTGCCTTCTTGCCCTTTTTCTAGAATCCACCTTTCGGAGGGTCCTTGAGCTGCTAGTAGTGTTCAAGACTTGGGTTCCCTTACCTTTAGTCTGACCCATGATTCCTTCTGCAGTGATTAACTCACTCAAAAGTTCATTCAGAGTGTAGTTCTTCTTTGACATCACTACATTTAGGCGAAAATTCTCATATGACTTAGGTAGTGAATGCAGAATGATATCTATCTTGATCTCAAGCTCCATGATACCACAAATATTTGCAAGCCGATCTAGCAGCTCGGTTATATGTAAAATGACAAAAACAAAGCTGCACGGATGCACCTTCGGCCATAGTGCAAGTCGTAACCTGCCTGAAGAGATGAAATCTCTGAGACCTATCAGTCTCATCGAACTTTTCAGCCATGGAATCCCATATCACTCCCGCATGGGGCGTGTTGTCATACTGTGATGCAAGAGAATCAAGCATAGTGGATAAGATAACAGAACGAGTCTTGTCATTATCCTTTACCCACATCTCAGATTCCCTTATCTGCTCCTCAGTCGCCCCTTCTTGGGAGAGTTCAGGCTCAGGGGTACTAATAACATACATAATTTTCTCGATTTGGAACAATATGGAAGGTTTCTCTTCCACTCTTTATAGTTGTTTGGACCCTTTAAGGGTCGGCTCATCAGACCGTTAATGAGAGCTTGAACAGACATATCTGAAAAATATTTAAAATTTAAAACATGTAAGAAATTTAAATTTGCACATAATTCGTAATTATTTGTAACCTTTTGTAAAAAATAATGATATTAAATACCTCGAGCAGCTCTAGGAATTCCACTTGTAAGCCACGCAGGTGGACGTTTACTAACGTAACCTTAAACCAAGCTATTTGCCTAGCTCTTTAATTCAAATCCACGCCTAGGTTCTTAAGATGAATGAAATTAATTGTTCGATATTCTGGACCATGTCACTATTAAAACGCGGGAAGGTACTTCGAGGGAAGTGAATTGTATCTGCGGTGACATCTAAGCATTAACCATTAATTTGACAAAAATAGAATTAAATTCTCGAAATTGACATACTTACTCGAACCATGTCGCATTCACTTTGATCTAATTAGCCATCCTATTTAATTATTACCTTCTAGAGTACTTGTGTTTACTAGGCACTCAAGTTATGCAGGTGGACGTTTACGGCTTCGCTCCCATTACTCAATAATAATTAAATATTATTTTGGAAAACTCATCTCACAAAACTCGTAGCTCAAAGATGTAAGCAAGCTACGCAGGTGGACGTTTACTCACACAATCTTACTACTTCTGGGTAGATTCCAATTAAATGGAGGTCCGATTAAGTGTTTAATATCCAAATTAATGGAATCTAATTAAACACTTAATTTAAGATGGCTTACTCTTTTTATGCAATAGGTTTGTTCCGATTCATGTTAAAAACACTTAAATCCTAAAGAATGCAATTACTAAGCGCACATAATAAAACGTGCTCACGAAATATAAAAAACATGCATTGAAACGACGTAAATCCTATTTACATGCTTTTCTAAGCGTAATTAATCGCATAATCGCATGCTAAAGCATACAAATAAATAAATGTGCGGACAAAAACACAAATAAATCATATATGTTGGGAGATGATTCAGTCTTCTCACAATCGGTTGAGAGATAACTCAGTAGCCCAGTGCTCTAAATATTTGCTGAGGATTTGAAGATCCCAAAACCCTACATTGACTGATGAACCATTCAGTTGTAATGTGTTGTTCTGTCTCTAAGGTTTCAGACTCAGTAGACACTCTTCATTTAGTTCAGGCGCTCAGTAGATTACCAGCCTTAGTACCAGAAGAAGAAGACTGAGTGATACTGGACTCAGCAGGAGCAGTATACTGAAAGGAGTCAGTGGAACTGAACTCAGCAGGAGTAGTTCACTGAACTCGGAGCTGATCTTCAGTAGAGCTGACTCAGCAGGAGCATGCTACTGAATTTAGATCAGACTCAGCAACGGCTAGACATTCCTCTAAACTGTCAGGATTTACCAAGTCTAAATCAGCAGAGTCATACGAGGAAGAGAGAAGTCAGCTTCAGATCTACCTTGAAGTCTGTTCTGTCTCACCTACTCTCCTTAACCTCGACCAATGACGAGCAGCCAGCTGTCATATTCTGATTAAAGCTGCAAGTCAACAACTTTCCAGAAATGGAGGGAAAGGACACTACAACCATACTTTGAAAGAGTCGTTAGCTACCCAAAAGAGAGAGCCACAATGATCGTCATCTCCAACGGATCTATCCTTGCCTCTACTCTATAAATAGAGGGATACAATTTAAATTGAAGCTCATGAGCGAACCTCGAAATCGAAGAACACACGAGCATTCACGAGCAACTCAAAACGTTCTAAGTCTTCCGCAAGAAGTTCGATGAGTAATCTCCGGCGAAAGACGACATACCTGCTCACAGGGAACCAAGCTGAACCAGAAATATAAAGCTTCTAGTATCCAAGCGACTGAACACGAACCTAAGTCTATACTTAACCGTTCGTCGCTCTAGAAGCCACCTTCTCGTTCCCTATCCCTCTAACCTAAGCTCAGCAGATTATATCCATAGCTTAGACGAAGGAGTTCATATTTGAACTGATCCTTATTGTATCTGCTGAGCTTAGTTTAAGATGGCTGTAATTTCCCAACATATCCCCAACATATCCCTCTAACTTTTGACATAGATGTGTAAAGGACTCCTTCATAGTTGGAGAGTTTGTCAAACGCTTTAGTTTGATCCTTTGTAAACTGAGACTTGCTCAGTATAAATCTCAAGACCAGTGTTTCTCCAGCGTACAAACCAACTGTGACTATCTCAGTATAATACATAGCCTCCTGATCTTTCGGGACAATGGACGTAGGATTGTTGGAACCGAAACACTTTAAAACTGCCTGTGTTCTGTGTTCGTTTTTCTGTTTTAACTGTTGCATTAATTACTGTGCATTCTGAAAGTATTTTCTAAAATCATTCAACTGAGTTTCAACAAAGCTTAATTGATCGCACTAACTACTGAAACTGATATATTACAAACGTTTTCTAAACTCAACAGAATTTGGGCCTACACATTTCCGCACTACTGAACGCTACTGAATTCTGACTCAAGTCAGCTAGCAGACCTCAGTAAAGTCAGCCACTCTGCCACACGATCCAGAACAGCTTATTTGGTCTACTGAACTCGTTCAGTACGACACTCTCCTAAAAAGGACTGTTCGTGTTTAAAGTTGAGAAACTTGTTTTCAGGTGTATTCAACCCCCCCCCCTCTACACCTGAACGTTTTATCTCGGGACCAACAATATCTATTACATAGCCCGAACAAATACAAATCTTCGAACTCTTTAAATTATCGAATCTAAAAACTACTTCAAATTCTGCATTAGCGCCACGCCATCAGACTGACTTCCACGTGGCAGCCATGTCAGCAGAGGATGCCCAATCAGCAATGGCTGGCGTCAGCAACACAAGGGCTTACGTCAGCCCGTCATCTTCAAGCTGTTGCCGCCACCGCGCCTCTCCGCCATCGATGGCGGCCTGCTGACGCCCCCCCGACGTCTTCCAGAGGTCTCCGCTTGCGCCTCGACCAGCCCAGCAAAGTGCCGCCGCCTGAAATGCGATGAATCTGCGTGCGCGCGACAGCAATCGCAGCCGCGCCACCGCGGCTCCTGCTCATCGCCGCCGCATCGTTTGGCCTCCTCCGACCTTACTATCGGTATTCCCGACGTTGCCCAGATGTCTGCCTTGAAGAACAGCTGGCGCCGCCGCCTGCAATCGCAAAAATCGCGCTGCCCAGCGCCGTCATCTCCGCCGCTCTAATTCGACCCTTTGCGATCCACGATTTCGTACAATTGATTCGTGGCTAATGATTCTTGGACGATTTTCAGCCACCATGAATAGATTCCAGATGAAATCGTCCATCAATTTCCCTCAATATTCAATCGATTCGCATGAAAGAATTTGTTGTGAGCAGCAAACTTCATATGTCGATTCCGATCGGATCCGAGATCGAATAACCCCTTACGACCTATCGATGCGAAGATCGTGACAAGACGAACCAAACGGAGCAAGCCGCTTAGCCGGAAGGGACGAGACGCGCCGCCACTCGCCGCCGCAAGTGGCGGCGGAACCCTAGAAAACTAGGGTTTTGGCTGCGTTGGGGATTTCTTCTCCGTCTCGATTTTCATGCCTTCCGGACCAAAATTACAGTACAAAATAGCAAATACAAGTATGCACATAGGTCCTATCAACTACTCGTAGATTTTCTCACAAGAAAAACGTTACAACGGGGTCAAAACAGTGGCTCGCATGCCGCCCAAACACTAAAAATAACCCGATAACGATCGGAAATAAACCTAGACATGCTCCTAAAAGTAACAATTAGAGCCTAAAACATTCTCTGATACCAATTGAAGAAAATATGAGAGGAAGAAATATACCTTCCTCCACGTATGTAGTAGTCACTTTGATTGTTGCTCCTGATCAGACCTTCTGATCTGTGTCCCTCCCTCTGGGTGGTCAGAGAACTAAAGAGAAATAAGATTTTTGTCTCTCTCTCAAACGTGTATATGCGTGTGTGTATATGTGTATGAGAATATGTATGTTCTGATTATGAATAGAATACTAATATATATAGGCTTCAAGAGCCAATATTATATTAATATTTGTAGCCCATTAATTTAATTATATCTCTAATGAGCTTCTACATAATTAGCCCATAATATATTTAATTAATCTATTGGGCTATTAATTTTATCAATTAATTGGTCTACCAATTAATTCCAGATAAATAACATTATTAAATAACATAAAATACATTAATCTGTTAATAATGATTTCTGAGAGACAATAAATAACTAGGCAACTAATTGTGCCAGATCTGGGATCTAATACAAGAAATAAAGTAGGGCCTCAAATTAATAAATTTTCTATGCTCAGCCCAGAGCAAAATTAACTAATAAACACAGATTCATTCCACTAGAGAATTCGTGCTTACTTAACCCTTTATTCCAAATTGAGCATGGACATGTATTTTAGACTTAATCAATCCCCGTATTTAAGATAGAAATATCCGTTAATTAATCAAGCTCACTAACAACTTAAATTAATTAAGATCTTATTGTGTTCCTTAGTAGTACCACTCGACCTCATTAACACACCTGAACTTAATCAACCGGCCGGGTTCAGTATGCTAATCCTTACGAGTTCCTCAGGGGATATTATCAACCATTTTACTAGGATACAGTTGCAATATACAGACAACCAGCCTGAGTTACAAATAACTACTAACACCCAAGATACATAGATACGGTCGCGATGAAGTTCACCATAGTAGGTCAAAGTGATAGATAGCCAAATGCACTCAGCTGAAGTCTTACCAAGCTTCAGACCAGTTAAGTCACCGAGATCTTGGTTCTCCACTAAGGTTAGTCAGGAGAACACATCTCACTGTGATCAATCAATACACCATCTTAAGTTTACCAGTAAAGACAAGCAGCCAAGACAAACCACTTCTTATCTAAACTGCAGCTTAAAACGACAACTTATCCTTAAGTTGCGTCAGCTGTGATAACTGTTTATATCTTGTCAGTTCAACCAATTTGTGTAGTCTTCTATGATACCCGACACACAACACAAATCTAACTTTTATACAAGATAAATGATTAAATATGCAAATATATATATTTATCAGATAGGAGAATAAAATAGTGGTAAGGATAAAAAACATTGTATACAAGCATAAAACTTGCTTCCAGTATACAAAATCCCAATAGTTATGGCGTTCAGAAGTCCTCTCAATCTATGCGCCTATCAGCCTTTTATATGCCTGCCAATTAATCAAGAAAGTATCTAGGCTATCCTTCTCGAATAAGGAAAGATTGACAAGATAAGGAAAATATCTTATCTTTCCTTATACATCCTCCTTCCTTCCTTCTTCCATATTTCCGGTCAAATTCGATTTAAATCACGCCAATATAGCTGGAAAACACGTTGCCACTTCATTTCCACGTCACATGCCAAATCAGCCCTAATTCCTGCAAAACTGTCAATAAAAGTGCTACACTTGCGCAATTAAGTGACATTTCGGGCAAAAATAATAAGGTACGAAAATGACTGATCAAATCTCCTTACACTTGAACTATACTCGTCCTCGAGTATAAGAAGAACAAAAGATAAGTACCTAATTATTTCGGCCCTTCCCAAGACTCAAGACTCAAAATAAAAGACACAAGAGTCGAGCAAGAACAAGACTCGACAAGGACAAAAGAAAGAAAAGAACAACGGACTCACAAACGAAAATAAGAAGTCATACCAATCAAATCAAAAATTTCCACACCAATTAACTAGCCAAGCAATGTTAAACCACGCAATCATGATCTCATCAAGAAAGTAGACAATGCAAATTTGGAAACTAGGCACACATGTAACAACTTGGTCATAATCTACACAATGTGGATCTCTTCAAGATTCACTCAACATTCAACTAATCTAGGTTCGGTTCAAACCACTCAAAGGAAAAGCAATCCACACAATCACGATAAGAGATCATCACAATAGCAACATCAAGGAGGTCTTTCTCATTTGGATGTAATGGGGCTTAGGACTTAGACAAATTGATGTTGGTAGGGGTCCTAGGGGTATTAAACTCCATCAAATATGATAATATGTTATGAATGTCAAACTCTCTCACTTGTGCAGTCAATACAGAAATTCAAACTGCTACCCCTTAATATAATTCACTTCAATGCTATAGTTTTAACACTATGCACCCATACTCTTTCTTATTATGCCACATTTTTTTTGTTAAAAACGAATTGGGCACAAACTTTCTCAACTGTACAAACATGACACTTTGAATTATGCTTATATAGAGCAATCTTTACACTTAAACTTTTTATCGTATTTGTTTTCTGCAGCATGTCTAGACTGGGCAGGCTGAGGACATGTGTAATGATCCTCAAATACAAATATCAAGCAAAAGAGAGTTCGTAAAAACACGTAATAACATGGGTCAAGAGAAAGTTTAAACGGCCTTGGCTAAAATTTTACTAACTCAAAGCAAAGAAAATCGGTCAAGGCTCAAATTGGTTCACTAAGGGATAATGTCGGGTAGGAAATATTTTGTCGCGGCCGTGTGGCTAAAAATCCCTAGTGCCTCCTATCATTTATCACAAGTGACTCAACCATATTGCGACTTTGCGGATAAACACTCTCAAAAGAAATAGTAGGAAGTCCCCTACTTTAAGGCTCAAATCCAATATAAGTGAGTGGTTATAAAATTTTGATCCAATAAAGTTTATTTTTCCTCATCCCAAATTACATGCATATACGTGTCTAGATCTACTTTTCACAAAGACTACAAGCAAGCATATTGAAACATAAAAGCACAAATAAGACATGCTTGATCATAGAAAACGACACTTCAAAAATCAAAAAATTTTGGCATGCTTCGACACAAAATACCCCCCTCTTTATACTTAAACCTTGCTCGCCCTCGAGCAAGAGAGAAAAGACAAAGCAAAGAGAGAAGGCATGAAAAAATAATAAACACATAAACACCCTCCTTACACTTGATCCCTATCAAGTGTAAGACCAAATCAAAACAAAAGACAAAAGAAAAGAAACATCCCCTCCTTACACTTGATCCCTATCAAGTGTAAGAACAAGAAAGACACACAAGAACAAACTCAAGATACAAAATAAAACACAAAAACGAAAAATAAAAATTGGGGAAGAAAGTCACTAGTTGCCTCGCCTGGGCAGGCGAGGCAATCTGCTCATAACTGTGTGGCAAAGAAGATCTACTATGCAACCAAGGGAATTCAGATCAGTCCGTAGAGTCTGCATGGTATCCATACCTGCAGAAGCAAAGACACTCGAGACACGAGGTTCTGGTGGAAAAAACTAGGTCTCCCGGTCAGGCAGTTCATACGTAGGCTAATATGTCTCAACAAGTTCATATTAAACAAAGGTGGAGGGTCCACCCTAGTCAATTAACGATCATCATAGATGACAAAGTTGCGCTCAATGAAAGTGGCATGTAAATGATATAATGTCATATGACGCATGGAATGACTCGCAATTGTGAACATGTTCTTAGCAATCCCCCAACCTAGGTTAAGACGACGCCTAGCAGTCATGCACCATAGAAAATACAATTTATTGGCCAACACCTTATCAAAAGAAGTACTCTTCCCGATTAAGTTATGGTCTAAGTATTGATGGCACATGTAAAGGGCGGGATGTTCGATAAAACTCACATAAGAACCCGATGTGACAAACTCATCCAAGTCGCTTGGGGCGAGAAGCCTCCACGCGGTCCGTGAACATATCATCAATGCATGAAATCCAATATAGAAAGAACCAAGATAAAAAACATCAAAGGAAGAAATCCCTAACCTAGCATTCCATTCGACCACTGAATTATGATTCTAACAACCTAAAGTCAATGCTAGGCACAACCAGATCCTTGTCACCCTCAAAATGGAAAGTATTAAAGAACTCACAAGCAACTTGCTTATAATGATGCGATTCAAGCAACCATAACCAACCAATATTTTGAAAATATGCAAAGAAGGGTTCGAGAATATCGGCCACACGTTACGATCCAAGAGGCGTCCGCTTCATCAGTCCTTGCCCTCACATTCTTATAAACGCATAGTCAAGTACTCGATTCAAATTGAGAGAGGGAATGCATGGTTTCCAGAGTATCAAGGTGTATGATCATGCGGTTCCCATACTCCGCCGTTCTTGGAAAGGCCGAAGACGAATCCGAATCAACTAGAGACAAACCACTCAAGTTGAAATCCCCTTCGTTGTTACCATCATGATCATCGGACACATTGCCCGTATCTTCCTCCTCTTGGCTCGACAACTCACTACGTAGGGTTTCTCTCCAATTCACGCCATCATAATAGTTGAGTGATGGTTTAGGATGTTGAAATTCAAGGAAAGGTAACCACTCGTAGAGATCTTGTGGCGATCGAGGCGATGGATTGGATGAAGAAGCTTTATCAACATGCGGCTCTCTCGGCGAGCAACGGCGCGTTGCTGCGTTGTTGGGTCTCTGTGTCCGACTGGACGGCAGCGAACCAACGGGCGGCTGTAAGTAGGCCGGTCTTCTTCTTAAGTGCCATGGACGGCGATGTCTTGCTTGGGCAAGGAGAAGGTGGCTTGAAGTTGGAGAAAACTTTTAGAGAGAGAGTAGGGGGCAGCGGTTATGGAGAGAGAAATTATTTGAATAGTGTCAAGTGGTAGGGTTTTGGTCCCCCCCCCTCTTATATAGAGGTGAAGATTTGCAATTAGGTCTTGGTCCTTCCTCCTTTTCAATTAAGTCCACTTCTTTTTCTCAACTTCAATTGTCCCCAAATATTATCCATCTATGCAATTAAGTCCCTCTGAAAATTTCTTTCATTTAATTGGGTCCCCAAAAGTTGTGAGAATTGAAATTAAGCCCCCAAAGTACTCTTTTCTTCATTTTTGCTCCTCCAAATATCATCTCCTTACACTTTACTCCCTCTTCCACACTTAGCCAAAAATCTAAAAAAGAAAAGAAACAACACCAAATGTTAAATCAAACTAAAAATATGAAATAAAAGAAACAAAATTAATAAAAATACGAGTTGCCTCCCGATAGCACCTCTCTTTAGAGTCTTCGGCTAGACCTCATCTTCAAAGAGTCAAACGTAAGAGGGAACAAATAAGCCTTGCTCGTCTACATCATCCATCATTCTAGCAGCATGATAAATCTTTAGGCGGTGACCATTGACGGTGAAAATTTCATCGGAGTCAAGTTTTTGTATCGCAACTGCTCTGCCTGGCCAGACAGAAAGCACCCGGAAGTGGAGCTTTCTGGGCATGATCTGTAGGCGAGATTGGTAAAGTAATGTCAGCTGGCCCACTTCAAAAATCTCCATACAAATCTGTTTATCATGCCATGCCTTTGTGCGATCTTTGTACCTCATAGCCGCATCATATGACTCCAACCGGATTTCTTCAAGCTTTTGAAGCTGATATTTTCTCTCCTTAGCACTTTTGGTCAGGTCCAAATTGAGTTTATGTACCGCCCACCATGCTTTGTCTTTCAGCTACACAGACAAGTGACATAATTTACCCAAAATTAATCTTTACGGAGACATTCCGAGGAGTTTTATAGGCTGTCCGATAGGCCCATAAGGCGTCATCCAGCCTCATACTCCGTGATGGATTGACCGTTTTCTCCAAAATAAACTTCACTTCTCGATTTGACACTTTAGCTTGCCCATTCGTTTGTGGATGTTAAGCGGTAGAAACTCGATAGGATACACCATATCTCTTCATCAACGACTCTGTAGTACAGTTGCAGAAATGAGTTCCTTTATCACTTTAGACGGCCTTAGGTACACCGAATCTGCAAAAGACGTTAGTTCGAAGAAATCCTGCAACAACTTTAGGGTCATTAGTTTTTGTAGCCATTACCTCAACCCATTTATAAACGTAATCAACGACAAGTAAAATGTACACATTACCCTTTGAATTAGGAAATGGATCCATGAAGTCCATACCCCATAAATCAAATATCTCACAAAATCTCAAAGGCTTTTGGGGCATTTCATCCTTCATGGATATGTTTTCGGCCTTTTGGCAACGTGCAGATGACTTATAGTAATTATAGGCGTCGAGGGAAAGGCTCGGCCAAAAGAATCCCGCATCTAACACTTTCCTTGCAGTTCGTTTTGGTCCAAAATGTCCTGCATAAACGGATGAGTGATAATAGAATAGGATGTCGCCTAGCTCTTCTTCCAAAATGCATCTTCGGATCACTTGATCGACTCCCATTTTCCAAAGGATTGGAGAGTCCCAAAAATATTGCTTACACTCGCTCTTCAACTTTGCTTGTTGAGCATGAGTGAACTCAAGAGGAAGCTGCTTAGAGGTCAACTAATTCACTATGTTAGCAAACCATAGTAATTTAGAAATAATACCCACGACTATCATCCATTCTGTTAGAGAATCATCTTGACTGGGTAGTTGAGACACTTCCTAGACTCCAACCGTAAAACATTGCGTGGCCAAAAGCTTAGCGAGGCTGGAAACAGTTTCTGGGACATCATATAAGTGCTCTTCGGGAAAAGTTTCCTTGATTGGCTCCCCCATCGTCTTTTTGATTTATTCGGCTCAAGTGGTCTGCCACATAGTTTTCGGTTCCCTTCTTGTCCTTTACCTCCTAATATTCTTGTAAGAGTATAATCTATCGGATAAGTTTTGATTTTGATTCTTTCTTGGCAAGGAGGTTCTTGACGGCGGCATGATCGGTATACACAATGATCTTCGAGCCGAGTAAATAAGAGCAATACTTGTTAAAGGCAAAGACGATAGCTAACAACTCCTTTTCTGTGGTGGAACAGTTGCATTAAGTTGGGTTTAACGCTTTGATCCATAGTAAATCACGTGGCTCTCCTTTCCGAATTTATGTCCTAGCACTGCTCTGACTGCATGGTCAGAAGTATCACACATAATATCGAACGACTTGTTCCAATCCGGGGGCTGCATCACCGGAGCTGTTGTAAGCATGTCTTTAAGGAGGGTGAAGGCCTTCTTGCACTTAGCATCAAAATCAAACTCGACATCTTGTTGATGTAGCCTTGTTAGTCGTTGAGTGATCTTGGCGAAATCCTTTATGAAACGTCGATAGAAGCCGGCGTGACCTAAGAAACTACGAACTTCCTTTAGAGTAGTCGGGTATGGTAGCTTCGCGATGGACTCCACTTTAGCCTTGTCGACTTCAATTCCTCTTTTTGAAATAACTTGACCGAACACGGTCCCTTCGGTCACAGTGAAATAACATTTTTTGTAGTTCAACACCAAGTTCTTCTCTACGCACCGGGATAGAACTTTGTCTATGTTCTTCAAGTACGAAATGTAAGAATCATCGTAGACGGTGAAGTCATCTATGAAAACCTCAACACAATTCTCAATAAGGTCCGAGAACATGCTCATCATACACCTTTGAAAGGTGTCCGACACATTGCATAATCCAAACGGTATTCGACGGTAAGCAAATGTTCCATAAGGGCATGTGAACATCGTCCTGTCTTGATCTTAATCCCGCACATAGAATTGGAAATAGCCGCTATATTCATCTAAGAAACTAAAGTAGACTTGCCCCACAAGTCTCTCGAATATTTGATCGATAAAGGGAAGCAGAAAATGATCCTTACGTGTCGCCGCATTGAGCTTCCTATAATCGATGCACATGCGCCATCCCGTCACTAAGCGTACCTGAACCAATTCATTCTTCTCATTCTCTCAACTTGGAATCCGGACTTCTTTGGCACAACATATACAAAACTTACCCATTTACTATCCGATATGGGATAGATAATTCCCATAGATAAGAGTTTCAATACCGCTTTAAGCATGACCTCCCTCATGTTTGGATTGAGTTTTCTTTGATGGTCTCAAAAAGCTTTGCTATCTGGCTCCATGAGAATAGAGTATTGACAAATGTCGGTACTTATGCCGGTGATGTCGGCTAAAGTCCATCCTATTGCCTTCTTGGGCTTCTCCAAAATCTCCAGCAATGCCTTTTCTTGATTTTCATCAAGTTCTTTATTAATGATGACAAGCAACGTCTCATTCTCTCCGAAATAGGCATATTTCAGATGTGTTGGAAGTTGGTTTAGTTCCAATTCCGGCGCCTTGATGATTGACGGCAGCATCTTTTTCAGAAGCGTCTTGCCTGGGCAATTAACACACACTGCTGACAATCGCCAATTCTGGAGTTGTGTATAAGGCCAAGATGCTTTCTCTGATCTCCTCGTCCCTCATACCATCGAGATCTGATTCAGTCAGCCCTTAAGTCAATATGACCTCCATCTTATCCTGCAAAATACATACGTCTCAAGATATTCTTGGACAAAGCTTTCAATGGAGTTATTAGACTTCATTTTCATGATCAAAGGGCCTCTTAAGTGCTTCAGCAATGTGATGAACATAGATTTCATTACGATATGCAACACTTATAGATCTCTCATCTACATTAATTATAGCCTTCACATTTTTTAAGAACGATCTACCCAATAAAATACCGCAGTACCCAATAAAATACCGCAGTACCCAATATCATTAGTGTCTATAACATAGAAATATGCTGGATAAACAAAATTGTTAATTCTGACCAAAAAGTTTTCGAGTAAACCTACCGGGGCAATGCATAACTTATCCGCTAATTGAATTATCACCTTAGTGGATACTAATTCAGCTCCAGTTAATTGATTATAAACGGACAATGCCATAACATTTATGGATGCACCTAAATCACACATAGCTTGCTTAATCATAACATTTCCCATCAAACACGATAGTGTAAACATACCTGGGTCAACACACTTAGTAGGCATCATCCTTTGAATGATTGTCGAGATAGAGTGGTCCATGACAATTTTCCCGGACTTCGGGACTTTTCCAACAATAAAGTCCTTCACGAATTTCCCAAATTTAGGAATTTTTACAACCTCACGGAAAGGAATGTAAATCTCCAATTTCTCGAACAACTTGAGGTAGTCCATGTACTCCTTGTTAGGCATCTTCTTCCTTCTCAAATCTTTGGGGAATGGGGGAGGAATTAGATTTTTAGACTCGACTGGCCAGTCAGAACGTCCTCCTCATCTTGTTCTTGTTCTGGATCTTTAGCATACTGCTTCTTTAAGCCTTCTGATGGTATAGGTTGTTCTGCAGCCTTCTTCGTCTCTCTTAACTTCTCTGGGTTTCTTAAGTGTATAGTCGGGCCAGGCAGTTCTTTCCCTCCACGCAGTGTGATCTGATTGCAGTTCTAGGCATTCAAATTTTACTGAGTTTGAGCTGGAAGCTGCCCTTGAGAGTTTTTCATTTCCTGCATGGTAGAATTCAGCCTATTCATCTGTTTAGCTAAATTATCCATAGTAATTTGCTGATCTTTCTTCATCTGACTTATCTCCTTCTACATTTTGTTGGTCCGGAGACGAGTGTCAGGTGTAGAGCGCGGGGGGGTAAATACACAGTACAAGTTTTCCTCAAACACAAAGGAAAATTGAGCTGTAAGGTGCGACTGATGAACAGTGCCAAGTAATAACCTTCTAATCGCGGGTCAGAGTGTCTCAACTACTGAGTCCGTCCTACTGACTTTTGTTAGTATTGAAAACTCAGTCGGAGAGTTCAGTGCGGATAAGTGTGGGGCCCGTTAGACTTCGTCTCTTTTAAAAACGTGTTTTCACAAACAAAATTTGTTTTGGCTGGTACACTTTTAAATACGTTTTATGCAAAGTATGAGTGTGTAAATCGGTTTGAGAACGATGCAATAAAACAGTAAATAACACAAACAATTCTTAACGTGGTTCGGATACGCAAGATCCTACGTCCACGATCCTGCAGAACAGGAGTTCTTGTTGATTAATCTTAGCAAGCCTCAGCAAGGAATCTATGCACTGGACAGACCCTTCTAAGTTATAATCCTTAGTGACTTTACAAATCAAACCGAAGTTTGAAGGGGAGGGGATTTTCTCCAAAAATGAAGGAGTTCTTACAATAAGAACGATTCACAAAAAGTGAACTCCTTCGAAGGTTCTAAACTATGGATGTAATAGTGGAGCTTAGATAGAGAAGAGGGAACTAAAGAATCTCTAGAGAGAAGAACTACGGATATTCAACTAAGCAAGTTCTTCGCTGGATCAACTTGAATGCGCTAGAGAGTTTGAATGTTGTGAGCGTGTATTCCCTTTTATGTCCCGTGCGTTGAGCTTGGAAGCTCTTCACTATTTATAGTGATGACTCAGGCATGTATCCGTTGGAGAGGACGATGCCACGTGTCACAAACTTCCAAGGAAAACGGCCATAAGTTTTCGAAGTAGCGCCGCAGAGTGGTTGGCTTCTGCACAAGAGAACATCTTTAGTGTCAGAGCAGGTAAGGCTTTGGTTGCTTCTCATTGGCCGAGGTTTGTGGTGGGTGAGACTTGTTAGACATCAGTCTTCATCTGAGTTGACTCTCACTGATCCTCGTATGAATAGAATCTGCTGACTTTCGAATGACAGTAATGGTTGGGCAGTTGTTTCCTTGTCGGATTCAGTAGATCTGGATTGATCATACTGACTTCTTCATCTGAGTCGGCTGATAGAAGTCTTCTACTGATAATGGCCAGCTTGTGACTCTGAATGTACTGAGCTCATCAAACTGTGTCTTCAACGGGTTTCAGTTGATAGGAATCTTCTACTGAGAACAGTCAGCTGGAGACCTAAGGACACGAGCTCCATGCAAAGGGTCCGATAGTTAAAGACCCAAAAAGCTTTACTGACTCGAGAGTATCCTAAGAATACTCCTTGGTTTGATTTGCTATTAAAGACCTTTAAGTGATGCTTCACGTTATTGTGAATAAAACAAGGACAACCAAAGATATGAAAATGAGAGATAGAAGGAATTATCCCTTTCCATAGTTCATATGGTGTCTTCATGTCCTGCTTTGTAAGTAGTGAGCGGTTCTGAGTGTAACAGGCGGTATAAGTAGCATCAGCCCAGAATTTTGAGGGTAGTCCAGAGTCTGATAGGAGCGTTCTTGCAGCTTCTTTTAGTGTTCTGTTCTTCCGTTCAGCAAGACCGTTCTGCTGAGGGGTGCGAGCTGCTGAAGTGTCGTGCTGAATCCCCTCTTTGTCACAGTACTCTTTAATGACTGAGTTGAGGAATTATGTCCCTCTATTTGAGCGAATTCTCTGAATCTTGATGTCTTTTTCCACACTGAGCTTCTTCAGCAATATCGGCAGCTCAGTCTTGACATCAGATTTGTTGGCTATGAAGATGACCCACGTATATCTCAAATAATCATCAATAACGATGAGGGCATACTTCTTGCCTCTTATAGTCACTGGAGAAACTGGCCCAAACACGTCCATGTGGAGCAGTTGAAGGATTCCATCAGTGGAAGGTGACGAAATTGGTGGATTGCTTTTCTTTGTCTGCTTTCCCTTCAAACACGCTTCACAATTTTTGTCTTTGATGAAACCTTCATTGGGCAGTCCTCTGACTCTTGAGTTCTTGGCTAGCTTTTTCATTGCCTTGAAATTCAGGTGGCTGAGCCTCTTATGCCACAACCATCCTGTTTTACCACTAGATTTTGTCTAAGCAAGTAAGCAAGCCTCAGGTTCAGCGGAGTACCAGTTAGCAACATAGATGTTCTTCTTCCGCGATCCTTATAACACTGTTTTCCCTGTAGATTTATCAACAACATCATAGAAACCAGCGTCAAAGATAACTCTATTAAGATTATCACAAAATTGACTGACAGAAAGGAGATTATGTTGAAGTCCTTCAACATATGTTACTCTTGGAACTGAAGCAGTCCCAATGTTCAGTATTCCATATCCCCTTGTATAGCCTTTATAGTTGTCACCAAACTCAATTTTGGGACCATCTTCTTGTACGTAATTAGTCAGCAGACTCTTTTGATAAGTTATATGTCTCGAGCAGCCGCTGTCCACGATCCAAGGATCCTTATGCACCTGCAAAACATAAACATTTTTATGTAGCCTTTGGTTCAGTTTGGGTCCTTAAGCGTTAGTCGATGGTTTAGCGATCCAAATCTGTCTGGCGACCTTAGGAGTCTCAGACACCTTCTTTTTCTGAACCTTGTCAGCCTTTTTCTCCACTGGACCTGGAGATACTGACTTTCTGGTAATTTTAGGTTCATGAGCTTTCTTCTTCTGAGGTTTTGTGCTCCTCCTGATCCTGGGCTCATAATAGTACGAACCAAACTGTGTTGGATGCTCATACAGTGGCTCACCCTACTGCTCTGCCCACCTGACCTTCTTAGTTCCCCCTGAATTTGATCGAGGTGTTATGGGGTTAGAACTTTTGGTCAGTTGCTTCTTGTTGCTCGGCTGAGGTGCGATGATCTTCTGTTTGTTTTTCGCATGAGTTGTAGGTTCAGAGATTTGAAATTTTCCTCTGACAAACCTATCAGCCAGTATTTCTGAGCCTTTTGAAGTAGAGGTTGAGGCTTCGTGAGTATAGTCGAGTCCTTCTTCCATGATGACTGGCCTTTGAGCTCTAAGCATGCTCTCCAACTTCTCATTGGCTCCCAGGTATTGTTCAGTCATCAGTCCTCGCCAAACTTTATCTCTTTTCCTTAGTGATTCGTAATCCTTTTCAACCTCTGCGAGCTTCTGACTGAGTCTGGCTATCTCAGTATATTTCTCAGAATTATCCTTAGTTAGAACTGATATCTGAGTTTCTTGAAGCTGAGACTTAGTCATAAGAGATTCAATCTCTTCCTTCAGTCTCGCAACGAGATTCTCTGAATCAGTAGAGACCTGACAATCAGAAGAACGTCTCTGATTTTCAGCCTTTACCTGTTCCAGCTCCTGAACAGTTCTGCTGAACTCTCTACTTAACTGAATCTACTCCTCTAGTAGATCGTCGTATGCTTGCATCACGTCTAGAGGTTCGTCTGTAGCTGAGCACGTGTCGTGTGTGGTTTGTGAAGAGGAGGTTATAATAAGTTTCGAATTTACCTCAGCCTCTTCTTCAGCCATCAGGCAGTGTTCAGTCAATGTTTCAGGATTTGTTTCTCCGACCTCAATGACAATAAATACGGCTTCGTCTTCCAAAGAATACATAAAAGTATCTTCCTCGATTTAGTCGTCAGATAGCCTCCGACAATGTAGGCCTGCCTTCTTCGGGCAAACTTTTCTCATCTGGTCTGCCGTTCTGCTCGCTGGACAGCTGAGAGCTCAGGACATTCGTACTAGAAATGTCCTTCTTTCTTGCAGTTGTAGCACACAGTCACTCTGCCACCTTTTCCAGTTGAGCTATTGGATGGACTAGCAGCAGGTTCTGTGTTCCTGCAATCAGGAGAAGGTTTAGATTCTTCCCTTTTATGATTTTCTTTCTTACCTGAGGGAGAATCTCTGTGGTATTTCTTTAGCTTTCTGACTCTCTCCTTCTCCCTTTGATATTTGAGAGCCATAAGTGCAAGACGCTCAGTAGCAGGAGACTCCGAAGACTTTGCATCAGATGCAGGGGTTGGCTCCCGGTGTGCTGACTGTTACTTTGAAAGCATGGTCTATTTGAGTGTACATATACTATGACTATCTCACTCCTCCGTCTTCGTTCGAAAGATAACATCGGTTAAAGCATTAGGAACTGAGCGATGTAAATAAGTAGCAAAAGGAAGCCACTTCAGTCGAGGTAGCGCTCTCAAGATCTTGGTGTTCATCTCTTTGTTGGTGAACGTTCTCCCCAGCCCATTGATCACATTGATCTGATTGGTGAATCTGACGCTAAGCTCGTCAATGGTTTCATTGGGTTCCATGTCAAAGTTGTCGAACTTTTGAAGCTCTAGCTCGAGCTTATTTTCTTTGATCTACGGGGTTCCTTGGCTCAGTATAGCCAGGGCACCCCAAAGCTCTTTTTCCATTTTGCAGTCTCGCACCCTCCCGAGGTATGAATCACTGAGCGTTGTCAGAATTGCATTCCGCGCTACTCGGTCGAGGTTGTGCAACTTCTTCTCTTCAGGCGTGAACGCAGTTTTGTCTTTGGCAACCTTAGCACCAGTTTGTGCTCCTACACCTCCCACAGCGGCATATTGAACGCTATCGATCATGGGAATGATGGGTACTGTTTCAAGGACATTTGTCATGTTGTCATGCAGCGATGTAAGGTGCGCCTGCATTTTCACGCGCCATACCGTATAGTTCTCTACCGAGAACTTCGGCACCATCCGTGTACCTGACATATCAGACATTGTAGGTGAGAGTATAAGGATGTATGAAGAGATGCTTGTGCAGTGAAAACATTTTTAGGATCTGTTCGAGTAGACCAGTAGTTTTCATAAACGATGATTAGGAGAAGACCGTGCTCTGATACCAATTGTTGGTCCATAGACGAGTGTCAGGTGTAGGGGGGTGAATACACATGAGAACAAGATTTTCCTCAAACGCGAAGGACAGCTGAGCTGTAAGGTGCGACTGATGAACAGTGCCAAGTAATAACCTTCTGATCGCGGGTCAGAGTGTCTCAACTACTGAGTCCGTTCTACTGACTTTTGTCAGTATTGAAAACTCAGTCGGAGAGTTTAGTGCGGATAAGTGTGGAGCCCGTTAGACTTCGTCTCTTTTGAAAACGTGTTTTCGCAAACAAAGTTTGTTTTGGCTGGTGCACTTTTAAATATGTTTTAAGCAAAGTATGAGTTTGTAAATCGATTTGATAACAATGCAATAAAACAGTAAATAACATAAGCCATTTTTAACATCGTTCGGATACGCAAGATCCTACGTCCACGGTCCAGCAAAACAATAGTTCTTGTTGATTAATCTGAGTAAGCCTCAGCAAGGAATCTGTGCACTGGACAGACCCATCTAAGTTATAATCCTTAGAAACTTTACAAATCAAACCAAAGTTTGAAGGGGAGGGGATTTTCTCCAACAATGAAGAAGTTCTTACAATAAGAACGATTCACAGAAAGTGAACTCCTTCGAAGGTTCTAAGCTATGGATGTAACAGTGGAGCTTAGATAGAGAAGAGGGAACTAAAGAATCTCTAGAGAGAAGAACTACGGATATTCAACTAAGCAAGTTCTTCACTGGATCAACTTGAATGCGCTAGAGAGTTTGAATGTGTATTCCCTTTTATGTCCCGTACATTGAGTTTGGAAACTCTTCTCTATTTATAGTCGTGACCCAGGCATGTATCCGTTGGAGAGGACGATGCCACGTGTCACAAACTTCCAAGGAAAACGGCCATAAGTTTTCGAAGTAGCGCCGCAGAATGGTTGGCTTCTACACAAGAGAGCATCTTTAGTGTCAGAGCAGGTAAGGCTTTGGTTGCATCTCATTGACCGAGGTTTGTGGTGGGTGAGACTTGTCAGACATCAGTCTTCATCTGAGTTGACTCTCACTGATCCTCGTATGAATAGACTCTGCTGACTTTCGAATAACAGTAATGGTTGGGCAGTTGTTTCCTTGTTGGATTCAGTAGATCTGGATCGATCATACTGACTTCTTCATCTGAGTCGGCTGATAGAAGTCTTCTACTGATAATGGTCAGCTGGTGACTCTGAACGTACTGAACTCATCAAACTGTGTGTTTAACGGGGTCAGCTGATAGGAATCTTCTATTGAGAACAGTCAGCAGGAGACCTGAGGACACGAGCTCTTACAAACTGATGACACGGGGTTCTGGAATTTAACTTCCTACTGAAGTTCAGACCAACAAACACCCCTTACAGGACTTAGACAAAACATGTAATGAACATAAGAACATGTCTAGTTTATTACATCATCAAGTCCGAAAACATATTATGGGTACATAACAGGTTTTGGGATCATCAATTTTATAGCGATAAAATCACTACAATTTCCCCCATTACCGAAATACAACAATAAGTCATAGGTACATGAACTACTGATGTCTGTTCAAAATACCCCCTTAGCAATGATCTAAATTACCACTGACTCATAACCCAACACATTTGTTGTTGAAATGCAGTAGTGTCCCTTTGTGAAGAAACCATTCCAACCACAAGCTTTTCTAAGGGGCTCTGCTGCTCTGGCTGGACAGGTGGAGCACTCTGCTGCTGAAATTCCCTTTGGTGCGGGGGTTAATTGAAGGAAATATAAGGTTAGGAATTGATACCTTCCTCCTTCGATTGTTGCTCGTGTGTCAGATCTTCTGATCTGTGTCCCGTCCTTTTTCTCCCTATGGGTGGTAAGAGAACTGGAGAAAATTAAGAATATTGTCTCTCCCCACAAACGCGTGCGTGCGTGAGTAATTATATGTGTATGTGTATGTTCTGTTTCTGAACAGAATACTAATATATATAGGCTTCAAAAGCCAATATAATATTAATATATCTTTAGCCCATTAATTTAATTATATTCCTAATAGCCTTCCACATAATTAGCCAATAATATAATTAATTAATCCACTGGGCTACTAATATTTATCAATTAATTGGCCCAGCCAATTAATTCCAGATAAATAACATTATTAAATAATGTAGAAATTATATTAATCTATTAATAATGATATCTGAGAGACAATAAATAACTAGGAAACTAATTGGGCCAAATCAGAGATCTAATACAAGAAATAAAGCAGGGCCTCAAATTAATTAATTATCTATGTCCAGCCCAGAGCAAAATTAATTAATAAACACAGATTCATTACACTAGAGAATCCGTGCTTACTTACCCCTTTATCCCAAATTGAGCAAGGGCATGTATTTTAGACTTACTTAATCGATCTCCGTATTTAAGATAGAAATATCCGTTAATTAAGCTCACTAACAGCTTAAATTAATTAACATGTTATATATTCCTGAGTAGTACCACTCGACCTTATTAATACACCTGAACTTAATCAACCGGCCGGGTTTAGTGTGCTAATCCTTTCGAGTTCCTCAGGGGATATTATCAACCCATTTTACTAGGATACAGTTGCAAGATACAGACAACCAGCCTGAGCCACAAATAACTACTAACACCCAAGATACGTAGATCCGGTCGCGATGACGTTCACCATAGTAGGTCAAAGTGATAGATAGCCAAATACACTCAGCTGAAATCTTACCAAGCTTAAGACCAACTAAGTCACCGAGATCTTGGTTCTCCACTTAGGTCAGTCAGGAGAACCCATCTCACTATGATTCATCAATACACCACCTTCAGTGTACCAGTAAAGACAAGCAGCTAAGACAAGCCACTTCTTATCTGAACTGCAGCTTAAACCGACAACTTATCATGAAGTTGTCTCAGTTGTGATAACTGTTTATATCTTGTCAGTTCAACCAATTTGTGTTGTCTTCTGTGATACCCGACACACCACATAAATCTAACTTTTATACAAGATAAAGGATAACATGTGCAAATATATATATATTTATCAGATAGGAGAATAAAATAGTGGTAGGGACAAAACACATTGTATACAAGCGTAAAATTTGCTTCCAGTATACAAAATCCCAACAATTCTCCCACTTATTCTAAAGTAAACTTTTAGTATATGTTGGTCCGGAGACGATAAGTCAGGTGTAGAGGGGGGGGGTGAATACACCTGAGCTCAGTTTCTTTTTCTCAGTGAAGGTCAGCTGAGCTGAGGATTACAACTGATGAACAGTGCCAAATAAGCCTTCGATCGCGGGACAGAGTGAGTCAGCTACTGAACTCTCTCCTACTTACTGTTGTCAGTACTTTGAGAATCAGTCGGAGACTGTTGTGCGGAAAGTGTGGGGCCCAGAATTCGTCTCTTTTGAAAACACGTTTTAGCAAATTAAATCTTTTGGCTGTGCGCTTTGTAAAATACGTTTTATGCAAGCTAATGATTTTTAAGTCAGTTGAATGCTATGCAATAAAATAGTAAAAGAACACAAGCGATTTAACGTGGTTCGGATACGCAAGATCCTACGTCCACGGTCCTGAACAAGGCAGGAGAACTTGTTGATTATTCTGAGCAAGCCTCAGCAGGGATACTGTGCACTGGACAGTTCCCTCTAAGTTATAGTCCTTAGCGACTTTACAATCCAAACCTAAGTCTGAAAGGGAAGGGAATTTTCTCCAACTGAGAAGGAGTTCTTACAATAAGAACAATTCACTAAATGTGAACTCCTTCGAATCTAAGCTATAAATATAACAATGAGCTTAGTCTAGAGAAGAAAGGGATGTAAGAACTCTAGAGAGAAAAACTAAGAAATCTTCTGAGAATGCAAGTTTTCCTCTGGATGGTCTTTGAGTGTTCTAGAGCGTTTATGAACTTGAGCTTGTCCCTTTTGAAATTCCTTTTTTTTGGAGCTTCAAAAACTTCTCTATTTATAGTTGTGAGTTATGGCATATGTCCGTTGGAGACGACGATGCCACGTGTCACAAGCTTCCAAGAAAACGGCCATTAATTCGAACTGTTGCAGCAGGGTAGTTAATGCACTGTTCATGAGAGCAGCTTTACTGTGTAGAGTAGGTAAGCGTTGTCGGCTTCTCATTGGTCGAGGTTTGTAGTTGGTGAGAATGTCAGAGTTGATCGTTCAACAACCTCGTATGTCTTCTACTGAACTTTTCGATAAGACTTGAATAGCTGGGTCGCTTTTCTTTAGGATACAGTAGACTGAAAAGTCTCTGTCTTCTTCAGCTGAGTCGGCTGACACGGCATCTACTGAGTAGGTCACGGTGGCGAGCGAAGGTGCGTGCTTGTTTTGTTCTTTCCGCCGATGACTATCGGTGGGAGTCTTCATCGATGATTTGTCAGCTGATGCTTTGTCTTCCACTGAGTGGAAGATCAGCTACTGACTGAAGAACACAAGCGATTACACTGATGACGTGGGGTTCTGAAAAGTATCTTCGACAAAAGATCAGTTCAACAATTACCCCGTACAGGACTTAGACAGAAATAATAAACAATACATCAAGTCTAACCTATACATCAGCTAATCCTAACGACACACTAATCTACTGATATCAGCTAGGTTTTGGGATCTTCAATTCCATAGTACTACTATGATTTCCCCCAATTTTCTTTTAACCGAACAACAGCTGAGTATCATCTACTGACTCATATCCAACAATTTCCCCCTAATTGATGATGCCAAAACCTCTACCTCTACCTCTTAAACTTCTTAAGTCTATAAAAGATGTTATCCTACTGACAACAATTTCCCCCTTACAACATTCTGATGAAAAAAAAAATTCAATACTTCAGCAGGTGGGAGATAGGCAAAATCAGAGAAACTGATGTGAGTGTGTGTCAGATCACTTAGTGATCAGTCGTGAAAACACGAAGCAAAGAGCTGAAAGACAATGAGTATTTGTCTGACAAGCAATAAGAACTGATATATATAATCAATGATGTAGAAGCTCCTACAGCTATTACAACAGAAATCAAAAGGAAAGGAGAAATCACTGCTGGCGTTTGAAGCGTTGAGTTCTATTCTTGAAATCGGCAGACTTCTCAGCAGGAGGATCCAGGTAATAATACTTGTAAACTCTGATCCTGATCTCCTGGATTTCTTCGTTGTCAAGAGGATTGTCAGGCAGCAAACCCAGATGGAAAGCAGCTTCCTCTATCTCTCTCTCAATGTCCTTCGTGCACAGCAGTCCACTAGCAGTTCTTGGCGGTGGAATACGTCGGAAAGCTGGAGCACGGAAGGGAATATTCTGTTCTTCCATAATCTGTCTCAGCTGATCTCTGAATGAGATATCAAATCTCGAGAGTAGTTCGTCGAATAATTGATCAGCTGGACAGTCGAGAGGATAGATGTTCCATACAAAATAGCCTTTAATAAAATCCTCTTTCAGCCTTTCCCAATGAATGTTCATATCAGCCGGCACCCATTTATCCATATGCGGGATAGGAATATTCTTAACATATGGGCCCCTGATGAACTTGGATTTTCTTGGGATCTGCTTCCTCGGATCAGCTGCTGGCTTGAGAGATAAGCTACGCATTTTTGCCAAGTCAGCTATCCTTTTCTTTTCGCGGAGTGCGGCTGCTCTACTGTCTCCTCGTCTGAGACTCAGACCTTGCAGCGTCGCCTCCCAGGTCGCTTGATCTTCCGCTATCTGCTCAGGTGTTAGAGTAGAAGTGGGAATACTCTGAGCAGTAGCTTGGATCTCAGTCGGAAGAGCCTTAGCAAAATCTTCTTGGGCTTTCTTCTTCTGCTCTTCGACCGACCCGACCTTTTTCTTGCCTTTGCCCTTAACAGCTTTGCCCTTAGGCTTCTTTGCTGCTTCTGCTGCCTCTTCAAGCTGACGCTCATGGTCGAGCTCATCCTGCAGCTGTTGGGCAATTCTGAGGTCATAAGCCTCTTGCTCCGCTTTTGATTTGAACTTGTAACGCCCCGACCTCTGCGTGGCGATCGCAGGGGTCGAGTCGCCACGGTGGAAATATTTTACAACTCATGACATGATTAAAGGACAATTCAATTTCTTTAATTCTCGATGGGCGTAATAATGATTTGATGTCTTGAAAAATATCATGCAATATTCATGGAGAAAACAACTAATTCATCGACTAGATAAGTTGGAAGCGTAATGAGTTTGAAAGGTAGCAAAAGCTTCATAAACAAAAGTATTAAAAACGGAATTCCAAGTTTAACCACAACTCCTCCTCAACCCGTCTCCGTCGCGCCTGCCACTTAGCCTGAAAAATTTTTTAAAACAAGTGGGGCTGAGTACTAGTGTACTCCGTGGGTAAATGCCAATTGGAAAACATATAAAGCAGTTCATCCATGCATGAGGTATAACTTGGAGGGTTTTAAAAAGGAAACTACCTCAAGTATACAAAACATTAAACATAAGGTGCGCACATTCGTGTCACATATATCCGTTACTTCCACCTTAACATTCTCATAATTTGGGCCTTGGCCCCCGAGTCGAAACCCGAGGGGTCCCTCATAACTTGGGCCTTGGCCCCCGAGTTCAAAACTCGAGGGGTCCCGTAACATGTTAGCATCCGGTACACAAGGGGATCAGTCATTGTGCTACTAACATCATACATGTACGTACTTTCTTGATAACCCTCATCTAGCGTGTTAGGCCAGACGAGAGCCTCGATCGATCTATCACGTAGAAGCATTAAACAGATACATGCACAAAAATTTTCATGGATAAACATAATTCATAGAGCTCATTAGCTCAAAGATAATTTTTACGAAAATATTACCCACCTTGCGTTTTATCGATTCGAAAGATGCGAGGTACGTCTCCGAGGTTAAGGTTCTTCCACGCGGGGTCCTACAACAATAACCTACTTTAAGTAACAGTGTTCGCATCTAACGTAAATGTACAATTCGTGGCTCACAGGCGATACCTAGTCGGCATTAGCTAGACTAGGCCAGATTCTACTTCGTAATTTCGGTGAAAAGGGTTCTATTTGCAAGAATTATATAAATCATGTTATAGCACCATAAATTCCCATAGTTTACATTCGTGATCCTACATGAGCCTAGTTTATTTAGAAATTGGTCTCGTGACAAAATAACAAGCCGATTAGGAGTTATCATCTAAATATCGATCGCTGTTCAAACAAGGGCAGATTCTGCCTCGCTATAGTCTAGCCGACGGATGTGGGGTCAAACATGCTCCAAAAATCATGAAATTTTACGAAGCTGGTGTGGACATGCATGCAAATAACATATCCAAAATTTCCTAGATTCCGATGAGTGACGAATCCACAGAAGACAGAGTTTTAAACCGTAATTTTTCTTAGTATCAAGACAGAGTTCCGATTGACAGATAGATTTACATAATAAACTGACCTTTCTTTAGTCGATATAAATTACGAAAAAACTGGTTTCACATGAACCCATGGGTCTAGAATATTTTAGAAAAAGAATCGACTCAAAATCATTTTCGAGGTGCATGCTAAAAATACTTTACTAAGCCTTGTCCTGCATGCATGATTTTTCGGCAGTATGCATTAACAAATTTATTTAAAATATAAAAACATATCCAAAAATTACCAAATTTTACAGAGATCTTACCAACATCCTAAAGTATTTCTCTATAATTTGTATGGAATTTTTCAAGTGTCAAAAGATTGTATTTTGAGTCATGGAAAATCATGGCAGAGCAAGGGAGTTTCAGGACAGCCACTGCCTTACACATATTTACCAAATTCGCACCATGCATGTAACATGAAATTCACCACTAAACATATTTGGATTGTGAGGAACATAATAGAGAATTTAAACAAGGAGAACTACTTCTTATGTTAAGATTTTCACATGCATTCAACTTAACCAAGCTCTTTCTTCGAAATATACTCCTAACCCACCATTTCCTATGACATAGGAGTCCATTAACTACTTTGACACAACATGCAATTGAGGAAACGGGTCTAGGATGAAAAGTTGTATCCGGATCTGAACATGCAATGATTCCATCATGCCTATATGCAACCAAATACCCCATGACTTAATCTTTACAAGAATAGCATCGATTATATAGTGTCATCTAAACAAGCAAACGGAAATCTCTAGTCTAACAATGTCCGATAGAAATCGTGATACAGTAAGAAGAGGAACCTCCCTAGTTTCGAGTTCTTACCCAAGATGTACACAAAATCGAAGCCTCAAGCGTATAGTTTCAGACCTTCGTCTCACTCCGGTGGCCGAAAGACGGAGGCGCTCGTTGTTCTTCCTTGCGACGGCTGGGCGGCGAACTCTCCGGCAAGACTCTACTAGGCAGCTTATATAGACTCTCAAGGTTTAGGCAAGGTTGGATCTATGTCGGGAGTCTAGGAATTCTAGGGATGTCGCGGCGCAAGGAGAGAAATATGGTAAAGGTGTAGCTACGATAATACGAATGATCTCTATATTTGCATGTGTGGGTCGAGTGAGCAGCCTTCAACCTTGTTAAATGGAAGAGTTACCTCCAACGTGTAAGAATGGGAGGTCCAAGTGGCCTTCCCTCTCATTTCCAAGGAAATTTTGATGATTACCCACATTTATTCTTCACGTGGCTAAGGAGGGAAGTGGTTGGATCTTGAGGCCACTAACCCCTCGAACTAATTAGTTTAAATCTTTTCGTTATGACCTTAGTCGGACGAAAATAGAGGTCTAGAGTTGAAGTGTAGTTGAAGTAATATAAGGATGGGATGTTCTTCTTAATGTCCGCAAGTTCCGAGGAGATGAAGAATAATATCAATTCATAATTACGTGCGTGTAATATCATAACTCTAGGTGCGATGTTCTAGGAAGATATCACACGTAGGATCCCTAAATGGTAATTGCATGGTAATTGTATACTATATAGTCTTGACTCGTAAGGTGGTGAAGTGAAGATGTCATCCATTTGTTTATCTCGCCTCTAGCCGAAAAGGTTTCTATCCGAAGTTTGTGATCGGGTTTTAACGTGTCGTGGGAGATACATAAGTTTTATTAGGATATTACGTGCGATTATCGTACTAATATGGTAATAATACTCGTTTTCGTAAATACAATAATAATAAATCGTTCTAGGATCAAAATGTGAAAATACGGGATATTACAGAACTTATGGACCGGGGAGGAAGGAGGAGTAGATTCAGTTGCAATCTCCTTCCCCGGCCTCTGCGGTGGCAATTGTTCAGGCTCAGGCTCTTCTTCTTCTGTCTCCTGCTCAATAAAATTTGCTACTTCTTCAATGTGAGCAGCAGAAGAGGAGATGGGGGTTGGCTGAAGTGGAAATTCTAGAAGAAGGACCTCAGAAGAGTTCTTATCCTGAGTAGTAGAGGGTCCTTCCTCCTGAGCCCTTTCCCCCTGAGTCTGTGCGGGTTCTTCAGCTGTGGAGGGTCTCTCCTCCTGAACCCTTTCCCTGATAATCTGTACATCAGCTGTATCCGTTTCAGGTTCATCTTTTATTATACCTTCCCCCTTTTTGGCATCAGCAGCCTTATCGAGGTTGGTACGGATAGCTGTGACTTCTTTCTCGAGGCTTGTATACCGAGTCCTTGATCCGAGTAAATCGTAGAGTCGAAGTCTTTGACCAAGTCACAGTATTTCTCCCAGTCCTTCTCTTGATCAGCCCTAGATCGATTAAGTTGAGCAGCTGACTCCTGGCGGAGTTTCAGCAGGGCTAGATCATTAGATTCCTTCATCTCCTTCTGAATCTCGTTCAAGGCCGCACTGTTGCTTAATAGCGATCTGGAGGCTGCTTGTGGCCAACTTGTTTCGCTCATCCATTTGAGCTTGGACTGTTGAGAGAGCATGAGTCAGCTGCTCAGTAAATGTTTTTGGCTCGAGCTTGGAGCAAAGAATCGACTCCGTGCGGATAGATCTCGCTTTCGAGCTATCAAAGCTCGCTCGATCATCTCCTTAAAATCGAGCTGCGAAGGAGCCTCTTGAGGAGTGGAGATGCCGGCGGCTAGCTTATCCAGAGCTATCGATGCCGCGCCTTCGTATACTTCTCCCATTTGATATGGACGTCTTTGGCGAGAAGTCTGTTTTTAGCGCCTTGGCATCTGATTACCTTATTCACTGATTTGGAGGACACGGAACCAATGGGTTGAATCTGGTAAGAGCTTGTTCCAAGCCTTTGATCAGAAAACACGAGAAGCTGCTCCCAACTGTACTTCGGAGCGCCCTGAGCCTCACCTGATGTACCAGGGGGTGGTGATTGGCTCTTCTCATGGGGAGTTGGTCCCTCAGCAGAGCCTCCCAACTCTGCATCCTTGGGGTTGCCTTCCATCTCCTGATCTTGATCTTGGTCATCACCCTCATCAGCAGGAGGAGATGGAGGCAGAGCATTAGCAGCAGGAGCTGTGGTACGCAGGCTAAGAAGATAGAGCATAGCAACTCGAAGATCCTCGAAGGACGCCAAATCAGCTGGCTCCCCGAATCCGATCTCTGCTTGTAAATCTTGCTCCTCTGTTAGAAGATCGATGGCTGACTGAGTTTTTGTAAAATCTATCAGAACATCCCAGTTTAAAAATCTCAGTAGCATCTAAACTCTTGCCCTGATGGCAATATCAACCAAGTCTTCATGCTCAGCTATCTCTGGAATCTGATCGTGAATCTCAGCTGTAGCACGTAGACGAGTGGTATGAGTTATTGTCCATTCAGTCTCTTCAGTTGGCTCTCGAATGTCCGACTGAGTGTCATCGGAGCTGATGACTTGAGCTTTATCCTTGAGGGGGGCTCCTTCCATCCCTGTGTCGGAGTCCAAGGTTTGCTTATCTTGAGGTGGAGGAGGAGCCTGTTCTATGACAGTTATCGCGGTGAGCCACGATGACCTCGGTGGTCGTGGCTTTGTAAGCCTCCTCCTCTTGGGCACATCAGCGGGAGATGGCAGGGCAGTAGCAGCTCTCTTCTGCTCAGGTGGCCCTTTACCAATTGACTTCTTCGTCGCTTCTTTAGTCTTAAACTTCATCAGCTTAGTGTTGTACAGCTTTGAGTCTTCGAAAGCTGAGTTCCTCTGTACAACACTCTCTATTAGGACAGACATCTTAGTCCCGAATAGAAGCTTACCCGTACTGGCTAACCTCCTCTCGCCAGAGGGTAGAGTAGTGAATTTCTGGGCCTGGGCTTTTAGTCAGCCCAATTCACTTCTACTCCGTCATCAATAACCATCATCAGCTGAATCCTAGGTTTGGACAGTTGATCATACGATCCAGCTGAGCTTATCAGTATGTGCGAGACCACATACGCTAAACCTCTGTACTGAGGTAGCAAAAGATTCCTCGGGAGAGCTGTCTTGAACGTCAGATCACTGCGTCCACAGAACTTCTGTACATAGGCGTTGATCTCCCTCTCCTTATATCCGATAGGTGAGATACCAGAATTAGGAAGCTGAAACGCGTGGACTAGAGCCTCTCGGATGTTGAAGGTGTGCTGAGTCGGCTTCCACTTGTTCGGAGTTGTTTCTCTTATGTATGAGAAAGAAGCTTCTCCTCCTCCGGCAGCCACTGAGTTCCAGTTGAAGTACACTTCTGCCACTTGCCTTGGCAGATGGGCACACGGATGCTTGGACACAAGGGTCTCCAACCCTGACCTCTCCAACCCTGACCTCTCCAGAGCATCGAACATTGGCTCCAGATATGGGATATCCACCTGGCGGAAAACCATTGTGGGTTCGAACTGGATTCGGATGGCCATGATCTCCACTATTGGTTCAGGAGTCTGTACGATCGCCATAGAAATCTGCAAAACACATGTTAGCACTTGAAAATAGAGTAAGTCAGTACTTGTCAGCAGATTTGAATACATTACCGAGTATGAGAGCTTGAGAGATGCACAGGCAAAGCAGTTACAGGAGGTTTGAGATGGAAACTGACTTGCGATAAAAGCTCTTAGGTTTTGATAATGGCGAAAAGTGAGGAAAAAGATAGAAGTTGAAAGATTTTGTATATATTGGCTTGATTGCAAGTGTCAATCCAACGACTGAGTTTTAATCTTCCAAAAACTATGAACGGCTAAGATTTAATGTTATAAAAGGAATGATTAAACATAGATCGACGTAATAAAGGTAAGTGAGAAGACATGCATTAAATGCGCGACAAACAGCATTAATTACTCAGTTTATGTAAATGAAAAGGTTTCCTACTGACTTTTCCTTAAAACTATTAATGGCGGGAAATGAATGCACATTAACTACTGAGTGTGAGCGACTGATGCAATAGATGCGAGCATGCTTCAAAAGAGTTTAAGTACACAAAATTACGCAAACCTCTTCAGCTGAACGTATCAGCTGGTTACCGATCTTCTTCAGCTGAACTTATCAGCTGGTTACCGAACCTCTTCAGCTGAACTTATCAGCTGGTTACTGTTCTGTATTAGGAGAATGGTTGTCATGCTGATGACTATGTTCCCCCTTGCTGTGTACAGTGTGACTTTCCCAACTGAGTCACTGTACTTGGTTATCTGACCTGTCGTACTGATTCCTTATGCTGATCCCAATTGTTACCAATTGTTTGACAATGATGTTCTCAGTAGTCGGTATCTACTGACGCATCTCAGTAGGATCCAATAGACCTAGCTCAACTGATAGTTCTCTGAACCTGTTCTCAGCTAGTGGTTTGGTCAGTATATCTGCCCTTTGCTTGTCAGTATGGATCTTCTCCATTCTGATATCCTTCTTCTCGACATGGTCTCTGATGAAGTGGTGTCGAATATCCACGTGCTTGCATCTGGTATGTAGAACTGGGTTCCGAGTTATGGCAATTGCACTTGTGGAGTCGCAGTAGATGGGCACTTCATCCTGAGTTATACCATAATCTCTAAGTTGTTGTCGAAGCCAAAGGATCCGCGGCACAAGCAACTTCCTGCGCAGCCATGTACTCGGCTTTAGTAGTGGACGTTGCTACCGAATGCCGCTTCTTTGAAAACCAAGAAATCGACTTCTGCGCCTAGGAACCGACAAGTTCCGGAAGTTGACTTTCGATCTATCCCGCATCCCGCATAATCGGCATCGGAATAACTTTGTTAGTATTAAGTTATCATCGGCAGGATACCATAACCCAAAGCATCGGGTGTTCCTCTTAAATAGCGCGAGAATCTTCTTGCTCGAGTCTAAATGACTTCGCTTGGGATCTGCTTGGAATCTTGCGTATACACCTACAGCATAAGTTATGTCAGGACGGCTAGCTGTTAAATAAAGTAAAGAGCCTATAATAGCTCTATAGTCAGTAGAGTTAACAGAAGCTCCCTCTTTGTCTAGATCGATTTTGAAGTTCGTGTTCATGGGAATTTTGACTGGCTTGCTGGAGTTGCAGCCAAATCTCTTGAGAAGATCTCGAGTGTATTTGACTTGATTGATGAAAATTCCTTCAGGTGATTGCTTTACTTGAAATCCAAGGAAATAATTCATCTCTCCCATCATGGACATCTCGAATTTCTCCTTCATCATCTTCTCGAACTGCTGGCATATAGTCTCATTTCTGCAGCCGAAAATGATGTCGTCCACGTAGATCTGCACCAGTAGGATGTCATCTCCTGACTTTATGTTGAATAGGGTGCGATCTACTATCCCCTTCTGAAAACCTTTCTGATGTAGAAAGTCTGATAGGGTATCATACCAAGCCCACGGGTGCTTGTTTTAACCCATACAGAGCTTTCCTAAGTCTCGTACACCCGATGTCCATGCCGAAAGCCGGGCGGTTGTTCCACGTAGACTTCTTCCTTCGCACGCCGTTCGGTAAAAGCTGACTTCACATCCATCTGATATACCTTAAATCCCTGATGTGTTGCATAAGCTAGGAAAAGACGAATGGCTTCCAATCTGGCGACTGGAGCAAATGTTTCATCAAAGTCAATTCCCTCTGCCAGACTGTATCCTTTAGCAACTAGTCGAGCTTTATTTTTGACAATGACGTTATTTTCATCTCGCTTGTTCTTGAAGACCCACTTAGTTCCAATCACGTGCTGATGTCTAGGTATGTCGACAAGCTCCCAAACTTCATTTCTGACGAACTGGTTCAGCTCTTCTTGCATAGCAATGACCCAGTCGGCATCTTTAAGTGCGTCCTCTATCGACTGAGGTTCTTCTCTAGACAGAAAACAAAAGTTTAATCTTGATCTCGTCCTTATAGTTGTTGATGGATCTCCAATGATAAGATCTGAAGAATGAGCATCGAGCCACGAACGCCTGAGTCGGGCTTCTTCTTCTGATACTACTTCTGCACAGTCAGTAGGTGTATTAGGCATTTCGAAGTAGTGCGTTCGTGATCGTAGCAATTCAGTAAGAAGGTTAGGATCTACTGAGGTTCCCGGTTCAGGGGCATTTAGCTCAGGAACATTAATTGTTCCCCCTGAGTTTATATTCTCAGTAGAGCTCTCAGTTACCACAGGGGCTTCCTCATCGACCGATGTTACCTGTTGTTGATTACGTTCGATAGAATCAACTAGGTCGCCTACATCGATTGTTGGCCGAGTCCGAATTTCTTCATCGTCGACTCATCATCCCAACAATGCTCGGATCTTTTCGGCCTTTATCATTCGGTCCGAGATCCCGTAGCTTTGCTGCCGACATCTTCAATATTTGACTTTGTATCTTTCCCGTTCTCGGTAACAAATTCATCAAAAACAACATGAGGGCTTTCCTCCACGCAAAGAGTCCGATAGTTAAAGACTCGAAGGCTTTATCGACTCGGGAGTATCCTAAGAATACTCCTTGATCGGATTTGCTATCAAAGACCTTCAACTGATCTTTCCCATTATTGTGGATAAAGCAAGGACAACCGAAAACATGAAAATGAGAAATAGAAGGAATTCTCCCTTTCCACGGTTCGTAAGGCGTCTTCATGTGTTGCTTGTGTCGGTAGTGAGCGATTACGAGTGTAACGGGCGGTGTCGGTAGCATCGGCCCAAAACTTTGAGGGTAGTCCAGAATCTGCGAGGAGCGTTCTTGCTGCTTCTTTGAGTGTTCTGTTCTTACGTTCAGCAAGTCCGTTCTGCTGAGGGGTGCGTGCAGCTGATGTCTTGTGCTTAATTCCTTCTTTATCGCAGTATGTCTTAACTACTGAGTTTAGAAACTCTGTTCCTCTGTCTGAGCGTATCTTCTTAATCTTGATGTTCTTTTCCACACTGAGTTTCTTCAGTAGATTAGGCAACTCAGTTTGAACATCAGATTTGTTGGCGATGAAGATGACCCAAGTATATCTCGAGTAGTCGTCTATGACACCGAGGGCATACTTCTTGCCTCTTATAGTCACTGGAGAGACTGGTCCGAATAAGTCCATGTGAAGCAGCTGAAGGATTCCATCAGTGGAAGGTGACGGAATAGGTGGATTGCTCCTCTTTGTTTGCTTTCCCTTCAGGCACGCTTCACAATTTTTGTCTTTGATAAACGATTCGTTGGGCAGTCCTTTGACTTTAGAGTTCTTGACTAGCTTGTTCATTGTCTTGAAGTTCAGGTGGCTGAGTCTCTTGTGACATAGCCAACCTGACTTGTCACCTGATTTGGTCTGTGCGAGCAAGCAAGCCTCAGGTTCTACGGTATTCCAGTTTGCAACATAGATGTTCTTCCTCCGCGAACCTGATAACACTGTTTTCCCTGTAGATTTGTCAACAATATCACAGAAACCGGCGTCAAAGATTACTCGTTAAGATTATCACGAAATTGATCGATCGAAAGGAGATTATGTTGAAGTCCTTCAACATATGTTACTCTTGGGAACCGTGGCAGTCCCAATGTTCAGCGTTCCATATCCCCTTGTGTAGCCTTTTGAATTGTCACCGAATTCAGTGCGGGACCATCTTCTTGTACGTAGTTGGTCGGCGAGCTCTTACGGTGAGTCATGTGTCTCGAGCAGCCGCTGTCCACTATCCACGGGTCCTTATGCACCTGCAAAAAAGAGGCATTTTTAGGTACCCTTTGGTTCAGTTGGGTCCTTACTGGTTAGTGGGAGATTTCGGGACCCAGATCTGTCTTGGGACCTTAGAAGTCCTAGACTTCTTCTTCTGAACCTTATCAGCTTTCTTCTCCACAGGACTTGGAGATACCGACTTTCTGCTGATGATTTTGGGTTCAGGCGCTTTCTTCTTCTGAGTCTTAGCGCTTCTCCTGACCCTGGGCTCATAGTAGTACGAGCCGTACTGAGCCGGGTGCTCATACAGTGGCTTCTTGTACTGTTAAGCCCATCTGACCTTCTTGGTTCCCCCTGAATTTGATCGCGGTGTCCTAGGGCTGGAACCTTTGGTCAGCTGCTTGTTGCTACTCGGCTGAGGTGCAATCATTTTCTGTTTGTTCTTCGCCTGAGGTGTGGTGTCAGCAGCTTGCACCTTTCCTCTGACGAACCTATCAGCCAGACTTGCTGAGCTTTTGGAGGTGGAAGCTTCGTGAATATAGCCAAGGCCTTCTTTCACAGCAGTTGGCCGTTGTGCTCTAAGCATGCTTTCAAGCTTCTCCTTCGCTCCCAGGTATTGTTCAGTCATCAAACCTCTCCAGACCTCGTCACTCCTTCTGAGTGAGTCATAGTCATTCTGCACGTCTGTGAGCTTCTGACTGAGCTTGGCTATTTCAGTCTCTTTCTCAGAATTGTCCTTGGTCAGAACTGAGATCTGAGTCTCTTGAAGCTGAGACTTAGTTATCAGAGATTCAATCTCTTCCTTGAGTCTCGCAACTAGATCCACTGACTCAGTAGAGACCCGACAATCGAAGAAAGTCTCGATTCTCGGCCTTTACCTGTTCAAGTTCCCCGGATGGTTCTGCTGAATCTCTGCTCGTCACCGAACTGTTCCTCTAGTAGATCGTCGTAGGCTTGTACCACATCTAGAGGATCATCTGTGACCGAGCACGTGTCGTGTGTGCTGTGTGAAGAAGAGGTAATAATGCGTTTAGAATTTACCTCAGCCTCTTCTCCGGCCATCAGACAGTATTCGGCTAACTCATCTGGAACTGTCTCTGCGACCTCAACTGCGACGAATGCGGCTTCGTCTTCAGAAGAATACATGAATGTATTTTCCTCAATTGAGTTGTCGGATATCTCTCCGGCTATATAGGCCTGCCATCTCTCGGCGAATTTCTTTCTCCTGGCCTACCGTTCTGCTCTTTGACCAGCTGAGAGTTCGGGACAATCGTACTGATAGTGTCCCTCCTTCTTGCAGTTGTAGCAGGTGGATGTTCTGCTGCTCTTACCAGCTGAGTCTTTAGACGGACTGGCAGCAGACTCCGATTTCCTGCATTCAGTAGAAGGATTAGATTCTTCTTTCTTATGATAGTCTTTCTTACCTGAAGAAGAATCTCGGTTGTATTTCCTCAGCTTTCTGACTCTCTCCTTTTCCTTCTGATATTTGAGAGCCATCAGTGCTAGCTGGTCAGGGCCTGAAGTCTCAGAAGACTTTGCTACTAATGTGGCCACAGCTTTGCTTGAGAAAATAGGCTTGGCTCCTGATCGCCGATCGTTGCCTTGAAGGCGTGGTCGAACCGTGTGTCATTGGAGCGCTTAAGCACTTTTGGGGTAGGCTATGCTCGAATTCCTCCGATTTTAATTCTGAAAATATAACATCAGGAGTTAGAGCATTTAGATCAGAGCGACGTAAATAAGTAGCAAATGGAAGCCACTTCTGTCGGGGCAACGCTCTCAAGATCTTGGTGTTCATCTCCTTGTTGGTGAACGACCTCCCCAGCCCATTGATGACATTGACTTGATTGGTGAATCTGACACTCAGCTCGTCAATGGTTTCAGTGAAGCTCCATTGCAAAGGCGTCGAACTTCCGAAGCTCTAGCTCGAGCTTGTTTTCTTTGATCCGAGGGGTTCCATGGCTCGATCGCCAAGGCGTCCCATAGCTCTTTCGCCGTTTTGCAATCATGTACCCTTCCGAGGTGTGAATCACTGAGCGTAGTCAGTATGGCATTACGTGCAACTCGGTCAAGGTTGTGCAGCTTCTTCTCTTCAGGCGTGAAGGCAGATTTGTCTTTGGGAACCTAAGCACCAGTTTGTGCTCCCACGCCTCCTCCAGCAGCAAATACTACGCTGTCGATCATGGGAATGATCGGTCCTGACTCTAGGACATCTGACATGCTGTCGTGGAGTGACGTTAGGTGTGCCTCCATACGTACGCGCCATACCGTGTAGTTCTCTATTGAGAACATCGATACCATCCTAATACCTGACATATCAGACATTGTAAGAGTAAGAGTATAAGGATGTTGAAAAGATGCTTGTGCAGTGAAAACGGTTTTCAGGATCAGTTCGAGAGGACCCGTATTTCAGAACCGGCGATCAGTTGAACACCGTGAGCTCTGATACCAATTGTTAGTCCGGAGACGATAAGTCAGGTGTAGAGGGGGGGTGAATACACCTGAGCTCAGTTTCTTTTTCTCAGTGAAGGTCAGCTGAGCTGATGATTGCAACTGATGAACAGTGCCAAATAAGCCTTCGATCGCGGGACAGAGTGAGTCAGCTACTGAACTCTCTCCTACTGACTGTTGTCAGTACTTTGAGAATCAGTCGGAGACTGTTGTGCGGAAAGTGTGGGAACCGGAATTCGTCTCTTTTGAAAACACGTTTTAGCAAATTAAATCTTTTGGCTGTGCGCTTTGTAAAATACGTTTTATGCAAGCTAATGATTTTTAAGTCAGTTGAATGCTATGCAATAAAACAGTAAAAGAACACAAGCGATTTAACGTGGTTCGGATACGCAAGATCCTACGTCCACGGTCCTGAACAAGGCAGGAGAACTTGTTGATTATTCTGAGCAAGCCTCAGCGGGGATACTACTGCCTTTGGGACAGTTCCCTCTAAGTTATAGTCCTTAGCGACTTTACAATCCAAACCTAAGTCTGAAAGGGAAGGGAATTTTCTCCAACTGAGAAGGAGTTCTTACAATAAGAACAATTCACTAAATGTAAGAACTCTAGAGAGAAAAACTAAGAAATCTTCTGAGAATGCAAGTTTTCCTCTGGATGGTCTTTGAGTGTTCTAGAGCGTTTATGAACTTGAGCTTGTCCTTTTTGAAATTCCTTTTTTTGGAGCTTCAAAAACTTCTCTATTTATAGTTGTGAGTTATGGCATATGTCCGTTGGAGACGACGATGCCACGTGTCACAAGCTTCCAAGAAAAACGGCCATTAATTCGAACTGTTGCAGCAGGGTAGTTAATGCACTGTTCATGAGAGCAGCTTTACTGTGTAGAGTAGGTAAGCATTGTCGGCTTCTCATTGGTCGAGGTTTGTAGTTGGTGAGAATGTCAGAGTTGACCGTTCAACAACCTCGTATGTCTTCTACTGAACTTTTCGATAAGACTTGAATAGCTGGGTCGCTTTTCTGTAGGATACAGTAGACTGAAAAGTCTCTGTCTTCTTCAGCTGAGTCGGCTGACACGGCATCTACTGAGTAGGTCAGCTGGCGACTGCGAAGGTACTGTGCTTGTTTCTGTTCTTCTGTTGATGACTATCAGCTAGGAGTAGTCTTCTACTGATGATTTGTCAGCTGATGCTCTGTCTTCGACTGAGTGGAAGATCAGCTGCTGACTGAAGAACACAAGCGATTACACTGATGACGTCGGGTTCTGAAAAGTATCTTCGACAGAAGATCAGTTCAACAATTACCCCGTACAGGACTTAGACAGAAATAATAAACAATACATCAAGTCTAACCTATACATCAGCTAATCCTAACGACACACTAATCTACTGATATCAGCTAGGTTTTGGGATCTTCAATTCCATAGTACTACTATGATTTCCCCCAATTTTCTTTTAACCGAACAACAGCTGAGTATCATCTACTGACTCATATCCAACAGTATACAATGTGTAAGTTCTAGGTACAAACTAGTACTAAACTATCTCTCAGCTATCTATCCTATCTATCACTGCATCTTCTCTCACTTATACAAAAGTTTCTGTAGTCCTAAGTGGGGGGCATCTCTACCACTCCTAAGCCACGAACATGCTTCTTAGAAGCCGGGAGTGATAAGCTCTTTGTGAAAGGATTAGCTAGGTTGACATCAGTTCCAATTTTGTCAATCACCATGTCACCTCGATTTACGAATACTCGTATAATATGGTACTTCCTATCTATGTGTTTAGACGCCTTGTGAGATCTAGGTTCCTTAGAATTTGTCATTGCACCCGCATTATCACAATAAATTGTGATCGCCTTAGGCAAATTATGAACAATATCAAGATCCAGGAGGAAATTCTTGAGCCAAACTGCCTCTTTCGAAGCTTCTGAAGCAGCCACATACTCTGCTTCCATGTTTGAGTCCGCAATGCATTTCTGCTTTGCACTCCTCCATGAAATGGCTCCACCTCCCAAGGTAAACACATAACCCGAGGTAGACTTCTTCTCGTCTCTGTTAGCCTGGAAATCTGATTCCGTATAACCCAAAGACATTAGAATGTCTGACTGGTAAACAAGCCTATAATCTCTAGTCCGTTTAAGGTACTTGAGAATATGTTTGACCACAGTTCTGTGTTCCTTTCCAGGGTTAGACTGATATCTTGAGACCATGCCTACAACATATGAGATATCTGCTCTCGTACAAAGCATCGCATACATGAGGCTACCGACAGCGGAAGCGTATGGTACTAGCCTCATACTTTCTATCTCTTCAGGCGTTTTAGGGCACTGATTCTTGGATAGAAAAATGCCATGTCTGAAAGGTACTGAATCTCTCTTGACTACCTCGTCGAAAACCATAGGATACACCTATGTAGGACAGGATACAAATCCATAGGATTTGACTACCTCGTCGAAAACGCTGGTGCCATAACCGGAAAGCTTGCTTAAGTCCATGAATAGACTTCTTAAGCTTCCAAACTAGATGCTCTTCGCTCTCCTTCACATAACCATCTGGCTGTTTCATGTAAATGTCCCTACCTTTTTCAAGGTGACCGTTTAGGAATGCGGTTTTGACATACATTTGCCAGATCTATAGGTTTATGTGAGCTGCTATGGCAAGGAGAATCCGAATGGACTTGGTCATTGCTACAGGCGAGAAGGCCTCTTTGTAATCGATACCTTCTTTCTGGGTAAAACCCTTCGCCACTAGCCTGGCCTTAAACGCCATGATCTCTCCATTCGGTCCTCTCTCTTTCTCTTGTATACCCACTTACTACCAATAGCCTTGCAGTCCTCAGGTAGTTCAGTGATCTCGTATACATCCATATCAATTATGGACATAAATTCTGAGTCCATGACGATTCGCTAGGAATCTGCATCTACGTCTCCCACTGCTCCGATGTAAGTCCAGGGATCCACGGTATCTTGTTCATCTATCGGGAGATGATCAAACGTCTCCCTAGTGAACATATACTGATCAGGTGTAAATATCACCCTCCCACTACGTCGAAGAGTGTTAGGCGCTGTGTTAACAGATTGTGCAGTTACTCGTGGTGTACTATCTTGCACAACTGGTTGTTCAAGTGGAACTCGACCACCTTGTAATTCCTCAAGGATGATGTCGACTCGAGATTTATGGTTACTAATGTAATTCTCTTCAAAAAACCGAGCGTTGGGGCTAACAACGATCTTCTGTTCTCTAGGATCATAAAAGTATCCACCCTTCGTTTCCTTCGGATACCCTATGAACAACATCACTTCTGAACGTGATTCCAATTTGTCGGCCTGCCTATTTAGCACATAAGCAGGATAACCCCAAATCCTTAAGTGGTGCATATTGGGTTTGTGCCCGCTCCACAACTCGAAAGGGATCTTTTGTACCGACTTAGAAGGCACACGGTTCAGCAAGTATGTTGCAGTCTGTAGGGCATATCCCTAAAAGGAAACTGGCAAAGTTGCATAACTCATCATCGACCGAACCATCTCTGAGAGACTTCGGTTCCTTCTTTCTGACACACCATTCTGCTGAGGCGTGCCCGGTGCTGTCAGCTGAGATGTAATCCCATATTCTGTCAAGTAGTCCTTGAACTCGTTGGATAGGTATTCCCTACCACGATCAGATCGTAGTGTTTTGATTTCTTTACCTAGCTTCTTCTCCACTTTTGTCTTGAATTCCTTAAAGGTTTCAAAGCAATCCAACTTGTGGCGAAGAAGCTAAACATATCCATACCTCGAGTAATCGTCAGTAATGTGATGAAGTACTCGTACCCTCCACGAGCTTGTGTAGACATAGACCCACACAAGTCAGAATGTATCAAACTTAATACTTCTGTGGCTTTATAACCCTTTGCCTTGAAAGGCCTAGTCATCATCTTTCCTTCCAAACATGTTTCGCAAGTTGGAAATGGTTCAACTTGGAGAGACTGCAATGATCCATATACCACCAACCTTTGAGTCCTGTTAAGAGATGTGACCTAGTCTTAAGTGCCACAGATAAGTTTGGTTTACCTTAGAAGACTCTTTCCTCTTGTTAGGATTTGATGATGAGGAAGCAATATTAACAGAACTACGCGGTTTACAAGTAATAGTATATAAAGATCCGTTTAATGATCCGCCACAGATAAAATCTTCGTCTTTCATGATAGAAACTTCACTATCAAAACCTGATTTATAGCCATCCATGGTGCAGAGTTTTGAAACATAAATAATGTTTCGCCTAAACTCAAGCACATATTAAACATCTTTAAGTATTAAAACAAAACTATCAAAAGATAGATGTAAATCTCCAATGGCAATTGTAGGAACTTTCGATCCATTGCCCATTGAGACTACCACCTCGACATTGCTCAATTGCCTTTTCTGCAAGAAACCTTGCAAGGTGTAACAAACATGATCAGTTGCCCCCGAATCCACTACCCTTTCATGGGTAGAAGAGGAAACTAGAACAGTCTCAGTTACAAGAGCGACTCGCATCTCTTTCTGTTTTGCCTTGACTTCTAGATTATAATTATTCCAGTGTCCTTTCTTACCACTTCTTGAAGAACCTTCCTTTCTCCTTTGACATTCGTATGCCGCCGGTAAGGACTGTCTTCCCACTCCCACTGCTCTTCTTGAATTGACCACCCTTTCTGCTCTTTTTCTGGTTTCCGCCTTTTGGAGGATTCCTTGAACTACTAGGGATATTCAAGACTTTAGCACTCTTGCCCTTTCCTATAATCTCTTTGACCGCTACCAAAGATTTGAGTAACATACTCATAGTGAACTTGTTCTTAGACATAGCGGTCCTAAAACAGAAGTTCTTATAGGACTTTTGCGAGCATTTATTGGGAAGGTAAGATATCTCTTCCACTCTATGAAATTATTTAAAATTGTTAAACCCGTTAGGGTTTGGTTGGTGAGACTGTTTAGGAACTCGAAATTTTTTCGAACAGACATATCTGAAAAATGTAATTTAAAAACATGTATGAAATTAATATTTGCACATAATTCGTAATTAATAATCATTATAACCTTTTGTAAAAATAATGATATTAAAAACCTCGAACGGCTCTAGGAATTCCACTAGCAAGCCACACAGGTGGACGTTTACTAGCGTAACCCTAAACCAAGCTATTTACCTAGCTCTTTAATTCTAATCCACGTCTAGGTTCTTAAGACGAATGGAATTAATAGTTTGATATTCTGGACCATGTCACTATTAAAATGCGGGAAGGGACTTCGAGGGAAGTGCATTGTACCTGCGGTGACATCTAAGCATTGACCATTAATTTGACCAAAATAGAATCAAATTCTCAAAATTGACATACTTACTCGAACCATGCCGCATTCAATTTGATCCAATTAGTCATCCTATTTAATTATTATCTTCTAGAGTACTCGTATTGACTAGGCACGCAAGCCACGCAGGTGGACGTTTACGGCTTCGCTCCCACTACTCAATAATAATCAAATATTGTTTTGGAAAACTCATCTCACAAAACTGGTAGCTCAAAAATGCAAGCAAGCCGCGTAGGTGGACGCTTACTCACATAATCTTACTACTTTCGTGTAGAGTCCAATTAATGGAGGTTCGATTAAGTGTTTAATATCAAAATTAATGGAATCTAATTAAACATTTAATTTAAAATTGCTTAGTCTTTTTATTCAAAAGGTTTGTTAGAAATCTTGCATCATCACATAATTTCTAAAGCATGCAATTTCTAAACACACATAATAAAACATGCTCGCGAAAATTAAAACATGCTTAATAACGACATAGATCCTATTTACATGCTTTTCTAAGCGCAATTAATCACGTAATCGCATGCTAAAGCATAATAATAAATAAATGCGCAAATAGGAAATTTAAAACGTCGTTATCGGGCTTTAAAACACGTAATTCCTAACTATTACATAGCCCGATCATAATACAGCTCTTCGATCTTCAAAATCTTTGAATCTGAAAACTGCATCGAAAATTGTATTGCCACATCATCAGGGTGTCTGCCACGTGGTAGACACGTGTACGGTCTAGTCAGCAATGGCTGACGTGGCGCGCCACGTCAGCATATTCAACCTTGCAAAAACGTAGCAGCGGCCGCTGTCGCCGCTCCACCGCCGAAGGCACCCTGCTGCTACCTTCCCGAAGCCATCCAGGAGTCGCCGCCTCCGCCTTGACCTCCCCCTCCCAACGCCGCCTCGCGCCGCCGCCTGCAGCAGTGCAAATCAGCGGCTGCACGCGACTGTGCTTCCGGTAGCAGACGCGCGGCTGCCGCGCCCTCCACGGCCCAGCGCCGCTGTCTTTGTCGTCTCTTGCCGCCCCTAGGCAGGACCCACATGTCTGCGCGGCCTAATTCCGGTGACAATTCCCACCGCCGCGATGGGAATTAAGCGAATTTTGCATCCCATCACCGGCGAGCTTCGCCGCTCAAATTTGTACTCTCCGAGCCGCGATTCGATCAATTGAAAGAGGAGAAACATAATTGGAACACTCACGACCACCGTGTAATAGATTCCGATCGAGATTAGTTCCTCAATTTCTCGAATTTCAAACGATTCGCTGGAACGAATTCATGACGAGCAACAAACTTCAGACGTCAATTCCAGTCGCATCCAGGATTGGATGATCCAATACGATATATCGACACGAAGCTTGTATGATGAGGAATCCATCGGTTCAAGCCGATCAGAAATCGGACCCCGGACCCGCCGGGAAACGTCGCCGCAAGATGTTGTGGAACCCTAGCCGAATTAGGGTTTTCGTCCGAATTGGGGATTTCTGGTCAGCACGAGCACTTCTCCTTTCCGACGCTATTCCGGATAAACCAGAAATCAGAATGGGTCGTGCGACCTATCGAGACGAAGCTAACGAAAAAACGAACAACACTATCTGAACATATCGGAAAAATAAGTTGGAACGCACCCCCACGTGCCTTTTGAAGATGACGGTCGTGTTCTGCCAGAAACTAGGGTTTCACCCTTTTCTATCTTTATGTGCCATCGTGCCTCGATTCTCGTGCATTTCGGACCAAAATACAGTATAAAATAGCAAATACAATGATGCACATTGGTCCTATCAACTATTCGTGGATTTTCTCACGAGAAAAATGTTACAAAGGGGTCAAAACAGTGGCTCGCAGGCCGCCCCAAACACGAAATTAGCCCGATAATGACGGAGTTGAACCCTAATCATGCTCCTAACAGCAACAATCAGAGCCTAAACCAGGCTCTGATACCAATTAAACTAGATAACACCGTTCCCCAGCAACGGCACCAATTTGGTGATCGTGTATTGCACCAAATAATCCTGCAAAATCTGAGAATTAATTCAGTATAGTCTACAGGGTATCGAACTCAGGGAATGGAGGAGTAGACTAATTATTTTTCTACTTATCTTAGATTTTGGTTAGCAATGACACAAGTCGCACGCAATGCGATACAGACTACGCTCAGTGACTCATACCTTGGCAGAGCGCACGACTGCAAGATTGCAAAAGAGCTATGGGATGCTCTCATAGTGCTGAGCCAAGGAACTCCACAAATCAAAAAAAATAAATTGGAGTTGGAGCTGCAAAAACTCGGGGCATTTACGATGCTTCCTGGAGACTCTTTCGATGATTTCATAGTCAGATTCACGAATCATATCAACATCATCAACGGGCTGGGGATAACATTCAACAACAAAGAGACCAACACTAAGATTCTAAGGGCTCTTAGCAGGCCCAAGTGGTACTCTTTTGTTGCATGTTTAAGAAGAACTAACTTAAACTCTATTACTCCTGATTACATATTTTCATAATTAAAAGCATAGGAGTTTGAGATTAGTCTTCCACATACCCCGAGTGCTGAGACTAAAGTGCTAATAGATCATGCTTAAAAGGCAACAGTCAACACACCTGGAGCTACTCCCTCAGTTACAAGTCAAACAGCTGGAAGATACATGTCAATCCCTACTGCTGATAACTTAGCTAAGAAATACGCTCTCCTCTCAGTCAAATACCAGAAGGAGAAGGACAAGCTCAGAAAGATGAAAATGAAGAAAGGCTCAAAAAGCTATCAAGGTAAGAGAGAGAACAGTCATCAGAAAGGTGAATCTAAATCTCTACCTGAATGCAGGAATGCTGAGACTGCCTCCGTTGGACACAACGAGACACCAAAAAGGGAAGGCTGGAGCTCAGTATGCTACAACTGCAAGAAGCTAGGACATTATCAATATGAATGTCTATAGCTCACGGCAACTGAAAGAGCTGAAAGGCTAGTGGTGCGACAAGTTCGTTATGAAGAGGCAAGCTTACATAGCCGGAGAACTATCCGATTGCTCGAGTGATGAAGAGTTGTTCATAGAGTCATTCATGATGAAGCAGCCTCCATGGCAATCGAAGCTGAAAAGGACACTGAACTGTGTTATATGGTTGGAGAAGAGGCTGAGGTAAACTGTAACTCTAATATATGCCCCTCTTCACCATGCACACACTACACAAACTTTATTGTAGGTGAACCCCTAGATGTGGTTCTCGCATACGAAGATCAGCTTGAGGAACAGATCCAGAAGAGCCAATAGTTCAGTAGAACACTTCAGCAGATGAAACTCCTAAGAGCTGAGAATCAGAGACTTTCGATGAGGATTCAGGACTCTACTGAGTCTAAAGGACTTGTTCTGAGACAGAAGGAAGAGATTAATTATCTGCTGACTAAGTCTCAACAACAAGAATCACAGATCTTAGTGTTGACCAAGGACAACTCAGAGAAAGAGACTGAAATTGCCAGTCTAAAGGACAAGCTTGCATAGTCTAGAGCTGAGTATGAAGCTTTAAGAAAGAGCGATGAGGTTTGGGGAACCTTAATGACTAAGCAATACATATGAGCTAAAGAAAATCTTGAGAAGTTATTGAGATCACAGAGATCATGCTCCACGAAGGAAGGACTTGGTTACACTTATGAAGCAACTACCTCAGGACAGAAAAGTTCAGATCAGCTAGATGACAGATTTGTCCAATGAGGAACTCAATATGCAGAATCTTCAACCCCTCAAACAAAGAATAAACAGAAAATGAAAGTACTTCAACCCAGCTATCAGAAGATGACCCAAGGTTCAAGCCCCAGAACACCCAGATCCAACTCAGGGGGAACCAAGAAAGTCAGATGGGCCGAACAATATGGCCATCTACAATGGACTCATCCAGCTCAGTATGGATCATACTATTATGAGCCCAGAGTCAAAAGTCCAAAGGTTCAGAAGAAGAAGAAACCTGAACCTCAGAAGATCAAGAAGTCAGGATCTCCAAGCTCAGAAGAGAGATCAGCTGACAACAAGGGCAAGAATAAATCTGAAACCATCAGGGTTGTCAGACAAGTTTGGGTCCCAAAATCCACTAACCTCTAAGGACCCAACCTGAATCCAAAGGATACCTGAATATATTTTTTTGTCTTGCAGGTGCTAAAGGACCCTTGGATCGTGGACAACGGATGCTCAAGACACATGACACATCAAAAGAATCTGCTGACCAACTATGTTCAGCAAGAAGTAGCCATAATTGAGTTTGGTGACAACTCCAAAAGATACACAAGGGGATACAGAACATTGAAGATAGGAACTGCAATAGTTCCCAGAGTATCATATGTTGAAGGACTTCAACATAATCTCCTTTCAGTTAGTCAATTCTTTGATAACTCCAATACTATGACTTTTGATGCAGTTTTTTGTGATGTTTTCGACAAATCTACAGGAAAAATTATGTTATCAGGCTCGCAGAGAAGTAATATCTATTATGTAGATTGGAATACCGTTGTACCTGAAGCCTGCTTGCTAGCACATACAAAGTCAGATGACAAAATAGCGTGGTTGTGGCATAGAAGATTAAGCCATCTGAACTTCAAAATGATGAACAAGCTAGCAAGAGATGTTAAAGTCCAAGGACTGCCCAACAAAGTGTTCAAGAAACATAAGAATTGTGAAGCATGCAAGAAGGGAAAGCAAACAAAATCTAGCGATCCGTCAATTCCGTCACCTTCTACTGATGGGATCCTTCAGCTGTTGCACATGGATTTATTTGGGCCAGTCTCTCCAGTGAAGATCAGAGGAAAGAAATATGCTCTTGTAGTCATTGATAACTATTCAAGATATACATGGGTAATTTACATCACCAACAAATCTGACGTCAAATCTGAACTGCCAATGCTACTGAAACGATCGAGTATCGAGAAGGATATCAAGATTCAACGAATACGCTCAGATCGTGGAACATAGTTTCTAAACTCAATGATGAAAGACTACTACGAAGCTGAAGGAATTCAACATGAAACCTCAGCTGCACGTACACCTCAACAAAATGGTCTTGCTGAAAGAAAGAACAGAACACTCAAAGAAGCAGCAAGACACTACTCGCAGACTCAGGTCTACCATCAAAGTTTTGGGCAGAAGCTACTCACACAAGCTACTACACTCAGAATTGATCTTTACTAACTCAAATGCACATGAAGACACCATATGAATTATGGAAAGGGAGAACGACTTCTATTTCACATTTCCATATCTTTGGTTGTTCGTGCTTTATCCACGATAATGGAAAGGACCAGTTCAAGGTTTTTTATAGCAAGTCAGACCAAGGAATGTTCTCAAGATACTCCAGGGTCAGCGAAGCTTTTAGGGTCTTTAACTACCAGATTCAACGAACTCTCAGTAGAACTAAGTCTGCTGGATCCTACTGACTCAGTTCAGTAAGACGATCACGGAAGTACTGAGTAAGGGGGAACATACTCTCAGTACAACTGAATGAGGTGAAAGGAAGTATGTTCAACTGACAGGTTATGAGTCTCTACACAGTGGTATCAGCTGACTACTATGTTCAGCTGACAGGTTATGAGTATTTATTCAACATATCACATTCAGCATGCCATTGCATTTATTTCCCTCCATTAATGTTCATAGGATGTCATTAATTAAAATGTTTTCATTAAAAGCACGACATTCCATATACTGACTGCGGAGCATTAAATCCATGTCATTTCACCTTACTATTTTAGATGATAGATAAGTAGGTCGAAATTATAGGTGGCACAACAATCATAACCTCTTATAACATTTAATAGAGTCGTCCACCTCTTAAAATTAGATTAATCTCAACCGCATACTGAATAAATAGTTCATATTCAAATATGATATATATCTGCATGTATCTATGATCTAAAATACTTTTCCACTATTTTCGAACTGCTTAGTGTTCTGCATATCTATTTGCTTAAGAACTCTACTACCTCTAAGCACTAAACTTTCGGTAAATCTTATAGACTATATCTGCCTATTACTGACGTACTCTATTTTCAAGTGCTAACGCTTGTTTTGCAGATTTAGTTTATTATCTCATGGTGGCGTTCTCCGAAAATGAGGTCCTAATCCCGTCTGACATGGAGGAGATCTTTAGCTCTCAGAGAGTCTGGTTCGAGCCAGTTATCGCATTCTGATCATGTGCAGTGGACTGCATGGAGAAGATCTTTGATACCCTTGAATCATCAGGCCTTCAGCCTCTATTGTCTAGGGTTCCCATCCACTGCCTCCTGAGATAAGTCGTAGAGTTCCACATGAATCTTCGTCAGAGCGAAGATCTTCTGGACATTTCTTGCATAAATGACCAGCAAGAAATAAGTAACAACATGTGGGAAATAAAGATTGCCGATCTTGATATTACTGAGTGTCTTCGACTCAGTTTCAATCTTCCCAACACCGGGATTTCTCCTATTGGGCACAAGGACACTTCCATCAACCAATATCTCTGCTAGTTCAGTGAAGGACATTGTGTTCAAAGCAGCCTTTCCCAAAAATCAGTTGTTCCCTGAGTACAGAGGATTGGCGTACATAGTCAACCACATCCCCATAAGTTCAGTCGGATCCTATGATCAGCTCTCCAGGATCCGCATTCAGATTATGATGGCCATCGTGGATGGCGTCCAGATCAACTGGACTGAGTTCTTCATGACTGAGTTCAAGGCTCGGTTCTAGAAGTTCGTGGTGAATGAGGATAAGACCTCACTACGACTGATTCAGAAAGGCAAACTCCTTAACGGTAGAAAAGTGTCTATTTTGATTAAAGATTACTGCCAAGGAAGAGTCGCCTTCGCTGATGCACACTTCTTCGATTAAAAGAACATTAAAATCTTAAGTGCGGCACCAGCTGAGAAATCCATAGGGCGTGGACTTCATGACAAGCATCATATTCAATCCAATCAGGACCCACGTCTGACTCAGCAGAAGAGGAGGAAAACACTAAAGAAGCCTGAACCTTCAGTCGTAGTCCATGAAACCGTATCTATCCAAGATTCAGAGTCCGGTAAAGAGGATGTGACTCTGGTAGACAAAGTAAAACGGATACATTCAGAGGAGATCCAGTCAGACATTCCATCTAACATTCCTCAGACTGAGGTCTCCACATCAGTCTTGACTTCAGTACTGATAGCTCACAATAGAGCTGCTGAAGAGATCGCGGGTGAGATTCTGAGATCCTAGATCATTCTGATCTCGTGGATAAACCAGTCAGGGCGAGGGTACAAATGCTTCTCAAATTCCTAGAATGGGATCTATTGGCTGAGACCATTAACCTCAGGACCGTTCCTGAACTAATAAAGGAGGAGCAACAACTGAAGGAGGAGATAGGCTACGGAGAGCCAGCTGATATTGCGTCAATGGATGACCTCCACTCAGCAATGCTCATGCTCCTGATTCAAAAGGGGCATACTGAATGGACGACTAAGCCCCAGACTCCACCTGACTCTCACCATGACGGATCACCCAAGGATGCAGACCAGAGAGGATCTGTTGAGGGAAAATCTCCCAGAGATGACTCACCACCTCCACCGCCTTCATCAGGTGTTGTTATCTCTATGTTGTCGACATCTCAGCCTAAGTCGGAGCAGTCTTAATATCAAGATGCTGAGATAATGGAAGTTAATGTGGCGTCTATCAACAAGTGTCTCAAGCGACATGGTCATAAAAACCGTTTTCTTGCGAACAACAAATGGAGCTAACTCTCTGAGGCTCAGACCCTGAAGTTAGGCAACTTAGCATCAGTGCAGAGGATCAGTACTCCGACTTCTCTTAACACTGAAGAGATCCTCAGCAGATACACTTGAAGCCACAAGTGTATCAAAAGCACTTGTGGAACAAGCTAACGTCGGCCTTGCTATCAAGAAAGACGCTACTGACTTGGTAGAATCATACCTACGACGGATCGAAGCTACAAAGTCTGACATACTCAAAGCTGTCAATGCCGATCATGACAAGACATGGAATGAGTATACTGACGTCGTTGGGGATGTTGAAGCCAAATTGGACTCTATTAGTCTCTCAGTAGCAGACATATCGTCAAAGGTCATAGTCTTGGCAAGCCTAATACATGATGCAAAAAAGGGGGAAGGAAGTAGGAAGAGTAAACTACTGGCCCTAATCAAGGCTGAAGATAAAGCAACTGGGAAGATAAGGATAGAAGAAGAAAAGGGGGAAGGGTTAGGAGAACTCGCATCAGAAGTAGTGACTGAAGTAGCTCAGTACTTCGAAGGTCTTGCTGTAGATAAGCCAGTCAGGTCAGCTGCGAAAGGCAAAGCACCAGCCCCCGACTCCTCCAAAAGCCAAGAAACTTAAGTTCAAAACACTAGACGATCAGATCGTATATGATTAAAAGCAGACGCGAGAACTTAAAGAACAAGAAGAAGGGAAAAAGGGAAAAAGACTAAGGCCAAGAAAGGCATACAGATCAGATCTCCAGTTCCTACCAGAACCAGATCTGTGATGCCCAGGCAATCCAGCAGAGCTGCTGCTCAAATCCCTAAGTCCAAAGAAGCTGAGAAGAAGTTTGAAGCTTCTAAGTCCGAGTCAGCTAGACCTAGCGACACAGAAGCTCTGTAGACCTTTCCCTCTACTGAACTTTCCAAGAAGCAAGAAGCTGAGATGAAGGAGATTTGGGATGCCTGCGAAAGAGGCTTAGATATCATTGCTGAGGCCAGACAAGTACAAGCTGCAAGAGAAAGAGCAAGAGCAAGATTAGCAGATCTTGAGGCCCTCAGATAGCAAACTGAGAAAGAAGCTAGAGAGCGAATCCTTGAGAAGGACAGAAGCATTCCCACTACTTTCAAATTCTTCAGAAGAAGGGAACAGAGAAACAACATCAAGAGAGTTATCTTTCCAAGTACTGATGAATGGTTCCCTATAAGATCAATAAAAAATGGGAACAAACTAAGGTCGACTTCATCAAGAGCTACTACATTTGGGAGATAGTCAGTGAGAAGGCTGATCCTGACAAAACCTTTAAAGAATTCTTGATAAGGGTTGAACCTGAACTCTATGTTGAAGTCCAAACCGTTCTACGACAGTTAGGTAAGACTCTCAAGGCACCTAAGTACAGACTTCTATCTCCTCCTCTCACGCAACAAGGAAAAAATATATGTAACAAGGAGATTGAGGAAGAAATTAAATATGCCATCTATAGAAGAAGTCTGAACAGGAATGATACTGAAGAAAAGGAAGAAATCAAGATACTGATGAACAAGTCTACTCATCTTACGGTCTTGAGCTTCTAGAGAAGAAATCTGCTGACTTCAAGGCGCGACTGCAACAGTTCAAGAAGAAGCCCAGTTGATTCCTTCTTAGTCTTAGTTTTTGATATAATAGAATATCCTATAACTGTAATCTCTGATCATATATGATATTCTATTTCTATTGGCCTTCGACAATTACTCATTGTCAATAGATTGTGTTCTTTATCTTTAAATATTCACTGATCACCTCAGTGATCAGAACACACACTCACATGGCTACTTATATCTTTATTTTTCTCTTTGTACTTCAATTCTTAGATATCTTTCTAGAGGGAAATTGCTTTTATGCGTTTTATAGAGATATTGACTTCATGATGTATACGGGCCGTGTTGATTAGATAGTCAGCCTTGTTGTTGAGATAGTTTGTAAAAGGTTTTGGCATCATCAAATAGGGGGAAATTGTTGGGATGAGATTCAGTATGATAAGATTTGAAGATCTCAAAACCCCTAGCTGAATGATGAGCCTTCGATAATGTAATAGCTTAGTTGAGTTCAGCATGTTAGGAACTCAGTAGACTAGAGTTCAGAAGCTGGTGTATTCAGTAGAAGATCCGCCACTCAGCCGAAGGAACTCAGTATCGAAGAAGTCAGTTGGGTAAGCCATAACTAACTGAATATGCAAAGGAATTCGAGCCACGAATTCTCAGAAGCATGAGAATGGAAATTCAGTTATAACTTGTTTTGTTCAGGACAGTGGACGTAGGATCTTATGTATCCGAACCACTTTAAAATTGCTTGTGTTAATTTATTGATGCATTGATAACTGTTCACATCGCATAAAACTGACTTTAAATCAAACAGCATAAAACGTATTTTTCAACTGAGACGAATATAGTTTGGGCCTACACTTCCGCACACAATTTCTGATACTGAACTATTGTTACTGACCTAAGTCAGTAAACTGTACTAAATGGAGGAACTCTCTGCTCACGCGATCCAGAAAGTTTATTTGGCCAACTGACTAGTTCAGTAGACTAGTTCAGTAGCAACATTCAGCTAAGCTGACTTTCGCGTTCTGAGTAAGAATTTGTCTTCAGGTGTATTGATCCCCCTCCCCCTCTACACCTGAGGCTCGTCTCTGGACCAACATATATTAATGTTTGATTTTTATTAGAAATTTTTAGTTGTCAATTAAAACTATATCTAATCGGATTTCTAATTTTCCTCAATAATATGGCTAACATTTTTATGTCGTTTTTTCCTATTTATTACTTGAAGGAATTATATTTTTATTCAAGAAAAAAATTAGCGGTAAAAAACTTATAAATGTAAAAATGTGAAATATACGAAACAATTGAACTAAAAATGATATGTTTATAAAATTCAAATATCCAAAAAAGGAAAAGAGAAAAACTCAAGCATATATCAAATTGAATTATGAATATAATTTTGGCAAGAAACTTCGAAAAATATATATTCAATTACTTATTGTTATTATTGGAAAACAAAAAAAAATTGGAAAACATATTCCTAAAAGTGTAGAAGATGACCTTTTTCACATTGGAATACAACTAGTTTATTTTGTAGGAGAATAGTATTTTGGGAATTACTTTTTTAAAGAATACTATTTTAGAAATTATTTATTTTACAAGCGATATTTTGAAAAATTGCTCTAATTGCATGTTATCATCTATAATTATATTTCTCATTATATAAATATCTTTTGGGGCGGATACAAGATTTCTAATTCAGCAAAATTTGAATTCATAATTTTGAAGGTACAAATGCTGAATAGTAAATTTTAAAAAATATATGCAAATTTCACTCTTTTAAGAACTTGGGGATACCGGATACGGTGGCGGCACACACCTGTATGCAGGGGCGGTACCAGGGGGTGCGGGTGGGTGCGACCGCACCCCCCATTTTTCGCGTCGAAGTCGAAATTCACGTGTAAATTTTACGAAAAAAATATTTCCGCACCCCCCGTATTTTACGAAAATTTAATATATGGAAGCGAATTAAAAATATATTAGTTGCCCAACAACATGAACTAAATTAAGTGGTCCAACAACATCAATTAGCCCAACAACATCAATTAGTCCAACAAGTAATTAAATTAAATTGGGACGCTAGCAGCTACACAACGAGAATTGAGAGCAAAGAGTTAAAGGCGTAGACCACATCCAGCATCCTCCGCGTCCGGCGTTCGGCATCCAGCATTAGACGCCCGGCGTTCGATGATTTTTTAAAATGAAGCTCGTAAAGAAAATGCTAAGAAATAAAATGGAAGATGATTTTCTACTTGGTTCTATGATAACGAGCATTGAGAATGAAATTGCTGAGAGTTTTGATATTGACTCAATTATTGATGAGTTCAATAACATGAGAAAGCGTAGATCACAATTTTAGACTCGCTATTTTTGTCGTTTTTATGGTTTTTGTATATCATTTTAGACTAATTATTTTGTCATTTGTATATGTTATAAGTACTTTTGACTTCCTTACACTCATTGTTATATTATCTTTTCTCAAAAAAATAATTCGGGGACTCTGCCCCCGAACCCCCGATAAATCTCGCCCCCCCCCCCCCATCTATAAATCCTGGTTCCGCCCCTGCATGTATGCTCCCAATTCTATGTATATTTTGTATGTTGTAAGAATATTCATATGTGACATAGAAAAACGAGCGTGCATCATCTTCATTTGTGTACTAACTGCAGATCATATGATGTGGTGCAGGATTTACAAGAGAGTGGACCCGACGTGGATGAAGTTTTGGGGCCGCGTCCGTGGATTGTTTATACACGTTGAGGTCGTGGCTAGATGCATGCAGCGGGCTGAGCTTAGCTTCTTTATTATTATTATTGTCTTTATTTCATGGACTTGGTAGTTTATGCTTTTAATTCTTGTTGGGCTTGTTATCGGATAGTATAAACATCCAAGGACTATACTTTATTTCGTTTATGCAAACTTAGGGTTTATTGGGGAATTTGTGTTTGCATGGCGTGTTTTCTCTCGAATCTCATAAGGGGTTTGCATCATTGGTCCGACCTGCTGGATCACGGGGAGATTCAATGGTTGAAACGTGAATGGAGAATCGAGTAGCAGCTGTGGAAGCTCGACTCGAGAAGATCGACGAGTCCTTGAGTATTGTGATGGAAGAGGGCGTTCAGAACCATTCTCGGTTCGACAAAATCGATACGGAATTATCTGTGCAACTGACGGTGGTTAATAAATTGGCGGTGCGTCTTCTGAAAACGGCGGCGGAAGGGAGATGTTTGGCGGAAGGCGGCGACGAGGGGCAGACTCTTACGTTGAACAATACTAATCCTGCGAGACCAGTTCTTGCCCTAAAGGTCTTTGGAGGTGAAGATCCACTTGGGTGGTCTGCTCGAATTGAATAGCACTTCGAGATCCACCCCAGTAGCAAACAACAATGGATCGAAGCGGTGATGGTTGTGATGGCGGGACCGGCGTTTCACTGGTGTCGTTGGTTCAAATGGGAGAATCCACGTTTCACGTGGAAGGAGTTAACAGATACTCTAGTGTGGAGGTTTGAGGTACACAATATCGGCGGTGTCATGGCCAAGCTTGCCGTGATTAAGCAATCTTCTACGGTTTCAGACTACATGGATAGGTTTACGCAGTTGGCCAATCAAGCTACCCACCTTAGTCCCAGTGACCTTGTCGGATTATTTATTTAGGGTTACGCGAACCCATACGACATCAGGTTCGTGTGCAAGAACCCGAAACCCTTGGGGCGGCTATGCGTAAGGCTCAACTGATTGAGGAGTCTATTGCGGATCAACGGGGTTCAAATACGGGTTTCCACGACACCACAACTGGGGACGATCCAATTAGGTTTACGTGGTTCCAAAGGGGTAGGAGATCGGGGTCGCCTGGCTCTACCGAGTCCCTCAAGTCCGTCAGCGCTCCTCTCCGTAGGATGACAAACAGTGAAAGGGAAGAGCTTCGACGGAGAGGGTTGTGCTTTCGCTGTAAGACTTCTTACCATCCGCTACACCATGAATGTGTCGAGGGAGCTTTACGTGTTTTATTGGTGGACGATGATGATGCTCCACAATTGGACTTCCAAGAAGTGGTCGGCTGTTGAAGGGGGCGAGGACGAGCCACCTATCCAAGTGGGTGGTGAGGAGGGAACATATGGAGAGCTATCTTTGCGCTCCGCTACGGGAATTTCAGGACCGTGTTCACTATGTCTATGCGGCAAGCTTCGGGGTCGGCCGATAACCTTGTTGGTCCATAGCGGGGCGTCTCACGGTTTTATTTCGACCGAATTGGCTGCCCAATTGAAATTGCCTTTAGAAAAACAAGTGAGCGATTATGGGTGCGTGTAGGTGATGGGCGCAAAACGGACAATCTGAGGCTTATTCACGGGCTGCACTTGATGCTAGGAACGGTAGATGTGGTGGCGGATTGCTATGTTTTCATTCTATGAGGAGTTTATATAGTGCTCGGATACATGTGGTTATCTAAATTAGGTTGGACTTGCATCCATTGGGAGGATGAGAAGCTCGAATTCGAATACAAAGTAACGACGGTGCGCTTGGAGGGCAAGGGCGCGACGAGTCGACGGGCCGCTTCCTATCATACGATGATGGACATGTAGGAAATTGAATATACTGCAATGTTAGTGTATCCTTCGGCATTATGGTAATTAACCAACTCGATCGAAGACAAGGACAAGGCGCACCAAGGGGTAGATGAAATGTTGGAGAGATACGGAACTATTCTAGGCAAGCCGGATTCCTTACCTCCACGGTGATCCGCTGGCCACGAAATTGTACCTGCCGATGATACCGGGCCCGTGTCTGTATGACCGTATTGCTATAGTCATATTCAAAAGGATGAAATAGAGAGATTGGTGGTAGAGATGCTTAAAGCGGGTGTCATCCGAGAAAGTTTGATTGGCCTTTGGTGACGCAACAAGCCTTTGAGCAGCTGAAAGTAGCTTTGACAACGGCGCCGTTGTTGGTTATACCAAATCTCACTAAGGAATTTGTAATTGAGTGTGATGCTTCGAGATCGGGCATAGGGGCTGTGTTGCTCCAAGAGGGACTCCCCGTAGCATTTTTCAATAAGGCGTTATCAAATTAGAACATGCTTAAATCTGCCTATGAACACGAACTAATGGGATTGATATTAGACGTGCAACATTTATTACGACAAAAAGATTTATTATGCTGGCTCAACAAAATTAGGTAGCCAAGCTTTTGGGATAGGATTTTGAAATTGTATATCGCCTTGGAAAATTGAACGAGGCGGCTGACGCCCTTCTCAAGGATATTCATCTATTTTAGTTGTTGGGGATAGATTGTCGAAGTATGCGCACTTTATTCTCTTCGCACCCCGGTAACGGTGAAGAGGGTAGCGGACCAGTTCCTTCAACATGTGGTCAAATTGCATGGGGTTCTGCGATCAATTGTAAGTGATCAAGATTCTCTATTCCTTAGTAGTTTTTGGATGGAACTATTTGCTATACAGGGTACTAAGCTGAAATTAAGCACGTCTTATCACCCGGAGATGGATGGCCAAACTGAGGTACTTAATCGCGTATTAGAGACGTATTTAAGATGCTTTTCGTCACATCAACCGCGTAAGTGGGTGGGGTGGATAGCTTGGGCTGAATATTCGAGGACTATACTTTATTTCGTGTATGCAAACTTAGGGTTTATTGGAATTTGTTTCTCGTGTGTGCTTGGCGTGTTTTCTCTCGAATCTCATAAGGGTTTGGCATCATGATATTTTCCAATAATAGAGCAAAACAATAACCCAAGGGACAAATTGCACAAAACATTATTACTTTCCGAGTATAACCTAAAATAAATAAAGGCACATTTAGAAAAAAAAAAAAAATCTCTAGTGCGGTCGTAATGTTCTATACTTGTGGTGGTGGTGGCGGCAGTGGGCGTGGGCATCCACAATATAAAATGCAAAGACATTGATCGCTTACTCTACCAGGGATACAAATTCCATCTCGCATGTTGCGTCCAAAAAGAGCTCCACATCTACTTACGCATTGCGCGTCGCAATCTCCAATATATTTTGTACACGTACATATTTTATCAATTTCAACTGCGTTGCTAACTGTAAGATCGAAATACGAGTTTAAACAAAAAGATTATGATGATAATCAAAACATATATTTATATATAGAGTAAGGGAACATCAAGTAATTATATATCGAAAAAAAAAACCTATATGTCATAATAAAAGGTAAATAAATTTGAGTTATAAAATACATGTGATTTTATGACTTATGCATCGAAAAATAACCTGATACAAAAAGGAGGAGATTCCGGAAAATGAGGAAATTTGAGGAGTTAGCCATTTTTCTTTTACTGGTGCAACTATATTTTTGACGTAGGACGACTGTATGTGTATATATAGTGGTAACTGTGTAGAAGAAGTATTAATTATACTTGACGATAGTTTAGTTGTACGTGGAAACGACTCAATTTCCAAAATATTTCTCCACCAAAAAAAATTAACAAACTATCTCAAAAATATTATACTATCCTAAATATAATTATCAAATATTGCCATGTGAAAAATGTAATAACTTCCACATATATTTTCTAAATCTCTTTCATTTTTCATTATTGACAATAATAAAGAAAATATCTGATTTTATAATGCCCACTTATTACACGTGAAAATTCAATTTTGTTGACCATTAAATGTCGACTTACTACACGTGAAAATTCAATTCTATTGATATTTGATTTTTTTTTTCTTTTTAGAAATTTATATTTTCGATCAAAATATTCAAATTTGGATTTCTAATTTTCCTCAATAATATTCCATCAATTTTTCTGCCGTTTTGTATTTATTACTTCTTTAATTAAATTATTATATTTTGTTCAAAAATATTTTACAGTGTTAAATAAAATTAGAAAACATATAAAAATAAAATATCAAATATCAATAAAATTTGAGTTTTCATAATAAGACGTTATTCAGTTAGAAGTGAAAAATATGTAATTTTTTTAAAATCGAATAAAGAAAAAGAAAAACTCAAGAATATATCGAATTGAATTATGAATTTTAGGGAAGAAATTTAGAAAAAAGATATATTTTATTAATTATTGCTATTGCTGGAAAAGGAATGAAATTTGGAAATATATATATATATATATATATATGTTAAAAATATACAGTATATTAACTTTTCACATTGCAAAGTTATGGGAATGATTTTTGGGAGTAGTATTTTGAGAATTATTTTATGCGGTATATTAGGGAAGTATTTATTTGAAGAGTAATATTTTGGAATTCGCTCCATACAACAAATTTAAATTGATTTAAATATTGTGTGCCATTATAGAGTGAGTTCAATCTAAGATTTTATAATGAAGAAAAACAATTTGGTAGGTTTTCGGCCAATCCAAGTGATTCTGAATTATAAAATTGCCATTCTTAGACCATCACCTAACTTTTGACATAGATGTGGATACGTAACTGAAATCTGGGAAATTAAAAGTAAATATGATCTGTTGAGCTTAGTTTAAGATGGCTGTAATTTTCCAACATATCCCTGATTTGGCTCAGCAGATCATATTGGGAAAGTTAGAGGGATATGTTGGGAAATTACAGCCATCTTAAACAATGCATTTGGGGTAACTAAAAGTAAATATTTGGCACACCTTCTATAATTGTTATCAGCCAGTTAAATCTAGATTTTCATTTATTTATTTTCTCAGGGGAAGGGGGGACTGTTGGGGATAGTCAATTTCGATCAATTATTTTCAGTTGAGTCAGTGATTAGGTTTATTTTAAACAGGGCAAAAACTTGTGTGCATCATGTTGCACATGCAACATGATCCAATTACCCAATTTTGATCCGCTTTGACCCGTATTTGACCCGTTGACCCGCATTGATTCGTGTTTGACCCGCTGACGTCAGCATAACATCATATTTTTCTTTTTTACAATTTTCTTTTTTTTACCTTTTTTTTTAGCTTTTTTCCCCTCTATTTTAAGGACGGACGTGTCACTGTTTGCATACGAAAGTGTCAATCGTAACAAACAAAAGTATCAATCACAACAAACAAAAAAAATTTTCATTTTTTCCCTTTACTTTAAGGACGGACATGTCACTCTTTGCATATGAAAGTGTCAATCGTAACAAACAAAAGTGTCAATGGTAACAAAAAAAAAAAAAATTCCCAATTTTTTTGATAACGAAGGCGTGTCATTTGTTACTTATCCAAAGTATCAATCGTAACAAACAAAAGTGTCATTTGTATTTGAATAAAGTGTCATTTATATCATTTATTGAATATCAATTATTTTTAAAAAATGTGATTTGTTTCGAAAAAAAATTTCATTTGTTTATGAAAAAAGTGTCAATTACAACGAACGAAAGTGTCATTTATCTTAAAGTGTCAATCACACTGAAGTAAATTGGCACTCAGAATTAAGGAACGTGTCACTTTCATCTACTAATCAATATGAAGCATAATAACCAGAAATGTTACCCAAAGTGTCAATCGTAATAAACAAAAGTGTCAATTGTCCCGAATGAAAGTGTCATTATTTAGAACAAAACGAACAAAAGTGTCATTGTTTAGAACAAACGACACTTTTGTTTACAAAGAGTGACAATCTCGTCCTTATAATAAAGGGGAAAAAAACGAAAAATATTTTTTGTATTTCAAAACGAAAAAAAGTGTCGTGCCATTCTTTGTATTTCCAAAAAGACGAAAAAAATGAAAAAACGAAAAAGACGAAAAAAGCGAAAAAAGACGAAAAGACGAAAAAAGAAGAAAATGGCGAAAAAAAAACAAAAAAAGACGAAAAAGACAAAAAACAAAAAAAAGGCGAAAAAGACGAAAAAAAACGAAAAAGACGAAGACAAAAACGAAAAAGACAAAAAAAACGAAAAAGGCAAAAAAGACGGAAAAAACGAAAAAGACAAAAAAAAAAAAGGACGAAAAAAAAAGGACGAAAAAAAAAGACAAAAAAAATTAAAAAAACGAAAAAAAAAAAGCAAAAAAAATGAACACGAAAAAAAATGAATACGAAAAAAAAAACAAAAAAAAACAGGTCAACACATGAGTCAAAACGGGTCAACAGGTCAAACATGGGTCAAAATTGGGCAATTGGATCATGTTGCATGTGCAACATTTCCATCTCTTTAAACAGAGTATGCAGAAGCGATAATGATGAAGCCTTAAATAAATACAAATTAGAGGTAGTTAATTGCTATCGACGACTTAACGAATAAAATCGTCAAATGTGTTACCGTCAATTTAATTAGAATATTGTAACGGTTTTGTATATACAATTTGTTATTATCGATCAACATATTAGTTGTTGGGACAGTGAATGTGAGTTGTCTTTTTGCACTAATTTGCCTCAAAATTTAAATTAAAGTTGCTGCTACTTTCATTATCTATGCACTTCGTCTAGTTCTTATGCTTCATTTTCAATTCTATTTTATTACAACTTTCAAAATGACAGCAGAGCTAAATTATACTAAACCACGTGTATATCGATAAAAGAAAATATTGATCGATGTAACATTACTTTTTGTTCGATTTGATAATTGAAATCCATTTTGCAAAGCTTAAAATGCTGGAGAAAAAGACCAAAAAATCTGAATACCTAAAGTTTATGCTTGATCACAAACTATATACTAATAGCCTAGTGGCCCTAAAACATAGAGGGTTGTTGACATAAATTTTACATACCGGATTAATACACGACACAACATAGACACGTGAATTTAAACGATGGCAAATCAAAAGTCACATCGCGCAAACAAAATCTTCACTCGATTCAACACCATCTACATCTTCATCAATGTTAATTTCATCAAGATCCATACTTCCGCTCGAGAAAAGATCGCTCGATTTTGTGGGTTCACCGGGAACCCTCGCCTCTTGTATTATAGCTAATGCTTCATCAATACTCTGAGACACATGGTCATCTGCACCATTTACTTGCTTACTTGCTGCCTCGCCCTCGATGAATTCTATTGGTAGGTTCTGTAGGAACCATGGGTGCTTCTTGATCTCTGAAATGGTAATCCTCTGCAACGAGATAAAGTCAGAACAAAGAAAATGGACTAATTGAAGCTATATATAACCAAATTAATTAATGGCTTACATGTACTGACCTTTTTAGGATCGGATACGAATATCCGTGATAGTAGATGTTTGCATTCCTTTGAGACCCGAACATAATCAGGAATCGAATAGTGAACCGTGAGTATTTTCTGTTAATTACAATAATTTGGTTAATTTCGTGTCATAATTCAAATAATAGACAAAGTCAACAGGTATATATTTTAATCTTGGTTTGATAGTCTCACATTGATTGTTTTCTTGAAATTTCTTGGATCATCAGAATCTTCGAAAGGATAAGCACCAACTAACATCACGTACAGTGTAACCCCACACCACCAAACATCTGCAATCTTAAGGGGCCAAGAAAAATAGTATTAACAAATCATTAACACAACTTGTCCGAACTGATACAAAGAACTGGATTAGGATCCTCTGGCCAATGAGAGCATCATAGAAGTCAAACGGCGTCGCTGCAGAGGATCCTAATTTTGAATAGATCTAGGGGTTGAATATGGTTACCTTGCCATCGTACTCTTTTCTTGAAAGGACCTCCGGCGCAATATAGGCCGGCGTTCCGACAGTGGATTTCTGTTGAGAATGAAAAACCGATGACTGAAATTTCCAACCAATGATGAAGAATTTAGTTTTGGAGACATTAAGGTTTGATTTTGACATAAATTGGTACCACCTTTGAATATCCGAAGTCACATATTTTGAGGCGTGGGGCTGCGCTTCCATCTAACAATGTGTTTTCGAGCTTTAGATCTCTATGGCAAATTTGCTGCATTCATGAGATAAAATTGTATCAAACTCTTGATCATAATTAAGACAAATTAATTAAAGACCATTAGATTTATTCTTTTGTGTTCACCATGGAATGGCAGTAACTGACTCCGGATATCAGCTGCTGAAAGAAGAAACGTGCCTAAAATCAAACCAAAACGTTTATAAGAAATTGGTCGTGTAGATCATGCTTGTTTGCTGATTAAGCAAAAGGAAAAAGTACCTCGTCTTCACTGAATCTTCCGGCGTTGCAAATCCTGTCGAAAAGCTCCCCTCCGGCAGCATATTCCATCACGATAGCTAGATGAGTTGGTGTGAGAAACACCTGCACAAATTCAATCACTGCTCTTCATCAAAGACAGACATTAATGCTTTCTTAATTACCTCCTTGAATCTTATGATGTTTGGATGCTTTAAGGATCTGTGGTTCATGATCTCCCTCTGGACATGCTCATCAATCTGCAGAAATGGAACAAATTAAGCCCATCAAATGAAAACAAACAAAATTAAATGATTGAACCTTTTTTTCCTCTCTCAATATCCTTGATTGCATGGAGTTGGTCACTCCATTTATCTTTAACAAGCCTGGCAACACCAAAATTCCCAGACCCTATATCTTTCACCACTTCAAATATTTTCATTTTCTTTCTAGATCAAGAAATTGCACTATTGAATGCTACATATAAGTCTAATCTCTTGATTCTTGAATTTGCTGGGCAGTTCGGGGGGGAGGCTAAATCAGCACCTATTAAAGCAATCTATATGGAGTGTCATATGAAGAATTTAGCAAGTTTTGCAAACTGGAAACTCCAAAGTTTGGTCTACTGCTGATTTGTGTACACTTCTTTTTCATAGATTTAATAATGGTTCTGTTAAATTAACGTTATTTCACCAAATAGTGGCGTTATCCAAGTGGCCCACATTTTTGTCACAAGACTAATGTAATATTCTACACTTTATATTTTCCAACATGGATGGTGCCCAGGTGCGTAACCTTTGAGCCTAATGTAAAGGCGGAGCATATGTCCTCATGGGATGGCATAGTGGTGAAGGTGGGTGGTTCGGGACCGAAAGGTCATGGGTTCAATTTCCACTGGACACACCTCTCATGTGTGGTTTGCAGTTATTGCACCTGTGCGCACCAAAGATAGCGGCTGCGGGTTCCTCATTATCAAAAAAAAAAAGACGGAGCATATGTTTTTCATGTAATAACTAAATATTTTATACTATATCGATGTGTTAAAGTAGAGATTCCGAATTTACCTTATTATGAAAAAGAAAAAAAAAGCTAAAACACGTCTTATTAACTATGTTGACATTAGAAATCGAATAATATATATATATATCATCGCATCTAATAGCAGCCCGTGCAATTTAATTTGGTATTGGATCCATTGAATTTCGAAGGAAACAATTATACTTTGTGAATCGTGAACCAACAAAGAGTTAGGTTAGAATATCAATGTGTTTGTCGCGAACTCGACAACCTCACAACATATTTAATGTAAGTTTGTGACGTTGTTTGATAGTTTTATTTTTTTATATCTAAAATGTATGTTATCTATTCTAAGTATATATACTTTGCTCGTGAATAAGAAATGAAGTTTTTCTTATTTTTGTATTTTGTAGATATGCATCATGCAGTACAATTTATTAATTATGTATTTTCTAGATATACTAAGAAAAACTGCAGCCCCTACTCACTGAGAGATAGGAATTTATGAGAAATATTGCTCGTACAAATTTAATTGATACGAATATCAAATTATCTCAAAATGTACATCAATTATTCGTACATATTGTATCTAAATGCATAAATACACTGAATCAACCGCCAAGGCTTATTATGCATGCATTCCACCTACAACAATTACGAAACTAGGTAATCTCGAAATCACATAATCCAATTATCTATAGCCTCGATACAGGTCACTTAATTATTAAATAATTAAAGACACTTGCTACCGTCTCAACATTCTAGTATGGATAACCACATTGCAATGGATCTATTTAGACCAACTCGCTTTATTTTATTAAATAAATGCACATATAGCGAGAGCTAAACAAAAGTGGTATTATACAAAATCTTCTAATATAACAAATACAAAATTACTCAATTTAATTAAACTTATCCATAATATATTAAGATATAAAAAATACTCTTATTTTTTTCATTATTCTCACATGAAAGTGTATCATACCCATCAGGCACGTGATTAGGACACACTATAAAAAAAAGTAATAGGACGCATTGATTTATTGATTCATAAGAAAGTGTGCGCTATACGATCAAGCAAATGATCGGATATGACAGGGCATTGGCATGTGTCCTGTCGTACTTGAGCCGATCAGTCGTGCATTAATCGAGCATGTGGTCGGACAATGTTATTTTCAAAAGTATTTATTTTTGTTCGAACATCAATCATTTGTTGCACATAAATTCGAAAGACAAGGGTAATTAGGTTATCTTGAGTAGATAGTGTAGTAAAATATAAGGAGTGGGTAAAAATGTATTTTACTTTGCTCATTTCTATTTTGCACCAGACAACCCTAAACCAAACCACCATCGACCTTCTATCTTCATTCTTCACTAGAATATGTTGTCCAATTATTTTTTTGTCGGACAGATGTTGTCTAATAATTTTATGTCTCGATCACATATGATTAACAAATTCCAACTAAAATATATAATTATTAAATGACACGTGCCACATGCACCATTTCTTTAGTGTCACAAGATGAACACCAATAGAGCACAGAAAAATTGGCTAAAACCAGTTCCTACTTCCTCTATAGTGATGAAACAAATATTTGAACAATGAATGCGTAATTAAATGCTAATCTAATAAAAAAATAAATTTGAAACAGTTTTATGCATTTATGAAGTAATTGGACTTCAATGAACCTATAAATTACAGGGAGAACTTTATATCTACCTATAACCATATTAGTTTTATATCCTCTCATTATAAAATATAAGTTCTGTACCCAGATTGTAATTTAAACTAATATTTTATATCTTTGTGGGTCCCAACTCATGTAACCATTCTAATAAAATATAGAAGTATGTTAGCCCACCACCAGTTAGCATGCAAAATCGAAAAGGAAAAATCTCTAATCGCGATAAGGCCTAATCGTGTTGTATTCTTGCCCAGCGCAAATCGATCATTCCTGACCCTGCGTCTCCACTCCACTTATCTCTATTTTCCGAGCAATTTAGAAAGACTATAATGGATCCTGCATATCAAGTAAGTAGTGTTCTCATTCTTAGGTTATCGACATTTTTTTCGCTTAAGTGGGTGTTTTAGTGGGTGATTTAGTGCATGGTTTAGTGCATGATAATCGTGGGTGATTTAGTGCGTGATTAAGTTAATTATGTTTGCTTTAATTGGAACTGGTCTGTCTGAACATGTATCCATTATCGATAGTTTTGCTTGAATATCCGGAGCCGTTTCCGACAACAATTAGAATTCTTGTATGATTATCGTATAGCGACTATCGTGCTTCTAGTTTATGTTGCCTGGGCACTGGGTATCTCAGTGACCAAATCGCCTAGGCCATGGCGATACGTATCGCTGGCGCTTAGTTATTGTCGCCTAGGAAATAAATTGTACCTACGTAGCGATTACGAGTAATTGCCTCTGCGACATTGAATCGTTGCTTATACAATGAATAGGCGATTACGTGTGCACATTTTAGTGATTCTTTTGCGTTATCGTGTAGAGGTAAATTTCCATATTTCCTAGTTTTTTATTTAAATTTTTAGGCGAATTGGTCTTGGAACAGAGAGGAAGTTAAAGGAGATAAAGGCAATATGAATTACTATTATATAGATGAGATTATCCAAGATATTGAGACAATATTAGGAGGAATAAGGTAATTAGATACCTTTAAAGCTGGTTGTTTTGGTAAGCTTATGCAGTATAAAGAGTCGGGTAACGGTACTAGTCGGAAGGCACTCTTTGCCTTGCTAACCTACGAGGTAAATGTTCTCGATGCCCCAACGACAGATATTTGGTTCCGCATTGGATCTATTAACATCAGATTCTCGCCGAGGGAGTTTGCGTTGATTACTAGGTTAAGATTTGGGGGATCAAAACTTCAATGTGCACGCTAATGACTTGGTGCTGGATGTGGGGTTTTTGTGTCGTAATTACAGTGGAAGTAATCCGTCGATTAACAAATTGCACGAGGACTTCAAGAACCCGAATAAATTTGAGGACACGGGTGATTATCTCAAGGTCGCGCAAATGTTGATGTATTATTTTATGCTAGCCGCATATGATAGGAAACGTGCAATCGAGTCTTTAGTGGAATCATTTTACTGGAATACTTAGAATATAAAAAATATAAAAAAAGTATGAAAACCCTCCGGATAGAATGTTTTTAATCCTTATGTAGAACTACAAAGTAAGAAACGTTCTAATAGGATTATCTTCTATCAAATTCTATAGAACTACATATCAAAAATAAAAACAACTTCGGCCGGCATAGGTGGTGGAAAAATTATTCATACCTATGGACCTACTTGGATATTAAAGGTAATTGTTTGTTTATTTAGTATTTTATACACTGAATTGAACATGATGAAAAATTAAATTAAATTTAATTAAATTTGGCAGGCATGGTCCTACGAGGCGATTCCGGCGCTTGGTCGTGTGTGTGTGCTGTGACCAACCAAGTCGGCGCCATCCCTCGTTGCTTGAGGTGGTCATTTATATCAGCTACCCTCTCTTTTTACGGTATTTTGAATCCGAAGTATAACATTGTTTATTTATTTTGTAATTATTAATACTTCCTCCGTCCCACCTAGTTTGTCCACTTTCTTTTCGGCGCGGTAATTTAGGAAAGTTGGTGTAGATTGATAAAGGTGTGGGACTCATACATTAATTAATAAGAATTCGTTTGTGAGATAGAGGTGTGGGACCCATTTAATTAATTAATATTTTTGAGTTAATTTGAGTTGTTAAAGGTTTGAGACCTACTTCTTTTTTTAGAAACTAGACAAGTTCGGTGGGACAGCTCGAAAACGAATACTGGACAAGTTCGGTGTGACAGAGGGAGCAATAAATTGTGATATTTAATTTATTTTATTCAATGTTAAATTACAGCTTGAATATCATATCAACCTAATCCCCACAGTAGAAGAGTCTGCCACAGATTCTTAGGAGAGTGTGGATGTGGAAAACCCACTAGGGTTTTTGTACTCCTTTCATCAGAGAAGGGCCCCCACTCCTCCAGCAGTTTATTCCCGCTCCGCTACTCCAGCGTCGACAGCTGGACCGTCAACAACTGCCAATGAGGTTGATACCTCAGTGACCGATCAACAATGCCAGTTGAAATGACGACATGGTGATTCTCCTGAGCCGACACAAGAGGAACACGAGCCGCCCATGCAACATGAGGAAGATGAGCCACCCCTACAACATTCGGAGGGTCGTGGCTTTGGCATTGATGAGTCAACCTTGCAGCGACTAACCTTTGAGTTATCCAAGAGAATTCTCCAACCCGTGGTTGACAAGTTGGTGAGCGGTTTGTTAGAGCCGTCAATGACGCAGTTGAAGGCTGTCGTTCAAGAGACTGTAGACAATGCAGTCAGTTGTCTATCAAAGTCGGCGCCAAAGGAAGTTCCATCTAGAGACACGGTGCCAAAGATTGTTTCTCAACAAATTCAGAAAGAAAGCACGGGACTGAAATATGGGTTTAGCAGCCAATGTACTCTTGCAAATGCTCAGCACAAAAAAATCGTCGAGGAGGCCTACAAGCAATACCGAGTGTTGGGTGATGATTCTATCCTCAGCAGTGTCGATAATAGTGGGAAATGATTTGGTCTTCTATGTTGTGAAACAGTCAGTAGCCCAGTGCTCTGAATGTATTTATGAAGATTTGAAGATCCCAAAACCCTATATTGATTGGTGAACCATTACGTTGTATTTTGTTTTGTCTCTGAGGTTTCAGACTCAGTAGACCCTCTGCTCTGGTTCAGGCACTCAGTAGATTATTCGCCTCAGCACAGAAGTAGAAGACTCAGTAAATACTGGACTCAGCAGGAGCAGTATACTGAAAGGAGTCAGTAGAACTGAACTCAACAAGAGTAGTTCACTGTACTCAGAGCTGATCTTCAAGTAGAGCAGACTCAGCAAGAGAATGCTACTGAATCAGAGATCAGACTCAGCAACGGACAGACAGTCTTCTGACTGTCAGAATCTTTGAAGTCAATTTTCAGCAGAGTCAATACGAGGAAGAGAGAAGTCAGCTTCAGATCCCCTTGAAGTCTGTTCTGTCTCAACCACTTTCTGAACCTCGACCAATGACAAGCAGACACGTAACCTATATCTACTTAAAGCTGCAAGTCAACAACTTTCCAGAAAAGGAGGGAAAGGACACTGCCACCATACTTCAAAAGAGCCGTTAGCTACCCAAAAGAGAGAGACAAAGGATCATCATCTCCAACGGATCTATCCTAATCTCTTCTCTATAAATAGAGTGATAAATCAAATTTGAAGCTCACGAGAAAAACGAACACGAATACGCGAAAAAACAAACTACCAAGAACACACAAAGCATTCAAACGAGCTAATCCGAAAAGCTTAAGTCTTCTGCAAGAAGTTCGAAGAATCTATCTCCGGCGAAAGACTACATTCTAGCTCATATGGAACCAAGCTTAAGTTTTTCATACATCCTTTAGTATCCAAGCGACGATACACGAACCCAAAGCTATATTCAGTTGTTCGTCGTTCTAGAAGCCACCTTCTTGTTCCCTATCCCTCTAACCTAAGCTCAATAGCATATATCCATAGCTTAGACGAAGGAGTTCATCTTTGAACTAATCCTTATTGTAAAGGACTCCTTCACAGTTGGAGAGTTTTTCAAACACTCAGTTTGATAACCGTGTAAACTGAGACTTGCTCAGTATAAATCTCAAGACCAGTGTTTGTCCAGCGTACAAACCAACTGAGACTACCTCAGTATAATAAATAGCTTCCTTATCTTTCGGGACAATGGACGTAGGATTTTTGTGTCCGAACCACTTTAAAAATCTTTGTGTCGTGTGTTATGTTCTTAACTGTTGCATTGATTTACTATTCATACTGAAAAACCTTCTTTAAATCATTCAACTGAGTTTCAGCAAACTAAATAGACTGCACTAATCAACTGAAACTGTTTTGATAAAAACGTTTTCTAACTCAACTGAATTGGGCCTACACTATTCCGCACCACTGAACTCTATCTGCAAGATACTGAATTCTGACTCTCAGTCAGCTAGCAGGTCTCAGTAGAGTCAGTCACTCTGCCAACACGATTCAGAATAGCTTATCTGGTCTGCTGAACTTGTTCAGTACGACATCATCCTGAAAAAGGATTGTTTGTGTTTAAGTTGAGAAAATCGGTTTCAGGTGTATTCACCCCCCCCCTCTACACCTGAACGTGCTCTCGGGTCCAACACCGAGCTAGTGGACCGCACAAGTTCTTGACATTTTTGTGTTCACTATTCACATTTGGCCAACTTTTTTAGGAAAAGCTCGAGAACTCGAAAGAGTTAATTGGCGGGAAAGTAAGTGAAATTTAAGATCAAGTTTTTTTTTCATATTAATTCCACCTTATTTTTACTATTTTTTTATTTTAGGTGATGTTGTTGTTCATGATATATCAAGTGAATAGGCTCAAATGTCACTTGAATGTGAAGAAGAGATTACATACAAAAATACTGTGGTTGCCCCCATTGATTTCTACATAAGTTTTACCTAAGATTTTCTTTAATATAACACTTCTTTGAAAAAAACTGCTAACTTTAAATTTTCGTGGAATATAAACACTAGGATGTGCCAATTTCAATCAGGGATACTATTTGGGGTGAGGGGTATAACTTATCGCAAATTTGGGGGTCAGCTCGAAATGTAAGTATAACTTCGATTTGCGAGCTAGTTGGAAGAAGTTGGATACTAAAATAAATGATTTGTTTTGCAGGTTATTGTAGTTTGTTGTCTTGGTAAAGCCCGACATTGGATTAAACTGCAGATAGATCTCCTATCATGGACGATCCACTTGTATGACTCCCTCTTATGGAAGCTGAACGACGATCCATGCAACGAGATCAAATATTATGCACGGGAAAGATAACTAATATGCTTGGCTAGCCTGCTACCTCGAGCATTAGACATTGCTGGTTACTTCACTTTAGTTGGGAGGCCGCCAATATTCCACGATTTCAGGTTTGTGAAGGAGGAATATGATAACCATTATTGGCAAATGGATGATGTACAATGTGGTGTCTATGTCATGATGTACGTGGACAAATTGCTTTGTGGATTTCCCCCAATCGAGCACCATCAAGACCAAGTCGTGGAGTACCGAAAGAGTATAGCTTTAAGGTTATTCAACATGTTCCGTGACCCTCAATACATCCTATGATTAGTGATGTTATAAAACTTCGTACACCTTTATTGTATGAACATGTTTTGAGTTTTGGGCTTATTAGTATGTTTAATTTTAATTTGGTTACTTAGCCAATATTTAACGTTTATAAGTATGTTCATAAATATAGTCACCAACATCGGATTAGCAGTTGTACTCGTTTAATCTTAATCGCCTAATCGTCTAGCGGATTCGTTGTCGCCTAATTTTCTAGCGGAATCGTTGTCGCCTAATTGTCTAGCGAAATCGTTGTCGCCTAATTATAAGTTAGTCGTCTACGCGAGCATGTGTTATCGTGTAGGTCATGTTACCAATGTATAGTCGCCTAAATACTTCATTGTCGCTTAAATGAGTATGGGTGTCGCCTGATGATGAACTATGTATCACCGCATAAATAATCGGGAATCGCCTAATCACCTATAAGTGTCACCTAGTGTTGAACAAGCTAGATTGAACCCTTGTCCCCCTAAACTCTAAAACCCTAAACCCCAACAATATAACATACCTACCCTTTTCTTGATTTGGTAAAATTACAAAATGGATAATAAATTGGCTATGAAGATGATTTACCGATTATTAAACGAATTTGAAGCGATTTTATAATGGATCATCTATACGAGTATCAAAATCCAAGAAATATTTCCCAACAGATATACTCAAAGGTTGTTCCTTATTAAGTAACTTACCTTAATCTGAATTAATCGATTGATTGACTTGAAATTAGTTTAAATTTAACAATGTAATGTGTTAAACAAGTTAAGTATAAACTAATTAACGATCATGAGTCCAGAAAACTACCCAAAAATATTGCATATATGATTTTTTTTTTAATGAATAGTGATGTTGATCTTCATTAGGCGGTTATTTTATTCGTGGTCGCCTAGTTGTTATAATCGTGTAGGCCCCATCAAATATACGAGTAGGCCCACGATTATATTCGCCGCCTACTAATGAAAATGAAGGCACGATTTGGTTAAAAATTAGGCTAATTTTTTTCGATTTGGACTCCAAAATATACGCGCATATTGAAATTTTAATTTGAATAAAATAGTTATGCGACCCACTCCCCTACTACTCATAATTTTGCCATTTTAATCGTGTTTCAATTAAAATATTCAAAGTTAATGTTCAAATATGCAAAGAAAATTAATAGTGCACAAATTAACAGACTGGATCCATGGGACACTTTCGGATAGTATGGCCAACTTCCTTACAGTTGCTGCATTTCTTTTTCCTTCGTGTCCGACGACTGTTCATATCAACACCTTCCGTAGATGTTATGACCGTATGTTTTACATCTGCCGCACTTTTGGCGACGCGTAGCAGAGCTCTCTACAGCGGATCGAGCTCTTCTCATCCTTGGACGACCAACTTAACGATCAATCACAGGAGTACGAACTTCAAAAGTGACACAATCGGCCAGGATGATCCAGTGTTCTAGATGCAGCATAGGCATGATGGGCGACGAATATTTTTGCACAAGATTAGCAGTATAATAGTATGGTGCTACAAAGTCCACTATTGATTGTCCAGCAAATCTGTATAGCAAATAAAAGATCAATAAGAATACTATTATACAAAAAAAATTAAAGCAAAATCATACCGGATGGCAGCTGTTGTGTGAGGACACGGGATCAAATCAAAGTTGAAAACCTGACAATCACATGTGTGTTGTTGTAGGTCGACAATGTAGCAATGTTTAGCCTCATCAACCCGATAGACTTCTGCACTCATCCCACGTACAAAGAAGTGGCGTCCCATTTCTTGAGCCTTAGCCAAGCGAATTTTAGCAAATTTAGACAACATATGTTGTCTACTAATTGCATTAGCGTGGCGCTCATCAAACTACTTTTCTAACATGTGTCTGTAAACCTCAAGCAATTAGCATATAAAGAGTCAGTGTGCCCATAACAATCGTACACTCAAACACTCGGCACTGTTTGCGGTCATGAAGCCAAAACGTCGGGTAGGACACTGCAATCTCGTCCATCAGTGAACTCCTATTCTCATAAGTCTGTTGTAGGCACCATCCTTACTCATAACTTCTAACTTAGCCATCGTACTCTGAAAAACATCAGAATGGTAATAATAGGCAGCCTCTCCGATCAGAGCACAAATATGCCCGCGATATCGACACATATTCTTCGACAGATGGTAATAACACAATCCATGCGCCGCTTCCAGATAAACTTCCTCCACAGCATTCTTGATACTCTTATGTTGATTTGAAACAATGAGTAATCCTTCACGGTATCCAAAAGCCTCTCGAAGTCCTAAAATACCATACCCATGACTCTTCATTTTCAATAGGTCCAAGCCCTATAGCAAGAGGGAGAATTTGCTCATTTCCATCCATCGTCACAGCTGTAAAAATAATTCCCTCATTTTTTCCTTTCAAATGAGTGTCAACGACTACAATCACCGGCCTCAAACAATTATTGAATGCAATAATGCAAGGCCCAAGGGCAAGAAACATGTATTTAAAAAGATGATCGTGGGTCGTTCACAAATGTTCCAATGTTAGTTAATTGTACAACATGGAGGAACCTCGGTAACATCTCAAACGATTTACTGTATTCGCCATAACAAACTTCAATGGCAAGATTTCTAACACGCAGAGCAAAATTATATCAATATCGATGTCGTAATCATTCTTCAGTTCAGTTATCATTTGCTTTGGTTTCAAAATAACCCCCTCACCTGATTTGCGTGAGAATTACGTTGCTAAGACCTTGGTGGGCAGATGACGAGGAGCATTATGATCGAAATTTGTGTGGCAAGTATGATTCGATACAAATTTGTTGACCCGCCACATTTTTCCCTTAGCTGTGGCACGTAACTTGAACGGACATCTGTTACCATGCTTGCATACATAATGAACATTTTTGCTACATGACTACAGGACAGCATATTCAACTCGATGCTGCATGTGATAGTTGCCGACAACCATCTCTAATGCATATTTGCTATCAAATAAAGCGCCTTTACAAAGTCCATCATTACGCTCATTCAACCATTCCACACGTTCAGCATGACCTGCTATATCTAAATCCGCAAGTGGAACAATCCAGTTTCTTATTGGAGTGACATGTACTTGTGCTGCTGCAGTATTTGAGGAATTGGTCTCCACGGTTTCATCCATTTGATAGTCTCGTAAAGCGGTCTGATTCAGAAATTTAGTAATATGTGCTGGATTGTGAACCCATGCATTAAATTCGTTCAACACTGAATCAAGGAGCTCCCGATTATATTCCTCGTCCTCATCATCATTCAAATAATCAGCTTCCTCATTTTCATTCGAATTATCTGCTTTATCATTCGCATAATCTGCTTCCTCATCATCTACATGAGTCGAGTTGGTGCTAGCTACATTATTTCTTCTCAACAGTGTATAAGGTTCAATTCTTTTTCGTACTGCATGCACAGTTGGATTTCTATTCTCGAAAAACATCCTAACCAAATCTTTATCACCTGTCAAAGGTACCTTAATTCTTCTACCATCGCTTGTGCGTGTTCGATAAAATAAATCATACTCTATAGATGAAGGATTACTATTAAGGGTACGATGAATATCGTGTACCAACAATTCAATGTTAAATTCACCGATGTATAGAAGAACAATTCATCACCATCTTCATACTCAGATCGGTTCCACTGACCACCATATCGCAAAAGAATAGGTTGAAATTTCATCTACAAAGAAATCACCAATGAATGAGAAAATTCGTGTAACGCCAAGAAGAAATCGCACAGCAACAATAAAAAAGTAATCGCACAACAACAAAAATAATCTCGACAAAAAAATAACTTCCCAGCGACAACTTAAACAAGCGCTTAAGCGACATTAAAATAACCGCTCAGCGATTAATTACTAATTGTGTAGCACCAACGGGTGTTAAACAACACTTAAACTAATAATGAAGAGCGATTCACATGTAGTCGTAGATCGATTAACAAGTCATCGTGTATGGCCAAAGGCTACTCGCATAACGACAATTAAGTTTCCTACTCACTAATAAACAAGACACAATCGCCAACAGCTAGTCGCATAGCTCCAACTAAATGTAGTCGCATAGCACTTAAGCGACAAGCGCTTAAGCGCCAACTTCTAGTCGTAACACGACTAATAATCAAATCATCATCTAGTTATAAACACTATACAGGGATTTCCAAAAATTGTGCATTCTAAAAAGAAACAAAAATAAAAATATTTAGATGCATTAAACAATATTTGAAGTTTAAATCAACACTAAACCTACATAATCTCCACCACTAAACAATATGTGTAACTACATGTTGGTCCCGAGAGAAATGTTCAGGTGTAGAGGGGGGAGGGGGTGAATACACCTGAAAACTTTCTCAACTTAAAACACGAACAGTCCCTTTTAGGAAGATGTCGTACTGAACAGGTTCAGTAGACCAGATAAGCTGTTCTAAATCGCGTGGCAGAGTGACTGACATCACTGAGGCCTGCTAGCTGACTTAGGCCAGAATTCAGTACCGTTCAGCTGAAGTTCAGTAGAGTGCGGAAATGTTTAGACCCAAATTCAGCTGAGTTAGAAAACGTTTTTAAGAAAACTGTTTCGGTATATTAGTGCAATCTTTTAAGCTTTGCTGAAACACAGTAGAATGATTTGAAAGATATTTTCAGTATGAGCAGTAATCAATGCAACAGTAAAAACAGAGCACACAGAACACAAGCAATTTTAATGTGGTTCGGATCCAACAATCCTACGTCCACTGTCCCGAAAAGATCAGGAGACTATTTTATTATACTGAGTTAGTCTTAGTCGGTTTGTGCACTGGACAAACACTAGTCTTGAGATTTATACTGAGCAAGTCTCAGTTTACAAGGTATCAAACTTAAGTGTTTGACAAACTCTCCAACTATGAAGGAGTTCTTTACAATAAATAAAAGTTCAAGGGATGAAATCTTTCGTTCTAAGCTATAGATATGGTCAACTGAGCTTAGGTTAGAGGGAAGGGAACGAGAAAGTGGCTTCTAGAGCGACGAACGGTTAAGTATAAACATTGGGTTAGTATTCAGTCGCTTGGATACTAGACGCTTATGATCTGATTCAACTCGGTTCCCTTTGATCATGTATGTCGCCTTTCGCTTGGAATAACTCTTTGAAGTTCTTGCAGAAAGCTTTAAGTCGATTCTGAGTTGCTCGTGAATGCTCGTGTGTTCTTGGTTTTCTGGGTGAGCTTTGATTTGAAATCTTCCCTCTATTTATAGATGAGAGACATGGAAAGATCCGTTGGAGACGACGATGCATGTGTCTCTCTCTTTTGGGTAGCTAACGGCTCTTTCGAAATATGATGACATAGTTCTTTCCCTCAATTTCTGGAAAGATGTTGACTTGCAGCAGAAAGTAGACAGCTGGCCGCTTGTCATTGGTCGAGGCTGAAGAAAGTAGGTGAGACAAACAGACTTCAAGGTAGATGTGATGCTGACTTCTCTATACCTCGTATGACTCTGCTGATTTGACTTATGAGATCTCCTAACAGTCAGAAGATTGTCAGGCCGTTGCTGAGTCTGATCTATGTTCAGTAGCGTACTCCTGCTGAGTCTAGCTCTACTGAAGATCAACTCTGAGTTCAGTGAACTACTCCTGCTGAGTTCAGTTCCACTAACTCCTTTCAGTATACTGCTCCTGCTAAATCCAGTACTACTGAGTCTTCTTCTCATGGTACTGAGGTTGATAGTCTGCTGAAGAACCAGCGGACAAAACTGAACGCCTGAACCATGTAGGAAGGATGTCTACTGAGTCTGAAACTCTCAGAGACAGAACAAACAAATGCAACTGAATGGTTCATCAGTCAAAGTAGAGTTTTGGGATTATTCAAATCTACTGAGTACTAAGCTACTGAATCATCTCCCAATACTACATAAATCATAATTCACCATAATCAAATGTTAAACAACTTACCGGATCCATCTTTTAGCTTTCAAGGAATTGTTTTCTATTTTTCACCAAGAATTGCAAAAAAAAAAATGAAATTAATTCCTTCAATTCTACTTTTAACCGCATGAACATTGTTTCAACAACTTAATTTAATTTGAAATTTATTATTTCTCTTACAAGTGTCAGTTTTTATCAGATTGGTAGTTGCTTTTTATATTTAATATGTTTAGATGGGTATTTAACATCTACTTTATATTTGGTGGGTATCATTTGTGGTATTCTTATACATTTCTCCCTAAATTATAATGTATCATTATTATTGTAACTTATAATTAAATTGAACTACGTATAAACTTGAAATGGGCTTATCGCTCGAGTTAAAACTCGGCTCTCTAGCCCAGCCCATATATTCCAAGATTAGATAAAATTTTGAATTTGAATTTTTCCCTAAAGGAGAAAAGGAATAAACTGCCTCCCCTATATTTCCCCACTCTCTATCTAAGACAAACACAAACGCAGGCAGGCACTCTCTCTCCAGAAATCAAAACCTCTGGTCTTCGACTTTGAAATGGCGTCCCCACGAGAGGAGAGCGTGTACATGGCCAAGCTAGCGGAGCAGGCCGAGCGCTACGAGGAGATGGTCGAGTTCATGGAGAAGGTCGTCGGCGCCGTCGAGTCCGACGAGCTCTCAGTCGAGGAGCGCAACCTCCTCTCCGTCGCCTACAAGAACGTCATCGGTGCCCGACGCGCCTCCTGGCGGATCATCTCTTCGATCGAGCAGAAGGAGGAAAGTCGCGGCAACGAAAGCCACGTCTCCTCCATCAAAAGCTACAGATCTAAGATCGAGTCAGAGCTCAGCTCCATTTGCGACGGTATTCTCAAGCTCCTCGACTCCAAACTCATCACATCCGCCTCCAACGGTGATTCCAAGGTTTTTTACTTGAAGATGAAGGGAGATTACTACCGTTACTTGGCGGAATTTAAGACGGGAGCCGAGCGGAAAGAAGCCGCCGAGAACACTCTGTCCGCCTATAAATCTGCTCAGGTTCATGTCTTCTTTAATTTTTACCGATTGTTTACTTTAGACTTTAGATTTATGTCTTATTTTGCTTTGTTTAGTCAGTTGTTGATATATATTTGAATCCATGTTTTCGTAATATTCATTGAACAATTTCGGAGGTTTAAAGCTTAGAACACTACTGATCTAAGAATTTGAAGTGTTGACCTATTGAAGTTCGTGGAGGCACCGAGTGATATAAGTCTCTTATCTTTATCTCTATTGAATCTCTTTCTTCCTGATTGCAATTTATCATCTTCCGGCCGAGTGATTAAACAATTGTGATCCGAGTAGTTTGGTAGAGTTGATGCAATGAATTTGGGCGTTATTGCTGTATATGACTTTACTTTTTTAATATTTCTTTGCAGGACATTGCTAATGCTGAGCTGGCCCCTACCCATCCAATCCGTCTTGGCCTGGCACTCAACTTCTCCGTATTCTATTACGAGATCTTAAATTCTCCAGACCGCGCCTGCAGTCTTGCCAAACAGGTCTGCAATCTAATATCCTTCAAATTAATTATGGGATGATTTGGGGTCTGTAAACTTTAGTGTTGTATTTGTTTGTAGGCTTTTGACGAGGCCATTGCTGAGTTGGATACTCTTGGTGAGGAATCATACAAGGATAGCACCTTGATCATGCAGCTTCTCCGCGACAACCTCACCTTGTGGACGTCGGATATGCAGGTATGTCGTGCATTGGACTGATCCACCCTTCATCCGATACTCATCAATGCCGTTTGTTATTTTGTAGGATGATAACTCTGAGGAGATCAAGGAAGCAGCTAAGCCCGATAACGAGTAGAAAGGTTTAGCGGTCTGCTGTTCTCTCTATATCTCTTGCCTGTGGTCAAGAATTGCTCTAGTTAGGCTAATAGTCTATACTTCTTTGCTGGCGTCCAATTTTAGTTGGCTTCTCCCTATGTGCTTGTGATTTATTTATCTTTCACAGAAAAGCAAGACCATCTGTACTGTCCTTTGAATTGGGTGTTTAATTTTTGAACATTTCTTGGTTTAAAATTTAAATGTGTTGGCATTTACTCAAGTCACGCATTGCAGATTATTGCATTTTCGATATAGTCCTTTTGGATCGGTATGATGGTGGAGTTGTTATTTTGCCTTCAGAGGTTTGACTACTTGTATTCTTAGATTAGACTTCTATGACAAGCTAGTAACACATATGGGGAAGTTCCATAAATAACGTGATGAAAAGGGCATCCCACGGTCAACACGTCTCTGTCATCTTTTCTCTTTAATGATGTGGTAAAGCAATGGTTGTCTCTCATAATAAAAGTTGGCACCTTTCTTTTCGAATACTTTACAGTAGTGTTTTGGAGTAGGCAAACTTTAGTAGTGGTTGTGGGCATGTGATATATTTGATTGGTTCTTGACTATAGACCAACCTCCATCTATTTTTATATCATTATTTTGCTGGGGAGTTATCTTTTGACAAAACCAAATACGAAGAACAGGCCTAGTAAATTATAGCTGTGGATATGATATTTTCTAGATAATATTTGATTTTATTTAATTGATGTGTATTTCAACAATGGAATTTTTCCTTCGTCAGCATATGTTTTACTTTTAACGTAAGATTAGAGGCCTTTTTCATTTTTATCTTTAGTTCGGGTATTACTAAAATACTATAGCTAGCAGTACCAGTAGCTTGGAATATTTCAGTTTATTAGTATTTTGATAACGTCTAATGTGGAACCCAAAATTCTGAAACATGAGCTGAAAAGGCTCGAGTGCTAGGAAATTTTAAGCCATTTTAGAATCTTCTAAATAAATATTTAGATTTCTTATATAACTCTTTAATGCTAGTCATTGGATTAAAGATATGAGGTAAATTGGAATTTTTTAGTCCTCAAACGATGAGCGTTTGTTCAATTTAGTCCCTTATTTATTTTTTTAGTTGGTTGATCCGTAAACTATACTCCGTTCGTCCCAAATATATGTTTTCTTTCCTTTTTCGTCTGTCCCAAATTTATATGCTTATTAACAATTTTTTGTGTCTAACTAAATATTTCACTAACTTCCATAGGTCGAATTAATATGATAATATAGAAAAAGACTATTTTATCCAACTTTTATAATAGAAAATACAATTATATCATTAACTTTTTAGTAATTTACTTTAATTTACTCATATTCCAATATCAACATTTATCAAACTTTCATATCATTAAATTTTTTCTTAGTATGTGTGAAGAATCACATAGGCATATATATTTGAGACGGAGGGAGTAGAATTTTGGATGAATTGATTTTTCGGTTAAAATTTTGGTTAGTCAACTGTTAGTCAATGTATTTTTAAAGGGCATTTTCGGTATAATTTTATTGAGGATCAAAACATTCAAATACTGAAAGTTTGATGATCAATATGGTCATTTTTTTAATTAAAAGATTTTAATTTGCAAAATATATTTTAATCATTTTAACTTTTTTAAAGACTAAAATACAACAATTTAAATAGATTAAGGATCAATCTCGCCAATTATGATATATTTGGGGATTATAGTCGCCAAATTTTATAGCTCCGTGACCAAAATTTTCAAAAATATTATTGTTAAAATGAGGGATCAAAACATAAAATATCTGAAATTCAAGGAATAAAACCATACTAGATTTTCATTAAAAACACGTTTTCATTCCAATAGAGTTTTATTTCTAATTTTCAGAAATTCTAAGTTTTCAAGAGGGCTTTATTACTTTATACTGAGCAAGTCTCAGTGCGTGCACATGACAGATCAGTACTAGTTATAGTCTTTACAAGGTTTACAAGGTTTCAAACACGAGGTTTGAGAGTTTTCTCTAACTGTGAAGGAGTTCTTTGTTGGGATGAAGATTCAGTAGACATATTTATAGATTTGAAGATCTCAAAACCCCTAACTGAATGATGTACCTTCGTTTCTGTAATAGCTTAGTTTGAGTTCAGCTGATAGGAACTCAGTAGGCTAGAGTTCAGTAGCTGCAAAGTTCAGTAGAAGACCTTGCACTCAGTTGATGAACTCAGGATCGAAGAAGTCAGTTGGTCAGCCGACCACCAACTGAATCTGCACAGGAATTCGTGCCCATTGCACTTATACTTAGAAGAACGTGAGTAGGAAGTCACTTCAGTTGAAGGTCCAAGGATTCAGAGGAAGTTAACCTTAATGTTTGACAAGTCTCACCTACCAATCTGCGTCGACCAATAAGGAGCCAACATCAACTTATCTTTTTTGACAAAAGCTGCTCCCAGACTGAAAAAAGAGGCGTATCTCTACGGTACACCTACTCATCAACGTTCAAATTTAAGGAATCGTTTTCCTTATCGTTTTGACACGTGGATAGACCCCTCTCCAACGGATCTATTCACAATCGATGACTATATAAGAGAAGAGTCTTCATGCAGAGACAACACACCGGGAACCCAAGCTATCGATACACTAACTCTTAACGCTCTCAATCGAAGAATCCAGTGAAGAACTAGTATTTATAGAAGAACCCTTTAGTCCATCAATTAGAGTTATCCTTGTTCCCCTTCTCTTATATAAGCAAGTTTTATTGTAATATTCATAGCTTAGAAACCTCGAGGAAGTTCACATCTTTGTGAAACTGTTCTTATTGTAAGAACTTCCTCTTAGTTGGAGAAGACTCAAACTCTTTAAGTTTGAAACCCCTGTAAAAGTCACTACGACTATAAGTAGAGAATCTGTCATGCGAACAAATCACTGAGAACTTGCTCAATATAAGCTTCTAGTTGTATCTATCTTGGGAACAGATCACTGAGACTTGCTCAGTATAAATATAACAAGTATCCTGCTTTGGTCAGGACAGTGGACGTAGGACCCAGTGTGTCCGAACCACTTTAAAAATCTGATGTGTTGATTTATTATTTTCTTTAACTGATCATACTGCATTAAAACCGTATTTCATCAAACTCAGCATAAAACCGGTTTTCCAACCGAGACGTTTAATAGGGCCTACACTTTTGCACACAACTCTTATATTGACCAAGTGTTCGACTGACTCAAGTCAGTAGAGCTGAACTTAGTAGAAGAATTTCTTGCCCACGCGATTTGAAAGAATATTTAGCTATCTGACCCAGTTCAGTAGCAAACTCAGCTACTGCTAATTTCGCGTTTGAGAAACGAATTTGTATTCAGGTGTATTCACCCCTTCCCCCTCAACACCTGAACCACGTCTCAGGACCAACAATTGGTATCAGAGCAGTGTTCTTAACTTATCATTACTTTCTGAAATTGATCTATCTCGAACAAAGATCCTAGGAAAACCCATTTTCACTGCATCTTGCATCTCTTCATTGCATCCTATATCTTATATTTCAGTGCCTGATATTTCAGGGATTAGGATAGTACCCATGTTCTCAACAGAGAACTATGCGGTATGGCGAGTGAGGATGGAGGCACATTTGACCTCGCTACACGACAGCCTGACCGACGTCCTGGAGAAAGGAGCTATTATTCCGATGATTGACTCAGTTGAACATGCATTGGACGTAGCAGAAGGTGCCCGAACCGGTCCGAAGGTCGCCAAGGACAAAAGTCTCTTCACTCCTGAGGAGAAGAAACTGCACAACCTCGACCGAGTCGCTCGAAGCGCAATACTAATGACACTCAGTGACTCATATCTCGGGAGAGTACATGACTGCAATGCTGCAAAGGAGCTACGGGATGCTCTCGCGGTGCTGAGCCAAGGAACTCCACAGATCAAAGAAAACAAACGGGAGTTAGAGTTGCAGAAACTCGAGGCATTAGCTATGCTTCCTAGGGAGTCCATAGATGATTTCAGTGCTCGATTCACAAATCAGATCAACATCATCAACGGACTGGGGAAAACGTTCAGCAACAAGGAGACCAACACAAAGATTCTAAGGGCTCTCAGCAGGCCCAAGTAGTATTCTTTTGCTACGTGTATGAGGAGATCTGACTTGAATTCTTTTACTCCTGATCATATATTTTCAAAGCTAAAATCAGAGGAGTTCGATTTCAACCTCCCACACACCCCCGGTGCTGAAGCTGAAGTGCCAATAGATCATGCTTATAAGGTATCAGCTAGCACTCCCGGAGCAAGTCCCTCAGCAACAAGCCAGTCAGCTGGAAGCTCAGTGACCATACCGACGACAGAACCTCAGTATGTTACAACTGCAAAAAAGACAGGACACTTCCAGTACGAATGTCCAGAACTCTCAGCAGCTGAAAGAGCTGAAAGGCAAGCCCGACGCGACAAGTTCGTAAAGAAGAGGCAAGCCTACATAGCTGGAGAGTTGTCCGATTGCTCAAGCGATGAGGAATTATTTATGGAATCGTCTGATGACGACGCCGCATTCATGGCAATCAAGACAGAAAATGTTAAACCGTGTCTGATGGCCGGAGAAGAGGCTGAGGTAAATTCTGAACCCATTATATGCCCCTCTTCACCTTGCACACACGACACAAGCTCTGCTGAGGAGAACCGCTGGATGTGGTTCTTGCGTACGAAGATCTGCTTGAAGAGAAAATCCAGATGAGCCAACAGTTCAGCAAGACGATTTTGGAGATGGATATCCTGAAAGCAGAGAATCAGAGATTTTCAAAGAGAAGTTAGGACTCTACTGAGTCTAAAGGACTTTTTCTGAGACTGAAGGAAGAGATTAACTCTCTAATGACTAAGTCTCAAGACCAAGAAGCACAGATTTTAGTACTGTCCAAAAACATCTCTGAGAAAGAGACTGAAATTGCTAATCTCAAGGAAACACTCACATAGGCCAGAACAGAATATGAAGCTCTGAGAAATAGTGATGAGGTGTGGAGAACCTTGATGACAGAGCAATACATTGGAGTAAAGGAGAAGTTGGAGAAGCTATTACGATCTCAAAGACCATATGCCACCAAAGAAGGACTTGGTTATACATGTGAAGCCTCCACTTCAGGACAGAAGAGCTCCACCAAGCCCTAAGGTTCAGAAGAAGAAGAAAGCTGAACCTCAAAAGACTAAGAAGTCAGCTACTCCAAGTTCAGTGGAGCAAACAACTGACAACAAGGGAAAGAAAAAGTCTGAAGCCATCAGGACTGTCAGACAAGTTTGGATCCTAAAATCTAACCATTAAGGACCCAAGCTGAACCCAAAGGGTACCTGAATCTGTTTTTGTCTTGAAGGTGCTACAGGACCCTTGGATTGTCGACAGTGGATGCTCAAGACATATGACACATCAAAAGAGCCTAATGACCGACTACGTTCAGCAAGATGGAGCCAAAATTGAGTTCGGTGACAACTCCAAAGGCTACACAAGGGGATACGGCACATTAAAAATAGGAACTGCAATAGTTCCTAGAGTATCTTATGTTGAAGGACTTCAACATAATCTTCTTTCTGTCAGTCAATTCTATGATAACTCTAATAAAGTGACTTTTGATGCAGGTTTTGTGATGTTCGTGATAAATCTACAGGAAAAACTGTGTTATCAGGGTCACGACGAAGAAACATATACTATGCTGAATGGAATACCGCCAAACCTGAAGCTTTCCTGCTAGCACACACGAGGTCAGATGACAAAACAGCATGGTTGTGGCACAGACGACTGAGTCATCTGAACTTCAAGACAATGAACAAGCTAGCACGTGATGCTAAAGTCAGAAGACTGTCCAACGAAGTATTCAAGAGACATAAGAATTGTGAAGCATGTTTGAAGGGGAAGCAAACAAAGTCAAGCAATCCGCACATTCCGTCACCTTCCACTGATTGAATCCGCCCATAGATTTATTTGGGCCAGTCAACCCAATGACGATCAGAGGAAAGAAATACGCTCTTGTAGTCATTGATGACTATTCAAGATATACATGGGTGATATTCATCGCCAACAAATCTGGCGTCAAACATGAGCTGCAGAAACTGCTAAAGCAGCTGAGCGTCGAGAAAGATATCAAGATTCAAAGGATACGCTCAGATTGTGGAACTGAGTTTCTGAACTCGATGGTAAAAGACGTATGTGAGGCTGAAGGCATTGAACACGAAACCTCAGCGGCACGTACGCCTCAGCAGAACGGACTTGCTGAAAGAAAGAACAGAACGCTTAAGGAAGCAGCAAGGACGTTGCTTGGAGATTCAGGTGTACCATTGAAGTTCTGGGCAGAGGCTACTGACACTGCCTGCTATACTCAGAACCAGTCTCTACTGACTCAGATGCACATGAAGACGCCTTACGAACTATGGAAAGAGAGAATTCCTTCTATTTCACATTTCCATATTTTTGGTTGTTCGTACTTTATCCACAATAACGGAAATGATCAGTTAAAGGTCTTTGATAGCAAGTCAGACCAAGGAATTTTCTTAGGATACTCCAAAGTCAACAAAGCTTTCAGGGTCTTTAACTACCGGACCCTTTGCGTGGAAGAAAGCCCTCATGTTGTATTTGATGAATTTATTTCTGAGTTCAGGAAGTCAAACTCTCAGCCAGAAGTTGAAGAGGTAGGGAGCAAGCTACAGGATCTAAGCTTAAAAGACAACACTGAAAGTCTCTAGCATTGTTGGGAAAATGATTCAGATGATGAAATTCATAATCAAACAACAAGCAATGTAGCTGAGGAGATTAATCCTACCAAACAGGATCAATTCCAGGTAATTCAGGTCGATAAGGAAACCAATATGGTAACTGAGACCTCTACTGAGAATAACAACTCAGAGGAAACTATCAATGTTCCTGAGCAAAATGCCCCTGAACCTGGTGACTCATTAGACCCAACCCTTGTTACTGGATTACTTCAAACACAGAACAGTACAACTGAAATTCCTAATACTCCTACTATTTGTGTCAAGACAAGATCCAGATTCTGTCAAGGAGAAAGTATTTTATACTCATGTTTCTTGTCGACAGAAGAACCTCAGACAATAGAGGATACGTTGAATGATGTTGATTGGATCACCGCCATGTAAGAAGAACTGAATCAGTTAACGCGAAATGACGTTTGGGAGCTTGTTGGCAGACCTAAACATCAACACGTGATACGAGCGAAGTGGGTCTTCAAGAACAAGCACGATGAAAACAACGTCATTGTCAGAAATAAAGCTCTACTCGTTGCCAAAGGATATTATCAATCGGAAGGAATAGATTTTGACGAAACATTCGCCCCAGTCTCAAGATTGGAAGCTATTCGTCTATTCCTGACCTATGCAACACATCAGTAGTTCACAGTCTATCAGATGGATGTGAAGTCAGCTTTCCTGAACGGCGTGCTGAAGGAAGAAGTCTATGTTGAACAACCGTCCGGCTTTCAGCAGGAACATCAGGTTTACAGAATTAAGAAAGCTTTGTATGGGTTAAAACAAGCACCCAGGGCTTGGTACGATACCCTCTCAGACTTTCTACTTCATAAAGGTTTTCAGAAAGGAACAGTGGTTCGCACCCTATTCAGCATCAAGTCAGGAGAAGACATTCTATTGGTGCAGATCTACGTGGACAACATCATCTTTGGATCAAGGAATCTGACTATGAGTCAGGAATTCGAGCAGATGATGAAAGAAAAATTTTAAATGTCGATGATGGGAGAGATGAACTATTTTCTTGGACTTCAAGTTAAACAATCAAAGAAGGGAATATTCATTAATCAAGCCAAATACACAAGAGATCTCATCAATAAATTCGGTTGCGAATCCAGCAAGTCAGTGAAGATACCCATGAACACCAATCTCAAGATTGATCTTGATAAAGAGGGGGTATCTGTTACAGCAAGCAGACCTGACATAATTTATGTTGTAGGTGTATGCGCGAGATTTCAGGCGAATCCGAAGAAGAGTCATATAGATTCAGCGAAGAGAATTCTTCGTTACTTGAAGGGAACACCTGATGTTGGATTATGGTATCCTGCTGATGATAACCTTGAACTAACTGGTTATTATGATGCTGACTATGCAAGTTGCCGTATTGACAGAAAGTCAACCTCAGGAACTTGTCAGTTCCTCGGTAGCAAGTTCATATCGTGGTTTTCAAAGAAACAGCACTCAGTAGCAACGTCCACTACTGAAGCTGAGTGTATAGCTATTGGAAGCTATTGCGCACAAATACTGTGGCTTCGACAACAGCTGAGAGACTACGACATCCATCAAGATGAAGTGTCGATCTACTGCGACAGTACCAGTGCTATTGCAATCACTCAGAACCCAGTTCTACATACAAGGTGCAAGCACGTGGACATCCGCCATCACTTCATCAGAGATCATGTCGAGAAAAAGGATATCAGAATGGAGAAGATCCACACTGATAAGCAAAGAGTTGATATCATGACCAAACATCTAGCTGAGACCAGATTCAACGATCTCTTAGTAGAACTAGGTCTTTTGGATCCTACTGATACGATTCAGTAAATGATCCAGGAAGTAGTAAGTAAGGGGAACTTACTTTCAGTACAGCTGAATACTCAGTCTCGTCAAACGTGGTATCAACTGACTACGATGTTCAATTGACAGGTTATGAGTATTAAATTCAGCATTTGGTGATTCGGCATGTCATAGCATTTATTTTCGTCTTAAATGTTCATCGTATTGCATTGAGTATGTCGTTTTCATTAAACTCACGACATTCCGTAAAACTGACTGCGGCGCATGTCATTTCACCTTACCATTTAGGTGATAGAGATAAGTAGGTGAGATTATTGACGGCAAAGTAATCATAACCTATTATAACATCAAATCTGAGTCGTCCACATTTTAAAAACCAATTAATCTCAACCACATGCTTTAAAACCGCCTCATATTCAAATCTGAATATATATACGTATGTCATCTCTAACCTAAATCATGTTTCCGCCATTATCGAAGATTTGTGCTCTTTGCATTTGTTCAAAACTTGCATTAGATTTCTACCGCATCTTAAGCACATACTCTTCGGTAAGATTTCTATAACTTAAATCTGCTTACTAACTTACTCTATTTTTGAGTGCTAACTTTCGTTTTGCAGATTTAAGTTTATTAGATGGCGTTGTTCGTTCCCAACAGTGACGTTTTGATCCAGAAGATATTGATGATATCGTATCAGGGAAGAGGGTTTTATTCGAACCCATTTTGTCCGTGAGGACATGTGGCGTGGAGTGTATGACTCCTGTTTTCGACGCACTAGAGAGATCGAGCCTCCTTCCGATCCTTTCTCATTCTCTGCATCATCATCAGCCACGCCAGGTCGCCGAGTTCTTTCTGACTTATGAAGGATGACGACTCGAATGACATCTCCTCCGTTATTTTGAGGCATGAAGTCCGTCCCAATCAGTGGGAGGACAAGGTCACTCAGATGGATGTGGCAAGACATATGCATGTTAGCTTCGAACTGGCAGACGAAGGGACACCAATCGCCAGGTACAAGGAATCTGAGATCGATGAGTACCTGTGTCGATTCAGCGGTGAGAAGAGCATCGTCTTCAAAGTTGCCTTCCCGAAGAGTCAGATGCTTCCGCAGTATAGAGGGTTGGCTTACATAGTTAATCACATATTGACGAGCTTAACGGGATCTTACGATCAGCTATCCCGCATCCGCATCCAGATAATGATGGTTGTAGTGGATGAGGCCCCTATCAACTGGAACACCTTCTTCAGAGCTGAATTTAAAGCTCAGTCTCAGAAGTTTATAGATTCTGAAGATGGTATGAAGCTCATTCCGAAAGGAAAGCTTCTTTATGGGACCAAGGCGTCCATAATGATCGAGAACGACCTCCCCAACAGAGTTTCCATCGCAGATGCATATTACTTTGATCAAAGGCTGTTGAAGTTTGTCAATGCAGCAGCAGCTGAAAAATCAATAGGGAAGGGATAGGCTCTTAAGCGTCCTCTGGAGATCAAGTAGGATCCTCGCCCTATTGAACAGCATCAGCCGAAGAAGCAGAAGACGCTGAAGAAGCCAGCTTCAGTCGTACTTCCTCCTTCACCCATTTCTGTTGAGGAACCAGGGTCTGGTAAGCATGATGTGACCCTGAAAGAAAAGGTGAAGAGAGTTCTCTCAGAGGAAATTCAGCTGGAGACCCATGCTGATACTCAGTCCTAAATGCTCAGATGAAATCAGCTGAAGAAGTCGTGGCTGAAACACCTGAGATCAGTGCTCATGTTGATCTCGTGGACATAGCTGTCCGAGCAAGGGTACAGATGCGCCTTAGATTCCTCGAGTGGGATCTACTGGAAGAGGCCATCCGTCTGAAGACCCTATCCACCTTGATGGAGGAAGAATAGTACCTGAAAGAGGAGATTGGCTATGAAGAGCCATCGGACATAGCTTCTTTGGAGGATCTTAAGGTCGTGATGCCCATGATGCTCAGCGACAGATTGCAAGGAGCTCAACCTTCCTCCACTCAGCCTCCTCCTTCTCCTCCTCCATCTCCTCCACATGATGGAACACCCAAGGATGCAGACTAGGGAGGATCTGCTGAGGGTAAAACTCCCGCAGATGATCAGCCACCACCTCCTCATGCTTCAGGCACAATCATCCAGACTCCGTCCTCGACTCAGCCTTAGTCCAAAGGCAGATATCAGGCAGCTGAGATCAAGGACCTCACAACGGAATCCATAAATAAGGTTATCAAGCATCAGGCCCACAAGAACAAAAATCTTGCCGATGATGTGAACACTAAATGGAGTAAATTCACTGAGGCTCAGACGAAGACACTGAATAGCCTTACTACTGAAGTGCAGAGGATCAGCACCCCAACGTCCATTAATGTTGAAGAGATCCTCACCAAGGCACTTGAGGCACAGAAGACCGACCTGACTGCTCAATTCCAGATTGTACTGCAGTCGCAAGCCAAGCTATTCTCTGAAGAAGTGGAGGCTCCAACAGTTCGTGTCCAGAAGGCAGTTGAGGAGCGATATAAATTCACTTCTGACAGTGTTTCTAAAGCACTGACCAACCAACACACCTCCTGCCAGGAAATCAAGAAGGTTGCCTTTGATGCTGTAGAAGACTACCTCACTTGCTTTGACAAATACAAAGATGCTCTACTGAAAGCCATTAATAAAGCACAATCAAAGGTGGGAGTCTTACACAGATACGACTACTGACATTGCCTCATGCATGACTACGGTAAAGGCCTTAGTAGAAACGCTGACATAGAAGGTTACTGCCCTAACGACTCTCATTGATGATGCCAAAAAGGGGGAAAAGTCCAGATCTGCTCACCTCAGAGCCCTCCTTAAGGCAGAAGATCAGCAGGCAGAACCAAGTGTAGTAGCTCAGGGGGAAGTTCCTGCTGAGGAACCCACTGACACAACTGTAGCTGAAGTGGCCAAGTACTTGGAAAGCTTACCTACGGAAGGTTCGCCACCTCCAGCCAAGAAAGCTGATAAGAGCAAGGGTAAGGTTCCAGCTGACCCAAGTCTGCCCAGGGAAAAGCTCAAGTTCAGGTCACGAGAAGAGCAAGTCATATTTGACGAGAAACTAGCCAGAGAACTTGCTGAGCAGGATGGCAAGAAGAAGCCTGCAGTGAAGAAGGGAGTACAGATCCAATCTCTAGCGCCTACTTGCACAAGATCTAGTATTCACACGCAATCTAGAGCTTCAGCAGGAGCTAAATCCTAATAGTCCAAACCTGGACAGTCCAAATCTGAGAAGCAAGGCGCATCTGCATCCAAGTCAAAATCTGCAACGCCTACTGACTTAGAAGATCAGCATGTGCCCTCAACGGTCCCCTCTAAGGAGCAAAGGTAAGAGATGAAAGAGAAATGGGATGCGTGTGAGCGGGCACCAGATCGAACAGCTGAGGCCAGGCAGATTAGAGAGGGAAGAGAGAGAATTCGTCTAGCCAATCTAGAGGCCCTCAGGCTGAGGACGGAAAAGGAAGCAAGGGAGATGGTACCTGAAAAAGATAGAAGTATACTTACTTCTTCTAGATACTTCAGGAGAAGGGAACCAGTCAGTGAAGTGAAGAGGATCATATTCAAAAGAACTGACGACTGGGTACCTCTCAAGCTGAATCAGCAATGGGAAAAGCTGAAGATGGACTTCATAAAATGATTCTATATCTGGAAAGTCGGAAGCGAAGACTCTACTGATGCTGACGCATGCTTCAAAGACTTCCTGACAGCTGTGGACCCATCCCTCCTTGCTGAGATTCAGACGCTACTGGATCAGACAGGCAAAGCGCTTAAGGCTCCTCTATTTAGAATTCTTCCTCCTCCTATGACTCATCAAGATAATCTTTGCAAGAAGGAGATAGAAGAAGAAATCAAGGAAGCCATTATTAGCAGAGCGCTGAGGAAAGATGTTGAAGAAGACTTAGTGGAGATCAAGGCCCTGAGGAGCAGAGTATATTCAGGATATGGCCTTGAGCTTCCGGAGAAGAAGTCTGCTGACTTCCGTGCTCGCATGCAACAGTTCAAGAAGAAGCCGAGCTGACCTCTTTCCTAGTCTAGCTTTTGTAGTGATAGCATGTTATGTACTATAAATCTAGTTCATCTATGACATTTATCACTTTCAGCCTTGACAATTACTCATTGTCTTTACGGCTTTATTTATTTTTTTAGCACAACTGATGACCTCAGTGATCAGATATCTCTCTATCTGACCCTATATGACTTATATACTTATCTGCCTTAGAATTATTCCCTGCTGATTATTTGTGTTTGCTTTGATCTTCTCTGATACTTTGCTAGTACTTAGGGGGAAGAGCTCTTATATATGAAATAGGGGAAAATTGTTTCTTAGGGGGAACCTGCTTTATATGGACATTTTTTATAATAGCTGAATTTACTTTGATGATTAGCTACTAAGAAATATGATCTATTCTGAGTTCTGACCATTATTTTTCTGTATCTGCCCCGATATTTTGAATGTGTTAACTTGCTTTCATAGCTCTGATATCTTTCAGTAGAATCCCTGATAACGTCAGCATGCTATAACTATCTCCATCGGATTAAAATCCATAAGTTCTGATACATTCAGTATTATAACTGTATTAATTTAACATGGCTCTAATGCATTGCTTAAGATAGCTCTGATAATCTTTTTACTTGTGATTGCTCAGATTCATTGTAATAGATCCTTACTCAGTAGCAGTATCTCTTAACCTTAGCATGTTTCTTGATAGAAGATGGAATAGGTTTTGGCATCATCAAATAGGGGGAAATTGTTGGGATGAAGATTCAGTAGGCATATTTATATATTTGAAGATCCCAAAACCTCTAGCTGAATGATGTACCTTCGTTTCTGTAATAGCTTAGTTTGAGTTTAGCTAGTAGGAACTCAGTAAGCTATCGACGCACAAAACTCTTGACGCTCTCAATCGAAGAATCCAGTGAAGAACTAGAATTTATAGAAGAACCCTTTAGTTCATTACTTAGAGTTATCCTTGTTCCCCTTCTCTTATCTAAGCAAGTTTTATTGTAATATTCATAGCTTAGAAACCTCGAGGAAGTTCACATCTTTGTGAAACTGTTCATATTGTAAGAACTTCCTCTTAGTTGGAGAAGACTCAAACTCTTTAAGTTTGAAACCCCTGTAAAAGTCACTACGACTATAAGTAGAGAATATGTCATGCGAACAGATCACTGAGAACTTGTTCAGTATAAGCTTCAAGTTGTATCTGTCTTGAGAACAGATCACTGAGACTTGCTCAATTTAAATATAACAAGTATCCTGCTTTGGTCAGGACAGTGGACGTAGGACCCAGTGTGTCCGAACCACTTTAAAAATTTGTTGTGTTGATTTACTGTTTTCTTTAACTGATCATACTGCATCAAAACCGTATTTCATCAAACTCGGCATAAAACTGGTTTTCCAACCGAGACGTTTAATAGGGCCTACACATCCACACACAACTCTGATACTGAACGAGTGTTCGACTGACTCAAGTCAGTAGAGCTGAACTCAGTAGAAGAATTTCTTGCCCACGCGATCTGAAAGCATATTTGGCTATCTGACTCAGTTCAGTAGCAAACTTAGCTAGAGCTGACTTTCACATTTGAGAAATGAATTTGTATTCAGGTGTATTCCCCCCCCCCCGCCCCTCCTCTACACCTGAACAACGTCTCAGGACCAACATTCTTACAATAAGAACAGTTCGAAAGTGAACTCCTATGGTTCATAGGCTCATGATCTAACAAGGAAAGCTTAGAATATAGAGAGGGAAACTAATTTACTCCAGAGAAAAGAACTATCAAATATATATCGATTTAGTGAGTTCTTCGCTTTGTATGCTCTGAGGATGCTAGAGCTTGATTGCTTTGAATGCTTTGTATTCCCGGATCTCTATTTATAGTCTTGACTTATAAATAGATCTGTTGGAGGGGACCTAGCCACGTGGCAAGAACGGCAACAGTCATCTCCTTTTTGAATGTTACTATAGCGATTCTCTCTCTTTTTTAGAGTAGGGAGGCTGACTGCAGCTTTATGTCAGTGCAGGTACAGTGCTGACAGTTCCTCATTGGTCGAAGTTTGTTGGTAGGTTCCGTTCAAACTCTAATACTGATGTTGAGTTGACTTTCTCTGATGCCCAGGACACTTTACTGAAAAAGTCTTCTGCTGACATTCTCTGAGATCTTCAGTATGTTGGCCGATGCTTTAGTACTTTCCACAACACTCATTCAGAAGATCCGTTTATATCGTACAGAGTCTTTTGACATTTGAGTCCCAGCGACTGCTGATCAGAATATACTATTGAGTATAGCAACAACCATTAAACCGCTATCTAGCTCACTGAGCTCATAACATACTGAGCTCAACTAAGTTATACATCTATTATATTATATTGGTTCATCATTCAGCTAGGGGTTTTCAGATCTTCAAATCTTATAATAAATCATCTCTCAACAATCTTCTTCTTTAACTTTTTTCATCCTGACATAACGGTTTCTTTTACCAACTTGAGGCACCTACACAAAATTAAATCTTTATTTTAGTGCAAAACTCAAATACGAATGGTATAACTTAAAATTAAATAACTCATACCTTAGTGGACGTTTTATCCAATGCATCACTTTTCTGTGAGCCAATATTAGGTTCTTCTTGAATCAATTGAGACATCTTCTTATAACGGGACTTTAAACCATTTCCAGGCATCTAAGTACACAAGGAAAACAAAATTAGTAGAATTCTGGAAATATATAATCATCAGCAAACACAATTTCCTCGCTATATATCTGCTAATTAATTAACTCTAGTTCTAAATTAAGTTACAAAATATACTCAAATTCACTATAAAAATATAAAGGAATTCGCCTCCAATTCACACAAAACAAATATCCTCATTTCTCCAGACAACAATTAATTAGGAACGACTTATGATCTGAATCCCAGGCTCTGCACCTTGATTTACCTTAACAAGATTCAGATTTAAACAATTAATTATGGAACTAGGTTTTAAAAATAAAAAAGGAAACATGAATAAGATTGTATGCTTTCTTTTAATGCTATGCATCTCTAGCCGCATTGCCTTTATATATATTCAACTTGTTGATACTTTATTTCAAGATTTGCTATATAATGTTCCTCAAAATTCATACGATTTTGAAAACAAATTTATAGAAAGAAGGAAAAGTTGGTGATTGTTTAATGTTGCGAGTATATCAGATTATACCCCTAAACCAAATAAGAAAAATTAAGGTTGTTGGTCCCAAGTCAAACGTTCAGGTGTAGAGGGTGGGGTGAATACACCTGAAAACCTTTTTCTCAATCTCAAAACGCGATCAGTCTGTTTCTCAGAAGATGTCTACTAAATAGATTCAGTAGACCATGCAGACTGATCTTTATCGCGCGGACAGAGTGACTGACAGTACTTAGGTCTGCTAGCTGACTGATGTCAGAATTCAGCATTGTTCAGCAAAGGTTCAGTAGTGTGCGGAAATGTGTAGGCTCGATTCAGTTTGTTTCGAAAACGTTTGCTTACTAAAGTTGTTCAGTAGATTAGTGCGATGTTTTAGCTTTTTACTGAAATAGCAGTTGTATGATTTTGTAAAGATATTTTTCAATATGAGCAGTTATATCATGCAACAAATAAACGACACAGTAGTTTTAAAGTGGTTCGGATACGCAAGATCCTACGTCCACTCGTTTCAAACAAAATAGGACACTATTTTATTATACTGAGTTAGTCTCAGTTAGTTTGTACGCAGGATAAACTTTTACCTGTGATTATACTAAGCAAGTCTCAGTTTACAAGTCAAACAAAATTGTTTGAATGTATCTCCAACTATGAAGGAGTTCTTAACACTAAGAACAGTTCAATAAATGAACTCCTTCGGTTTAAGCTAAAGAAATAACAGTGAGCATAATGTTAGAGGGTGGGAACGAGAGAGGCTTCTAGAGCGAAGAACAAAGAGGAATAATCAACTCTGGGTTCGTGTTCTACAGCTGAGTAATCGCTAAGTGTTCTAGAGCTTCGAATCTTTGAATGCTTGAGTTCCCATATGGTCGCTTGTCTGATCGTGTAGTGCGACTTGAAAGATCACGACCTTCCCTCTATTATAGTAGTGAGTGTGGATAGATCCGTTGGAGACGAAACAGTCCACGTGTCACTCTATATAGGTAGCAAACAACTGCTTTCCTTTGAATTCTGTAGAGTCCGCTTCTTTGCAAAAAGTGGTTGACTTGAAGCTTTTGTCGGATACTTTGTCAGCTGGCTGCTTGTCATTGGTCGAGGTACAAAAAAGTGGTTGAGACATTCAGACTTCAAGGTTGATACTGAAGCTCACTTTTCTCAGATGTACGACCTCGGACAACTCTACTGAATCTAACTTTGAAGTCCACTATCAGTTAAAACAACTGATAGGTTGTTGCTGAGTCTGACCCATAGGTTCAGTAGTATACTCGAGCTGAGTTCAACTCTACTGAAGGTCAAGACTCTAAGTTCAGTAAACTGCTCTTGCTGAGTCCAGTTCTACTGACTCCTGAACACCGTTCAGTATGCTGCTCCTGCTGAGTCCAGCTATACTGAATCTTCACTCCATGACACTGCGGCGGATAGTCTACTGATGGACAGCAGACGAAACTACTGAGATGGACCATGCTGAAGGCGAGTCTACTGAGTCTGAAAAACTCAAAGACAAGGGTGTTAACTTTTACACAAGAATGGTTCACCAATCAACATAGAGTTTTGGGATCAGCCAAATCATCTAATCACTAAACAACAATTGAATCATCTCCCAACAAAGGCACTCTAATCGACCTAAGTTTCTAGAGCAAATTGGAGCAGAGATTTAGGCACGTATATTAATAATGTACAAAGTCCAAAAATAATAAGTTTTTGCACATAATTGAGAAGAAAATAATTCAGATAAATAAAAAATTGAAGAAAAATCTGGACAATGTAACACTTTGTAATAACTAGCAAAGATTTAATTAAACAATAGGACTATTGAAGGAACTGTCAAGGAAATAGAGATTTAAACACTATTACTTACCTTTTTTCCTTAACCATAAGATAAATTAACTTCACCAATATATGAAAGTATTAGGATTGAAGATAATATAACTGGTAAAAGTAAAGAAGTCTTTGTGTTTTGGCGTAAAACAGTCTTTCGCGGGAGATCATGGGATGGAACGAGAATAATTTTAGCGGGGTTGTTTTCTCCACTATAGGGTTGATCACATCGAGCTTTTTTCCACTAAATTAATGTGAAAAACCATTTTGATTTACAAAATAAGGGGTCTAATTTTATATTTAAGATCAATTTTTTTTAAAAATAAATAAATCTATATTCAGAATCTTTGGTAGGACATATGACATGGTTACCAAGAAAGCATCTACAATGCGTGTTGACTAACGTGAACCATAAACAATTTTCCTACTTATGGAGATTTATCTAGTTGAATTTACTAAGGGAAAATTAGCTTGTCCTTGCTGCAATGATGAAACAAGCTTCAAATCATTTAGAAACAAGATTGGGTATTTGGGTCATCGGCGTTATTTGCCGAAAGAACCTAGATGGAGAAAGTTGTCCTCTAAGTTTCACGGTACTCAAGAAGTAAGATTAACTCCGAGAGAGTTATCAGGTGATGAAATACTAGAGCAGTTACAAGTGGTGAAGGATAACAATTTTGGGAAGAATCAAAATATCAAGAAGAGGAAGCGTACTGTAAAAGAATGCAATTGGAGCAAAAAGAGCATTTTTTTTCTCCATCCTACCTTAGCGACAAAATCTAATTTTGCACCATAACTGTGATGTGATGCATATTGAAAAACCTGGTTTGATAGCTTAATGGGGACTTTACTTTCTATGAAAGATAAGAACAAGGACACTGATAAAGCTCATCATGATTTAAAGGATAGGGGAATTTGGCATGAGCTACATTTGATACCCAAGGTTAATGGAAAATCTAAAAAACCTTCACCATGTTTTACTCTATCACCTAAAGAGAGGTCAGATTTCTATAAATTCTTGAGCGGAGTAAAATATCCAAACGGACATGCTGGAAACATATCGAGATGTGTCAACATACAAGAGAATAAAATCTTAGGATTGAAAACTCACGACTACCATGTGCTAATGCAGCGGGTGCTCCCTATTGGAATGCGTGGTTTTTTGAAAAAAGAAGTGTACACACTATTATGTGAGATCTCATTCTTTTTCAGGATTTATGTTCAAGGAAGTTAAAGATAGAGGGTCTTGACAAGTTAGAGCAAAACATCGTTATTATACTTTGTAAGATGGAGATGTTATTTCCTCCGGGTTTGTTTGACATCAAGATACACTTGGCAGTGCATTTACCACGTGAGGCTAAACTTGGTGGTCCTGTCCAAAACAGATGGATGTATCCATTTGAAAGGTAATAACATTTCTTATAAATTATTTTAGACTTTTACTTTCAAGTTGTTTGTTATTGATTTTATCGTTATTGACATTTAGTGTTATTGTTAAGGAATGTTAGCCATCTAAACGATATCATTTCAAGCAAAGCTCACCATGAGGGCTCTATCACTGAAACTTATTTTGTCAATGAAAGTTTAGACTTTTGTGCGTATTTAAAGGATATTGAAAATAAGTGTGTTCAACGAGATAGATATAAAGATGGAAAAGCCGATGAGCCAAGTACTTTATCTATTTTTTCAAATAGAGTTCGTCCATTTAGAACAACGACTGATCGTATGTTGGATAAAGATGAATTTGATCTCCTAAAATGGTACCTACTTAACAATTGTGATGAGTTCAAGCCTTACCTGATGTAAGTATTAGTTTTTTAGTTACAAATTGTTTCATAGTAGCTAGCTTGTCAGTTATTTAAATAGATGTGTACTATTTCACTAAATACTAATGTTTCGTACTCATCTATTAGTGAACATGAACAATTGTTAAGAAAGGAGAATACGAGCATTATTTGGAAAGACAAAAATATGAAGTTGTGAAATGGTTCATGCAAAAGGTAACACTAATTTATTGTATTCACCAAGATCACACGGTACATTTATTTTTGGAATAGGTATAACATATGCATATTATATATTATGGACTTTTATCTTGCGAACAACTCCATTGCAGGTGGAATTAAAGCAGACTCACAACATGGATGAAACAATAAGAAACTTGTATGCATTTGCGGACGACTTGACTTGCGAATAACAATTAATCATAGTGGATGTGTGGTTAATGGAGTTAAGTACTTGACTCAAGAACAAGGCAAGAATCGAAAAACTCAAAATAGTGGGATCCGTTATGAATACGAGCACAATAATGAGATTATTGACTTCTATGGTGTATTGAAGGAAGTGATAGAGCTACAATATAGTGGGAATCATCGAGCTACATTGTTCAAATGTGACTGGTTTGATTAAAGATATAATAAATGTGTTGCATTCTTCACAACCATTAACATGAGAAAGATTTGGTAATCCTTGTTGGGTATGAGATTTAGTATGATAAGATTTGAAGATCTCAAAACCCCTAGTTGAATGATGAACCTTATAATGTAAAAGATTAGTTGATTTCAGTATGTTAGGAACTCGGTAAGCTAACTAGAGTTCAGTAGCTGATAAGTAGAACATTCCTTTGTCAGCCAAAAGAACTTTCACTGAGGAATTCAGTTGGGTATTTTAGAACCCACTGAATCAGTAAAGAAAATTGAACCAAGTACTGAATATCTCAGAAGAATGTTAGTAGAAGACATCTCAGTCAAAGGGTCCGAGAAGTTTGAGGAAGTCAACTCAGTACCCACGTTGGAGTTTGAACAAACCTCACCAACTCTCCACTAGCTATTTGACCGAACCACCCATTTTGAAACTTTTGTCTAACTAATTATAACAAGAAAAAATAGATTATGTTGGGTGATGATTCAATAGTTGATTTGGCTGATCCCAAAACCCTATTCTGATTGATAAATCATTCAATTGTAAAAGTTAACATCTTTGTCTCTTGAGTGTTTCAGACTCAGTAGACTTGCCTTCAGCATGGTTCCGACTCCGAAGTTCCGTCTGCTGTCTCTCAGTAGACCATCTGCCACAATATCATGGAGTGAAGATTCAGTATGCCTGGACTCAGTAGGAGCAGCATACTGAAAGGTATTCAGGAGTCAGTAGAACTGGACTCAGCAGGAGCAGTTTACTGAACTCAGAGTTTTGCCCTCAGTAGTGTTGGACTCAGCAGGAGTATCCTACTAAACCTTTCGGTCAGACTCAGCAACGGCCTGTCAGTTGCTTTAACTAACAGTGGACTTAAAAGTCAATCTCAGTAGAGTTTTCCGAGGTCGTACATCTGAGAAAAGTCAGCTTCAGTATCAACCTTGAAGTCTGAAAAAGTCTCAACCACTATCTATACCTCGACCAATGACAAGCAGCCAGCTGGCAAAGTTTCCGACAAAAGCTGCAAGTCAACCACTTTCCTGTAAAGAAAGGGGACTCTACGAAATTCAAAAAAGAGCCGTTTGCTACTCATAGAGTGACACATGGACAGTTCGTCTCCAACAGATCTATTCACACCTCACGTCTATAAATAGAGGGAAGGTCGAATTCACACAAGTCGCACTACACGAACATACAAGCGACCTATCAAGGGAACCCAAGCTTACACAAAAATCAAGCTCTAGCATTCATAAACAAATATTCAAGTGAAGAACACGAACCCAGAGAGATTATTCCTCATTGTTATTCGCTCTATAAGCCTTTCTTGTTCCCACCCTCTAACCTAAGCTCATTGTAAAATCCATAGCTTACATCGAAAGAGTTCATTTATTGAATTGTTCTTAGTGTTAAGAACTCCTTCATAGTTGGAGATACATTCAAACAATCTGTTTGACCCTGTAAACTGAGACTTACTCGATATAATCACAAGTTACAGTTTGTCTAGTGCACAAACTAACTGAGACTAACTCAGTATAATAAAATAGTTTTCTGCCTTGTTCAGGACAGTGGACATAGGATCTTGCGTATCCAAACCACTTTAAAAAATATTGGGTCATTAACTATTGCATTGATTAACTTTTCATAACTGAAAATATATTTACAAATCATACAACCACATTTTCAGTACAAGCTTAAAATGTTGCCCTAATCTATTGAAATTGATTTTGATAAACAAACGTTTTCAAACAAACTTAATCGGGCCTACACTTCCACACGCTACTGAACGCTAACAGTAAGTCAGTTAGCAGAGTTCAACACCTTCAGTCGCTCTGTCCACGCGATCAAGAACAGCTTGCTTTGTCTGCTGAATTCATTCAGTAGACATCTTCCGTCTATCGGACTGTTCGCGTTTGAGTTTGAAAAAGGTTTTCAGGTGTATTCACCCCCCCCCCTCTACACCTGAACGTTTGACTCGGGACTAAAAATTGGTATCAGAGCAGGAGTTATTTTGACTCTTGTTGTCTGAAACTGGTCTACTCGAACTGATCCTTTGAAAAAGTTTTTCACAACATGCATCTCTTCATACATCCTTAACCCATAAACTATGAATTATGTCTGATTTGTCAGGGATTTGGATGGTACCCATGTTCTCAGTAGAGAACTATGGCGCGTAAGAATGGAGGCGCATCTGACCTCACTACATGACACCATGTCTGATGTGCTGGAAATCAGTCCTATCATTCCTCTCATTAACAGCATTAAATTCATTGAGGAAGGTGGATCCGAGACAGGGGAGATGATCGCCAAGAACAAATCGGAATACACGCTTGAAGAGAAGAAGCTTCATAATCTAGATAGAGTTGCACGTAATGCTATTCTAACAACTCTAAGTGATTCTTATCTCTGCAGGGTTCAGGACTGTAAGTCCGCGAAAGCACTCAGGGATGCACTGGCGCTACTGAGTCGGGGGACTCAGAAGATCAAGAATAACAAATTAACGCTGGAGCTCCAGAAGCTTGAGAGACTCACCCTCATGCCCAATGAGAGGATTGAAGATATGAACGACAGATTCACAAGCATAATGAACACAATCAACTGGCTAGGGAACACACTCTCGAATAGTGAGATGAACCTGAAGATACTACGGGCACTGCCTGAAGGACGCTGGAGTTCATTCGCCACGTATCTTCGACACTCTGACCTTGATTCTGTTTCTACTGACCATATATTTTCTTAATTAAAGGCATACGAGTTAGAGTTCAGTCTACCTCACAAGATAAGGGATGAAGTTGACACTACACATGATCATGTTCTAAAGGCATCAGTCAGCACTCCACCAACAGCAGTGAGCAATCGAACAACTTCAACAAGCTCGGTCTCGATTCCTACTTAAGGAACCTTGGCTGAACGATATGCTCTGCTGGCCCTTAAGTACCAGAGAGAGAATGATATGAGGATCAAGCTAAAGAAATCCTATCAAAAATCCCAAGGTAAGTATGATTCACCTTCTAAAGGAGATCATAATCAAAAACTCTCTGAATGCAGGAATGAAGAATCTACTTCCAAGCCTGAAAAGTCAGAACATAAATCAAGCAGACCCTCTTCATGTTACAACTGCAAGAAAGATGGGCACTACCAGTATGAGTGTCCAGAGCTGAGTGCAGCTGAGAGAGTTATGCGACAAGTTCGAAGAGAGAAGTTCGCCAAAAAGCACCAAACATTCATTACTAGAGAGATTTCAGATGATTCTGAAGAGGCAGAGAACTTTATGGACTCATCTGATGATGAAGTCTTATTCATCGCAGTAGAAGCTGAAGAAAATGAGAAGTGTCTCATGGCCGGAGAAGAGGATGAGGTAAACTCCTATGTAAATTATGTACCCTCTCCTCCATGCACACACAATACACAATCTACTGCAGGTGATCATCCAGAATCTGCACTGCCCTACGAAGCCTTATTAGATGAGCAGATTAGGATGAGCTTGGACTTCAGTAAGACACTTCAGGAGATGGATCTCCTGAGAGCTGAGAATGAGAGACTTTCTAAGTCTTGTCAGGACGGTTCTAAGTCGGCTCAGCTTGCCAAGAGACTGAAAGAGGAGAATGAATCTCTGATGACACAGTCTCAGCAGCAAGAAGGATTGATCTCAGCACTGACCAAAGACTTGGCGAAGAAAGTCACTGAACTAGGTCTAATGAAGAAGGAATATTCAAAACTACAGGCACAACACTAAACTCTCAAGAAGAGTGATGACGTCAGGGGACTGCCCAAGCGAGCTTTCAAAAAGGAAGAAGAGTGTGAAGCCTGCCTGAAGGGAAAGCAAACAAAGAAAAGTTATCCTATAATTTTGTTACCATCTACTGACGGAATCCTTCATCCACTTCACATGGACCTTTTTAGGTCAGTTTCCCCTGTGACAATCAAAGACAAGAAGTACACACTGATGGTTATTGATGATTATTCCAGATACACATGGGTACTTTTTATTGCCAACAAGTCTGACGTCAAGATAACTGTTGGGTGATGATTCAATCCTCAGCACGGTTTTACATAGTGGGAAATGATTCTATCTTCCGTACTGAAATGCACTCAGTAGGCTTATACCCTGAGTGATCCCATGAAGATTTGAAGATCCCAAAACCCTATCTGATTGGTGAACCATTCCTTTGTAATTGTTTTTGTCTCTGAGGATTCAGACTCAGTAGACACTCTGCACTGGTTCAGGCGGTCAGTAGATTATCAGCCTCAGCACCGGATGTAGAAGACTCAGTATGTACTGGACTCAGCAGGACCAATATACTGAAAGACTCAGTGGAACTGAACTCAGCAGGAGTAGTTCACTGAACTAAGAGCTGACCTTCAGTAGAGTAAATTCAGTACTCTCTACAGGATCAGACTCAGTAACGGCAAACAGTCTTCTGAACTGTCAGATCTTTTGAACAACAATTAGCATAGTCAAATACGAGGAAGAGAGAAGTCAGCTTCATTATGCCTCGAAGTCTGTTCTGTCTCAACTACTCTGCAAAACCTCGGCAAATGACAAGCCAACACCTGTCCTTACATGCTAAAGCTGCAAGTCAACAACTTTCCGAAAAAGGAGGGAAAGGACACTGTCACCTTTTTCAAAAGAGCCGTTAGCTACCAAAAGAGTGAGATAAAGGGATCATCATCTCCAACGGATCTTTCCTAATCTCTTCTCTATAAATAGAGGGATGATTCAAGTTTTTCATACACGCAGAGAGCCAAAAAAAGCAACGAACGAGCCGACACACTCTCGAGCAAGAAAACTGAAAAACGAGCAAAAATAGAATATCGCATAAGTCTTCCACAAGAACTTAAAGAACATTCTCCGGTGAAAGACTACCTTCTAGCTCTTAGGGAATCAAGCTAAACAGATATAAAAGCCTCTAGTATCCAAATCGACGATACACGAACTCAAAGCTACAACTCAGTTGTTCGTCGATCTAGAAGCCACTTTCTCGTTCCCTATCCCTCTAACCCTAAGCTCAACTGAATTTATCCATAGCTTAGACGAAGGGGTTCACCTTTGAACCTTATCCTTATTGTAAAAGGACCCCTTCATAGTTGGAGAAGTCTGTCAAACACTTTAGTTTGATACCCGTTGTAAACTGAGACTTGCTCAGTATAAATTCCAAGACGCGGCTTTGTCCCCGTGTACAAGCCGACCGAGACTAACTCGGGATAATAAATAGCCTCCCGACCTTTCGGGACGGTGGACGTAGGATCCTGTGCATCCGAACCACTTTAAAAATCTCTCGTGTCTCTTATGTATCGTTGCATTGATTTTAACTGTTCATACCGAATATCATATCTTTAAAATCATTCAACTAAGTTTCAAAGATACTTATCTCGATTCACTCTTCTGAACTGAAACTGTTTTTAAGAAAACGTTTTTCCACTCAACTGATTTGGGCCCACACATTTCCGCACCACTGAACTCCATCTGAAGATACTGAATTCTGACTTAGTCAGCTAGCAGATCTCAAAAGAGTCAGTACCTCTTTGCCTTAACACGATTCAGAACAGCTATTTGGTCTGCTGAACTCTTTCAGTACGGCACACTCCTGAATGGGGTTGTTCGTGTTACAAGTTGAGAAATAGGTTTTAGGTGTATTCACCCCCCCCCCTCTACTCCTAAACGTGCTCTCGGGACCAACAATTGGTATCAGAGCAGGAGTTCTATAAGACTCTTGTTATCTTGAAACTGGTCTACTTGAACGGATCCGGAAAATCGTTTTCACTGCATATCACTCTTCATTCATATCATTATTTAACATGTCTGATATGTCAGGAATAAGAATGGTACCTATGTTCTCAGTAGAGAACTATGGTGTATGGCGAGTCAGAATGGAGGCTCATCTGACTTCCCTCCACGACAGCATGACCAAAGTACTTGAGGAAGGACCTATCGTTCCTATGATCGATAGTCTCGTGACTCAGGATCCAACAGCTGGAGGAGGAATGGTGACCGGGAAGAAGATTCCCAAGGACAGAAGTCTCTTCACTCCTGAGGAGAAGAAACTTCACAATTTAGACCGAGTTGCCAGGAATGCCATACTAACCACTCTTAGTGATTCTTATCTCGGCAGGGTTCAGGAATGCAAGACAGCAAAAGAGCTCTGGGATGCTCTAGCGCTACTGAGTCGGGGGACTCAGAAGATCAAAGCTAACAAACTTGCGCTGGAACTCCAAAAACTGGAGAGTTTGTCTCTCATGCATGGTGACAAAATAGAAGATCTAAATGTCAGATTTACGAATCTGATGAACTCCATCAACGGGCTGGGAAAGACATTCTCCAACCGAGAAATGAATCTCAAGATACTGAGGGCACTGCCAGATGGACATTGGACTCCTTTTGCCACCTTATTACGCCATTTTGATCTAGATATTGCTACTCCTGACCATATCTTTTCAGAACTTCGAGCGAGAGGAATTCGAGTTCGACGGACCTCAACGGAAGCACAGTGAGTGAAGCCGACACCAAAATTGACCATACTTTCAAAGCATCGGTCAAGACAAAGCATCTCCCGCGTCAAGCAAAACGGAACCTTCACTAACCGACATACAAGAAGGAAGTTTAGCTCGGGAAGTACGCGCTCGCCGTAAAATATCGGAAGGAGAATGAGAGGCGCGAGAAAAGTGACTAAAGCCTATCGAGAAACAAAAGGTAAGTCCGAATATACACCAAAACGCGCTCCCGACTCGAACACTTCGAATACGGGAAAAGAGATGACTTAGCACCTTCAAAAGAAAGCGAAAACAAAGAAGAAAGAGTCATCACTTGCTACAAGCGCAAGAAGCCGGGGACACTATCAGTATGATTGTCCCGAGCTCGATAGTGCTTGAACGGGCAAAGCACGCAAAGCAAGGAGAGAGAAGTTTGCCAAGAAGAGACAAGCTTACATTCTTTGGCGAACTCTCGGACGACTCGAAGAAGTCGACTCCTTCATGGATTCATCGAGATGATGAAACCGCTTTCATGGCTTTGGAGCTTGAAGTCGAAGGAAGTACCGAAAAGTGTCGATGGCGGGAGAAGAAGATGAGTTAAACTCTCATGCATCTTTTAACTCTCCTTCACACCGCACACACGACACTATTTCAGAGTGCGAGATGAGAATACGGACGTCGGCTCAGCATATGAAGAACTATTAGACGAACGTATTCGGATGAGTCTGCAGCTCGGTAAGACTCTTCGGGGATTGGATGCCCCGAAAGTGGAGAATCGGAGACTTTCTCGGGAGACTCGGGTCTCTACGAGTCCGAAGGACTTGTCTGCCGAGACTCGGGGAGGAGATAAACTCTCTGTTGGCCAAGTCTCAGCATCAAGAAGATCGAGATCTCGGTTCGACCAAGGACTTAACTCGTAAAGATATCGAACCGAGTCTCTCCAAGCAACAACTATCGGGACTTCAGACCGAGCACGACACACTGAAGAAAAGTTATGATGTCTGGAGGAACCTGATGACTGAGAGGTACATGGGCGCTGAAAAGAAGCTGGAGGCTATGCTAGCAAGCAACAAGCCCAAGCACTGCAAGGAAGGTCTTGGTTTCAGCCAGGGTGCTTCCTCATCTGCCCCCGTACACTCAGAAGTGCGACTTGCTGATAGGTTTGTTCGAGGGGAAACAATCAATGCTGAAATACTGAGTCCCCTAGCCAAAAACAAACAAAAGATGAAGGCACCTCATCCTACACATCAGCATTCTGACAAGAAGATCAGTACCAAAATACCCCAGTTCAATCAAGGGGTAACTAGCAAATCCAAATGGGCTGATCAGTATGGACCACCTCAGCTGACACACCCTGCTCAGTATGGGTCATATTATTATGATCCTATAGTCAGAAGAGGACCCAAGAGTCAGAAGAAAAAGAAGAAAATCGCACAAAAGGCAAAGGTCAGCAGTCCACCATCTCCGAAGATCCGGACTCCTGAACCCGAAAAGCCTAAGAAGTCAGCTTCGACCAGTCCAGTGGTCAAGTACGTTGACTCAAGTGGAAAGAAGATGTCTGAGACCACCAGGGTCGTAAGATAAATTTAGGTTGCCAAAACTAACATCTAAGGACCCAAAATCAAAAATAAAGGGTACCTGAATATATAATTCTGTTTTGCAGGTGCACAAAGACCCATGGTACGTGGATAGCGGATGTTCAAGACACATGATGTACCAAAAGAGTCTACTGAAGAATTATATCCCTGAAGAAGGACCCAGAATCGAGTTTGGAGACAACGCTAAAGGCTACACAAGAGGATTTGGAACACTCAGCATTGGAACTGCCACAGTCCCTAGAGTATCATATGTTGAAGGACTTCAGCATAATCTTCTCTCTGTTAGTCAATTTTGTGATAACTCGAATAGAGTGATATTTGACGATGGTTTCTGTGATGTTATTGATAAATTCACAGGGAAAACAGTGTTATCAGGTTCGCGCAAGAAGAACATATATGTAGTTGACTGGAACTTAGCTGAACCTGAAGCTTGTCTGTTGGCGAAAAACGACAACCGAACGGGGTGGCTATGGCACAGGAGACTCAGTCATCTCAACTTTAAGATGCTCAACAAACTTGCAAGAGACACTCTAGCAAGAGGACTGCCGAATGAAGTATTCAGCAAAGACACTCAGTGTGAAGCATGCTTGAAGGGAAAGCAAACAAGGAATCAAAATCCTCCTGTTCCATCTCCTTCCACTGATGGAATCCTTCAGCTGCTACATATGGATTTGTTCGGTCCAGTCTCTCCAGTGACGATCAGAGGCAAGAAATATGCTTTAGTGGTCATCGATGACTACTCGCGCTATACTTGGGTCATATTCATTGCCAACAAGTCTAACGTCAAAACAGAGTTACCAAGGCTTCTGAAAAGGCTCAGTGTCGAGAAGAACACCAAGATTATCAAAATCCGTTCTGACAGAGGAACTGAGTTCCTCAATTTTATGGTGGAGGAGTTCTGCAAAACTGAAGGAATAAAGCATGAGACTTCAGCTGCACGCACACCTCGGCAGAAATGGAGTTGCTTTGAACGAAAGAACGAGAACTCTAAAAGAGGGCACGGTAACTCTACTCGCGGACTCGGGACTCCCAACCAAATTCGGGCGGGAAGCTACCGACACTGCATGTTACACTCAGAACCGATCTCTACTGACAAAGCAACAGAAGAAGACACCATATGAACTATGGAACGGCAGGAAACCTTCTCTATCTTATTTCCATATTTTTGGTTGTTCGTGCTTTATCTACAATAATGGGAAAGATCAGCTGAAAACCTTTGATGGCAAGTCAGATCATGGAGTGTTCTTAGGATACTCCCGGGTCAGCAAAGCTTTCAGGGTATTTAACTATCGAACCCTTTGCGTGGAGGAAAGCCCTCATGTTGTTTTTAATGAGTTTGCTACGAAGACGGGAGCAATAACTCTAATTCCGAATACGAGGACATCGTGAGACGGCTACGGGATCTAAGCCTAAAAGATAAAGTCGAAAAGATCCGGCTTTGTTGGGATGATGATTCAGATGAGGAAACTGAAGACAAGTTTACTGAATCTCAACCAGCAGAAAACGTAGCTGAACAGATTGACTCTCCTGAACAGAGTCAATCCCAGGTAACTCAGGTCGATGAAGAAACCCCAGAGGTAACTGAGAATAACGACTCAGGGGGAACATCTAGTAATGTTCCTGAGCTGAATGCCCCTGAACCTGGTGACTCAGTAGATCATGCTCTCACTACTGAATTGCTTCAATTTCAGAATAGTACAACTGAAATGCCTAACTCACCTACTATCTGTGTTGAACAAATTTCAGATGAAGAGCTGAAACATCGTAGATCGTGGCTAGACGCTCATACTGCTGATCTAATTATTGGAGATCCCTCAGCAAGTGTAAAGACAAGATCCAGATTCTGTCAAGGAGAAAGCGCATTATTTTCTTGCTTCTTATCTACTGACGAACCTCAGACGATTGAGGATGCACTAAAAGATTCTGACTGGATCATAGCCATGTAGGAGGAGCTGAATCAGTTCACGAGAAATGAAGTTTGGGAGCTTGTTGATAGACCCCGGCATCAACATGTTATTGGAACTAAATGGGTCTTCAAGAACAAGCGAGATGAAAACAATGTCATAGTAAGGAACAAAGCAAGACTCGTGGCAAAAGGCTACTGTCAAGCTGAGGGAATAGACTTCGATGAGACTTTTGCTCCAGTTGCAAGATTGGAGGCAATTAGACTATTCCTGGCCTACGCAACACATCAAAGATTCAGAGTCTATCAAATGGATGTGAAGTCTGCGTTCCTGAACGGCGTGCTGAAAGAAGAAGTTTATGTGGAACAACCGCCCGGCTTTCAGCAGGGACATCAGGTTTATAGACTCAGAAAGGCTCTGTATGGGTTAAAACAAGCACACAGGGCTTGGTACGATACCCTATCTGAGTTTCTTCTTCAGAAAGGTTTTCAGAAAGGCACAGTAGACCGCACTCGTTCAAAGATTCGACCGGAAGACGATCTACTACTTGTGCAGATCTATGTGGATGACATCATCTTTAGATCAAAGAATGTCATCATGTGCCAACAATTTGAGAAAATGATGAAGGACAAGTTCGAGATGTCAATGATGGGAGAAATGAACTATTTCCTCGGTTTTCAAGTTAAGCAATCTGAAAAGGGAACGTTCATCAACCAAGGCAAATACACTCGAGACCTCATCAAAAGATTCAGTTGCACATCCGGCAAACCTATCAAGATCCCAATGAACACGAACATGAAAATCAATCTTGATAAGGAGGGAGTATCAGTAGACCAAACTGAATTTCGCGCTATAATTGGTTCTTTATTATATCTAACAGCTACTCACCCTGACATAACTTATGCTATAGGTGTCTGCGCTCGATTTCAGGCGAATCCCAAGCAGAGTCATATGGACTCAGCAAAGAAGATTCTTCGCAATCTCAGAGGAACACCTGACATAGGTTTATGGTATCCAGCTGATGATAATATAGAACTAACTGGTTATTCTGATGCTGACTATGCAGGATGTAGAATTGACCGAAAGTCAACTTCAGGAACGTGTCAGTTCCTTGGAAGCAAGCTAATTTCATGGTTGTCAAAGAAACAACACTCAGTAGCCACGTCAACTACTGAAGCTGAATACATGGCTGCCGGAAGTTGCTGCGCCCAAATCCTTTGGCTGAGACAGCAGCTACGCGACTATGACGTCCTTCAGAATGAAGTACCGATTTTCTGCGATAGTACCAGTGCCATTGCAATCACTTAGAACCCTGTACTTCACACGAGATGCAAGCACGTGGACATCAAACATCACTTCATTCGGGACCATGTCGAAAAGAAGGACATCAGGATGGAAAAGATCCATACTGATCGACAAAGGGCTGACATACTAACCAAGCCTCTAGCTGAAGCAAGATTCAGAGAACTTTCAGTAGAGATAGGTGTGCTGGACCCTACTGACCCCAGTCAGTAAGAGGTTTCAGGAGAGGATCATTCAGTAAGGGGGAATGTTCGCTCTCAGTACTGAATAGTTTCAGTACATAGAGACTCAGCAACCATCTACACGAGGTATCAGCTGACTACAATGTTCAGCTGACAGGTTTGCGTATCTCTACTCAGTAGTAACCAATAAAATAGTAATATGCATTTATTGTTCAGATTCAGCATCGTATTAAATATCTTATGAATTGTCATTTAATATTAACGGCTTACATTTAATGCACGACATTCCATACATAAGTTTGCTGAACTCTGCCACGCATTTAATGCATGTCGTATCATAGTTACTACTTAGGCATATTACAACTGGCTTTTGACTTAGGTGGCTATTTGATCATTACCTATATATGCCATCCTATCTTAACTGCACATCTCATAAAGCAAGTTTAAATTCAACCATAGATCGATAACTGTCCATCTTCTTCTTAGATATAAATATTCGATCGTATCTTTGAAACCGCCATTAGCATACTTAAATCTTTTCAACTTCGAAAAATCCGAGATCTCTCTAGCAACCCTACTTGCAAATCCTTTTATAAACACTCAGATTTTTCATTGGTATGATTGTATATCTGTTATAGCTTTATTCTATTATTTGTTCAGCATCGTCGTAATAACTACTTTATCAAATTCGATACTGACAACGTTTCTTGTAACAGATATAATGGCGGATACAGGCCTCTATGTAATCGTCCCTAAAGACATGCAAGAGATCCTTGACAAAGACCGTGTCTGGTGCGAACCAGTCATGGAATTTGATGCATGCGAGCTGGAGTATATGGAAGAGATATTCGCGGCCCTTCGCGAATCTGGATTGGAGGTGTTTCTCTCCAGGAAGCCCACCTTTTTCCTCCCAAGGCAAGTCGCTGAACTTTACCTCAACTCTAACTCAGTAGCGGGCGATATCATCGGAACATTCACCGTTCACACAATCGGTGAGGCTGCCATGAGGATAAAGAAGATGTCAGTGAGGGAAGCACTGAAGAGGAGCTTCAACCTACCCTCGAAAGGAGTCAGCACCGTCGGGTATCTGGACGATCGGGTGGATGACTACCTTTCAGTCTTCTACGGGAAGCCCACGGCCTTCAGAGCGGCCTTCCCAAAGAACGCCATGCTGCCTCAGTACAGGGCACTGGCTTACATAGTCACTCAACTGCTGACGAGGCAAGCCGGCTCTTTCGATCAGGTATCTAGGCCAAAGATTCAGCTGATGATGGCGATACATGATCGTGCCCAGATTAACTGGACTGAATTCTTCCTCCGAGAATTCATGGTCCAGGCTGCCAAGTTTGACAAAGCCTCATTCATACTGAGCGCTAAAGGAAAATTACTGTATGGGCTCAAGCTCTCAGTAATGATTGAAGATCTCTGCGGCGATGACCAGATCACCTTCCACGACAAGAATTATTTCAATGTGAAAAAGGTCAGGTTCCAGAACCGCACCGCAGCACTTCAGCAAATAGGGTCAGGACCCTCAGCTCAGCAAACACCGCCTCAGAAGGCCGCGCCCATGAAGAAGCGGTCTCCTCAATCAAAATCTCCTAAGGCACCGACCAAACGTCTGAAGAAAACATTCACTGACGTGCCTACCGAATCAGAGGCGACTGCTGAAGTTCCTGAGATCCCTACTGAACAGACACAACCACTGCAGCTGGTTGATGAATCTGAGTCCTCTGAAAAGACTCATTCAGTGGAGAAGGACGTCTCCACTGAACAAGCACAAGAAGTGGACCAAGGGGTTCAGACTGAAGAGGTCCAGAGTGGTGATTTGGAGACTCTGGACAGTCCCCTTGACATCCCTCCACTCAGCAGTTTGACATCTGCTGAGAAACAGACGTCCGCCATAGACATTGAAGATTCAGAAACGGCGTCTGAACAGGAATCGATCGGAATGGAAGCTGCAGCTCTCCGATCTCAAGCATTCCGAGAGATTACTGAACTCATACCGGATATTATTGGCCATCTTGATCTGGTATCTCTTGCCAAGCAGGCCAGGCTCCACATGCTCCTAAAGTTTCAGGAGTGGAATCCTCAGCTCCGCCTCATCCAACACTACTCCTGCGACCAGCTACATAAGGAGGAACAGTTCTTAAGGGGCAAAGAATAGGCTACTCCCGGCACCGCCGACCTTGGAACCTTCGACGATCTGAGGGCCGCAATATTGGCCCTGCTGAATGATAGACAGTAGGCAACTGGCTCTTCCCCCTCAGATGGGTCTGACCACGACGATCAGGACCCACCCCATGATTCAAGCCCTGAGAAGCCTGATGAGGGAACTCACCAGGACGAGGATATAACCACTCAACCAGACCTACCACTGCGTATCCTTGCTCCTGCGAAGTCGGCGGCTGGTACTTCGTCCTCAGCAGAGCCTGCTCAGCTCTTGCTGAAGTCGACCTACGAAGTAGCGCCCAGCCCCAGAGGCCGACGCTCAAAGTCAGTAGCAAAGGCTCTCCAAAGCCAAGGCACTCAGAATCGTGCCCTTGCCAAGGCTGTCCACAAGATATGGAAGCACACTGCTCAGGCCACTAGTGCAGAGCTTCAGGGGCTGAAGGAATCATTACCAAAATCAGTCGCCTCTGATATCTCCTCCATCGTATCCAGCAGAAAGCTGACTTTGAAGAACAGCTCAGACTATTCCAGGAGGGACAGGCTAAACTACTTGTTGAATTCAAGGCCTCTCAGTCCCTTCATACGGAGTCAGTCTCTACCTTATCTCAGGCCAATGAGCTCCATCTCACATCTATTCAGAAGGCTCTGGAGAATTCGGTCAGTCTGAAGCTGAATGAGTTCAAGGCTGCAGCAGACACTTCTCACCAGAAATACAAAGATGAACTGACTAATGAGAGGAATGAGCTGCACGAGGAGCTGAACAAGATCCACACTCGACTTGATGAGTTGTCAGCATCCTACAAAAGCCTAAACACTAAGGTAACTGTTCCTAACCCGGCTTAATTTGCTGATGCCAAAAAGGGGGAAAAGAATAAGAAGCCTGAAAAGGAAAAGACACCTGAAAAGCAGCCATCAAGGAAGGGGGGAAGAGAAAACCCGTAAGGCTCGAGAACAGGCACCAAAGTCTTCAAGGAAGACAAGGTCGATGGGCCGGAGCAAGCATCGAACCGACCGGTGAGGCCTGTGGTATCTCTGTTGGAATCTCAGCAGAGGATCGGCCCAAGTGGCTCGGGGAACCGAGAACACAAGCAACTCGAGCAACTCGAGACCCCGTTGGATATGGTCAAAGACATTGCTTGAGTATGCTTCGAGGAGGATGAGTCTCGAAGAGGAATAGGCACCTCTCCCACCTCCAAGAGAAGGCAAAGGCAAGAAAGCCTTGAAACTCTCGACCCCTCCCTCCAAGAAACTGAAGAGATATATAAGTAAGGAGGAGGTGGCTCAGATCGCAGCTGATGAAAAGCTAGCCAGGGAGATAGCAGAAGCTGAAGCAGCGAATAAGCCTAAGGCCAAAACCACAACTTCCAAAACTAAGGCTCCTGCTCGTGGAGGAAAGAAGAAAGCTCCTGCTAGGTCGCCTCCCGTAAAAACCGGTACTTCGGGATGATGAAGACGGGGAGCAAGCAGCAACAACGTAAAAAGTACCGAGAAGCGGTGGTACATCTAAAGACAAATCTAGTACCCCTGCTGACTCAGAAGAACAGTTGTCTCAGAAGCTCTCATACACAAGATCAAAAAAACAAGATGCTGAGATCGAGGCTATCTTTGCTCAGATGGATCGGTATCTTTACAGAGGAGAAGAGGAGAGACAGATAGAAGCTGCCATACATAGGATTCATATGGCAGACTTAGAGGCACTCAGAATCCGCACTGAACAAGAGGCCAGGCTGAGAGTACCTTCCAAAGCTGATATTCCATACAAATACAGAAGGTTCAGGAAGCCAACGGAAATGAAGATTCAGAGATGGCCTAGGACGGATGAGTGGATTCCTGCTCAGTTCACTCAGAGATGGGAATCACAGAAAATAGAATTCATCAAGAGGAATTATTTTTGGAATTTCTGGTCAGATAAGACAAAGGCTGATGCCTACGTGGAATGGATGATGATCACTGAACCGGACTTATATCCCTACATGGAAAATGTTGTAAGAGCAAACATTGAAGTCAAGGTTCCCGAACCTGCACTCGCCACCACCAAGAAGACTTGATGATTCTATTCACTTTGGAGTGATAGATAAGGAAGTGAAGGATGCTGCTGCACACAAAGGACTTGAAGAAGATGAGCCAGCAGACTTCGCTGAGTATCTGAAGCTGAGGAAGTACACCTACAGAATGTATGGACTGCCCCTTCCCAAGACTCAATCACAAAATTTCATGGACAGGATCAAGTAGTACAAGTGTTCATAGTTCTTAGACTTTTCTTGTACTTTCCTAGCTTAGTAAGAGATGTATCTGCACTGAACTTTCTTTATCTGATATACATATCTCTTTCTTTGGCTTTGACAATACCTTATTGTCTCTATAAGCCATGTTCTGTTTTTATGCTTAACACTCAGAATCACTGAAGTGATTACTGACACACACTCACTTGTTGATCTTTTGTCAGTAGCTGCTGAGATTCTGTTAGACTAGCTGATATGTTATAGAGGGAAATTGTTTCCTTGTAATGAGGGAAATTGTTAAGACAGGGTTATGCTTAATCTTTTTATTCTGACTCCCTGCTCTGCTCCCTTCAGTAGTCTAGAACTTGCAGAACAACTCCACTAATTCTTCTTGTAATATTGTAAGGAGCTCTGTTTCTGTATAAGTTTAGTGCTTTGATAGCATAGATAGTGTTAGATTTTTTTTGATAGTGTTAGGTTTTGGCATCATCAAATAGGGGGAAATTGTTGGGTGATGATTCAGTCCTCAGCACGGTTTTACATAGTGGAAAATGATTCTATCTTCCGTCTTCGAAATGCACTCAGTAGGCTTATACCCTGAGTGATCCCATGAAGATTTGAAGATCCCAAAACCCTATCTGATTGGTGAACCATTCCTTTGTAATTGTTTTTGTCTCTGAGGATTCAGACTCAGTAGACACTCTGCACTGGTTCAGGCGGTCGGTAGATTATCGGCCAAGACCGGATGTAGAAGACTCGGTATGTCTTGGACTCGGCGAGAGCAAAGATATCGAAAGACTCGGTGGAACCGAACTCGGCGAGAGTAGTTCATCGAACTAAGAGCCGACCTTCGGTAGAGTAAATTCGGTACTCTCTACGAGATCGGACTCGTAACGGCAGCATGTCTTACGAACCGTCGGATCTTTTGAACAATAATTAGCATAGTCAAATACGAGGAAGAGAGAAGTCAGCTTCATTATGCCTCGAAGTCTGTTCTGTCTCAACTACTCTGCAAAACCTCGGCAAATGACAAGCCAACACCTGTCCTTACCTGCTAAAGCTGCAAGTCAACAACTTTCCGAAAAAGGAGGGAAAGGACACTGTCACCTTTTTCAAAAGAGCCGTTAGCTACCAAAAGAGTGAGATAAAGGGATCATCATCTCCAACGGATCTTTCCTAATCTCTTCTCTATAAATAGAGGGATGATTCAAGTTTTTCATACACGCAGAGAGCCAAAAAAAGCAACGAACGAGCCGACACACTCTCGAGCAAGAAAACTGAAAAACGAGCAAAAACAGAATATCGCATAAGTCTTCCACAAGAACTTAAAGAACATTCTCCGGCGAAAGACTACCTTCTAGCTCTTAGGGAACCAAGCTAAACAGATATAAAAGCCTCTAGTATCCAAATCGACGATACACGAACTCAAAGCTACAACTCAGCTGTTCGTCGATCTAGAAGCCACTTTCTCGTTCCCTATCCCTCTAACCCTAAGCTCAACTGAATTTATCCATAGCTTAGACGAAGGGGTTCACCTTTGAACCTTATCCTTATTGTAAAAGGACCCCTTCATAGTTGGAGAAGTCTGTCAAACACTTTAGTTTGATACCCGTTGTAAACTGAGACTTACTCAGTATAAATTCCAAGACGCGGCTTTGTCCTGTGTACAAGCTGACTGAGACTAACTCAGGATAATAAATAGCCTCCTGACCTTTCGGGACAGTGGACGTAGGATCCTGTGCATCCGAACCACTTTAAAAATCTCTGTGTCTCTTATTTACTGTTGCATTGATTTTAACTGTTGGTACTGAATATCATATCTTTAAAATCATTCAACTAAGTTTCAGCATACTTATCTGATTCACTCTTCTGAACTGAAACTGTTTTTAAGAAAACGTTTTTCCACTCAACTGATTTGGGCCTACACATTTCCGCACCACTGAACTCCATCTGAAGATACTGAATTATGACTTAGTCAGCTAGCAGATCTCAAAAGAGTCAGTACCTCTTTGCCTTAACACGATTCAGAACAGCTATTTGGTCTGCTGAACTCTTTCAGTACGGCACACTCCTGAACGGGACTGTTCGTGTTACAAGTTGAGAAATAGGTTTAGGTGTATTCACCCCCCCCCCCTCTACACCTAAACCTTCTCTCGGGACCAACAATAACATTGCCGAGGCTACTGAAGAGACTCAGTGTCGAGAAGGACACCAAGATTAAGAAAATTCATTCTGACAGAGGTACTGAGTTTCTGAACTCAATGGTCAAGGAGTTCTGCGATACTGGAGGAATAGAACATGAGACGTCTGCAGCACGTACGCCTCAATAGAATGGTCTTGCTGAGCAGAAAAAAGAACACTAAAAGAAGCAGCAAGGACCTTAATCGCAGCTACCACTAAAGTTCTGGGCAGAAGCCACAAACACGATATGCTACACTCAGAATCGATCCTTACTGACAAAGAAGCACATGAAGACACCTTATGAATTATAGAACGGGAGAATACCTTATTTCCATATTTTCGGTTGTTCTTGTTTCATCCACAATAAGGAGAAGGATCAGCTGAGAACTTTTGATAGCAAATCAGACCATAGAGTGTTCTTAGGATACTCCATGGTCAGTAAAGGTTTCAGAGTTTTCAACCTCTGGACTCTTTGCGTGGAGGAAAGTCCTCATGTTGTTTTTAACGAGTTTGTTACTTAGAACAGGAACATAAGCAACTCAGATTCTGAAGATATAAGCCAGAAGCTACAGAATTTGAACCTAAACGAAGATTCAGAACCGATTCACCAGTGTTGGGATGATGATTCAGCAGAAGATATTCAGAATCAACCCGCACTGAATGTAGATGAAAAGATTGATTCTACTGAACAGAATCAATCCCATGTATTGGTCGATGAAGAAACCTATGTAGGTACTGAGACCACCACTGAATGCACCAACTCAGGGGGAACAAATAATGTTCTTGAATCAAACACCCCTGCAGTGGACAATCCAGTGGAACCTCAACTTGTTGCTGAACTTCTTCAGTTTCAAAACAGTGCTACTGAAATTTCTAATACTCTTATTGTTTGTACTGAATCTGTTTCAGAAGAAGAGATAAGGAAATGGCGTTCATGGTTAGATACTCACTCTGTTGAGCTTATTATTGGTGACCCTTCAGCAGGCGTTCAGACCAGAGCTAATCTCAGACAAGGCGAGAGTCCACTATATTCCTGCTTCCTGTCTACTGAAGAACCTCATAATATTAAGGAGGCACTGAACGACGCTGACTGTGTTATAGCTATGCAAAAGGAGCTAAACCAGTTCGTGCGTAATGAGGTTTGGGAGCTTGTCGACAGACCCCGACATCAACATGTCATAGGAACAAAATGGGTCTTCAAGAACAAGCGAGACGAAAACAATGTAATTGTCAGAAATAAAGCTCGTCTAGTTGCCAAAGGCTACTGTCAAGCTGAGGCAATTGACTTCGATGAAACATTTGCCCCAGTTGCAAGAGTGGAAGTTATTCGTCTTTTCCTCGCATACGCCTCACATCAAAGATTCAAGGTATGTCAGATGGATGTGAAGTGTGTGTTTCTGAACGGCGTACTGAAGGAAGAGGTATACGTAGAGCAGCCTCCTGGTTTTCAGCAGGGACACCAAGTATACAAACTTAGGAGAGCACTATATGGGTTAAAACAAGCACCGAGGGCTTGGTATGGTACCCTTCTAAATTTCCTCCTTCATAAAGGTTTTCGCAAAGACGCAGTAGACCGCACATTATTCAGTATCAGGCTGAACGATGATATTCTTCTAGTGCAAGTCTACGTGGATGACTTCATCTTTCGATCTCAGAATGTGACCATGTGTCAAAAAATTGAGAAGATGATGAAAGATAAGTTTGAAATGTCAATGATGAGCGAGATGAAATTCTTTCTTGGACTTCAGGTTAAACAAACTGATAGAGGGATATTCATCAATCAAGCCAAATACCCTAAGGAACTTATCAAGAAATTCGGTTGCGAGTTCAGCAAACCAGTCAGAATCCCTATGAACATAAACTTTCAAATCGATCTTGATAAAGAGGTAGTATTAGTAGCCTCTACTGACTATCGTGCTTTAATTGGCTCATTATTATATCTAACTGCTAGTCGACCTAACATAACTTATGTTGTAGGTGTCTGTGTTCGATTTCATGCGAATCCCAAGCTGAGCCGTATGGATTTAGCAAAGAAGATTCTCCGTTATCTCAAAGGCACACCTAACAGAGGGTTATGGTATCCAGCAGATGATAACTTTGAATTAATTGGCTACACTGATGCTGACTATGCAGGTTGTAGACTCGACCAAAAATCGACTTCAGGAACGTGTCAGTTCCTCGGCAGTAAGCTCATTTCATGGTTCTCCAAGAAACAGCATTCAATAGTCACATCCACAACTGAAGCTGAATACATGGCTGGCGACCGTTGTTGCGCCTAGATCCTTTGGCTTCGACAGCAATTGCGCGACTATGATGTAATTCAGAATGAAGTGCCAATACATTGTGACAGTACCAGTGCCATTTCCATCTCGCATAATCCAGTTATACATACAAGATGCAAGCACGTGGGCATTCGACATCACTTCATTCGCGATCATGTTGAGAAGAAGGACGTCAGATTGGAGAAAATCCATACTGACATTCAGTGGGCTGATGTTGTGACCAAGCCTCTAGTTGAAGCTAGATTCAGAGATCTTTCAGTAGAGCTCGGTCTCTTGGAACATACCGACTTCACTCTGTAAGCGTTTCAGATGGAGTGTCCTCAGTAAGGGGGAACACTCGTTTTATACTGAATTCGTTCAGTTCAGAGATTCAAAAACCATCAACACGAGGTATCAGCTGACTACAATGTTCAACTGACAGGTTTGTGTATCTCTTCCAGTAGTTAACTCAGCATAAAAAGGTTTTATGATATCAGTTCAGCATCGCATTTATTGCCTTAGAGAATGTCATTTATTAAAATCGTTTTCATTTATTACACGATATTCTATGTAACTTTGTTGAAACTACTTTGCATTAAATGCATTTCGTATCACCTTACTTATATAGGCTATATAAGTATGAGATTTGAGTAAGGCGGCACAGTCATCATTACCTTTTTTATCAAATAAAATCGTGACCCTCCAACTGGAAAAGCGGGATTTAACCCTAACTGTCGATCATAAAATGCTTCATATTCAAAAACCTATTTATCGACGTGATCATCCCAAAACTGCCATATTCGCCATTTTCGTTCTGCAAAATACCTTCGAACTCTCTGAAACTACACTCAGCATCCTGCTTATTTTCACATTTATTCAGAGATTTCTTACGATATATCTTAATTTCTATAGCACTCATACTGACTAACTCTATTTTCAAGTGCTAACCATTGTTTTTAAAGATAGTCATGATGAACCTTGTCGTCGTTTCTCCTCTAGACATCGTCGAAATCTTGGAGAAGGACCGGGTGTGGTGTGAACTAGTCATGGAGTTCGACTCCAGGAACTGGAGTACATGGATGACGTGTATGATGCTTTGAGAGCATCTGGGTTGGAGCAGTTTCTCTCGAAGAAACCGTCGTTCTTCCTATCTCACCAGATTGCTAAGTTATTTCTTAACCTTAAGGAGGAAGACATAGACTTGTTTGGGACATTTCAGATTCATCAGATTCAGGACCCATCCAAGGCGGCTCCTATACTGAAGAGGATGTCACTGAAGCAAGCTTTGGACAGAAGCTTCAGACTTCCCAACGAAGGCATCAGTCCTGTGGGATATAAGGATGATGTCCTTGACGACTACCTGACACTATTTTGCGGGAAGCCTATAACCTTCAGAGCTGCATTTCCCAAAAGCAGCATGCTTCCTCAATTTAGGGTCTTGCGTACATTGTAACGCGGATTCTGACTAGCCAGGCCGGCTCTTTTGATCAGGTATCGAGGCCGAAACTACAGTTGATGACGGCCATTTATGACAAGGCTCAGATTAATTTGGCATATGTCTTCATCAGAGAGTTTCAGGCTCAAGGGGCGAAGTTCGATCGATCAGCAGCTCGCTTGAGTGCTAAAGGAAAGCTTCTATATGGAATGAAGCTCTCAGTCATGATCGAAGACTTCTGTGGGACTGATCAGATCACGTTTGCTGATAAAGAATATTTTAATCCGAAGAAGATCAAGTTCCACAACCAAGCTAGCTCATTGCAGCAAATTGGCATTGGTGCCAATGAGAGTAAGGGCAAGAGGAAAGCCCAAACTCCAGTAAAGAAGGGTGCTACCCCAAAGAAGAAGAAGGCTTCTGAGCAAGCCATTGTTGTAGCCCTTGCTGTCCTCAAGCTGAGAGATGAGGACACTCAGTCAACTAAGAAGACTGATTCAGAAGAGAAGGCAGAGTCAGATGAGAAGGATGCCTCAGCAGACATAGCAGCCTCAGTGGAACAGGGGACATTACGTCATGCCACGACTCCTCCTCCCCATTCTCCACTGGACGTACCACTACTCAGCAGCTTGCCTTCTGTTGAGAAAAGACCGTCTCCCATAGATATTGAGGAGATGGAGACAGACACTGAAGCTAAGACTTTTGGTTTTGATCTTTCATTGCTTCAATTCAGAGCAACCAAAGAGGTCTCAGCATTCCTGAAATCGCCAGTCACTCTGACTTGGTTGATATAGCCAACAGGGTTAGGCTTCAGATGCTGTACAGATTCCGGGACTAGATCACTTTAGAGCAATTGATCCGATTCAAGTCCTCGGAACTACTAAACACAAACGAGCTACAGCTTCGATAGTAGATAGGCTACGAAGAGCCTCCTGATCTCAGCTCGTTCGACGACCTTAGGGCAGCTATGCTGGCCTTGCTTGAAGACAGATATCCTTCTTCAGCAGCCGTCCCTATGGAAGGTTCAGCAGGTCCCGATGACCAGGAACTGCCCAGTGATGCAGGAACTAAGAAGCTTGATGAGGGTTCTCAACAGGAGGAGGAGGGAGAACAACCTTCAGATGATCATAACAACTCCCCTCCTCCTTCTGGATCGGCAGCAGCAGGCACCTCTTACGCTGCTGACCCTGAACAGCTGCTGAGGTCAGCTTATGAGGTTGGCTTTGTTGCTAAGCGCCGAAAGTCGAAGGCAGTGGCCAAGGCTCTCCTGAAGCAGGGGACTTACAATAGTCTCCTTGCGAAGAACGTGCACAAAATTTGGGGCCAGACCACTGCGGCTCAGTGCGAGGAAGTCATGGAGCTGAAGACTGCTGTTCAGAATATTCCTTCTACTCCCATTCCTGACTTCAGCTCTATTCTCACAAATGCTTTATCCGCATACAAAGCTGAATTCGACACTCAGCAAGCATCGGTTCAGGAGCTTCTGAAAGCTGGCCATACTTCCATTCTTGAGTCATTCAAGGCAGCCCAGACTGAGCTTTAGAACCAGATCTATCAGCACACTCTAGCTCATGAACAGAGAATTTCAACACTTCAGAATGAGCGTGAGCTGAAGATTGATGCAAAGATGAAGAAGATTGAAGAACTTGTAGATCTCTCTCAGTGCAAGTACAATGAAGAACTCATTACTGAGAGGAATGATCTACACCTCAAGTTCGAAGGTCTTCAGAAGACCTTAGATGAGCTCAACATTTCTTATCGATCGCTCAGCTCCAAGGTAGTTACTCTTCCCACCCCTCCGAACCTATTGGATGATGCCAAAAAGGGGGAAAAGACTATGAGCTCTAAGGGGGAAAAGACTATGACTGAAAAGACTAAGAGTGATCAGTCTAAGGGGGAAGTAACTAGGGTTATTGCCCAGGATGTCTCAGCAGGAGATGTAGTAGCTGAGACAGGCCCAAGTGGCTTAGGACCCAAGAAGGCAAAAATCGGCACTTCTGAACCTACTCAGATCATAGAGGAAGTGGTCGTGTTATAAAGGAGTTTGATGCTGAAGACATTCCTCTGCCTCCACCAGTATCTGGGAAATGAAAAGAGCCTCTGAAAATTCCTCCTCGTCCCCAAAGATACATACGCCCAGCAGAGCAGACTCAGATTGATGCAGATGAAAAACTTGCTCGAGAAATTGCTGAGGCTGAAGCGGCTAAGAAGCCTAAGAAGGCTCCTAAGAAAGCTAGAACTAAGGCACCTGCAAGAAAGTCTATTCAGAGGTAGGCTGTCAGAAAGCCTACTCTCAAAGATGATGATGACAAAGAGAAAGAAAAAGAGAGAGAAGCTGAGAAAAAGCCTGATACATCCAAGCAAAAAAAGAAACAGGCGGAGCCTACCATTGATGAGCTAATTGATCTCAGCATAAGAGCTCTAGATTCCAGAGCTGAGTGGCATCAGCTAGCAAAAGCGAGAAGAAAGCAACCAGAAGCCAAGGAGAAGGCGGCAGAAGAGGCACGAGAAGCTGAAAGACTTAAGCCTAAGCCACTACCTCCTAAGGACAGGGACATCCCCACAATCTCCAACGGATCTATTCACAACTCACGTCTATAAATAGAGGGAAGGTCGAATTTGCACAAGTCGCACTACACGAATATACAAGCGACCTATCAAGGGAACCCAAGCTTACACAGAACTCAAGCTCTAGCATTCATAAACGAATATTCAAGTGAAGAACACGAACCCAGAGAGATTATTCCTCAATGTTCTTCGCTCTAGAAGTCTTTCTTGTTCCCACCCTCTAACCTAAGCTCATTGTAAAATCCATTGCTTAGATCGAAGAAGTTTATTTATTGAATTGCTCTTAGTATTAAGAACTCGGTCATAGTTGGAGATACATTCAAACAATTTGTTTGACCCTGTAAACTGAGATTTGCTCAGTATAATCACAAGTTACAGTTTGTCCAGTGCACAAACTAACTGAGACTAACTAAGTATAATAAATAGTTTCTTGCCTTGTTCAGGACAGTGGACGTAGGATCTTTCGTATCTGAACCACTTTAAAAACTGTTGTGTCATTAACTGTTGCATTGATTAACTTTTCATAACTGAAAATATATTTACAAATCATACAACAGCATTTTCAGTACAAGATTAAAATGTTGCACTAATCTACTGGAATTGATTTTGACAAACAAACGTTTTTAAACAAACTTAATCGGGCCTACATTTTCGCAGGCTACTGAACGCTACTGAATTATGAGAGTAAGTCAGCTAGCAAAGCTCAGCACCTTTAGTCACTCTGTCCACGCGATCAAGAACAGCATGTTTGGTCTGCTGAATTCATTCAATAGACATCTTCCGTCTATCGGAATGTTCGCTTTTGAGTTTGAAAAAGGTTTTCAGGTGTATTCACCCCTCCTCTACACCTGAACGTTTGACTCGGGACCAGCATATTATTTCGTAACAATTCAAAAGAGTACTAAAGGACCATTATGGTGCCTTAAACATTTAAATTTTTTAAAGTTTTGGTGCCTTTATTTCAAAATTTTCAATTAATTCCTAAACTTAACAAATCCTTACTTTGGTACCTTTTATTATCTTAATGGTTAAAAAATACTAAGGGTGATTTTGATAAGGATAAAATTGTACAGTCACGTGTATTTTTTTAATAACTTTGAATATATATTATTAATTTATTTTGATAGTTAATAATTAAGTATAATTAGCAATTGAACATCCTTAACAATTAAAAATTGAATACGGCTAAGTTTTGTAATATTTTTTTTACTATTCCTCATAGTGGACCTGAGAGGGAGCAGAAAAATGTATTTATAAGTTCAACATTATATACAAAACATAATTTTTAGAACACCTCATATTGCAATCTCAATTTTAGTATTTTAATATTGTAAATAAATATTGAAATTAAATTTAAAATAATTATTAAATTATTCTAAACATTTAAAAAGAAAATATATCATAAGATATTAATCTATTAAATAAAATTAACATGAAATTGTTACATCATTATAAAATTTCATTTTGATAATTTAAAAATCATTATAAATAATAAAATAATCTATGACATAAAAAAGAACTATTTTTTAAAAAAAAGTGATTTTTGCAATTTTACCCTTCTATAAATTACGTTAGTAACTTTTTATCAGATTTTAATGAGATCTGATGGTGTATGTAAGACAAAATCTCCGTTTCAAACGTATTCCAAGAAAACTGATGATCTTTTTTCGTCGAATAATTGTCAAATAATGTACGTAGTCATATCTAAAGCACAAATAGCGCCTCTTGGAATAAATTTTAGTCATTTGGCGAAGTTTGTGAACTGCAAATGCAGTTCTATCAATCAATAAAGTAAAAGATAAAAGTGTTTTACAGTTTTTCATTGAGAAACTCCAGACTAATAATCTTTATTATTATTATTTTTCTTTGCACCTTACATGATAAAGTCAGAATCAATTTGAAACATTAGACTCGTTCCTCAAGATTAAATTGTGGGGATGTTTTCCTCTCCAAATGCCTTCAAATATAATAATATTTCAATAATTTAACATCTAGTATCTGGTACAAAATCATTTTTTCAGATTCAAGACAGTTTTTTTATACAGGAGTAGAATCTCCTTATGTTGACAACGAATGAAACAACTATATAAACTAAACCTCAACCTTGTCTTGTTTATACATTGGCAGGCTGTGTGTGTGTCTGTGTTGTAGCAGCAGACCTATGAACAAAACTCTTCCCAATGGTCAGAAGCCCTCCCACTCGTTGAAGCACACTCTTCGGCCGTCTATGGTTATGCTGCTTATCACTCTCACCATCCTCATGCCCATGATCATCGCCCGACTCCCCTTTCACTCCGAAAAACGTCCCTTTAGGCGATTTAGGCGTCTCCGCACTCATATCAAATATCGACCCCTTCAGAGCCTGCGCCTTCTCCGGATCCTCATACATCTCTTCGTTTTCATCCGCATTCATAAACTTCAAATCTTCATCGTCCAAGCTGAACTCTCTTGTGTTCCTCTTCTCAACGTCCTCCTCCTCATCATCATCATCCACGAAGCCTATGGGATCCTTGTCTTCAGCCTTGACCTCAGCCGATGCCACTGTGAGCATCCTCTTGAGCTGCTTTACGTGTTCTTGAGCTGCAGCCTCGCTTATTCTGAGGCGCTCGTTTTCCTTGGTGATGAAATGAAGCGCTTCTTCCTTCTCAGCAAGGCAGTCTTTGAGTAGAGAGTTTTCATCCCTTGCTATTCCGGCTGCTGCTTTTGCTGCATTGGATTCATTAATGGCTTGCTTTAGTATGTCTCTAAGCTTATACGTGTCTTCTCTCGCAGCCCTTGTCATATTTTCGGCAGCCTTTAAAGACTCCGATAGTTTATGGTTCTCAATCTGGGCTAAACCCTTCTCCTCCTCTGCTCGCTTTATGCAGCTCATGAATCCGATCTCCTTCGCATTCCAAGCGAAGAGCGTATCCTCCATCTCTAATCGGAGTTTATCCGCCGCGCTTATGTACGCCTCCGTCTCTTGTTTGGCTTCGGCCAACAATTCCTTCGTCTTTTCTAACTCGACTCTCATGGCTTCAACTTCTTCTTCTTTTATCATAAGCTGCTCCTTAGCTTGATTAGCTTCTGTTGCGATTTCTTTCAACGCCATTGCTAGATCTTCCATTGCTTGGGAGCTCTTGTCTTCCCCCTCTACAGCAAATCTATACTCCCTTTTCAAAAACTGCATCTCTTCGGCTAGACTTTCAGCCTTCATCAACGCTCTCTTTTCGCCTTCTCTTGCCTTAACGAGCTCCGATTTGAGACGACTAATCTCATCATCGTTTGAACCAACTTTCACTTCTTTACTTATCTGGTTACATAAATCTTCTAATCCGTCGATCTTTTCGTGTAGAGAGGCGATCTCGATCTTCGATTCTTCGAGCTCGAACATGGCGGAATCGAGCTGCCTACTCTGCGCCACTAATGAATCAGCCATTCTTGATTCTGTTTGTCTTTTTCTCTCCACTTCCACTTCTAACTCTTGAATCCTTCTCTTGTTCTCCGTTAGCAATTCATTGCTGTCATTTTCTCTCTCCCTCACATCCCTCAACTCCTTCATCAATCTCCCCAACGATGCATCCTTGTCTGCCTCAACCTGCCTCGCCTTCCCAAGCTCCACCTCTAAACCGCCGATTTTTCGATCTTTCGTCTTCAATTCATCGCGAGTCGTGGCCAATATTTTCTTCAGATTCTCGAGCTCTATCATTGATTCATCAAGAGCTCGATTCTTTTCAAACTCACTTGCGTTTATCTTTTCTTTACTAATTCTCAGCTCCTCCTCCATCTCCCTCATTTGTTGCTGCAATAACATTACTCCATTCACACGATTCTACATAACCAAAAAAAGACATAAAATAAACATCTACACATTTACAACATAAACATTTATCATCAAAGGAAGGTAACATGATAAATACCTCGGATATATTCGAAACGGATTTGAGGGCGTGAGAGTCAATCTGGGCAACTATAGCATCTCCTCTACAGAGCTTTGCAGCGGAGAGTTTTTTCGAGAATATCGATGAATGGTGATTCTTTTGTCCAAAATCAACCGACCCTGATCTACAAATTCTCGCAACAATCACATAAATTCAATGAGGAAACTGTATTTCCTTGAACCATACAAACGAAAAAGGATGATACCGAAAAAAGAAAGAAGAAAATCCAAAGGAAAAAAGAATAGTCCGATAAAATCTATTCAACGCACAATTTTATAGCAAGAAAAGATTGAGGATTCAAAACCATATATAGCGTGAGAATATAGGAGTACAAGGAAGAATGCATCACGTACCTCGATCTAGAACGTAACATGTTGATTTTTATCCGCGGCTAATAATCTTGGTTTCTATGTTTAGAAATCAAGGAAATACAACAGGAATTTGAGCGACTATATTGACGAAGTATGAAGTAACGGCCAAAATGAAAAAGAGCAAAATGTTGGCAGAGAAGAGAACGAATTGGAAATTGACTTGAAATGGTTGCGTGGATCTGATCTCAGCATCGTAATTCAATATTTAATGTGGAGAGATGTTTCCAAGTTTGACATTTTCATATGACCGGCCAACATGGTATACAAAACTGCACTATTTTATGCTTACAAGTGCAATCGATTCAACGATGACATGAGGCCATCTTTTGGACAATGCATTAAGAAAATAAATTAAATGTACTTTGTAGTTGTGTCCACTTGAAACTTGAAAAAACTCCAATATTAATTAATTTTTTTAAATTAATTTTTATATAAAAGCTAATCCAAGTTATGTTTTCTGCTAATTTAAATCTTCCTTCATAACAAAATCACAAGGATAACAAAACATAAAGCACCATCTTAATATGATGGAACTTGAAACATAAATACACAAACTGTACACGAAACAAATTCATATTTAGTGCAAACATTAATACAGTGCTGTAAACAACAAACCCAAACGACTTGACAGCAAAATAAAGATATCCACATTCATAATCTTTTTCATCCCAAAAGAAACCTAACAAATGCATTATGTCACACACCAGTGTGTCAAGAGATACAACTAAAACAGTTTTTCTACTAGTATATTTGCTTAAACGATAACAAACTGGATAACTTTGCCATCATCTACCAATGCAACATGAGCATGCCTAAGCACGCTCACCTCTGATCCTGCGAGCAAGCTGGATATCTTTGGGCATGATTGTCACACGCTTGGCATGGATGGCACACAAGTTGGTGTCCTCAAAGAGACCCACAAGGTAAGCCTCAGCAGCCTCCTGAAGTGCCAAAACAGCATGGCTCTGGAACCGAAGATCAGTCTGCAGCAAAACCAGCCAATAAGTCAATAATTGTACAGGCACACCAGGCATTCAGATAGAACTATAAGTAAATTTCTGAAAATATAATCCACCTTAAAGTCCTGGGCAATTTCACGAACAAGCCTCTGGAAAGGCAGCTTCCTGATCAAGAGCTCAGTACTCTTTTGGTACTTACGAATTTCACTAAGTCAAGACAGCAATAAAATTGTCAACAATCAAAAAGACAGATAAAAACGTTTCATAATCAAACTTGCAACCAACAGGTAGGATACAAAGAAATGCCTTAAAATATGCAAGTAAGAATTCGTAATGGGTACTACTAAAACCAATCTTTATATTAGCTATATATCATATTAGCTCAATTTGACATTTTCAATAAAGTAAGATTCTCACAAGCACATTGTACTACATCATATAGGACAAAATTTCATAGATATTATTACAAAAACCCCACAAGAGTTATCCATCAATGTAAATTCAAGAAGTTAATCATAATGTAAATTTACACCCAAATATAGCTTAAAAGAACATTGCCTCAAAATACTAGTCATTGTTAATAGCAACAGATACTCACCGAAGTGCAACTGTACCAGGGCGGTAACGATGAGGCTTCTTGACTCCACCAGTGGTTGGTGCAGATTTACGGGCAGCCTGTATGATGCACATGAACCATCAAAACTATGATGTGACGGGGCTTTTGGTATATAAGAGGGAGAGGGTAAGCAGAAATTAGATAACCAATGTCAACCTTAGTGGCGAGTTGCTTCCTCGGTGCCTTTCCTCCAGTGGACTTACGAGCAGTTTGCTTGGTACGGGCCATCTGCAACATAATATTATCATGAAGATGCAGTCAAGGGAACCCCCAAAATGCAAACAAAGTACACCCGCAATGAACAAACACAGCCATGCAAAATGTACGATAAAATTAACTATTGGGAAGTGAGAACAAATTTACAGTACACAAATTTCATTAAAATCCAAGAAAAAAGATACTACATTTAAGACACGAGACAACAAGGACTTCAAACACGACAATTTAAAGAGATATAACATATAGCATCCACCTAAGCCGCAAAACTACAGATATATAGAAGATAGCATGCACTGGTCAAAACAAACTCTCCAAGTGAAATAAACAAGACGGGATTAGACCCACACCAGATAAATGTTCGGTTGATGAAAGCATTAAAACAACAACAAACGTGCCCTTCGTTGGCATTTCTGAGTCAAATAATGAGAGAGGGATCTAGGGTACAATCCATCCCCATCCCGAAATCTCCTCAATTTAGGAAGATTCATTATAAAAGCAAAAGAAAAAAGAGAGCAGCAAAACAATCGTAATTAAATGTAAGAAATACTATATGAAAAAAAGATAGAAGCTTCAAGTGAAACAGCAAGCAGATTTGATTACATTATCAACCAAATTAAACCCTAAAAGTACAAACTCAATAAAATCAAAGACTAATCATTATAAATAACAACTCATACACAGGAATAGCTTAGTTTATCAACATAAACTCGAATCTAGTCGCAATATATACTAACCCTAGAATCTCACAAATATGCACATCAAAATCGAAAAACGATGCATACCTAACTCGATTGGTCGTATAATCAAATGCTTACATAAAGTGGATCGAATCGAGAAAAAACAATGAGACGAAGAGCAGACTCACCTCTCTCCAACGGCTCTCTCTCTCTCTCTCTCTCAAATCTGACAGCAAATGTAAACTCTAAACGAGATAAGAAGGCTGGTGCGTATATAAAAGGAGTTCAAAATGGGTGGGCGATCAGGAGAATCGAGCGGTCACAAATTAAAATCTGGTGTTCCCTAATGTCCTAATCGGACGGTCTTAACTTTAAAAAAATGTGCTTTCTTCTGTTTACTCAACGGCCGTGATGCGATATGAAGTTTTCACACGGATCGTGGGATTTTTGTGTTTTGCATTGACTTGTAATCCAATAAAAATATTGTTATAATTACAAAATCTAAGAAATATTTGTATGTCGTAACAAACTCCCATCTTATTTGCATCGTCTTACTCTAATTGAATGCACGAATATACATTCGTTCATTATTTTAACTCATTTTTTCGAACTATATTCATTCAATTTGCATATTAGTACAACAGCAATACAACAAAAATAATGGTATTAATACCAGTATGGATCCAAGGACCAAGGTTTCACGAGAGATGAGCGAATTTGTAATTTATGAGACTAAAATCTATCACCAAAATATATTAATGAGGATGAATAAAAAAATTTAGGGGGTCTGTTATTTAATTCTCAAATAGATGATCATTTGAGAGCTGAAACAGCACTCTATACATTTATCAATTATCATTCAACAAAACCCCAATTATTTTAACAAAACACAAATTAAAAATAATTGCAAAATTACAATTATAACTTATATAAGATGCTTCTAGGAGCTTCGAATCTGCCATATATCAATTCTCGTGGACGATAGTTGGGGTGAGCCGATTCATCTAGGTCCCTCATCTAAGATCTGAGGGGAAGAGGATCATCATTTGGTCTTCACGAACTATTTGGTAGATTATTGATCTCTCTTCAACACTTTGAGCGAAGTTTTAATTAGTAGAAATAAATAGAAAAGATAAATCTCTTATGATACATTGTTCTATCTAATTGTGTTCAAATTGTTTTTTATGAGAAAAAAAAAACACAAAATTATTACTATGACATTCAAATACTTGTACGAAAGTAGGTACGCAATTACTCTTTAAGAAACAAGCAATGTAAAGAAGCATAAGAGAATTGAATTCTAACCTCAGTAACTAGTGTAGAGTTTTTCCGGAATAACATATCGAGGGTCAAGACCTTCCAAATCCGATTTCAAAATCTGTAGCTGAAAATAGCGCCATAATTTCTTCAACGTCTTTGTAGAAAACTGAAACTAGGGTTTATGCATGAATATGAACACAAGAAGAAAAGAATTTCATTGATGAACTTAATGACTTAACTTACAAGCTAATCTCTATCTAGATGTATATATACAAAGGATATCGCCTTCTAGATGATTCGAACTAACTAATCTATCTAACTAACATTGCTTCTAGATAGTTCTTAACTAACTAATTAACAATCTGAATCAACAAACTGAACATCTTCACGTGGGAAAGCAATCAACGGCTGTAGGATCTTGTGCATGCTTTTGATCAACGACCACATGTGCATGAATGGAGCTTGATCCGTGTGAAGAAGATTCACAATAGTCTTCGAAAGCCAATAAATTATATTTTTACTAACAGTTGTGGGAGCTACTGAATCATCCATTTATCTTTGCATTGTAAATGTTTTCTTCTCGGGTATCCTTTCACACACAATATAGTCAGAATTAATTAGGAGTTGTTTCCAATCTTATAATATACGTGAAAAAGCTGTGATTTTACATCAAGGTATGAAATGAATGAGTGTTGAGTTTGGTTGCGCCCAATCTTTGTGTTGTTGGATTAATCAGCACAATTCGCCGGCTTTAGTAGGAGACTTTGGATATATAATTATCACAAAAACTTGTGTTTAATCATTTGTCTCGTTAAAAATAATCCAATGATATTCGTATATTACAATCCATCTGTAACACTCATTTCTCACAATTATATGAACTATATTATCAAAGTATCAGACTATCAATCCATATCGACCATTAAAGCGGGGTAGTATATTATATTAATAAAGTGCCAATTTAATAACTTATGTAATAGTTAGAAATTAGAATGATACATTACAATGTTGATATAATAATGCCATGTTATGATTTGTTTCTAATAAATATTAGTATATAAGTTAGATAGTATGAGTTTATATGAATTTAATTTACAAATTCACGTGTAATATTTATTGTATAAATATCTTAGTGTCAAGCAATATCTTATAAGATAATAGTAAATAATAAAATATAGCTTTATCATCGTAAGCTATATTTCGATCGAATCAAATCAATGTTTCTAAACCGAAACTACCATACATAATTCGTTTAGTATAATTTGCATCTTTTATGTATTTAAGCAAATTGACACAAATGGTCCTCAATATTTGCTAGTTTAGATGAATTGGTTCCTGTTTTTTTTATTCTCTTGTTTGGATAAATTGATCCATCCTTAAAATTTTAAATTAGTCAACTATTAGTCATAAGGACATTTACGGAATAAAAGTTTGAGGAATTCATCCAATTTTTAAATTAAATAAATTTTTACACTCCCTCCGTCCCACCCGACTTGTCTCCTTCTTTTCAGCGCGATTCTTTTTACGTGTTGCTTTTATATAATAATAGTGTGGGACCCATGTAATTAAATAATTGTTTAGAATTGGTATGCAAGGTAGCTAGAGGTATGAGACCCAAATAGATATTTAATTATGGGACACTTTTAAATATAACCAAATAAAATAACAAAATAATTTAAATAACCACACTTTTTAAAATGTAATCTAAATGACCACTTTTTACACTTTTGATAAAGAAGACCTGACATTTCAACTTTTTTATGCAAAAGTGTAGGTCTCACTTGACAATTAAATTTGACTTAATAAGAGAGAGAAAATATTTAGAGATATTTAATTCAAATTTTTATTAAGGGTAATTGTTTAATAAGAAAATTAATTAATGAAGGAAAAAGTAAAAATCTAAAATCGTTAAAATAGAGATTGTTAATTAAGTAGTTGTATCAATTAAATAGCAATTCAGTCCTTTAATTAATTTCATTTAGATTTATTTATGTTAGTATTAATTATTACCAGCCTACAATTTCTACTATTTATATTGAATATTATTTACTTTTATCTTCACTTCCTCAATGAATCAATAATTTTTTAGTTATTGTAAAGTACTATTTCGTATGAACCAATATTTTTTTAGTTTACTTGTTATTTAAATTAATATTATTTTTAATTGGTAAGAATGTATCACCTTCATGGAATAATTAAATAAATTACAAAATAAAAAAAGGACGATTCTCAATCTTAAAAAACACATGAAAAATTAATCATCTAGCACTAACATAATATTTCATCAAAGTTTACATGGAATAATTAATCACTTGTTGCATCAACTCTAGTCGGACACTTTCGAAGTGTATGACCCATCTCATGATAGTTGCTACATTTTTTTGGTCTTCGTACTTTATGGATGCTCGGGTCCACATTATTAAGTTGCACATCTGTTAACAATAAAATAAACGTATTAGCATTAATAAATTAAAAGTTAATTCAAAAGTCAATAGGTAATACCATCAATAGGAATATGAGCATTGCAAGCACTTTTCTTGTGGCCACTGCATTGACATCTACTGCATGTGTATTTGCGCCTAGAAGACTCAATAGCTGATCGAGCTCTACTCATTCTAGGCCGACCAGCCTGACGCTCAATCACTGGAGCATGAATAGTAAAGGATAAAAGAGACATATTCTTCTGAAATGTTTCTTCTCGGTAACAAAAGGCGGCTTTCCGCATAATAGTCACAACATGATTGCGATAGCTAGCTATATTCTTTGATAAATGGTAATAGCATAGTCCATGCACGACATCTGGGAAAATCGCCTCTACAGCATTCTTGATGCTCTTATGTTGATCTGACACAATCAGAAGACCTTCACGTGATCCGAAAGCTCTTCTCACTCGACTCAAAAACCAAATCCAAGACTCATCATCCTCAATAGGACCAAGTCCAACCGCAAGAGGAAAAACTTGCTCATTACCATCGTGAGTCACAGCTACAAAAAGAACTCCCTTATTTTTCCCTTTAAGATGTGTCCCATCAACTACGATAACTGGCCTCAAACAACTCTGAAAGGCATCAATGCACTGACCATGTGCAAGAAACATGTACTTGAAAAGATGGTCTTGGTCAGTTTGAAGATCAACAACTGTTCTTAGGTTACATTGTTGTAGCACGTGAAGGTAGCTTGGCAACATCTGATATGATTTATTATATTCACCATAAACAATTTCAATCGCGATGTTCCTCGCACGTAGAGCAAAATTATAATCAATTTCAATGCCGAAATCAGTCTTCAATTCTTTGATCATGTCCTTTGGCTTTAAAACAAAACCTTCGACCAATTTACGTGAAAAGTAATTTGCTATTACCTTCGCGGGCACATGGAGACGAGAAATATTATCAAAATCCGTCCAACAAGTATGAACAGGGTTGAACTTAATGACCCGCTAAATGCATGCGCCAGATCTCGCGCGTAGCTTGAAAGAACAACCATTTTCATGCTTGCAGATATAGTTTACTCTATCAGTGGCTGATCTCTCCACCTTGTACCCCACTCGATTGTGCATGTGATAGGTGCCAACATCAATCTCTAACTCCTCTTTGCTAGGAAATAAAGCCCCCACATAAATTTCGTCATCATTCTCATGAAACGATTCCGCTCGATTCAAAGGACCTAAAATATCAAGATCAGCAAGTGGAATGGTCCAGTTTTGAATGGGACCTGCTCTCGATTGTGCATGTGATAGGTGCCAACAGCAATCTCTAACTCCTCTTTGCTAGGAAATAAAGCCCCCACATAAATTTCGTCATCATTCTCATGAAACGATTCCGCTCGATTCAAAGGACCTAAAATATCAAGATCAGCAAGTGGAATGGTCCAGTTTTGAATTGGACCTGCTTGTGCTCTGGTATTTTTAGAAGGCTCGGTCTCGACTAACTGACAGAAATTACGATCACCTAGACCGGTCCGATTCAAGAAGTTACGGCTGTTGGCGGGATCACGGACCCATGCATTAACTTCATTCAATACAGACTCAACAAGTTCATCATAATAAGTCTCATCCTCCTCCTCATCGTCTGAAGAAAGTGTCTGATCCTCATCATCATCATCATCATCATCTACATTGGTCGAGCTCAGACCGGAGACATTGTTGTGGAGGTTAGTTCTCGTCCAACTCGAATTGAGAGCATTTACAGTACAAGATTCGAGACTTTTCGTGATAGTGTAGACTACTGGATAATTTCTATCTTCGCAAAGCATCAACATCAAATCTTCATTACAATTCAAAGCAACCTTGATTCTTCTACCGTCACCGGTGCTTGTACGGTAGAACAATGAGTAATCCGTAGTAGATGGATTGGTCTTCATCACCCGATGAATATCTTGTAACAATTGATCAAGACTTAACTTCGCCGACGTATAGAATAATTCTTCATCACCACCTATATACTCAGATTTATCTCATTGACCACCATGTCAAAGAATAATACATTGATGCCTCGTCTATAATATAAAAATGGACTAAAATAAAAATATTGGAACATTTATATATTTTAAAATCAAAGAAATACAAAATAAATTAAAGAAATCCAAAGGAAATACTAAAAGAAATCTAAGAAAATAAAAAAGTTTCGGCATAGATTAAATATGAGGAAAATTAATTTAATTTATAATTAAATTAAAGAGACTAATTATCTTTTAAAGACAAAAAGATGCATGAAATAGTTAGATAACATTTATTTGTTTAAGACATTAAATTTAAAACTTTAGATGACCGAATATGGCTAGTAGCTCATGAGTGCATTTATTTATTCAATTACTTCCCTTTTAAATAAAAAAATTATGTTAATCTTATATCTCAGAATTAACCTCCTTCCGAAGTTCTGTTCACACTTATATAAATTATTTAATTAATTTAATTATATTATAATTAAAATTTCTAAATCCTACAAGATAAATAGTGATATTTCTTAAATCATAATAAATGACAAGACTAAATGACTAAATATTCTATATACAAAAAATCTTTCTCTCACACATACATATAATTACAATATCCTAAAATATCCTAAGATATTTTCCTAAATTGTAGCATAATAAGATTAGCATAGGAAGTATTACAATTACTTTCTAGAATATAGTAGCATAAAACTAGGGATTAGACAACATTAATTATGTTAATTTAAGCTCGGTTTAATAAGAAAATTGCAAAAAAATAAAAATAAACAAACTTAATAATTCTAGAGATCATAAAACCAACATATTAATTCCTAAACCAATCTATTAAAATATTAATCATTCCCAAATTGTAGTAGTGATGATTATAATATTCTAAAATATCTTAATCATTTTTTCTTAACGTTTAGCAAAATTTGGGGCTATCTTAATTATTCCTAAGCTAAATAACTAAATATCAATCAACGCAATGCATCTCAAAATTGTAGCAGAATATCCTAAAATATTTTATCGTAATCATTCTTAAATTGTAGCAGAATATAGCAGAATAAGATTAGCGTTGCATAAAATTAGGGATAATAAGATTAGAGTTATTATCCTAATCATTCTTAAATTAAAGCAGAATAAGATTAGCGTTATGAAATACCAATTGTTCCTAAAATATACTTGCATAAAATTAGGGATTATACAACAATAATTATAATGAGATTATATTTGTAAGTTTTCATAAAAGTTTCAAAATTTAGTAAATAAAACATGAAATAGAATAACATACCGTATCCATAATTGTGTTTTTCTTTATGTCGTTTAGCTCTGTTTCGATGCTTTAACGGTGGAACATACTAAAACTCTACGATGGTTGATTTGAAGAAGAAAAAAAATATTCATTGAGAAAGTGAAGATAAAAGTAAATAATGTTGAATATAAATAGAAGAAATTGTGGTTGGTAATAATTAATACTAACATAAATAAATCTGAATTAATTAATTAAAGGACTGAATTATCATTTAATTGATACAACTACTTAATTAATAGTCTCGATTTTAACAGTTCTATATTTTGCCTTTTTCCTTCATTAATTAACTTTCTTATTAAACAATTAATCTTAATAAAAATTTGAATTAAATATCTCTAAATATTTTCTCTCTCTTACTAAGTCAAATTTAATAATCAAGTGGGACCTACATGTTTGCATAAAAAGCTGAGTACGTCAGGTCTTCATTCTCAAAAGTATAAAAAGTGGTTATTTACATTACATCTTTAAAAGTGTGGTTATTTAAATTATTTTATTATTTTATTTGGTTATATTTATGTATTTCCCCTTTAATAATTTAAAGTTGATTTGACGTGATAAAGGTGTGAGACTCATTTCTATTTTAGGAAACATGACAAGTCGTGTAGAACGGCCCGAAAAGGAATATAAGACAAGTCGGATGGAACGGAATGAGTAATTTAGTTCTTTTTCCAAATAAATTTTTTGGTAAGAAAAAAATAAATAAATAATTAATTAATGATAAAAAATTAACTAAATCTAAATTAATTAATATTTTTCTTGGAGCCAATTCATCCAAATATTAAATTAATTTTTAACTATTTTTTTTAAAATAATTTTTTTTAAAACAATTTTTTTAATTAATTTTAATTCAATTTTTTTTATACTTAAAAAAATTAATTAAAAATAAAAATTAACTAAATTTAGATTAACAAATAATTTTGCATCTCACAACGGAGGAGGGGAGCGGGTCAACGCAGTGGTCGGGGAAGATGTTGTGTTCTTCGAGGTTGGAGATATCGTCGGAGGCAAAAGATCATCTGGCCCATTTTTTGGAGGATCATTCAGTGGCCCACCAATCACGCGGTGCCACGCGTGTATTGGTGGGCCATGCATTTAATATTAAAATATTTGTTTACCAGTAAAAATACACGTATCACCGGTTAATTGGTGGGCCACTGAGTGATCCTCACAAAATGGGTCAGAAGATCCGGATTGATCGTCGGAGAGGTGCGACTGAATGACTTGAAGGTGAGAGAGGTAGCCGGAGGATATGAATAATGACGTAGGCGGAGGACTGGAAGAGGGTGGTATAGACGAGGGTGGCGAGCTCACGGAATTTGTTGTTGCGGTGGTGGGTGTGGCTTTGGTACGACGACAAATAGGGGTTTTCTTTAATTTTTTTATTTTTAATTAATTTTTCTGGATAAAATTAATTTAAAAATTGAATAAATTGGTCCTTAAAACTATTACTCCATTAATTAGTCTGAATTATATTTTTTTATTTTAATTATTTTTTATTTAAGTTTTTTAATTAAATGTTTTTCTTATCAAAAATTTTATTTGAAAATAAAATTATTTTTTTGGAAAAAATGATAAAATTAAGTTAAAATTAATGTTAAAATCGGATGAATTGATCCATGAATTTTTTATTTTGTAAATGCCTCTTTGAATACTAGTTGACTAAATTAAAATTTAACAGAATGAACAATTTATCATAACTAGCAAATATTGGGAACGTATAAACTAAAAAAAGATTTGACATCAATTCATTAAAACTAGCAAATATTAATATTAGGGACCATTTATCTTAATTTACCATGTATTTAACATTTATTCATAAACAAGGTTTATCTACTTTATATGTTACATAACAATTACAAATTTGTCTAAACTTGAAATTTGAAACGGCATGTATGACCAAGGCATTTTTTTTCCTAAAAGAATAAAGAGTAAATATATTTGTCATTCAAATATGAATATGACCGCAACATTGTTTTCAGACACTCCCTCAATTTTGTAATACTCAGTTTACAGTTTATTTATATCATAATCTCGTCTGCAAAAAATATTAATTTTAAACAATAATCTCTAAAATAATAAAATATGTTAACTAAAACTATTTTTGAAGTTTTAGATAATAGCAGTAATCACCAAAATGAATTGACCCGAGTCCGAGACAGACCTAAATCAATAATTGGGTCGGCCCAGTTTGGGTCTAAGCCCAGTTGCTGCCATTGCAACATCGAAGCTTGAGCGTTGCTAGTGGAATCCTCTGCGCATTCTGGCATAAGGGGGATTTGACGGGGGTTTCTTCAACATCAATTCATCCTCCCACATCCTAAATGAGTAAATAACCAAGGAAATCAAACGAAGAAATCCCGCAAAATTATTTGTAAATTCAGACGATTGCTCGAATTGTTCAACAAAAATTGTATGTAATTTTTTGGAGGGAAGGATTTGAAGGATGTGGGTGTTTTATTTGATCTCGCTGCCGTTAACACTAGGTATGGTGGTATTGACTCTTAAGTACTTCTCCGGTCCAGATGTGCCGCGCTACGTGTTCTTCACGGTGGGATACACTTGGTTTTGCTCAATTGCGGTTATCGTTCTTGTCCCCGCCGATGTTTGGACGGTAAATTTTAGATCATTCTACTGAAATTGGAATTTTGCTGAGAACTGATTGATTTAGGCGCATGTGTGCTTCCGGGTTGAAGGCGGGGAGGGCGATTGCTTATTTGCTTTCAATGGTGCCTATTCAAATGGGTTGATCAACTGTCTTTAGCTGGATTTTAATAATTAAGTTGATCCATATCGCATTTCTTCTTATTGAGCTTGTATTGTGAGCGGTTTTATGTTGCTGTAGCGGATACTCTAATTGGTGAAGGATTATACGTTTAGAGAGAAGCTTTTTTTTCATTCTCCAAAATGCATTTTAATATTCATGCTGTTATTGATTCATTTAATAAACTAAAGTTTACATGCTATTAGTTAAAAGCTGATGGTTTTAACTGAAAAGTGTTTAGTGGAAAAGTGAAATATTTGTCTTCTTTTGCTTCCCTATTTCTATCTCACTGAAATGTGACATGTATGTGCTCTCTCTCACACAGAAAGACACAAAACATATACATTGGATTAAAATCTGGGGACATGTTTGTCATGCTCTTTCACTGGAAACTAGAATAGGATAGGTATGTGCTGTTCACTTGAGAATCAACGGTTCCCAAATACATTTAAAATCTTTAATGGATCTCAGGTGATGGTATATATATGACAAAAATGCAAACACCTCTGTTTTTTGTTTTGATTCGTTCAATGTCTGTGGTACTTGCACAACTTGGTTTAGGAAACAGTTAAAAATTAAAGCTAGTTTGTTTTTATTCTGCTACTTTGTTTTCCTTTTTATTAATGCTTTCCCAGCAATAATATTCGGTTTCTGGACTAGTAGCAGTGTGATTTTTCTGCAGAATATCATATGCCTTTTGTCACAATTACCTGCACTTGAAGATTTTACTAACACCAATAGTTTTTTAGTTTTTATTTTTTCTTACTTTACTTAAATTTTGATCTCTTACAATAAGTTTAATTGAGATATGTTAGAATTTAGTGCTATTGCTTGTAAGGCTTTTCTATCAAGCCCTACATGCACCAGCTTAGTCATCCTTACTCTTTGTTGCAAAAGCAGCAGAGCATTTGAGTAAATCTTGACTATTAAGAACAGATACATAACTGATAGGTCTTGATTCTTTTTGTTGCCCTGCAGACTATAGTTGACAATGGTAATGCTAATGGGAGCATCTCTTTTTTTTGGAGTTGGTCATACTGGAGTACCTTTCTTCTCACATGGTATAACTTTTTGCAACTCTTTCAGTTACACGGATATAGTTTATTAATAAGCTTCATATTGTTGATCTGTTCCAACAAAATAACCCTCCCTCCCCCCAAAAGAAATTCCTAGACCTTGATTTAACTTTGTCCATGTTGTATCTGCAAACGTTTGGATAAATAATAACCTTGGCTGAAAAAACAGAAAATTATTTGCTCCCTACAGATCTGGTTCTTCACCTCAATATGAACAAACATAATATTTTATTGATCTATACAGTCCGTTTTGCTTTGTAAACTCATGTAGTAATGTTCACTTACTGTATATTTGTTACATTAGACAAGCTTTCTTCACCTAATCACCTCAATAAACAAACATAATAGTTTATTGATCATTGTACAGTCCGTTTTGCTTTGTAAAGTCACCTAGTAATGTTTACCGACTGTAGATTTGTTACACTAGACAAGCTTTCTTGTAGAGTATTTAATTTCAAGGACTGGAGTCCAAATTGTTTGTTTATATAACTAGTCTATTATTCCAATGCAATTGACAGAGAATATAAAAGAAGTATGCCTAAGTCTTAAAAAAGAAAATCTGCAATTTTATTTCATGTCCTCCTGCTGGGTTAAATCAATCTTTTGGAAATGTATGATTAAAAGGAGTACTACATTCTTGTAAAGTTTCTCTTTCCCCAGAAATCACATGAAGAACATTACTGTCTGAGACATGTCAGGTTTTGTTTCTTCTTGATGAGTAAGTTCCTGTCATGCCTATTACTGGATGGAGATGTGTATGCTCAATATTTTTACTTACAATTTTGTTACATTTATCATGTAATTGAATTATGCATTGAGTAGGATCAAGATTTTGCTTATTTGGTACATCCATTGTGAAAAGGGGTATTAAAGGATTGCTATTACTTAAACAATTAAAAGATGGTGGTATTACTGTATTAGGAGTTCTATTCTCATAATCTTATTTTTTCCTGCTGCTTGCTCATTTTGCATGCATTAATTGGTATATGTTAAGGTAATCATTCTATGTTGCCTCCATGAGCAGGCTTGCTGTGCCTCTGATACAGGGTTATGAAGATGCTGGGGACTTTACTATGATAGAAAGATTGAAGACTAGCATACATGTAAACTTAATCTTCTACTTGATTGTGGGATCCATTGGTCTTTTAGGGCTTATTCTCGTCATTACGATGCACAAAGATTGGTTCGTTACTTCATCTCTTGATTCAATTTCTTTCATGTTATGCTTCTTTTCTTTGGTTAATTATTTGTATGGTTAGCATTAACCTGTTTCTAACTTTATAGAGCTGAGCAACAAAACATATAATGCTTTTGTAATTGACTGAATTTGCCTCTTGTTGTGGTCTTTCCCTTTCCATTGGGGCCTCGATATAGTTGATGGCTCCCTACCTTATTGTGCACAGAACTTTAATATGAGCTCAATATTAGTACTATAAGTTTTAAGATATATAGTACAATATGGCTAAGATGCCTTGAACGCTTAATAGTGTTATCCAGATTAAGATAGCAACATATAACACAAAAAATATGAGCTATTAGAATAATTAGTTCTTAGTTATGGGAGAGTCTCGACAGATGACCAAACGACCAACTGCAATAAGCTCATGGTTCTCAATATGCATGTCGTTAATTGAATATTTTTCTTGATACTGCTAGTTTGGAGTCACTACTGGAATCAATAACATGATTGATTTCCTGGAACATGGTGTGTTGATATATATTTAAAATTCCTGATATTTTCAACTGGCAGGCTTCATGGTAGAGGTATATTGGGTTGGGCAATGGCGTGCTCGAATACGTTTGGACTCGTGACTGGTGCCTTTCTTCTCGGTTTTGGGTTAAGTGAGATTCCAAAAAGCATTTGGAGAAATGCTGACTGGACAACACGTCACAAGTTTCTCTCACATAAGATAGCCAAAGTAGCTGTAAAACTTGATGATGCACACAAAGAGTTATCCAATGTAATTGTGGTTAGTGCCTCTTAACACTGATGCATAAATTGGTATACATTTTTGTTGTCGGAGCATTTTCGAGTGTCATTTGTCCTCAATTCACCAGATACCTTTCCTAAACTACAAATGGGACCTGGGGCCATACTTGAATATGTTGATCTGTTTTTCTTTGAATAATTTATAACTCAATACAATTATATGATATATCGCTTGGCACATCTTTAGACATTGATATATGTTCTTACTGGTAAACCTTTATATGAAGGAGTTGCAATATAGTTTATGGGGCTTCCCTCCTATGACTCTATCTATGCACAATAATAATATCATTGGACGTCTACGATGACATTAACTTTAGAGATGCATTATTCAATTTCCTGAAAAAATAAACTCATTTAAACTTAGGAGTTACATATGTTGCACTTACTATGCATGCAAATAAATTTGTTGAATATAATTTTAAATTTATACCTTCGACTTAGAAGAAAATTATTTTGCCTATTACAAATTCACACTCTAATAGTTGTTTCCTTTTATTTTCTTCCCGTTCATGAAGGATGTCCCCATCTTACTCCTAATTCCTAATTGGATTTAATAGGTTGCTCAGGCTACATCAAAACAGATGTCCAAGCGTGACCCGTTGAGACCTTATATGGCTGTTGTTGACAATATGTTAGTGCAGATGGTACATTCTTCTTATACAGCTTCACATAGTAACATTACTTTATGATGTTTTTATTATAGCTCTTTCAATTTGATTTTGTATTAACAGTTCAAGGAAGACCCTTCATTCAAGCCGCAAGGGGGTCAGTTGGGAGAAAATGACATGGACTATGATACTGATGAGAAATCAATGGCTACACTTAGGCGCCATCTTCGGGCAGCTCGAGAGGAGTATTACCGATGCAAAAGGTAAAACTATTTTTGCAGGATTATATAAATTAGTATTACATGATTATGGTGCTTGGTATGCTGCTACGCAATTCCATTTACTTTCTTTGTGATTCAAATGATAAATTTGTCATTTTTTCGTAAACCTTTTCCCTTAATATATGCTGACCTTTTGAATATTGGTTGATATTAACTGGTGTAAGTGTGTCTCAAAAGTGAAAGTTAATGCAATCATTTTATTTTCACCTAATATGTGGTCATATTTTAGTGCCTCAAGGAGCCTCATTCGTTCCTTGTCATACTCAAATGTGGTTGTATTATAATATGAATGCTAGTGTTTCGAAACATTCTGTGTTTTGATATGTTTTCTTTCTTTGCAGCGAGTACCTGAGTTACGTCACAGAGGCTCTTGAATTAGAAGACACAATAAAGAATTATGAAAGACGCAATATGACTGGATGGTTAGCACATTCTCTTCCTTTAAACTAAAAGAATTTTATATACTGTTGCTTCTGTTTCAAATAGGCCTGTACAAATATTTTTATGGTGGTAGTTAAGTCGACCTTCATACTTATTTTTGTTTCTTTCTCTAGTTGGCTATGGTGGTTTGTTTCTTATTAGATATATAAGTTGCTGTCCTCATTTCCAATTTCTTCCTCATGTAAGGTTGATGTGTGGACTGTTAAATGTAATGCAGGAAGTTTATCTCAGGCTTCAGTCCAGAACGCACCGGTGCACTTGGGTCCTTCATAGACATGGCAGGTAATAGTTTGTCATTGGATTGAGTCACAAAATTCAATGCATTAAGCTATTAGGAATTTGATCAGTCTCATTTCTGTTGCTCCCCAGAATTCGTATGGCGCTGTATCCTGCAAAAGCAGTTAGCAAGAATTTTAGCTGTCCTTCTTGGTTGCATGTCAGCTGCCATTCTCCTGGCAGAGGCTACTATGCTAGCTAGCGGAGTTGATTTATCTCTATTTTCTCTTCTTATAAAGTCTGTTGGAGATCAGGAGGTTCTGGTGCAGGTATGTGGTCAGTCTTCTTCGCGAAGGTTCATTTTAAATATTGCAGCTATTTAACCAAATTGTTCAAACATTATCACTAGGATGCACAACTTCAAATGATCTGATGTCAAGGTTGTATTTGTTGTCAATATCTAATTTACCTGAGAACTAACATTTTTTTCATTTAATGATAAGTGGTGCATACATATAACTTTCAGCCAGTCTTTTTCTTCTCGTACCATACAAAAAAACATGATATGGCCGAACTGAAGTGCAAATGTGACAAATGCATGTATGAAGCCTGTAACATGTGATTGGCAGCTAAAGGAATCGGCATTGTCTGTAAAGTTGCTGACACTTATTGGTTATTAATGATTGAAGGACCATTATCCACTTTGGACTGGCTCCATGGGGCAACGATGAACTAATCTTGTGCAACAGTTTTTCTTTCTATTTTGCTCAATCATCATGCAACACGAATTTTCAAGCATGCTGCATGTGTTATTCTCATACAGTAATCATTTCTTTTCTCTTACCTTGCAGGTATTTGCATTTGTTCCCTTGATGTACATGTGTCTTTGCACCTATTACTCATTGTTCAAAGTTGGAAGGCTAATGTTTTACTCATTGACACCAAGGCAAACGAGTGCTGTTAGCTTGTTAATGATATGCTCGTACGTTTGTATAGTGTGTCAATGTATAATTGAGATTGGTTTTTAGTATTCAATGTAGTTAATAATTGATATCTTGATGTGTGTTTCAGGATGGTTGCTCGTTATGCGCCTCCAATTTCATACAATTTTCTTAATCTAATCAGTCTTGGGAAGGGCAAGACAACTTTTTTTGAGCAGGTATTTTTTCTGTCATATCTTTCAGTTACTCATAATTTGCATTGAAATGTTTGGCCTTTTTAACTTGATGCATAGTTTGGTAGAATCTTCAGTTTAATTAATTTTTATATCCTTCTAGCCGTTAGAGTTTTATTTTTTGCTAAATATCTACAATTTTGGGGTGAAAATGATGCAGCGCATGGGAACAATTGATGATGCTGTACCTTTCTTTGGGACTGGATTTAACCGTGTATACCCCCTTATTATGGTTATCTATACTATCCTGGTAGCCAGCAACTTCTTCGATAGGATCATCAGCTTCTTTGGCAATTGGAAGATTTTCCGACTCCAAACAGAAACAGATGATGTGGATGGGTTCGATCCATCTGGTTTGCTTATACTGCAGAAAGGTAAGATATCTCTGAGTGTAGGTAGCTTCATGTTCTTCTCCTTGCATCACATGCCAATTATTTATAATAGTATAATTTCGTATGTTTGACTTGTAGCAAAAGATGATAACATATCATGTCAATTTTATATGCTTTTGCAGAAAGAACCTGGCTCGAACAAGGCCGCAACCTTGGTGAACATGTTATTCCATTGGCTCGAAATTTCAATGATTCAACCTTGGATCTTGAACCTGGCATCCTTAACAAAGTACGTGTTCTTCCCTTTGCTCAAAATCCACCTCCGTTAAAGAGATGTTTCATCTTTACTTCCATTGGAGTAATTTTAGTTTAATGGTGATTTGAGAAATTGGTGGCAAATATTTCAGGATGATACAGTTGAAATGAAGCAGAAATCTGACTTCAGCAAGGAGGATATGAAGGGAAGCTCGTCGAGGCCGCCTAGAAAAGATGAAACACAGAGATACTCTGGGAGCAAAGAAGCAATAAGCACCAAGTATGCCGCCATGAGAGAACAGAATAAATCAGCTTCCAACATACAGCCAGTCGAGAGTATCACCTCTGCTAAAGTCTCCTTACTTGATTCTCAGCCTACTAGCAGCAGCGTCCCATCTGGCTTAGCTTCAAAGTGGGCGTCAATGAAGCAAGGTTTTCAAAACTTCAAGTCCAACATAGAGGCGAAAAAGTTCAAGCCACTGCGTCAGTCTCAGGAACCGAATCTGTTGTCACGTGGTTCGTCCTCTGAATCCCTTGATGAGATATTTCAGAGATTGAATCGACCCTCCGTAGATCAGGGCGGCTCCAGTAACAGCAATGAAGATGACCTTGTTTCAAGGTAGCAAGGTATTGGGCAAGATGGATATGGCCATGGTTATAGGTATATACAAAATACAAGCAAAGCCAGTGAGATGTATAGATGCTTGAAAAGGGTCAACCCATTTTTGGAACCTCTTGTACGGTTGGTTATTCTTGTATGCTACATTCTTCGCTTTTATTAGTCTATGCAAAAACATATATTGAAATTGAGGCCTTAATTTTTTAACATGCTCCAAATTCCAAGTTGCTTTACAAAATTGCCTTTGAAGGATATTAGTCTTTCCAATCTACGGTCTTTTTCTTCTTTCTTTTTTTTTTTTTTTTTTTTCACCATCAATTCCATTCATCGTTGCAGTACCACTGCAGCGTGGGAGCTTGATTGCCCGAAAAGAAAGTGCTGCACGATTCCTCACCGAAAAAATTGTGTTCTTCAATCTTCACCAACTCCGGTTCATAGTCATAGCTCGAACTTTGCTTGATTTCTCCGAGATCGAAGTTTATGATCGTGGATGGATTAAACGGCAACCTGTTATTATCATCGTTCACGATCGCTCTCGAATCACTGTCCGACAATCGGTCCTTCCAATCGCCAGATTTAGGGGATCCTTCTCTCTCATCGCCTTTTGAATTTTTTATTTCAGCCGTGAGATCATCAATTTTGAGTTTGATATTTTCTCTGACGCTGCCGCTCTTGTCGAGCTTCGATTTCAGCCCGCGGGTCTGCAGTTCTAATGTCAGTTCAAATTGTTGGTATAGAAAAACAATTAAGACATTAGTGAGTGAGCTGACCTCTTGGATCAGAGATTCATTGTCTTGTTGAAGCCTCTCCAAGTTGAGTTTAAGACCATCGTAATTGGCCTTAAGAGCGCCGTAATCTATCTCCAATTGCTTGATCTTCCACCGCGCGCGGCGGTTTTGGAACCATACCGCCTCCTGCCGCGGCTGCAATGCCTTGAACTTGATCGATGCTCAATCTCCTTTTCTTCTCCGAAACATAGCCGGATTCTTGCAGGCAACCTTTGTAACAACCGCCGGTGTTAGAAGGAGTTTTCTGGTCTGTTTGTAGAGATAATAGAAATGGTGGGAGATGTTGTGGAGAAGAAGATAGAGTATGTAGAAGAGATGTAATGTAATAGTAAAACAGAAACTGTGACAAGACAAGAGTTAGTAAAATTCTGCTTATCATTCTCGTTCCCAAACATACTACAAATACTACTCAAAAAGTGTGTTCCTCAAATACATAACTAAATGAAACGTAAAAGATAGTGTGGATGAATCCCGGCCGTCCACTGCCCGCCAGCCCTTCTCCTTAAATCTCAGCCACTTCCCTCATCGACGGCTGCGATCTTGAACTCTTCTCTTGCGTCGATGAACTCCACGTGTCCTTCTATCACAAAACCTCCTTCCTCTTCGATCAATTCTATCTTAGCCAACATTAGATAGTCTTCTCCCCCTTCTTCCCCAAACTCCCGATTGCTTTCCTTCTTCTCAATTGATACTAATAATGGGTTTGTTACAGTACCTCCATCTTCAATTTCGCCTTGACCCCAAGGCGGGAGCTCCGGAATCCATTTCTGCAGGTAATTCTCTTCTGCCCAAGTCTCCAATTTCGTTCCCCTGTTCTCCCATTCCACAAGATAAGTATGAATTTCTCTTCCTTGTTTGTTTAATTTACTCCTTCTCCCCTTTACGTGAGGTGTACGTGGGAATTCCCCGGATGAGTCAACCTCTAGCAAGGACTCCTCAACCCCTTTTCCTGGTTTGACGGCACGTTTCAGCAAGGAAACGTGGAATTCTGGCCAAATCTTCGATCCCGGAGGGAGAGATAACCGGTAAGTGCACTGTCCAGTCTTTCCAATGATTAGATAAGGGCCATAATACCTAGGAGACAGTTTCTGATTTTGCCTCATAACCACTGTACTCTGTCGAAATGGCTGGAGTTTGAGGTAGGCATAGTCTCCTACCTTGAATTGCTTGTCCACTCTTTTCGTATTAGCATTTCTTTCCATCCTGGCTTGAGCATACTTCAGATTTTCCTTGAATCTCTGTAGCATCTCTTGTCTCTTTTGAATTAGAACTTCACAATCAACTGATTCTGTAGATGGGAAGGGTCCCATAAACAGAATTGGTGGCTTGTATCCATACATAGCCTTAAATGGTGTCATTTTGAGGCTAGTGTAGAAATTGGTGTTATACCAATGTTCTGCTAGGGCCAACCATTGGAACCATTGTTTGTGGTTTTGCCTTACCATGCATCGTAGGTAGGTTTCTAGACACTGATTGAGTCTCTCAGTCTGGCCATCTGCCTGAGGGTGATAGGAAGAGGTCAGTGCTAGTTTAACTCCCATTACCTTGAACAACTCAGTCCAGAGTGTACTAGTAAAGATAGGATCTTTGTCTGAAACTATGCTCAGTGGTAGTCCATGTAGTTTAACAATGTGATCCAGGAACACCTGTGCTATTTTGATGGCTGTGTATGGGTGACTTAGCCCAATAAAGTGGCCTAGCTTAGTGAGCCTATCTACAACAACCAGTATCACACTCCTACCCTGAGATTTGGGTAGTCCTTCTATGAAGTCCATATATATGTGAGTCCAAGGTTGCTGGGGTATAGCAATGGGTGTAGTAAGCCTGGACTTCCAACCCTCTCTGCCTTGCACTTATTGCAGATTTCACATGCCTGCACCCACTTCAACACTTCCTTTTTTAGGCCTCCCCAATAAAAATACATTCTTACCCTTTGGTAGGTGCCTTCTATTCTAGAATGTCCACCAACAGCAGAATCATGTAGTTCTCTAATGATGTTGCTTCTTAGAGATCCTTGGCTTCCTACCACCAATCTCCCCTTGTACCTCAATACCCTTCCTTCTAGCTTGTAATCAGGGTATTCCTCACCTCCCACAGCTTTTAATTCTATAATTCTGGACAGATCCTTATCCTTATGGTAGCTCTCTGTTATTCTTTCCATCCAGGAGGGAATAACTGAAGAAATAGCCATGCATTCTGATTCAGGAATCTCTCTTCTAGACAAACCATCTGCAGCCCTATTTTCCCTGCCCTTCCTATAACATATGGAATAGTCATACCCTAGGAGTTTAGGAATCCATCTTTGCTGTATAGGAGTTGTGATTTTTTGGTCCATCAAGTATTTGAGAGCTTGCCGATCAGTTTTGATTAGGAAATGTCTCCCTTGCAAGTAGCTACTCCACTTCCTAACAACCATTAAGATAGCTAGAAACTCCTTTTCATAAGTTGAAAGCCCCATATGTTTAGCTCCTAGAGCTTTACTGAGATAGGCAATAGGCCTACCTTTCTGTGATAAAATGGCTCCAATCCCCTTTCCAGAGGCATCTGTCTCTACTGTAAATTCCTTTGCAAAGTTAGGCAAGGCTAGGATAGGTGCTGAAACCACTTTTTTGAGATGGTTGAAGGCCTCATCTACTGCAGAATTCCATAGGAAGGCTCCCTTCTTCAGAAGGTCAGTGAGAGGTTTGCTGACTAGTCCATAATTTTTGATAAACTTCCTATAATAACCAGTTAGGTCTAGAAATCCCCTTAGTCCCTTAATGTTAGTAGGAGTGGCCCAATCTGTCATGCACTTCACTTTCTCTGGATCAGTGGCCACTCCTCCCTGTGAGATGATATGGCCTAGGTATGCTACAGACTTTTCACCAAAGCAGCACTTGCTGAGCTTGGCAAATAAGGTATTGCCCCTCAGTATTTCAAGTACCTCATTTACCTCCTTCACATGTGTCTCCCAATTAGGACTATAGATCAGGATGTCATCAAAAAATACTAGTACAGATCTCCTCAACTTTCCCTTAAAAATCTGATTCATAAGAGATTGAAATGTGGCCGGGGTATTACACAGCCCAAATGGCATTACCAAATATTCAAAATGACCACTATGGGTTATGAAAGCAGTCAAGTATCTAGACTCAGGGGCCATCAAGATTTGATGATACCTGGATCTTAGATCAATTTTTGAGAAATATTTAGCTCTACCCAATTCATCCAGCAATTCATCTATTAAGGGAATAGGATAATCATGCTTGATTGTTAGGCTATTTAAATACCTGTAGTCAACACACATCCTCCATGTTCCCTCCTTCTTTACTAGGAGTACAGGAGCAGAAAATGGGCTTTTGCTGTGCTGGATCTCTCCATTCACCAGTAATTCAGCTACTGTCTTTTCTATTTCATTTTCCTGGTGATGAGAAACCCTGTAGGGAGCTTGTTGTTTGGGGATGCTCCCTGGTTTCAGCATGATTTGATGTTCTATTCCTCTGTGGGGGGGGGTAGTCCTTTAGGCACTTCAAATACCTCTTTAAAATCTTCCAGCAGCTTGTTAAGTTCATTACCTCTTTTAGCTGCTTCCTCCTTGTCCTGTTTGACATCTTCATCTCCCATTTGCCACAGAGCATGGTCTTCCAGACTTGTATCACTGCTTTGTAGGTACTAATACATGTCTAACGATGTGATTAGATTACAACCTTGCTTTCCCTTTGCAGCATACAGTTTGATCCTTTATCCATTATGTTTCACTGATCATGATATTTCCTCATAGTCCAGGACTATAGGTGAGCCAGTCTTAAGCCAATCACTTCCTAATATCATATCATATCCTTTAGTGGCCAATATTCTAATATCAAAAGTGAAATTGTGGCCCTGTATCATCCAGCTGAATCCTTTCACCTTCTCCTGGCTGATAAGTTTGCTTCCATTAGCTATTACCTTGACTGGCCTAGCTTTTTCAACCCTGTAGTCTATCTCACTCATCATATCCGAATTCAGGAAACTCAGTGTACTCCCTGTATCCAGAAGAATTCTCATTTTTTTTCGATTTACAGTGCCCATTAATCTCATGATAGTGTTGCCAGACTCATTTACTATTGATCCCAAACTAATGATAGCCATTCCCAACTCCTCCTTTGCATCCCCAAATTCCTCCTCTTCCTCCTTTTCTTCCAAGTTGTGTAGGTAGTCAGATTGTTCTTCACTAGACATAATCATGAAATTAACCTTCTTGATACATTTATGCCCTGGCACAAATTTTTCATCACAATTGTAGCATAGACCCTTCTCCCTTCTTTTATCCATTTCAGCAGATGTTAGCAATTTAAAGTCAGGCCTCTTACGTGGAAGCATAGGTTTCTGTGGTGGATTTTTGATCATTCCAGTAGTCTCCAGTTTTCTGGAATAATTTCTTGATGTTTCCTTCAATTTCCTATTCAGAGCAGCATTGTTGGAACATTGTTGTCTAGAAAGGTGAATAGTTGTCTCAAGATTTGGAATAGGGAACATTTTGACTGCTGCCCTCGTGTCATTATCCAACCCACTGAGGAAACTAGCTGTCCAATAACCCTCCCCAAACTGTCCACACTAGGAGTGAATCAACAAGGATTTGAGCTGTTCAAACCTCTCTACATATTCTTCAAAGTTCCCATCATTGACTAGCTTATTAAATTCTCCAATTTTATTTGCCTCTTGTAAGTCTCCAAACTTGGTAGTAATCATTCCCATAAATTGGTCCCAACTGAGTTGTTCTCCCTTGGCAGGTAGGTTGTCATACATTCTGCTGATTTGCCTTCTAGATGTAGAGAAGCATAGGCCACCATTTGCTCTTCTGGTATGCTTGTTACCATACCCCAAAATGTTCTACATCTTTGGAGCCAACCCCTTGGATTCTTCCCATCAAAACGGGGAAAATCTATTCCATAGCCAAAGCTTGGTGGCATCCCCTATTGTGAATGCCCAGCCCCTAAAATAGATCTCTCCCTATCTTTCCCTCCTTGGTGTCCCATACTTCCTCCCTGCCCCTCAAAACCTCCCTGTTCTTCTCTCTGTCTAATCCCTGAATGTTCCCCTTGGAAGGTAACAGGTTGGGATAAGTTAGGTGGTCTCTGGTGGTGACTGTATGTGGTGTCTAAGATGGGATTTGGAATTTGTTGAGACTGGGGTGGTGTGGTAAAGAGAGGGGTAGTGTGTCTGGTGGGATCAGGAGTGTGTAGATGCTGGGCATTTGAGAGTAAATGAGTGTTGGGGTTAGGAAAGTTGAAGGTAGGGCTCATGAAATTAGGGTTTGGAAAGTTAGGGTTTGGAAAGTTTATGGAAGGTGGGGTTAAAGGTGAATAGGGGTAGTTAGGATAAGCCATATTAGATGCCATGGTGTTTAGGGCCGAGACTAAGGTTTGGTATTGGTTGTTCATGGTGTTAAACCCTTGTTGTATCCAGTCTTGATGTGTGTTTGTGGTGGACTCGCAGGTGGGCTGCTCTGGAGTGGTGGGAAGCTGTTTCGGTGGTTCTCCATCTTCAGAGGGACATGGGTCTATTTCTCCGTCCTTAGGTGGTGGATGCGCGGAAGCTGAGCTCATGATACCAATGTAACAACCGCCGGTGTTAGAAGGAGTTTTCTGGTCTGTTTGTAGAGATAATAGAAATGGTGGGAGATGTTGTGGAGAAGAAGATAGAGTAGGTAGAAGAGATGTAATGTAATAGTAAAATAGAAATAGAGACAAGACAAGAGTTAGTAAAATTCTGCTTATCATTCTCGTTCCCAAACATACTACAAATACTACTTAAAAAGCGTGTTCCTTAAATACATAACTAAATGAAACGTAAAAGATAGTGTGGATGAATCCCGGCCGTCCACTGCCCGCCAGCCCTTCTCCTTAAATCTCAGCCACTTCCCTCATCGAAGGCTGCGATCTCGAACTCTTCTCTTGCGTCGATGAACTCCACGTGTCCTTCTTCTATCACAAAACCTCCTTCCTCTTCGATCAATTCTATCTTAGCCAACATTAGATAGTCTTCTCCCCCTTCTTCCCCAAACTCCCGATTGCTTTCCTTCTTCTCAATTGATACTAATAATGGGTTTGTTACAACCTTCCTCCTCCATCATCGTCGCGCAAATGGGATTGTTTTGGTTGAAAGAATGATACGATTCGTCTTCTCAAGGGGAATTTGATGAGAAACTAATTAGGTTAAGAGAGATTTCTATAAGTGGTACAAATAGAAAAAAGAGTCCCGATTTGGACAAAAAGACACGGGTAATTTTGTTTGAATGTTTGAATGGAATAAAAAGAGATTTTTTTTTTTTTTAACCTGTAGTAGCGTTGGGACAGATGGAGATGCTAAGTCTCTTCCTCATTCTTGATGGTTTTGAGGAGCAACTTAATTTGTTGTAATATGCAGAGAGTGAGAGTGAAGAAATGGCAGTTCTACTCCCATGAAAGACAACAATCCCAAGCAGCACAGTTTTGTGTGCATGTGACATTAAGAAAAGCTACAATATTGAATAACATAGCAACTTATTTTACCATCTTTCTTCACGTCAACACTAGTCAAATCAATTCAAGAATAGTCTAAAACTGTTCATCTATAGAAGAGACCGGGGATGAATGGGGAAAGATCAGTGAACTATCTCACTGCCCACCTGACAATTCACAATTTCAGTCTTTACATTAAACTAACTACGGTTAAACCTAGGATTTGCACGGAACTAGAGTTGGATCCCAATTTTTCTATTTTTTTTTTGTCATAAAATGAAATGAACCCCAGATTCAAGGCAAATGCAAGTATGCCACTACCATATCTTATAAATGAGACGTGGTTCTTATTTCATAAATAAGAGAAATTTGCTTTCTACAAATTTAAGTTGCTATACTAATGTAGCCATATTTGTTAAATGAAGAACAAATATGATCAGTTTTATAATTTCATTCACTAAATAGCCAAAATTACATAAATTTGACCATTTTTAGTCTGTCATAACTGATAATCAATGATTGTTTCAAATATTGAGAATTGAATATGAAAAACTAGATGAATATTCTATCTGCAGATTTGTTGTAATGTAAATCATGCTCAATGACCGTCTTATTTTCTCAAGAGAAGCATGACCACTCATATTTGTTCAATGAATTCAAAATGCACACGTACTTAGATGTCTCACTCTGTGAACATGACTAGACAGAAAAATAGAGCATGATTGAGCGGGATTTGGAAAATGCACGTGTGCTCAGAAGTCCCACTCTGTGAGAGTGATTCTGTGACTTGGCAGAATAATAGAGCATGACTGGGGGGGGGGGACTTGATGTTCATTTGAACAAGCCAACGAAATATGACCTTGTTGCATGTAGAAAAGCCGAAAAATACGTAATTGAAGTACACAAATAAGAGAAAAGTGTTGAGATGATGACAAATGGTGAGGTGGCAACAACATGACTTGCAATAGAAAAGGAGAGCATGACTTGTCCCCTTGGGATGATATAGCGGTGAAGGTGGGTGGTCCGGGACTGAAAGGTCATGGGTTCAAATCTCACTGGACACGCTATGTGAGCCTGTCACCCTGCCACCTTAAGGGTGGTTTAACTCTCCTGTGTGGTTTGCATGCTATTGCACAAGAGCGAGATTTACCCTGTGCGTACCAAAGGTAGCGGCTGAGGGTTCCTCGTCATAAAAAAAAAGGACCGCATGACTTACATTTATGTCACCTCCTCCATTTTAGGGACCTTCAGTAGCATGCATTGTACAGACAAAAGTGTCATTTGCGTGAGAGCGGGTTGCATTAAATACACAACTAAAACTCAGCATATGTCATTTTCACGCTCAATTGAGATCTCCTCTTGTTTGATGAATCCTGACAGATCCACGCGGAAATCAATAGGAATTTTGTGAAAAAATCAAGTACAGTGGCAGAGGTTATTTTCTTTTCCCAATCTTCGGTACTTAACTTGTTTTATCTATTCACAATGTTAAATTATCCCTTATTTAAAAGATCAACATGTATGATTAAATAAGTGTGGTGCATCAATCATCACTAGTATTGGTTAAATAAAGAGACAATTTTCTTGGTCTTCCTAGATAATTAGTTGATTGACCAAAATGAAATAACATGATCTTATTACAATGACGCAAGCTCTTGGCATGTTTCTTTTCTCATGATAATTTTATAACTTGGGTCAATTTGAAATTTTAATTTTCTTGGTCGAAAATGTTTAATTATTGTAGAAAATCTCTTGCAGTTAATTTCACCATGAATAAGTCCAACACTGTTTTTAATAGGGGTGTGCGCGGGCGGGTTCGAGCGGGTTTGGGCGTAAAAACTAACCAATTTTACAAATATACAAACCATGGCGGATTTTTATTTCTTCAAACCGTAGCGGTTCGGGTGAAGCGGTTAGCGGGCGATTTGCGGACGGTTTGCGGGTTAAATAATAAGAGATCACATTCTTTCGAGATGATAATATCGGAAGGTTACAACTCATTTGTTCATGAGACATACATCAACAAATAACAATATAAGTTAAGGAAACCAAATTGTACATATAAAACATAATTTCAAAATGCTTCTCGGGTTCTCGCTAGTCCCGTGAGACCGTGAATAACATTTACACATTTCTTACTTTTTATTTTTCAATTTAATTTGCAATAACATTTATTAAATTAATTAAAATATTAATAAAATCAAATTTTAATATAATTTGTATTGGACATATACAAATACTTTGTAAGTCACTAAATTATTTTGAAAGAGTGTACTACTTGCCCAATAGAATAGACAATATAGTTTACTAGTAAAATTAAAAATTTAAAAGCTAAAAAAAGGATTTAAGGAGGCGGGCGGGTCGGTTAACCACCACCCGAAAACCGCCACCCAACCGCCTCGATGGCGGTTTGATAAAAATTGATCCGCGGTTAATTTGTCAAAAAAATAACTGGAGTTCGAATGGGAAGGGAAGAGTATCACACTCAAGGGAGATGAACCTCCACTGTCACAACCCATCTCCTTCCACCACCTGAGAAGACTGGAGAAAGATGAGGTTTTCGAAATATACCCACTCCAAGAGGCGGGAGTTGACAGTGGCAAGGGTAAGATACCGACATTGGAAGAAGGGGAAGACATCCTAAGCACTCTCCCCTTTGATCTCCGTAGCATACTACAACAATATCAAGCTCTTTTCCAACCTCCAGTTGGGTTGCCCCCACAGCGAGGGGACGACCACTACATCCACCTTCAACCGGGTGCAGCGCCGGTTAATGTACGTCCATATAGGTATCCCCAGTTTCAAAAACAGGCTATGATTAAAATGGTACAAGAAATGCTAAGCTAGGGAATTATTAAGCCGAGTCATTCCCCTTACTCATCCCCGGTCCTATTAGTGAAAAAGAAAGATGGAGCTTACTGATTTTGTGTAGATTACAGAGCTCTCTTAATGCAGTTACGATCCGGGATAAATTTTCTATTCCCACGATCGATGAACTCTTGGATGATTTGAGCAAGGCGAAGGTGTTTTCGAAATTGGATCTTAGAGTTGGGTACCATCAAATCCGTGTGGCCGGGCAAAATCTCCGAACAACCGATGGCTACTATGAGTTCCTCATTATACCTTTTGGCCTAACGAATGTACCTTCGACTTTTCAAGCGGCGATGAATAGAATATTTGAAGGCATGCTCCATCGTTTAGTAGTCATGTTCTTTGACGACATTCTAGTGTATAGTCTGAATTGGGAGAGGCACTTGGAGGACCTAGCCCGAGTGGGGAGAAGATCAAAGCTATGGCGGATTGGCTGGAGCCCAAGACGGTCAAACACCTATGTGGATTTCTAGGTCTGACAGGTCACTATCGCCGATTTATTCGCAGATACGCGGGAATCACGACACCCCTATCTGACCTGCTGCGAAAGGATGCTTTCGAGTTGGGTGACTCTGCCTCACGTGCCATCACAGCCTTGAAGGATGCCATGGTCCAAGCCCTGGTACTTAAGCTACTGGATTTCACGGAGGAATTTGTGGTGGAGATCGACGCTTCCAACATAGGGTTGGGTGCCATTCTCACGCAATAAGGGAGGTCGGTCGCCTTCTTCAGTAAGAAAATATGCGCTAAACTACAGGCTTCCTCAACTTACATGAAGGAACTGCACGCTATAGTGGCATCCGTGATGAAATGGCGGCAATACTTACTAGGCCGCAAGTTCAAGATTAGGACCGATCACCAAAGCATCCATGAACTATTTACACAGGTGATCCAAACCCCTGAGCAACAATACTATGTGAGGAAGTTGATGGGTTCTATTTCATTGTTGAATATCGCCCGGGAAAAACAAATATAGCTGCACACACTATGTCCCGGAACCCTCTACATTCAGCGTCGGGAGAGGGGGCTTCTGCAAATCTGGCCTCAAAGCAAGGGGAGACTCGACCTATTGGGGAGTGGATGGACATACTCCGAAAGGAAACAAACGAATTACTGGAAGCAAAGAAGAAGAAATCTGAGATAGAGGCAGGGCAAGGAGGAGCAAACTTTGGAGTGCAGAACAACCTTATTACTTACAAAGGGCGACTGTGGATTAGCCCAAACTCCCAACTCAAGCAGCCACTCTTAGAGGAAGCTCACGCCTCTCTGATATCAGGGCACTCTGGCGCAAAACGCACGATGATGAGATTGGCCGAAATGTTTTCTTGGGACCGCATGCGTCAAGAGGTAGAGAAATTCGTGGCGGAATGCTTGATCTGGCAACAAACCAAGTACCTCACCACACCACCGGCGGGGCTTCTGCAACCCCTACCTATTTTGAGCAAAGTTTGGAAAAAGGTGAAGATGGATTTCATTACTGGCTTGCCTTCAAGTAGGGGATGTACGACAATATTGGTGGTAGAAGACCGCTTTACAAAGTACACACACTTTGGTATGCTGTCGACTAATCACAGCGGAAGCCAGATAGCTGCTCTGTTTATGGAGATGGTAGTGAAACACCACGGATTTTCCGGAGGGAATCACCACCGGTCGAGATCCTATATTTAAGGGAGAATTCTAGGACACTCTCTTTACCTTGAGCGGAACAAAACTGAGTTACAACTCAACCTACCACCCTCAGACGGACGGCCAGACGAAAGTGGTTAACCGTGGTTAGAGCAATACTTACGATCTTTCATCCACGACAAACCCAACCAATGGGGAAAACTCTTGAACTGGTAGGAATTTAGCTACAATACATCTTACAACTCGGCCATCCGAATGTCTTCGGTTCAAGCCCTCTATGGCCGGCTATCGCCCATCATCCCAGGGTACACACGCGGGTAAAGTAAAATTCAAGCAATTAACGAGATGTTGGTGGAGAGAGAGGCCTTATTACGTCAGTTGAAGGATAATCTTTGTGAAACTCAACACCACATGAAACAGAGTGCCGATCGGAGGAGGAAGGAACTGGAGTTCGAAGTTGGGGACTTTGTATGGGTCAAACTACGCCCACACTGACAAACATCAGTGGTCGGTCGCCGTCTTTCGAATCTGGCGAAAAGGTACTACGGGCCATTCGAAGTGTAGGCAAAGATAAGTTCGGTGTCCTACCGCTTGAAGCTACCGGAATCCAGCAAGATCTGTCCAACCTTCCATGTCGCCTTACTGAAACCACACAAGGGGGATAAACCAGCTGAAATGGGAAGGCTTCTGGCTGCGTCACTTGAGTCCAGCCCAGTCCACCGCCATGTCGCTATTTGTGGCCGCCGCTAGGTTCTTCACAAAGGCAAGGAAAAGGAAGAAGTCCTGGTTCAATGGGAGGCATTACCACCGGAGGAGGCCACTTGGGAAGATGAGAAGGCTTTACTAGAGGAGTTCTCAGTTTCATTCCTTGTGGACAAGGGATCCTTTGATGAGAAGGAGGGAGATGATACAACCCGAATGAGAGGAGTCAAGGAAAAGGAGCTTTCAGATGGGCCACCTAGGGAGGAGGAGAATATTGGGCCTATTGCACCAACCAAAGTTATCGAGAATCCAAATACCGGAAGGCCCACAAGACAAGCCTGCAAACCAGCCCACCTGGTTGATTATGTCTTGAGGTGAAAGTAAACAACAAGGAGCCATTGGGAGCAGGGGAGAGCAACCTTGTTTTTGCATTCATAGTTTGTTAGGAGACATTGTACTGCATAATTAAGGCGCTTAGGCCAAACGCTGCCACTAGGTATCTTGATTGTACATATAATCAAAGCAGCCCCTTTTGGAAAGACAGTCAATGAAAATGAAATTGCTCTAACTGGAATTTTCTAGGAGTATTAGCTACTCGATATAGCTACGTTTACTTGTTTCAAGCCTATCACGTTACTTATTTTCTCTCATCTTATATAAATATGAATTGTTAATTTTTCATTGCATATAGATTACTATTTGAACATCATGTTTTATTAATATAATACAAAATTATACTATTAATCATGAAGAATGATACATAAGTAGTATTAATGTATGTAAATTAAGCAGAATATTTGGTAAAAAATTGCTTCATGAGATTAGACAGTTAATTAAACTTTCAAGAGGAAAAAAATTATCCAAGGAGGAAATAACTAAATTAGTCTTGTCACAATTTTTAAATAACTAAATTAAGAAATAAAAGAAGAATTTTTTATGATCTTGGTTGGCCATCGTCTTGATCCATGAAGGAGCTTCCTGTGGCTATAACTATTTTTTGTCTTGCTTGTTAACAACTTTCAGAAGCACACCGTCTATCTCTTCCTCTACATCTTTTACCTGTAAATTAATAAGGAAACTTCAGTCTTAATTCTTTATTCAATATTATTCTTAAATGATTATGAATCATATAGAGACATGTCTGGACCACGTGCATGATGAACCCCACATTAATCCACATAATAGCACATACACATATATAATATATTATCAATATTATAAGATATTACGAACACATATCAGAAGTATGTTTATAAGCACTAGAGGATCCAAGATCTATAATTTGGATAGAATTTAGATTAAGAATTTTGAGAATGCGAATGTGCAATTTTAAGGGAGTAGTAATTTTTTAAAAATATAAGTAAAACTTGATTTTTTTTAAAAATTTTGTTATTGGTAGAATCTAAATTGTAGACCATGTGGACATGTGGTATACAATTTCCCACCTCAATTATTTCTAGATGATAAATTTTTTTAAAATGTAAAGTATAAGAAGACACTATTTTACACCACAAGATCCACAAAATTGATTTTTTACACACATATTCTATATCCGTCTATGTCCGTATATAAATAATTAACTACGATCGTAATATAACATGTGAAGCATAGTTTCAAATGTACGTTTATGGATATGTCACACGATAGATAGATATGTAGGAATTAAGATGGCATTCATCTGGGATGTGATTTCAATATCTGACATCTCAATTAAAACATGGTCGTACATAAAATGTGTGTATAAATACATTGTATGCAATTTAAGAATATTGTATGATTGGAAATGGGGCAGGTGAAGGTGCGAGTCTTCATTTATGACGTGCAAGCAAATTGATTGGGATCTGACAATAATCATTATCTTTGGTTCTTGCGGGCAAATAATTCAATAATTAATTTTAGTATGATAGTGAAAACGAGCTATAATAATTATGAGATTATATTTAAATACAAGAATAATTTAATAAAACATGTTATAGTTCATGCACGTCTCCTCTTACAGACAAATTATTTTTCTTATAATGTAACAAAATTTCATTTTATAATGAGTGGGACTTGGAATTTTAAATCAAGAATCTTTTGCTTTATCTGGCTAAAATCCCACAATCACGTGGAATAAAACATGAAGAAATCACAAAGAATTAATTTTAGTTAGGTTGATTAAATTTTGAGGTGAGAGATTTAAACACACCTTATGAATAATGTCTTCAGCTTTTTTGGCTTCATTAACGGCCACTTTAGCAAGATGATCAAATGATTCGAGCGCTTCGCTGAGCTTGGAATCTCCGGGGAGCTTCTCCTCCACCTCCTCCACGATCCTCTCCGCCTCCTCTGCTATCTCCTCCACCACCTCCGTCACATGCTCCACCGTTGCTACAGCTTGGTCGATCTTACCTGCACAATAGTTGACATTTGAAAAAAAATATTTATACACCGGAATAAAACTATAAAGACTCAATTATGGAAGATATATCATAAATAGTTTATACTTATATGATCATAATATATAATTGAAAATGACCTTTTAGGGCTATTAGAAGTCCTCCCTTGTGACCAGCTGCAGGCAGGACGATAGTTAGTAGAAACCCCCATAACCATTTTTTCCTACATCAATTCAAACATAAATTATTTCATGAAAAATCACGTAAGTCGAAGAAAAATGATCATCCTTCTGAAGACCTAATATGCAAGAAAGATAAGAAAAGCATTGATGTTACCATGATGAGGAGGGAGGAGGACTCGAAGAAGGAGATGATGAAGAAGAAGCCCGGGGCCGAATACACACAACTCTGTAGAGTAACAACTTAGTGAAACGAGTAATTCAAAATCATGAGAAAAAAAAAAACTTCAAATACAAAAATGCATACCTCGACGACTCAGATTTGGTGTTGAACTTGAAGGACAGTCGAGATTGATCGATCTTTTTTAACCATTTAATCTTTGGGGGATCATGTAGAGCATGGATTTTGTGGCAAATTCTTGTCCATTGTTGAAGTAGGTGGAGCTTGATGATGAAGTTGTGATCGTATTGGGCATGACTTGATTTTGCTCCAAAAGCTATAGCAATAATTTAGTGGTCTGTGGTCTGCCCTGATCAAAGAAATAAATGAGTTGGAATTTCTGCAATAAATGAGATGCCCTCGTATAAGATTAGGTGAAGAAATTAATAGTTACTACAAATGGTTGGAATAATTATTTTATTAAGGCTTCAACTAGGAAAGGCGAAATTCCTAAGGGCCTAGAACTTCCAAGCCCAGATCTCTCTCCTATTTACTTATTTTTAACTATGTCTAGTACATACAATTCAAAGGTGAAATTTGTAATTTTGGATGGGAATAATATGCTATTTTCAAAAGAGAGATGAATAGTATATTTTCAAAATACATAAGTGTTGGTCCCGAGATTAAACGATCAGGTGTAGAAGGGGGGGGGGGGGGTGAATACACCTGAAAAAATTTTCTCAACTTTAAACACGAACAGTCCTTTTCAGGAGAGTGCCGTACTGAACAAGTTCAGTAGACTAAATAAGTTGTTCTGGATCGTGTGGCTGAGTGGCTGACTTCACGGAGGTCTGCTAGCTGACTTGAGTCAGAATTCACTATCGTTCAGCTGAAGTTCAGTATAGTGCGGAAATGTGTAGGCTCAAATTCAGTTGAGTTTAGAAAACGTTCTTAATAAAACAATTTCAGTATGTTAGTGCGATCGATTAAGCTTAACTGAAACTCAGTTGAATAATTTTAGAAAATACTTTCAGTATGCACAGTAATCAATGCAACAGTTAAAACAGAAAAACAAACACAGAACACATGCAGTTTTTAAAGTGGTTCGGATCCAACAATCCTACGTCCACTGTCCCAAAAGATCAGGAAGCTATGTATTATACTGAGATAGTCTCAGTTGGTTTGTACGCTGGACAAACACTGGTCTTGAGATTTATACTGAGCAAGTCTCAGTTTACAAAGGATCAAACTAAAGCGTTTGACAAACTCTCCACCTGTGAAGGAGTCCTTTACAATAAGGATCAGTTCAGATATGAACTCCTTCGTCTAAGTTATGGATAAGATCTGTTGAGCTTAGGTTAGAGGGATAAGGAACGAGAAAGTGGCTTCTAGAGCGACGAACAGTTTAAGTATGGACTTGGGTTCATATTTAGTCGCTTGGATACTAGAGGCTTTATACTCGGGTTCAGCTTGGTTCCCTATGAGCAGGTATGTCGTCTTTCGTCGGAGATTTCTCTTTGAACTTCTTGCGGAAGACTTAGGTCGTTTTGAGTTGCTCGTGAATGCTCTTGTGTTCTTGGATTTCTATGTGTTCACTCGTTCGGTCGTGAGCATCAATTTGAATTGTATCCCTCTATTTATAGAGCAGAGACAAGGATAGATCCGTTGGAGACGATGATCCTTGTGTCGCTCTCTTTTGGGTAGCTAACGGCTCTTTCAAAGAATGGTGGTAGAGTACTTTCCCTCAATTTCTGGAAAGTTGTTGACTTGCAGCTTTAATCAGAAAGTTGACAGTTGGCTGCTCGTCATTGGTCGAGGCTGAAGAAAGTAGGTGAGACAGATCAGACTTCAAGGTAGATCTGAAGCTGACTTCTCTCTTCCTCGTATGACTCTGCTGATTTTGACTTAGTAAATTCTGACAGTTTAGAAGACCGTCTAGCCGTTCTTGAGTTCGATCTATATTCGATAGCATGCCTCTGTTGAGTCGGCTCGACCGAAGATCAACTCGAGTTCGGTGAACTACTCCTGCCGAGTTCGGGTTCACCGACTCCTTTCGCATATCTTTGCTCCCGCTGAGTCCAGTATCACTGAGTCTTCTTCTTCTGGTATTGAGGCTGATAATCTACTGAGCGCCTGAACCAAATGAAGCGTGTCTACTGAGTCTGAAACCTCAGAGACAGAACAACACATTACAACTGAATGGTTCATCAGTCAAAGTAGGTTTTTGAGATCTTCAAATCTTCAGCAAATATTCAGAGTACTGGGCTGCTGAGTTATTTCCCAATGAGTTGAGGAGCGACTGAATCATCTCCCAACATTTCCCCTCTATTTGATGATGCCAAAACCTAACACTATGACTTTCAGAAACAGAGCTCCTTACAAGCATTACAAGTAGAATCAGTGGAGTTGTTCTTCAAGTTCTAGACTGCTGAGGGAGTCAGGGAAGAAATATCACAACCTATACAGAAAAACTATCAGCAATTTCTCCCTTAACAACATTTTCCCTCATCTACAAGCAGTCTAACAGACTAGAATCTAACAAGGTAAAAACTGACAGATATAAATATTCAGTGAGTGTGTGAGTCAGAATCACTTGAGTGATTCTGTGTGTTAACCATAAAGTAAACAAGGCCATATAGACAATAAGGAATTGTCAGGGCCGAACAACAGTGATGTTTTATATATAATGAAATTCAGTACAGATACATCAGACTGCTATTCTAGGAAAACAGAACAGAAAATAAATACAGAAGCTATCTATCATCTGAACTGCTGAATCCTGTCTTTGAAGTCCTTTGATTTTGATTCAGGAAGTGGCAGTCCATACATTCTGTAAGTGATCTTCCTCAGCTTAAGTATCTCTGGCAAATCAGCAGGCTCATCTTCATCTAAGTGTCTTGCTTGGGCATCATCTTTAATCTCTTTCTCAATCACCCCATAATGAACAGAGCCATCAAGCTTCAGTGGGGGAGGCATGATCCTTGGAGCTGGGACCCTGACATCAATTTTATCTACTATGGCCTTCTGAACTCTAGCAAATATCTCTGGGTCAGTCTTCAGAAGCCATTCAGCAAATGCAATAGACTTGTGCATTTCAGGCCAGTATCTCCAAAAGTAGTATCTCTTGATGTAGTCTGCCTTCAGTGACTCCCACCTCTGTGTCCGTTCCCATGGCATCCATTCATCCACTCTGGACCATCTGTGAATCTTAAGGTTAGTAGGCTTCCTGAGTCTTCTGTATTTATAAGGGATATCTGCCTTCTCAGGAATCCTTTGGCTAGCTTCCTTCTCAGCCTTAAGCCTCTGAGCTTCTAGATCTGCCAATCTGAGCCTTTCTCTTGCTGCTTCTATTTGCCTTGCTTCAGCTCCTCTGTCTAGATACCTCTCCATCTGTTCCCATATCTCTTGTATTTCAGGCTCTTGTTTCTTTGAGGGAACATAGGAGGGTACATGCTCTTCTTCTTCTGAATCAGCAGGAGTAGATGATTTTTCTTTTGAAGTTCCCTGCTGACCAGATTTCTGCTGCTGCTGTTCCTTTTCCTTTTCTTTATCAGCCTCATCACTCAGCTTTAATTTCCTTGGAGGCAGCCTTGTCCCAGGCTTCCTACCTCCATCTGGGGCCTTAGTCTTGCCTTTGGCTGGCTTTTTCTTTGGCATATTGGCAGCCTCAGCTTCGACAATTTCTCTAGCAAGCTTTTCATCTGCAGCTATCTGAGCTTCTTCCTCCGGAGTGATGTATCTTTTAGTTTTCTTCTTGGGAGGAGTGGGAAACTTCAGTACTTTCTTGCCCTTTCCTTGCACTGGAGGAGGCAGAGGAACCTCTTCCTCTTCTGAGTCCTCCTCTGCATACTCAACAATCTCCTTGATTATATCACTGGGAGTCTGAGTTGCTTGAGTAGCAGAATCTTTGGGTCCTGAGCCACTTGGGCCGGTCTCAACAGGCACTACATCTCTTGCTGTTGAGACACTCTAGGCCTCGCCTTGTGCAGTCTGAGTAGAGGAACCAGTGGGAGCAGATTGCTGAATCTGAGTTGCTCCAATCACTTACCTTACTCCTTTAGGTACTCTCTGTACCTTCTCTTTCCCTTCAGTAATCTTCAGCTTTCCTTCCCCCTTTTTGGCATCAGCAAATAAGCCAGGGGTGGGAATCTGCACCTTCTTATCTAGACTCTTGTAAGCTGCTGAAAGATCATCCAATGCATACTGCAGCTTTGTGAGTCTCTCATGCAGTTCGTTTCTCTCCTCAGTTAGCTGTTCGCTGTACTTCTTGTGAGAGGCGGTTGCTGCCATCTGAATATCTTGCAACTTCTGATCCACCTTATCTTCCATAGCCTTCTAAATTAATTGGTTTCTGAGCTCGGAGGCCTGAGAGATAGATGTGACGGATGCAGTGTGAGCTGACTGGGCGGCCTTGTAATCTTCCAGAAGTTTCGCTTGGCCAACCTCCATCAACTTCAGTTGCTCTTGGAAGTTGGCTCGTTGAGTGGCGAGTGTTTCAGTCATGATTGTTGAGAAGTCGGGGGCAGGCGTGTTTTCAATAGAAGTTCTGAGCCCCTTGATCTCCGCACTCTGAGCCTGAGTGGTTTGCCTCCACGTCTTGTGGACGGCAAGGGCGAGGAGTCGGTTATGAGTTCCTTGACTCCTCGTCTGAGTGGTCTTGTGGACGGCAAGGGCGAGGAGTCGGTTCTGAGTTCCTTGACTCCTCAGGGCCCTGGCCACTGACTTCGATCGTCGGCTTTTAGGGTTGGGCGCTACCTCGAACGCAGACTCAAGTAGAAGCTGATCTGGTTCTGCTGATTTCGAGGTACCAGCCTCCGACTGACCTGGTCCAAGGATGCTGAGAGGAGGTTCAACAGTAGAAGTTGGAGCATCCTTGTCCAGTTGAGTACCCTCATCAGGCTTCTCAAGGCCTGAATCACGAGGGGGGTCCTGACCATCGGGGTCAGACCCATCTGAGGATGTCGTTGCTGAGGTTGGTTGGCGATCATTCAGCATGGCTAGCATGGCATCCCTCAAGTCATCTAAGGAACATATGTCAGATGGCTCTGAGTATCCAATCTTGTTCCTTATCATCAGTTCCTCCTCGTGGAGCTGTTCACAGGAGTGGTGTTTGATCAGCTTGTTCAGAGTAGACCACTCCTGGAACCTGATCAGCATATGGAGTCTAGCCTGCCTTGCAAATATGATAAGGTCAGTGTGGCTGGCTATCTCCGGGATATGTTCAGCAATCTCTCGGGAGGCTCTTGATTGCAGAGCAGATGCTTCCATCCCGATTGATTCTGACTCAGAAGCAGTCTCGGAATCTTCGACTTCAATCGGAGACTGTTGCTTCTCAACAGACGGAATGCTGCTTAGTGGAGGAATATCCAAGGGGCTCTCAGTCATGGGAATCTGTTCAGCTTCGACCCCTTGGTCCACTGTCTCATCTCGTTCAGTGGAGACGACCTTCTCCACTGAGTGAGTTTTCTCTGAGGACTCAGCATAGTCCCTCAGCTGCAGAGGTGGTTCAGCAACAACCTCTGTCACGACCTCACTGACTTTCTTCAGTCTCTTGGTCGGCGTCTTGGGAGTAGACTTGGGAAGCGACCTCTTCTTCGTAGGAGTGGAGGTCTTCTGAGTTCCTGTCCTGGGATCAGCAGGCCCTGACCCAATCTGCTGAAGGGCCGCTGCCCTGCTATGGAATCTGACTTTCTTCAGGTTGAAATATAGCTTGTCAGCATACATCGCATTGTCAGCTCCGCAGAGGTCTTCTATCATGACAGATAGCTTCGTGCCGTATAGTAATTTTCCCTTGACTGACAGGCAGTTGTCTGAATGATCGAACTTCGCAGCCTGAGTCATAAACTCCTTCAGGAAGAATTCAGCCAAATTAATCTTTGCATGATCGTGAATGGCCATCATAAGCTGAATCTTCGGTTGCGATACTTGGTCGAACGAGCCGGCCTGACTCGTCAGAATCTGAGTTACTATGTATGCAAGACTCTATACTGGGGAAGCATAGCGTTCTTTGGGAAGGCAGCTCTGAATGTTGTAGGCTTCCCGCATAACACATCCAGATACTCGTCCATGAGATCTTCATTGTAGCCCACTGTAGTGAAACCTTCGTTCGGAAGTTGGAAGCTTCGCTGAAGTGCTTCCTTGATAGACATCAGCTTGATTTCAGGAATGACGCGGGCGGGGTCTCCAAGAATATGAGTGACACATCTGCATCTTATGTCCCCTTCTACTGACTCTGAGTTCAGATATAACTCAGCTATCTGTCGAGGAAGGAAGTATGAGGGCTTCCTTGACAGAAATCTCTCCAAGCCAGTCGCCCTCAGCGAATCAAAGATTTCCTCCATGAAATCTAGATCGCAGGAGTCGAACTCCATCATCGGCTCGAACCATACACGATCCTTCTAGAGGATCTCTTTCATGTTCGTCGGAACCATAACATCTCTTCCTGCTAAATTTTATAATCTGCAAAGGCAAGAAATCAGTATCGAATGAAAAATATTAACGAAATATCATATACGATGATGAATGATCATGATTGATTTACCAAAGAGTTTCTGAGAAATTTGAAAATGAGTTTGCAAGGAAAGAAATGCTTTTTCTCAGAAAACTAGGGTTCGTAAAGATTGCAGAGTGAAAATGGCGGTTTCCAACTTTGAACGTGTTTATATATGTTAAAGAAGATGAACAGTTAATAAATCCACGGTTCAATTTGAAATAACTTTTGAGATGGACGGCTAGAATTTAATGTTATAAACTAGGTAATAATCAATTTAGCCGCCTAAATAGCCAAAGAAGTAACTTGATACGACATGCATTTAATGCGCCATAGACTTCAGCATGCTTTACATAGAATGTCGTGTATTTAATGTAAATCGTTATATTAAATGACATTTCATAAGGCATTGAATACGAAGCTGAATCAGAATCATAAATGCACATAATATTTCATTGGCTACTGAGTAGAGATACGCAAACCTGTCAGTTGAACATCGTAGTCAGCTGATACCTCGTGTAGATGGTTGCTGAGTCTCTACGTACTGAATTTACTCAGTACTGAGAGTGAACATTCCCCCTTGCTGAATGCTCCTCTCCTGAATCCACTTACTGACTGGAGTCAGTAGGGTCCAGCAGACCTAGCTCTACTGAAAGTTTTCTGAATCTGGCTTCAGCTAGAGGCTTGGTCAGTATATCTGCCCTTTAGTGGTCAGTATGGATCTTTTCCATCCTGATATCCTTCTTTTCAACATGATCACGAATGAAGTGATGTCTGATGTCCACGTGCTTGCATCTTGTATGAAGTACAGGATTCTGAGTAATTGCAATTGCACTGGTGCTGTCGCAGAAGATCGACACTTCATTCTGAATAACATTATAGTCGCGTATCTGCTGTCTCAGCCAAAGGATTTGGGCGTAGCAACTTCCGGCAGCCATATATTCAGCTTCAGTAGTTGACGTTGCTACTGAATGCTTTTTCTTTGAAAACCATGAAATCAGCTTACTGCCAAGGAACTGACACGTTCCAGAAGTTGACTTTCGGTCAATTCTACATCCTGCATAGTCATCATCAGAATAACCAGTTAGTTCAATATTATCATCAGCTGGATACCATAAACCCATGTCAGGTGTTCCTCTGAGATAGCGGAGAATCTTCTTTGCTAAGTCCATGTGACTCTGCTTAGGATTCGCCTGAAATCGAGCGCAGACACATACAACATAAGTTATGTCAGGTCGAGTAGCTGTTAGATATAATAATGAACCAATAATAGCACGAAATTTGGTATGGTCTACTGATACTCCCTCTTTATCAAGATCAATTTTCATGTTCGTGTTCATCGGGATCTTGATTGGTTTGCCGGATGTGCAACCGAACTTCTTGATGAGGTCTCGAGTGTATTTGCCTTGATTGATGAACGTTCCCTTCTCAGATTTTTTAACTTGAAAACCGAGGAAGTAGTTCATCTCTCCCATCATTGACATCTCGAACTTATCCTTCATTTTCTCAAACTGCTGACACATGATGACGTTCTTCGATCCAAAGATTATGTTATCTACGTAGATCTGCACAAGTAGGATATCGTCTTCCAGTCGAATGCTGAATAATGTGCGGTCTACTGTGCCTTTCTGAGAACCTTTCTCAAGAAGAAACTCAGACAGGGTATTGTACCAAGTCATGGGTGCTTGTTTTAACCCGTACAGAGCCTTTGTGAGTCTGTAGACCTGATGTCCCTGCTGAAAGCCGGGAGGCTGTTCTACATAGACTTCTTCTTTCAGCACGCCGTTCAGGAACGCATACTTCACATCCATTTGATAAACTCTGAATCGCTGATGTGTTGCGTAGGCTAGGAATAGTCTGATTGCCTCCAATCTTGCAACTGGAACAAAAGTTTCATCGAAATCTATTCCTTCAGCTTGACAATAGCCTTCTGCCACGAGTCTTGCTTTGTTCCTTAGTATAACGTTGTTTTCATTTCGCTTGTTCTTGAAGACCCATTTAGTTCCAATCATATGTTGATGCCGGGGTCTGTCAACAAGCTCCCATACTTCGTTTCTCGTGAACTGATTCAGCTCCTCCTGCATGACTATGATCCAATCAGCGCCCTTAAGTGCATCCTCAACTGACTGAGGTTCTTCAGTAGACAAGAAGCATGAATATACTGCGCTTTCTTCCTGACAGAATCTGGATCTTGTCTTTACGCTTGCTGATGGATCTCCAATAATCAAGTTAGAAGTGTGAGCATCCAGCCACGATCTACGATGTTTCAACTCCCCATCTGAGATTTGTTCAACGCAGATTGTAGGTGAGTTAGTCATTTCAGTCGTACTATTCTGAGATTGAAGCAATTCAGTTACTAGAGTTGGGTCTACTGAGTCACCAGGTTCAGGGTCATTTAGCTCAGGAACTTCATTTGTTCCCCCTGAATTATTATCCTCAGTAGAGGTCTCAGTTACCACTTGGGTTTCTTCATCGACCTGAGTTACCTGGGATTGACTCTGTTCAATAGAGTCAATCTGTTCAGCTACTTCTGCTGCTGGCTGAGATTCAGTAGACTTATCTTTAGTTTCTTCATCTGAATCATCATCCCAACACAGCTGGATCTTTTGAACTTTATCTTTTAAGCTCAGATCATGTAGCTGCTTATTGATGTCCTCAGACTCTGGTTTAGAGTTCATGCTCCTGTCTTCAGTAGCAAACTCATTAAAAACAACATGAGGGCTTTCCTCCACGCAAAGGGTCCGATAGTTAAAGACTCTGAAGGCTTTGCTGACCCGGGAGTATCCTAAGAAGACTCCCTGGTCTGACCTGCTATCAAAAGTCTTCAACTGATCCTTCCCATTAATGTGGATAAAGCACGAACACCCAAAAATATTGAAATAAGATAAAGAATGCTTCATGTCGTTCCATAATTCATATGGTGTCTTCTTATGCTGCTTTGTCAGTAAAGACCTGTTCTGAGTGTAACATGCAATGTCAGTAGCTTCTGCCCAGAATTTGGTTGGGAGTCCTGAGTCTGTGAGCAGGGTTCTTGCTGCTTCTTTGAATGTTCTGTTCTTCCTTTCAGCAACCCCATTTTGTTGAGGCGTGCGCGCGGCATACGTCTCATGCTCTATGCCTTCAGCTTTGCAGAATTCCCCCCACCATCGAATTCAGGAACTCAGTTCCTCTGTCTGAACGTATCTTGATAATCTTGGTGTTCTTCTCGACACTGAGCTTTTTCAAAAGCGTTGGTGACTCTGTTTTGACGTCAAATTTGTTGGCAATAAATATGACCTATGTGTAGCGCGAGTAGTCATCAATGACCACTAAAGCATACTTTTTGCCTCTGATAGTCACCGGAGAGACTGGACCGAATAAATCCTTATGTAGCAGCTGAAGGATTCCATCAGTGGAAGGCGATGGAACAGGTAGATTTTGATTCCTTGTTTACTTTCCCTTCAGACATGCTTCACACTGAGTGTCTTTGCTGAATACTTCATTCGACAGTCCTCTTGATAGAGTGTTTCTAGCTAGCTTGTTGAGCGTCTTGAAGTTGAGATGGCTGAGTCTTCTGTGCTAGAGCCACCCCGTTCTGTTGTCGTTCTTTGCCAACAAACAAGCTTCAAGTTCAGCTGAGTTCGAGTCTGCTATGTAGATATTCTTTTTGCGCGAACCTGACAACACTGTTTTCCCTGTAGATTTATCAATGACATCATAGAAACCAGCGTCAAAAATCACTCTATTCGAGTTATCACAAAACTGACTAACAGAGAGAAGATTATGCTGAAGTCCTTCAACATATGATACTCTTGGAACTGTTGCGGTTCCAATGCTGAGTGTTCCATAGCCTCTGGTGTAGCCTTTTGCGTTGTCTCCAAACTCGATTCGGGGTCCTTCTTCAGTAGGGTAATTCTTCAGTAGATCATTTTGGTATATCATATGTCTTGAGCATCCGCTGTCCACATACCAAGGGTCCTTGTGCACCTGCAAAACAGAATTATATTTAGGTACCCTTTATTTTTGATTTTGGGTCCTTAGATGTTAGTTTTTGAAACCCAGATTTGTATTACGACCCTGGTGGTCTCAGACAGTTTCTTCCCACTTTGATCAACATACTTGACCACTGGACTGATCGGTGCTGACTTCTGAGGCTTCACAGGTTCAGGAGTCCTGATCGGTTGAGTAGGTGGACTGCTGACCTTTGCCTTCTGCATGACTTTCTTCTTCTTCTTCTGACTCTTAGGTCCTCTCCTGATTATAGGATCATAGTAATATGACCCATACTGAGCTGGATGTGTCAGCTGCGGAGGTCCATACTGATCACTCTTCTTCAGCAGTTCTTGCTCGGTCTGAAGTCCTGACAACTCTTGCTTCAGTAGACTCAGTTCAGTAACTTTCTGAGTCAAGTCATCAGTAAGTACTGAGATCTGATCTTCTTGATGCTGAGACTTGGCCATCAGAGAGTTTATCTCCTCCCTGAGTCTCAACACAAGTCCTTCTGACTCAGTAACAACCTGACTCTCCTGAGAAAGTCTCTGATTCTCCACTTTCAGGGTATCCAACTCATGAAGAGTCTTACTAAGCTACAGACTCATCTGAATATGCTCGTCGAGTAGTTCTTCGTATGCGATTGTGACGTCCAGATTCTCATCTGCACCTGAAATAGTGTCGTGTGTGCAGTGTGAAGAGGAGTTAAATGGAGCGTGAGAGTTTACCTCATCCTCTTCTCCTGCCATGAGACACTTTTCAGCGTCTTCTTCAAGCTCTACGGTCATGAATGCCGCTTCATCGTCGGATGAATCCATGAAGGAATCGACTTCATCTGAGTCATCAGAGAGTTCACCAGCAATGTATGCTTGTCGCTTCTTGATGAACTTCTCCCTTCGAGCTTTGCGTGCTGCTCTCTTAGCAGTACTGAGCTCAGGATAATCATACTGATAGTGTCCAGGCTTCTTGCAGTTGTAGCAGGTAGTGACTCTCTCTTTTTTGCTTTCGCTGTCTTTCGACTGAGCTGAGTCCTCCTGTTTCCTGCATTCAGAAGTATGTAAGTCAGGAGTGTGCTTAGGTGTATACTCAGCCTTACCCTTGGAGTCTCTGACGACTCTTGAGAGTTTTCTGCGCCTCTCCTTTTCTTTCTGATACTTCACGGCAAGCAGCGCGTCCTTCTTAGCTAGGTTTCCTTCTTGTAAGTGACTGAGTGAAGGTTCAACCTTGCTAGAGGTTGGAGCTGCTATGCTGACTGATGCTTTGAAGGCATGGTCAACTTGGGTGTCAGCTTCAGCTCGCTGCTTCCTTTGAGGTAGATCAAACTCGAACTCCTCAACTTTAAGTTCTGAAAAGATATGGTCAGGAGTAACAATATCTAAATCAGAATGTCTCAGTAAAGTAGCAAAGGGAGTCCAATGACCGTCTGGCAGTGCCCTCAAAATCTTGAGATTCATCTCTCGGTTGGAGAACGTCTTTCCCAGCCCGTTGATAGAGTTCATCAGATCCGTGAATTTGACGTTGAGATCTTCAATAGAGTCACCAGGTATGAGAGACAGTCTCTCCAGCTTCTGAAGTTCCAGCGCCAGCTTGTTCGCTTTGATCTTCTTAGTCCCCCGACTCAGTAGCGCTAGAGCATCCCAGAGTTCCTTCGCGGACTTGCAGTCCTGAACTCTCCCGAGATAAGAATCGCTCAGAGTGGTCAGTATGGCGTTTCTAGCGACCCGGTCTAAGTTGTGAAGCTTCTTCTCCTTAGGGGTGAAGAGACTTCTGTCTGTAGGGATCTTCTTCCCGATCACCATTCCTCCTCCTTGTGTTGGGTCTTGAGTTACGACACTATCAACCATTGGAACGATAGGCCCGTCCTCCAGTTGCTCTGTCATGCTATCGTGGAGGGAAGTCAGATGTGCCTCCATTCTAACTCGCCATACCCCGTAGTTCTCTACTGAGAACATGGGTACCATTCTGATTCCTTACATATCAGATATAGTAGATAATGATATGAATGAAGAATGATATGCAGTGAAAACGTTTTCTGGATCCGTTCAAGTAGACCAGTTTCAGAATAACAATAGTCTTGGAGAACTCCTGCTCTGATACCAATTGTTGGTCCCGAGATTAAACGTTCAGGTGTAGAGGGGGGGGGGTAGTGAATACGCCTGAAAACAATTTCTCAACTTTAAACACGAACAGTCCTTTTCAGGAGAGTGTCGTACTAAACAAGTTCAGTAGACCAAATAAGCTGTTCTGGATCGTGTGGCAGAGTGGCTGACTTCACTGAGGCCTGCTAGCTGACTTGAGTCAAAATTCACTATTGTTCAGCTGAAGTTCAGTATAGTGCGGAAATGTGTAGGCCTAAATTCAGTTGAGTTTAGAAAACGTTCTTAATATAACAGTTTCAGTATGTTAGTGCGATCAATTAAGCTTAACTGAAACTCAGTTGAATGATTTTAGAAAATACTTTCAGTATGCACAATAATCAATGCAATAGTTAAAACAGAAAAACAAACACAGAACACATGCAGTTTTTAAATTGGTTCGGATCCAACAATCCTACGTCCACTGTCCCGAAAGATCAGGAAGCTATGTATTATACTGAGATAGTCTCAGTTGGTTTGTACGCTGGACAAACACTGGTCTTGAGATTTATACTGAGCAAGTCTCAGTTTACAAAGGATCAAACTAAAGCGTTTGACAAACTCTCCACCTGTGAAGGAGTCCTTTACAATAAGGATCAGTTCAGATATGAACTCCTTCGTCTAAGTTATGGATAAGATCTGTTGAGCTTAGGTTAGAGGGATAAGGAACGAGAAAGTGGCTTCTAGAGCGACGAACAGTTTAAGTATGGACTTGGGTTCGTATTTAGTCGCTTGGATACTAGTGGCTTTATACTCGGGTTCAGCTTGGTTCCCTATGAGCAGGTATGTCGTCTTTCGTCGGAGATTTCTCTTTGAACTTCTTGCGGAAGACTTAGGTCGTTTTGAGTTGCTCGTGAATGCTCTTGTGTTCTTGGATTTCTATGTGTTCACTCGTTCGGTCGTGAGCATCAATTTGAATTGTATCCCTCTATTTATAGAGCAGAGACAAGGATAGATCCGTTGGAGACGACGATCCTTGTGTCGCTCTCTTTTGGGTAGCTAACGGCTCTTTCAAAGAATGGTGGTAGAGTACTTTCCCTCAATTTCTGGAAAGTTGTTGACTTGCAGCTTTAATCAGAAAGTTGACAGTTGGCTGCTCGTCATTGGTCGAGGCTGAAGAAAGTAGGTGAGACAGATCAGACTTCAAGGTAGATCTGAAGCTGACTTCTCTCTTCCTCGTATGACTCTGCTGATTTTGACTTAGTAAATTCTGACAGTTTAGAAGACTGTCTAGCCGTTGCTGAGTCTGATATATATTCAGTAGCATGCTCCTGCTGAGTCAGCTCTACTGAAGATCAACTCTGAGTTAAGTGAACTACTCCTGCTGAGTTCAGTTCCACTGACTCCTTTCAGTATACTGCTCCCGCTGAGTCCAGTATCACTGAGTCTTCTTCTTCTGGTACTGAGACTGATAATCTACTGAGCGCCTGAACCAAATGAAGAGTGTCTACTGAGTCTGAAACGTCAGAGACAGAACAACACATTATAACTGAATGGTTCATTAGTCAAAGTAGGGTTTTGGGATTTTCAAATCTTCAGCAAATATTCAGAGTACTAGGTTGCTGAGTTATTTCCCAATGAGTTGAGGAGCGACTGAATCATCTCCCAACAATAAGTAAGAACTTGAAATTATTGCAATCTAGAGGTGCATCGGTCTCCATGTGTATATCCCTTTGGATATGGCGCCTGTGACAATGCAATAAACTATTTCAAAATAAGTGAAATAAGTATTGCCTTTGTTTAGCTATTTGTAACTTATTTTTTCGATTCGAACGTCCCATTAAAACTGATTCGGACTCAATTTGATAAAAAAAATACTACGTTCTCTCAAACTTTATTATTTCTCTCTCTTAATTTATCATTTACTCTTGTTATATCTCTTCTACTCTCACACTATCTTACTTATCTTCTATCCTACTTTGTCATCTACTCTCATCTCATAAATTTTCATCTATATTTTAACTCCCAAAAGTTTTAAATTGATAATAACAGAACGGTGGGATTCGTAAGGCTTTTACCTCCACCATAGTATTTTACATGGTTTAAAATTGATTAATGATTTGGTGTTCAAAGTCAAAGATCGATATTTCAATTAAAATTTAATAACTTGACATTCTCGTGTCAGCGATCGAAACAAGTCACGTTTATTTATTAATATGAAAAGGGCCCATACTAATTAATTAACTATTTGTGGATCTCGTATACGATAGGAATCGTATCTATTTGACGCAATTTTTATGGCATGCGAGTCTTGTTATTTTGTAGTTTACTAAAGTTAGAGATGGATGACTGTGTATATGATCTAAGTGCAACATGGTCAAAAATATTCAATTTGTGATCTAATTTCAATGTTTAATTCGATTTGACCAAGTATCCATTTAATAAAAACCTTAATCCAATATATATAGATATATAGATGGACTAGTGTGCATCATGTTGAACATGCAACATGATCCAATTTTTAATTTTGACCCGATTGGACCGGGTTTGACCCGGTTTTCTACTTTATTAAAAAAAATTAAAATAAAACCTTCAGCTCATAAACACGTCACCGCGACATTTATTGAAGAAGAGGCCTTCGATTCATACGATTTCGATCGCTCCGTCGCGTCAAGGCGGAGTAGAGGCAGTGCTAATTATCTGTGTGATGGATCAATTCCACGGCGGCGATGCATAAACGGCGACGCAGAGACGCAGCAGAGGAATTCGAAGGCGGCGTGGAAACGGCGAAATTCACCACGAATTTCTTCGAAATTGTTTCAAACGACGCTGGACATCAAGTTTTGTATCAAATTTCTTTATTTGAATCGAAAATCTAAAATGGAATTTGAACTAGAAATTTCATCCAGTATTGAAGGCAATAACACTCTATTTATAAGAATTGACACTTTAATTAATATTCTCTGGTTGTTGTGCTGCTCCAATTTTGTTGATTGTTGTTTTGTATTAATGTTGAATTCAAGTCACAACTTCTATGTTAATAATTGACAATTTGCTTCAGGAAGGGTGAAACGTCCCTTTAATTAATGTTTCTGGTTGTTGTTCTGCATGTGCTGTGTGCAGTAAACTTTTGTATGATTATTGTGTCAATTTGTTTGTGGTAGAATCCAATTGACACTCTCTGTAATAATAATTGACACGTTTCTTTATTATGATTGATCTTGTTGCAATTGAAACTTTCTTGCAGAATCTGGACCCGAAATAAACATCCACAACAATTGTGATGATATTCAAGCTGTGAATACACAATGTATAGTGACAAATGATTCAAAAAATAGAAAGGAAAAATTATTAAATGTATTTATATAGAGCAGTGTCATTTTATGTGACTATAGTTTTACTCTCTATAGGTAAAAGTGTCAATCTTTCAGAAAGTAGCAGATCATGGATTGAAGATAGCCAAACAACTGTCAATGATCGAACACTTGTTACAGTTATTGTTAATCACCCTTGTCATGATATTCATTCAGAAGAAAGTATTCAAAAATGGTCATTACATAAAAGTGTTACATTCCGTTTTAACACTTTTGTTTGTTCAAGATTAACACTTATAGTTATTACAATTGACACATTTGTTCTGTTCTTCTTCTTATAAATAATATTACAGATTTTTCGGGTTCTTTATTTGGTTTAAATGGTAGCAACATTGAGCATATGTATCAAACGTACTGTGCACATGCTGCTAAAGTTGGATTTAGCGTAAGAAAACCAAATTCAATAAAAAATGTTGATGGTGTTACTATTGCAAAGTTATTTGTCTGCTCATCTCAAGGAGTGCGAGGCAATGCAGCTGCTTCTTTGGGTGATAAAGAAAAGAGTTCTAGAAAGTACGTAACGCGCTCGAATTGTAAAGCTATGTTGAAAATCAAACTAACAGATGATGAAATGTATGAAGTTACTCAACATGTCATGAAACACAACCATACACTCTGTAGGAAAGAATTGAGCTACATGTATCGTTCATAACGGACAATTACGAGTGAGAAGGCTGCACTTATTGAAGATATGATCTCATCTGGAATGAGGGTTGTAGACACATTCCGATTCATGTCCCAAGATGCAGGTGGTGAGCAAGTCCTTGGTCATACCAAGAAGGATCAATTGAACTTTGTGAACCAACTGAAAATGTTAGCAGTAGAAGGTGGCGATGCACAGAGCTTGATCGACATTCTCTACCAACAAAATGCTGAAGACCCAAACTTCTTTTTCCGTGTGAGGCTTGATGATGATGGTAGGTTCTGCAATGTATTTTGGAGAGACTCCATGATGAAAGAAGACTATATGGTATATGGGGACGTCCTTATTTTTGACACCACGTATATAACTAAGAGGTATAACTTGATTTGTGCACCTTTAGTTGGATTGAATAACCACTACAAAAATGTTATGTTTGGATGTGCATTTATATCAAATGAGCAAGAGGAGTCTTTTGCATGGTTGTTTGATGTGTTCAAAAAGTCGATGGGAAATAAAAGTCCAGTTAGTACTTTCACGGATCAGGACAAAGCCATTGCAAATGGACTAGAGAAGGTGTTCCCAACAACAAAGCATATTGTATATGGCATTTGTATCAAAATGCAATAAGCAGATTTGGAAGATTGAAACATAATAAGGAATTCAACGATGCATTTAGCAAATGTTTGAAGGGCTGTTCAAATGAAGATGCGTTTGAGGATTGTTGGAACACGATGGTTTCATCCTATGGGTTGCAAGATCAAGAATGGTTTAGGAGGTTGTATCAAATCAGAGAAAAATGGAGCACTGCCTATAACAAGGACTTTTTCTCTGTCGGGATCTTATCTTCACAAAGAAGTGAGAGCACGATAATGCATTGGGATTTGCTGCAAAAAAGATAACTAGTTTGAATGATTTCTATAAAATCTTTTCGAGAAAAGTTGAACAATGGAGAAGTAACGAATCAAAGGATGAATTCCAATGTTCCATAGCCCGCCCTGTATCCTGCTTTCCATTGTCGGGAATTCTCAAGCATGCTTCTGAGGTATATACTCTTACAGTTTTTAAAAAATTCGAGTAGGAGTTCTTGACATCGATTTCCACTACATTCCAGTTTATATGTGAAGAAGACGGTGTGAAGATTTATCAGGTTATTGATGACAGTAGCAGTAAGCATCAATATATAAGTTTTTATGCTTTCGAAACTTTGGTAGGCTGCTCTTGCAAAAGATTTGAAGAATGTGGACTATCATGCTGTCATTGTTTGAGAGTACTACATGTCCATTGTGTGACTCAAATACCAGATTGCTACATCAAGAAGAGATGGACAAAATTTGCCAAGCAAGAGGTATGGGATAAAGCTGCTAAGACAAATAGTACTTCTGAAAAATTTCAAAAGAGTTCTTGGAGAAGCCAATTGATGAGAAAGTGTTATAATCTGGTTCTAAAAATTACAAGAAAGTGAGGAGATGCGGAGAACTGTTGAAGATGAGACTAATAATGTGATTTCGAGTGTCAATGTATTGATTGCTGCAAAGGAAAAAGTCGTTCATGCCATTATTATTTCAAGTTCATCAAATCAAGTCTTGGATCCATCTCATGCAATCACAAAAGGGAGAAAGCAGCAAAGGATAAAGGGTAATACAGAAACAAAGAAGCTGAAGAGGAGAACATTAAGAGATACTTCAACCTCAAAACCAACAAAGCAGTTTAGTACCAAAACTCCTAATCCAAGATTGTTTTAGGTAACAATTGACACATTATGTTAGTTGAATTGACGCTTTCTTTGTCAACATTGACACTTTTATTGAATATAATTGACACGTTTGTGTAGTATGACTGACACTTTCTTTTATCAATAACTGACACTTTCTTTAACCATGATTGACACGTTCAAGTGTCACGCACCGCAGATACAATTGACACATTATGTTAGTTGAATTGACGCGTTCTTTTGTCAACATTGACACTTTTATTGAACATAATTGACACTTTTGTGTAGTATGAGTGACACTTTCTTTTATCAATAATTGATACTTTCTTTAATCATGATTGACACTTTTGTGTAGTATGACTGACATTTTCTTTTATCAATAATTGACACTTTCTGTTAGTTGAATTGACACGTTCTTTTGTTAATATTGACACGCACCGTGAAGATAATTAACACTATTCTTGAACATGATTGACACTTTTAATGAACATAATTGACACTTTTGTGTAGTATGACTGACACTTTTATTGAACATAATTGAACATCATTTACACGTTATGTTATTATAAATGAATGACACTTTCTTTTATCAATAATTGACACATTCTTTAGTCATGATTGACACATTATATTAATTGAATTGACACTTTCAAGTGACACGCACCGCAGATACAATTGACACATTATGCTAATTGAATTGACACGTTCTTTTGTCAACATTGACACGCTCCACAGAGATAAGTGACATCATTCTTGAACATGATTGACACATTTATTGAAGATAATTGACACTTTTCTTGAACAAATTGCAAACATTGACACTATTCTTGAAAATGATTGACACTTTTCTTGAACAAATTGCAAAAAATGTGTTGGTCCAGAGACGAGTATCAGGTGTAGAGGGGGGGGAATACACCTGATTACAAGTTTTGCCTCAAAAGCGAAGGTCAGCTCAGCTGAGAAATGCGACTGAATGAACAATGCCAAATAAGAGTCTTCTGATCGCGGGTCAGAGTGTATCAACTACTGAGTCTGTTCTACTGACTTTTGTCAATATAGAGAGTTCAGTAGAAGAGTTTCAGTGCGGATAAGTGTGGGGCCCGTAGGACTTCGTCTCTTTTGAAAACATGTTTTTCGCAAACCAAAGTTGTTTTGGCAGGTGCACTTTTTAATACGTTTTATGCAAAGTTTGAGTTTGTAAATCGGTTTGAGCACAATGCAATGAAACCGTAAATGACATAAGTAATTTTTAACGTGGTTCGGATACGCAAGATCCTACGTCCACGATCCTGCTGGAACAAGAGTTCTTGTTGATTAATCGAGCAAGCCTCAACAAGGAATGCATGCGGCTGGACATACCCTTCTAAGTTATAGTCCTTAGCGACTTTACAAATCAAGCCGAAGTTTGAAGGGGAGGGGATTTTCTCCAACAGTGAAGGAGTTCTTACAATAAGAACAATTCACAGAAAAGTGAACTCCTTCGAAGGTTCTAAGCTATGGATATAACAGTTGAGCTTAGATAGAGAAGAGGGAAGTAAAGAATCTCTAGAGAGAAGAACTACGGATATTCAACTAAGCAAGTTCTTTGTTGGATCGACTTTAATGTGCTAAAGAGTTTGTATGCAATGAGCTTGAATTCCCTTGATGTCCCGTGCGTTGAGCTTGGAGACTCTTCTCTATTTATAGTCGTGACCCAGGTATGTATCCGTTGGAGAGGACGATGCCACGTGTCACAAACTTCCAAGGAAAACGGCCATAAGTTTTTGAAAGAGCGCCGTAGAGTGGTTGGCTTCTGTACATGAGAGCAGCTTTCAGTGTCAGAGCAGGTAAGGCTTTGGTTGCTTTTCATTGGCCGAGGTTTGTGGTAGATGAGACTTGTTAGACATCATTCTTCATCTGAGTTGACTCTCTCTGAATCCTCGTATTGAATAAACTCTACTGACATTCAAAAGATAATAGACGGTCAGTTGTTTCCTTGTCGGATCTGCAACTGAGCTGCAAGCATTCAGTAGATCTGGACCGATCATACTAACGTCTTCATCTGAGTCCGTTGGTAAGAATCTTCTTCTGAGGATAGGCAGCTCGTGACTCTGAAGATGCTGAGCTCTTCACAACTTTAGTAGATAAAGAATCGTACTGGGTCTTCAACTCAAGTCTGCTGAAGGAATCTTCTACCGAGGACAGTCAGCTGGAGGACCTGAAGACATGAGCTCTACAAACTGATGACATGGGGTTCTGGAATTTAACTTATCTACTGAAGTTCAGACCAACAACACCCTTTACAGGACTTAGACATAATAATCAATGAAGATAAGAACAAGTCTAGCCTATTACATCATCAAAACCACACATCGGGTTCAGGACAGGTTTTGGGATCTTCAATTTTATAGCGATGATAATCACTATAATTTCCCCCAATACCGAATATTAAAATAAGTCCTAAGTACATGAACTACTGAAGACAGTTCCAAGTACCCCCTAGCAATGATCTAAATGACCACTGACTCATAACCTAACAATTTTCCCCTAATTGATAATACCAAAACCACTGCGTACTAAACTACTAACCCCAAAAGATTCAGTCAACAACTGATCAATGATAACAAGGTTAACAACTTATAAAAGATAGGCACATCAGAAGAAAACAGGATATGTGAGTGTGTGTAAGATCACTTGGTGATTAGAAAGTGTTAAAGTAAAGAAACACAACCTTAAGACAATGAGTAGTTGTCTGGCTAAACAAAAAACCGATTTATTAAGATAAGGCATGAGGAGTACAATCAGTCTAAGCTATCTAACAATTACAAAAGATAAAGAGAAAAGCTGAAGCTGCTAACGCCTGAATTTCTTGATCTTGGCCTTGAAGTTAGCAGACTTTGCAGCAGGAGCATCCAACCCATATGATTTGTAGATTCTTTCCCTCAGGGCCTGGATGGGAATGAGATCATCAGTCGTCTGAATATCAAGATTGTTACGACGAACTGTTGTGTCCACCTCTTCTTCAATCTCCTTAGTGCAGACGACGCCCTGAACGGTATTCGGAGGATTCAGTGGGCGATAGGCAGGGCTGTGAATGGCAGCTTCTCTTTGAATAGCAGGAGCTTGATCTGAGCTCTGAAGTTGGGGTCGTGATGATATAGGAATTGATCAAATAGATCGACCGCCAAAACTTCTGATGGATAGCACTACAACACATAGTATGCCTTGATGAAGTCATGCTTGAGCTCTTCCCACTCCTCGTTCAGGTTCCACGAAATCCATTTGTCGACACGGCGATGCAGAGTTTTCTTCAAGTGGCTTCTGAGCACCGCACCTGGAGAACTTGGATGTCCTTGGAATTTGCTTGCTGAAGTCTAGGATAGGCTCTCTGGCTGCTTGTTCAGTCAGCTCTATGATCTTAGCCAGATCAGCCTGTCTCTTCTTCTCTCTTAATTCAGCAGCACGCCTATCTCTGGATCGGAGGTTGAGGCCTTTCTGCACAGCATCCCAAGTGGCTTTGTCCTCCGCTTCTTGCTCAGCTGTGAGTTTAGGAAGATTTTTCAACCTTTGAGCGAGAGGAAGGTTGTCGGTATCAGAGTCGTCAGTAGGCTCAGGAGTAGATTCTTTTGCAGCTTTCTTCTTCTCCTGAGCCAATATCAACTTAGCTTGACTCTTCAACGCCCTAGCTTTAGGAATTTTCTTCTTCCTCTTCAGCTTTGCCTCTTCCTCCATCATGAGTTCATAGTCAAGTTTGTCCTGCAGCTGCTGTGCCACACGCTTGTCATGCTCTTCCTACTCTTCACGACTTTTGAACTTAGGCGATGGAGAAGGAAGAGGAGTGCTCTCAGTAGAAATCTCCTTTCTGGGCCTTTTGGTTGGAAGGGGCTCCTCATCCTCCTTGGAGCCTTCGACAAACTGGGCCACATCGTCAATGTGCGCCTAGGTTGAGGCCCTTCTCCCGATCCTCCAGCATGTTGCTGCTGAGGCTCAGATAGCCCTGCTAAAGGATCTTCGGGCTGAGCCTCTGTTTGGACTGAGGGAGGGGGGAGAGAACTGGTTCCTGCTTGTACAAAACCTTCCCCCTTAAGCTGTACCCTCTCTACTGACTCTTTCAGCACTTCCTTCCCTCTTCCTTCCCCCTCTTTGGCATCATCTGCCGAGGTTAGGAGAGCTTTGATGGCTGCTACTTCCTGCTGGAGGGAATAGACAGCTGATTTGATCTGTGTAGAAGTTATGTTGAAGTCCCTGACCGCATCGCAGTAATGTACCCAATCCACCTCCTGATCCTCCCTGATCTGTCGGATTTGGGCATCGGTATGATTTCTCTGCTGCAATAGCGATGCGTCGAGGGAGTCTTTCATCTCCTTCTGAATGAGGGTCAGGGTTGCTACTTGAGTTTCAAGTGTTGAGGATACACTTGAACTGGCAAACCGATTCCTCTCATCCATCACATTCTGGACACTGGCCAGGGCTGCAATCATTTTCTCTATGAATATCTCCTGCTGAGCTTCCAGCAACTGCTGACACTGAGTGGCCATGTCCGCCTTCTGAGCTGCCAGCGCAGTCTCGACGATCTCTTGAAAATTTGGAGGAGGAGCATCGGAGATTTTCTTGACTTCGTCAGTTAGTTTGTCAACCTGCTCTGTCTGAGCCTTTGTGTATTATGCCCACTTCAGGTGCACATCTTTGGCTAGGAGACGATTCTTGTCTCCTTGCCTCCTGATTGCTCGGTTGACTGACTTGGAGGATACGGTACCTATCGGTTTGATTTGATATGACGAGGTACCGATCCTGCGCTCGTAGGAAGCGATGAGTTGTTCTTTGTCTAGAAGACGACGCAACAGGGGCAGCACCGGATTCTGGAGGAGGAGGTGGTGAATTTCCCTTCTCGCTGGGAGTCTTACCCTCAGCAGAGTCTCCCTTCTCTGCATCCTTGGGAATTGCATCATCACCATCAGCATCCTGGTGATCTGGCGGCGAGGGTCCTCTGGCAGGCGAGGAGGAGGACCTGAGCTCTAGGAGATAGAGTATGGCGGAACGCAGGTCCTCGAAGGAGGCAATGTCAGTGGGCTCCCCAAACCCAATTACCACCTGAATGTGTTGCTCCTATGCTAGGAGGGAGTCCACAACATGCTGCTGAACGAGGTCGGCGAGAATATCCCAGTTCATGAAACTCATCAGCATCTGGGTCATTACACGGACAACCACGTCTATCAGATCCTGGTACTGAGAGATCTCAGGAATCTGTTTAGTGACCTCTCCTCCTGCTCGGAGACGGGTCAGCTGAATAGTAGACGATTGCTCAGAGGAGACTTCAGCTGCTGGCTCATCTTTTCCAGCTGAGTTTCCTCAGTACTTACACGCTGAACTTTGTCCTTCAGTGTGGCACCTTCAATGCCTGTGTCAACATCTTGTAAGTCTTCTACCTGAGGGGGCGGTGGGGAGACAACCTTAGAAGCTTCTAGCTTGGATAGCTTCTTCTTCTTGGGTTGTTCGGTGCGTGGAGGTAAATTAGTAGATGACCTTTTCAGCTCGGCTCCACGCTCGATTGACTTCTTAGCAGATGATTTAGTCTTGAACTTGATCAGCTTTTTCTCAAAATATTTCATGTACTCAAAGGACGCAAACTCGTCACAGAGTCCTCGATCAGTATGGACACCTTCGTCCCATACAGCAGTTTACCCACACTAATCAGTCTTCTCTCCCCTGACTCGGTGGCAACAAACTTCTGGGCTTGAGCTTTTAGCTCGGACATGAAGAACAGTGCCCAGTTCACCTGGACTCCATCCATTATCGCCATCATAATCTGGAGTCTGGGCTTGGACAACTGGTTAAATGAACCAGCAACGCTTGTGAGGATGTGGATCACGATGTGCGCTAGGCCTCTGTACTCCGATAGAAGCTGGTTCTTGGGGAAAGCGGCTTTGAAGGAGACGTCGTTTCGTCCGCAGAAATGGTAGATGTAGTCGTTGAACTCTGCCTCCTTATAGCCGATGGGGGAGATGCCACTGTCGAGAATCTCGAATATCGACTCCAGGACGCTGATGTCCGCATGGCTCTCCTCCCATTTCTGAGGGGAAACTTCCCTCAAATATCGAATCACAATCACTTCTGCGTCTGTTTCCTCAACGGAACGCAGGTTGAAGAAGAACTCCACCACCTGTCGAGGTAGGTACGCCTTGAGATGCTTCGTGAGAAGCGTCTTTAGCCCAGAGACTTCAAGGGCGGAGAAAATAGGCTCCATATATGACAGCTCCGCGAGGTGGAACACCATCGTGGGTTCGAACTGAACCCTGTTCTGAATAATTTCCTCAATGTTGGATGGGGTCGGCACAAGGGACGCCATTGTATATCAGAAATTTGCAAGAAACATGTCAGCACTCGAAAATAGAGTGAGAAAGATACAGATTTAATAAAAAGAAATTTACCGAGATAAAGAGAGCTTGATGAGAGAAAGATGCAGTTCAGAATGTTGATCAGGAAACTCTCTTAAGGTAGTAATGACGTAAAATGTGTTTAGAGAAAAAGAGAAGAGATCTTATAAGATTTGAATCTTAAGGGTTTTAACATCTGACGATCAGGATAAAATCTCGCTTTTTCTGGACGGTTAGGATTTGATTTTATAAAAGGAATGATTACTTAACCACCTCTAAACTAGACCCATGTAAGGTTTGCACAGTTAGAGTAAGGTGAGAAGACATGCATTAAATGTGTTGCACACAGTTCCAAGGATAATGCATTTTAAATGAAACCGTTTCTGCTAAATTTATCCTTAAGAATTTATGGCGGTAAATAAATGCAGTTCATGACACCGAATGCAAGCTACTGAAGTAATAAATGCACGCATAGTTCTGAATGAAATACAGAACATAATACGCAAACCTCTTCAGCTGAACCTAACGGTCAACTGTTTACCAAATCAACTCAGGAGAATCTTTGTGATACTGAAGTTATCACATTCCCCCTTACTTTGTACTGTATGATTCACCCTACTGTGAATCAAGTACTGAATTTGACTTTCTGACTTGTCGTACTGAATTTTCTTACTGATTCGAGTCAGTAGGATCCACTAGACCTAGCTCGACTGAGAGTTCTCTGAACATGTTCTCAACAAGCGGTTTGGTCAGTATATCTGCCCTTTGCTTATCAGTATGGATTTTCTCCATCCTCATATCCTTCATTTCGACATGGTCTCGGATGAAGTGGTGTCGGATGTCCACGAGTAGATGGGCACTTCATCTTGAGTGATACCATAATCACGCAATTGTTGTCGAAGCCAAAGGATTTGGGCGCAGCAACTTCCGAGCAGCAATATACTCAGCTTCAGTAGTGGACATTGCTACTGAATGCTGTTTCCTTGAAAACCATGATATCAACTTACTGCCTGGGAACTGACACGTTCTAGAAGTTGACTTTCGATCTATCCTACATCCTGCATAATCAACATCAGAATATCCAATTAGAACAAGATTATCATCAGCAGGATATCATAACCCAACATCAAGTGTTCCCTTCAGGTATCAAATAATCTTCTTTGCTAAGTCTAGATGACTTCGCTTGGGATTCACGTGAAATCTTGCACATACACCTACAACATAAGTTATGTCAGGTCTGCTTATTGTTAAATATAATAAAGAGCCAATAATAGCTCTATAATCAGTAGAGTTAACAGAAGCTCCCTCTTTGTCTAGATCGATTTTAAAATTCGTGTTCATAGAGATCTTGACTGGCTTGCTTGAGTCGTAACCAAATCTCTTCAGGAGATATCGAGTGTACTTGGCTTGGTTGATGAATATTCCTTCAGGTGATTGCTTCACTTGAAAATCAAGGAAGTAGTTCATCTCTCCCATCATGGACATCTCTAACTTCTCCTTCATCATTTTCTCGAAATGTTGACATGTAGTCACGTTCCTGCATCCGAAAATAATGTCGTCCACGTAGTTCTGCACTAGTAGAATGTCATCGCCTGACTGAATGCTGAACAGAGTGCGATCTACTATCCCCTTCTGAAAACCTTTATGAAGAAGAAAGTCTGATAGGGTATCATACCAAGCCCTGGGTGCTTGTTTTAATCCATACAGAGTTTTTCGGAGTCTATAAACCTGATGTCCCTACTGAAAGTCGGGCGGTTGTTCCACATAGACTTCTTCCTTTAGTACGCCGTTCAGAAATGCTGACTTAACATCCATCTGATATACTTTAAATCTTTGATGTGTTGCATAGGCCAGGAATAGACGAATGGCTTCCAATCCTGCTACTGGAGCGAACGTTTCATCAAAATCTATTCCCTCTGCTTGACAATATCCCTTGGCAACAAGTCGAGCTCTGTTTCTTACTATGACGTTGTTTTCATCTAGCTTGTTCCTGAAGACCTACTTGGTACCTATTACATGTTGGCATCTAGGTCTGTCAACAAGCTCCCAAACTTCGTTTAGGACAAACTGGTTCAGCTCCTCTTACATGGAAATGATCCAGTCAGCATCGTTGAGTGCGTTCTCTATTGACTGAGGTTCTTCAGTGGACAAGAAGCAGGAGTAGAGAGCGCTTTCTCCTTGACTTAATCTGGACCTTGTCCTTACTACTGCTGACGGATCTCCAATGATGAGATCAGAAGAGTGAGCGTCTAGCCATGAACGTGTGAGTTTGACTTCTTCTTCTGAGATTACTTTTGTACAGTCAACATGAGTGTTAGGCATTTCAGTAGTGCTATTCTATGACTAAAGCAATTCAGTAAGAAGGTTAGGATCTACTGAGTTTCCAGGTTCAGGGGCATTTAGCTCAGGAACATCAATTGTTCCCCCTGAGTTTATATTCTTAGTAGAGGTCTCAATTACCACTTGGGGCTTCCTCATCGGCCATTATTACGATGTTGATTACGTTCGGTAGAATCAACCGGATCACTGCATCACTTGCGGGAAGGGTCTCGAGTTTCTTCTTCGTCGACTCATCATCCCAACAATCTTTGGATCTTTTCATTTACGTCATTCGGCGTGAGATTCCGTAGCTTCTTTGCTCGACATCTTCGATATTTGTCTTCTTAGGTTTCCCGTCCTCAAAAACAAACTCATCAAAAATAACATGAGGGATTTCTTCCACGCAAATGTGCAGTAGTTAAAGACACGAAGGCTTTCTTGATTCAAGAGTATCGGATTTGCTATCAAAGACCTTTAAGCGATCCTTTCCGTTATTGTGGATAAAACAAGGACAGCCAGAAATATGAAATGAGAAATAGAAGGAAGTCTCCCTTTCCATAGTTCGTATGGTGTCTTCATGTGTTGCTTTGTAATTAGTGAGCGATTTTGAGTGTAACAGGCGGTGTCAGTAGCATCAGCCCAGAACTTTGAGGGTAGTCCAGAGTCTGCTAGGAGCGTTCTTGCTGCTTCTTTCAATGTTCTGTTCTTCCGTTCAGTAAGACCGTTCTGCTGGAGAGTGCGAGCTGCTGAAATCTCGTGCTGAATCCCCTCGGTGTCGCAGTACTCTTTTATGACTTAGTTGAGAAATTCAGTTCCTCTGCCTGAGCGAATTCTCTGAATCTTGATGTATTTTTCCACACTGAGTTTCTTCAGCAGTATCGGTAACTCAGTCTTGACATCAGATTTGTTGGCTATGAAGATAACCCACGTATATCTTGAAAAATCGTCAATAACGACGAGGGCATACTGCTTGCCTCTTATAGTCACTGGAGAGACTGGCCCAAATAAGTCCATGTGGAGCAGTTGAAGGATTCCATCAGTGGAAGGTGACGGAATTAGTGGATTGCTTTTCTTTGTCTGCTTTCCCTTAAAGCATGCTTCACAATTTTTGTCTTTGATGAACGCTTCATTGGGCAGTCCTCTGACTCTTGAGTCCCTAGCTAGCTTGTTCATTGCCTTGAAGTTCAGGTGACTGAGCCTCTTATGCTACAACCATCTTGTTTTATCACTTGATTTCGTCTGGGCAAGCAAGCAGCTCAGGTTCGGCGGTGTTCCAGTTTGCGACGTAGATGTTCTTCTTCCGCGAACCTGATAACACTGTTTCCCTGTAGATTTATCAATAACATTAGAGAAACCAGCGTCAAAGGTAACTCTGTTAAGATTATCACAGAATTGACTGACATAAAGGAGATTATGTTGCAGTCCTTCAACATATGTTACTCATGGAACTGAAGCAGTCCCAATGTTCAGTGTTCCATATCCCCTTGTATAGCCTTTAGAGTTGTCACCAAACTCAATTCTGGGACCATCTTTTTGTACGTAATTAGTCAGGAAGCTCTTTTGATAGGTCATATGTCTCGAGCAGCCACTGTCCTGAACCGAGGTTGGTTCCTGAAGTGCTGACTATTGCTTCGATGCGACTCTTCGTCTTGCTAGCAGAACCGGGGTTGGCTCCTGAAGTGCTGACTATTGCTTTGAAAGCATGGTCAATTTGAGTGTCAGCTGGAGCGCTAACGCATCGTTGGGGTAGACAATGCTCAAACTCCTCAGTCTTTAGTTCTGAAAGATAACATCAGGAGTTAAAGTATTAAGATCAGAACATCGTAAATAAGTAGCAAAAGGAAGTCACTTCAGTCGAGGTAACGCTCTTAGGATCATGGTGTTCATATCTTTTTTGGTGAACGTCCTCCCTAGCCCATTGATCACATTGATCTGGTTGGTGAATCTGACGCTAAGCTCGTCAATGGTTTCACTAGGCTCCATACCAAAGTTGTCGAACTTTTTAAGCTCTAGCTCGAGCTTGTTTTCCTTGATCTGCGGGGTTCTTCGGCTCAGTACAGCCAGGGCGCCCCAAAGTTCCTTTGTTGTCTTGCAGTCTTGCACTCTTCAGAGGTGAGAATCACTGAGCGTTGTCAGGATTGTGTTCCGTGCTACTCGGTCAAGATTGTGCAGTTTCTTCTCTTTCGGCGTGAAGGCAGATTTGTCTTTGGGAACTTTTGTACCTGTTTGTGCTCCTACACCTCGCACACTGTCAATCATGGGAATGATAGGTCCTGTCTCAAGGACGTCTGTCATGCTATCGTGCAGCGATGTAAGGTGTGACTCCATTCTTTTGCGCCATACCGTATAGTTCTCCACTGAGAACATAGGTACCATCCGAATATCTGACATATCAGACATTATAGGTAAGAGTTTAAGGATGTATGAAGAGATACTTGTGCAGTGAAAACATTTTCAGGATATGTTCGAGTAGACTAGTAGGTTTTTAAAAAACGATGATCAGGAGAACACTGCTCTGATACCAATTGTTGGTCGGAGGCGAGTATCACATGTAGGGGGCCGGGGGGGGGTGAATACACCTGATTACAAGTTTTGCCTCAACGCGAAGGTCGGCTCGGGTGAAAAATGCGGCTCGAATGAACGAGTGCCAAATAAGAGCCTTCGATCGCGGGTTAGAGTGTATCAACTACGAGTCCGTTCTCCCGACTTTTTCGGTATAGAGAGTTCAATAGAAGAGTTTCAGTGCTGATAAGTGTGGGGCCCGTAGGACTTCGTTTATTTTGAAAACTTGTTTTTCGCAAACCAAAGTTATGTTGGCTGGTGCACTTTTTAATACGTTTTATGCAAAATATGAGTTTGTAAATCGGTTTGAGCACAATGTAATAAAATCGTAAATGACATAAGCAATTTTTAACGTAGTTCAGATACGCAAGATCTTACGTCCACGATTTTACAAATCAAACCGAAGTTTGAAGGGGAGGGGATTTTCTCCAACACTGAAGGGGTTCTTACAATAAGAACAATTCATAGAAAACTGAACTCCTTCGAAGGTTCTATGCTATAGATATAACAGTGGAGCTTAGATAGAGAAGAGGGAACTAAAGAATCTCTAGAGAAGAACTACGGATATTCAACTAAGTAAGTTCTTCGCTGGATCGGCTTTAATGCGCTAGAGAGTTTGTAAGCAACGAGCTTGAATTCCCTTGATGTACCGTGCGTTGAGCTTGGAGACTCTTCTCTATTTGTAGTCTTGACCCAGGCATGTATCCGTTGGAGAGGACGATGCCACATGTCACAAACTTCCAAGGAAAACGACCATAAGTTTTCGAAAGAGCGCCGCAGAGTGGTTGGATTCTGTACATGAGAGCAACTTTAAGTGTCAGAGCAGGTAAGGCTTTGGTTGCTTTTCATTGGCCGAGGTTTGTGGTAGGTGAGACTTGTCAGACATCAGTCTTCATCTGAGTTGACTCTCTCTGAATCCTCGTATTGAATAAACTCTGCTGACTTTCGAAAGATAATAGACGAGTAGTTGTTTCCTTGTCGGATCTGCAGCTGAGTTGCAAGCGTTCAGTAGATCCGGACCCGATCACACTAACGTCTTCATCGAGTCCGTTGGTAAGAATCTTCTACTAAGGATAGGCAGCTGGTGACTCTGAAGATGCTGAGCTCTTCACAACTTCAGTAGATAAAGAATCGTACTGAGTCTTCAACTCAGGTCTGCTGAAGGAATCTTCTACCGAGTACATTCAGCTGGAGAACCTGAAGGCACGAGCTCTACAAACTGATGACATGAGGTTCTGGAATTTAACTTCTCTACTGAAGTTCAGACCAACAATACCCTTTATAGGACTTAGACAAAATAATCAATAAAGATAAAAACAAGTCTAGCCTACTACATCATCAAAAACACACATCGAGTTCAGGGCAGGTTTTGGGATCTTCAATTCTATAACGATGAAAATCACTACAATTTCCCCCAATACCGAATATTACAATAAGTCCTAAGTAAATGAACTACAGACGACAGTTCCAAGTACCCCCTAGCATAACCCAACAGAATATTATCTTTACTGAAACGCAGTTTGACAAGTTAATTGAAGACCAATGATACTATACAAAAGCATGAATATCTCATTCAAGCACTATAAAAAAATACAAACATTGACACTTTTTTCGAACAAACATGATTGCACTTTTTTCGAACATGATTGACACCGTTACTAAATAACTAACAACTAACACGGTCAATAGATTAAGATTCACACTAATATCACATACAATTCACACTAGAAAACCTGTTCCAACATTTAACAACAAATCTTAAAAGCTACATCATTAATATTCAAATGCATCGAACAAAACTAAAGAAATAATTCTTCAACAACCTCCTCCTCGAAATCATGATTTTGATACAAAATTTTGAACTGCCGCCAGATCAGCTTGCATTACCTCATGTAACTTGAAAGAATAATCCTTGTGCAATATTTTGCTCAAAGCATTCTTCTTCGACCAATCTAATAATATAAAGCACGAAAAAAAATCATGTTAGTTAAATTTTTACAAATAAGCATATACAACAAGAAAACATATAAAAATCATACCTACAACAAATCCTCACACTCATAAGGCACCCCTACAAGGTTTCCATATGATTCATTAGAAAAACACCGCAATCAACATTTGTTCTATCATTCCGCCATGCAAAATTTGTGTTTTCAATGACATATCCATCATACTCGGCAGCTTTGGAGTAATACAACAACTTTAGAAATTTCCCAGATTTTTTTCTGGAGATCATAGAATGACACTTTTTATCAATAAAATTGATACTTCCAATCAAATAGATTAACACTTAGATTATATAATATATACAAATGATTAAATACATACCAATTCTGTGACAAGACCCATGAAATTTGAGTTCTCTCTTGAATTTCACTTCACATTGTCAATATAGTGCACTTTTCTCATATTGAAGTCAATTACAGCTCCAAAAAAATGAGTATTAAAGTATGTCGGATAATATATCTATATAAGAATGAAAATATTTCAGCATATAATATATCTATATTACAAGTGAAAAAATCAATGAAATTTTCTCTTACCAAATTTGCCTTCATCGGATCAGTACCCTGTTCCAAGCGTGTCATCCAACACATCCAACAATTTATGACATCAACTTCCCTTTCATCTTTCTTTGTAGAATCTTTTTCATTTGTGCAGACTTTAAAAGCGTTCTATAAGAAAAAAAATAAAAATAAAAATAAATCAGTAGAACAATTTATTAAAAAAACCGAGAATTGAGCATTAAAATAGAACTTGTCAATGTTTTTTGAATGGGCTTGAGCTCGATATTTCTCTGCTTTGTTCAACAACAGACTCCAAACATCAATACCACTAATGTCAATAAAGGTAAAATCTATCATGCTGTTCATAGCGCAGAATGACACGAAGAATCGACCCGCATGAGCAAAGACAGTGTTTCTGTTTTTCGAAAAAATATGTAAACCACCATTGATAGTTAAGAACATACTGTTTTACATGTTTCTTCATGAATCAGGAAGTATACTTACAATTTTCTCCTCTAGCAATCCAATCAACATTGCATACTTGCCATGGATCCATTGTTTTCAATATACAAACTGTTCATTGTAGAGTGTCATTTGGTTGGAGACATGTGTCAATTATTATTTATCAGAGTGTCAATTTTTAGTGATTGATAATTTTAAAGAATATGGAAATACCTTCATCGGCGGATGCCGGTTCGATATTACGGTGATTAAAGAATCAAGATGTGCATCATCAACTATTTCCACACCTTCATCAGTCTGTTCCTGGGATGTCTCAGTTGTGCTTTGTGATAAGAGTCTGAAATTTGGAAGTGGATGTTTCCCATGTTCTTCACCAGTCTTTATATGATCCTTGTCCATTATAAAAAGAAAAGATAGAATACATGTCAGTTACCTGCTTGTTTTGAACAAATCTTGATATAGATTACCTGTTTACTTATTGAGGAATTGTTCGACTATCATGTCAATGTGAGAGTGAAAATGCGGATTACGGAAAAATTCATCCACATCATTTTTACGAGCAGCCTTGGGAATGTAGTGAAGACATTGCCGTTAATTTCTTTAATCTCTTCAGATGAGCACGAGTAATTACTCTCAAATCCCTTTGCAAAAGCAGGAATGTCTCATTCAAGGCCTATAAAAATACAAAGATAATCAACAGTTGTCATAAGAAAACATTGACACTTTTCTTCAACATAATTGACACATTTATTGAACATAATTGACACTTTGAATTACAAACATTGTCACTTTTCTTTGAAACACAAATTGACAAGTTTATTGAACATAATTGACACTATGCAAAAGCATGGATGTCTCGTTAAATGCCCTATAAAACATACAAAGGTAGTCAACACAAATTGACACTTTCGTTTATTGAATAGAATTGACACTTGGATAATAAAAATACTTACATCCTTTGCCATGGCTATAATCTCCGTGCCAGTCTTCTCACTGGTAGGTAGGATACATAATCACTCTACTATCAGTTTGGTCTGATTTAGGTGGGGGTTCTTTAGCTGCATATGGCAAAACTTAATCTTCAAGTTCAGCTTCACTGGGCATGATTCTGTTGTCTGATCTTTCATCTTCAAACTGACTGGATAAGTATCTTCTACCCAAATGCCCCTATCAAACTCTAGATCTAATCTCTCTTTGAATTTCTCAGATGTCCAATGCTTAATTAAGGGCAATCTACTGCTCTCAGCTTTACCCAACCACATGAACCAGTGAAAATAAACAAGGGGAGTATTAAAACATAGTCACTGACATTCTTAAGTGATTGAACACCTTTACACAATCGATCAATAACAAATGATCACCAATCAAAGCTATTAATACTAGGGATATCAATCAATGAATTAAAAACAGAAAAATCAATTGCTTGATTCTTAGTAGGGGCAAGGAAACTTGACAGACTATAAAGAACAAACAAACGTTTGAAATCATCACCCCCATCTATTAAACTAGGCCCACTTAACATGTCAACTACTATAGACTGATTCACCTCCTTCTTCTCAAACCCATTCCTCCTATTAAAGTCATTTAAGATAGTGTCACTCTCTTTGTCATTTATCAAAACCTTATTGCCCTCATTTCTAGGAAGAAGAAATAAATCCCTAACATCATTTGCCGTATAGACAATGGTCTTATTGTTAGAAAAGGTAATAGCACGACTAATGCGATTAAAATTTCTAATAGACCAAGACATCTTAAACCATTGTATGTACTTAAACCCCTTCAGGTAAAGAACACCATCAAACCCTTTTTCTTTAAGAGCTGCTTTTTGAGGATCATTCAGCTTAGATATGATTTGACATAATCGAGTAGGCATACACTTTACAGTAATAGTACTTGCAGCACTGCACAAAAAATAGAGAAACAACGACAAGGTATTAGATATATTTTTCTTATGGTAGTTTGATGATAAGTACTAATTTACTTAATTTTTTGATTTTTGAGGATCACTCAGCTCAGAAATGGTCTTCTTGCTCGCTTTCTGTAATACAACTGCTTGGTTTCTTTTGCGTTTGTCAGGTTGAGAAGTTGAGTCAACATCTCCTGTAATCTTCAGCTCATTGTTCTTTTTAGGGAGTTCAGAATCTTTGGAAACATGTCTTTGTAGCCCTTTTTTGCAACCTTCTTCAATGTCTCCATTGCAGCTGAAGCAAGGATGTCAACTCCAAAGCGTGTTTTTGGTTATTCTAACATCTTGAAGCGGGGGATATGGATTCACATTGTTTTTGACCTGGAGCAGAAGCTGGAGCTTCGACTACTGAAGGTTTTCCAACTGAAACAACAGCTTTTTGACACTTTTTTTGAGAAGGAACAGCAACACGAACTTCAATTTTACACTTTATTTGATGCAAAGCACGAACTTCAACTCTAGAGCTGTTTTTGAGGTGCATCATGAATAACAAGCTGTAGGTTGGACATCGAGATGTAGCTTTAGGGATCGTTTTTGAGGCGCATAATCAACGGCGGTGTAGGGTGAATATCGGATGTAGCTTTAGGCCATTTTTTCATCTACACCTTTGGACTATTTTTTGGGCGCATCATCAACGGCGGTTGTAGGTTGGACATCGGATGCGGCTTTAGACTCCTTTTGATCGCACATTTGGAATTTGTTTTTGAGGCGCATCATCAAGAGCATTTGTAGGGTGAACATCACATGTAGCTTTAGGATCTGTTTTTAATGCGGCACAAACTTCACCTGCGGAATGATTTTGAGGTGCATCATCAAGAAACGGTTTGTTGGTTGGACATCGAGATGTAGCTTTAACTCGAAGCTTTACGAACTACAACATTGTGTTGATCTGCAAAAGTGACAAGCTGCTTTCTTTTTCCACACGGGAGCTGCATAGGGGAACATTGCGAGTCCTCTTCTCCTCATTGTTGCCCTTTGGAAGTTTAGTTGTTGGAAGAATAGTTAGAGGCTCTGCAGCAATAGAGACTGCAACTGCCTCTGAAGCATCAACTCGATGCACATTTAAATCATCAGTTGCACGACCTCTGGTCCGTGGTGGCATTTTCACCTATCACACAACACGTGTCAATTATTACGAGTAATAATACCAATCATTCGGAAGACAAAAACAAACTCGATGGGGTATAAATTTATTAAAATGAATAAAACATAAAATCACCACTTCAAAAACATTGTGAATGCCAAAAACAAACACTACATGTGTTAATTAATGTGAGTAATAGTACCAATTATTCAGACGGCAAAAACAGACACGGTGGTGGGTATCAATTAATGAGAGCATATCAATTTATGAAAATATATGTGTCATTTGTAAGAACTAAAAATACCAAAAAACCCCAGATTCAAACATTGAATGAATAAAACTTGAAATCACCACTCAAAACATTGTGAATGCCAAAAACAAATAGCTAGTGTTAATTGTCTCGGTACATGTGTCAATTAGTGTGAGTAATAGTACCAATTATTCAAACAACAAAAAGCAGACACGGTGGGGGTATCAATTAATGAGAGCATATCAATTTATGAAAATATATGTGTCGTTTGTAAGAACTAAATTACCAAAAAAAAACCCCAGATTCAAACAGTGAATGAATAAAACTTCAAATCACCACTCATAACACACTTTGTTGAAGTATAAACAGAGTAATGTATTGTTGTTCTTCATCAATCTAAATTGAGAAATAAAGTGCGTGAATAACTACACGAATCGCAGCAAAGTGAGAGTTACCTCAATCTATGCACAACAAAAAATCTCCTCCTGAATTATCGCAGCCTCTGATGGACAAATTGAGCTCGAAATCACGATGATTACAGGGAGAATGAAAGTAGTATGGAAGTTTGAACTCCACAATCGATGATTTGAACAATTTTTTCTCCTCACCACCCACGATTAAAGACCACGACTGAGAAGCCACCCACGAACAAGAGAAAAAACTGAACGCGCGATAGAGTGTGTTTTCATTTTATTTTTATTTTTATTTTTTTAAATATTGAACTGGGTCAAACCCGGTCCAACCCGGTCAAACCCGATCCAATCGGGTCAAAATTAAAAATTAAATCATGTTGCATGTACAACATGATGCACACAAATTTTTACCATATATCTATATATATATTTATATATATACCTCCACTCCACTCCACTCCACTCTCTCTCCCGCCGTCTTCTCTCTGCCCCCCCTCTCTTTCACCATTCTCTCCTCTCCTCTCTCTCTCTCTCTCTCTCTCTCTCTCTCTCTCTCTCTCTCTCTCTCTCTCTCTCTCTCTCTCTCTCTCTCTCTCTCTCTCTCTCTCTCTCTCTCTCTCCTTTCACCGTCTTCAATTTCTCCCGCAAATTCGACATCTTTTTGCCCTACCTCGTCGTGAATTATGTCGATCGCCGTGAAAGCTTGTCGCCGTCCTGCAACTCCTCTCGGTGACGGTAACTATCGATTTCGACTTCGTAGTGGTCCTCGTCGCTCTACTACGCACTGATTTGCTTGGTTGGCCTCGTCGCCGTCTCGCGCTACGGTTGGATCCGCCACATCACCAAAAATCTTGATCCGACTATGCCGTCGGTGACTGGTGCCAACACTAGAGGCCTGACGAATAAGGATCTGAAGTCTGTCTCAGGCCAAAACTAAGGCTGCCAACATTCTCTTGAACGAATTCCATCACAAATCTGCAGAATGTCGCTCTCAAGGTTTCTAATCTTTAATTTTCATCACAATTTTCTGCATAACTTCGTCTTCTTTTATGTAACATCTTTTTACTTCATCTTCACAGCTGCAAGGATTAGAGAGATTTTGTAGAAAGTTGGATTGGTGAATGAGACTTTGCCATCAGATTTGGTGACTTCTACTCGTGTTATTGCTAATTTGGCAAATCTATTGGATATTAGAAATACTGAACTAACTAGGTATATACGACAATCTGAAATAAGATTAGATAGATTAGATTGGTTAATTTAGTGTGTACTACTAAAGGAGGAATGTGTTAGTTTTCTTGTAGCAGCTACGGATCTCTGTCAAAGAAAATGCGAAGTAGAAGAGAAGAGGGTTCAAGCAAAGCGTGAGTCTAAAAAACTTTTTAATTATATACGAAAGGCAATAGTCCGATTGACACATCTAAAATGTGTAAACCTAGGATTAGAGCTTTATCTCTTTGAATGCAAATGTTTAGTTTGTGTTCTAATTGTTCGTTAGCTTCTTGGTAGAGGAATGGCGCAGTTTGAGAATGACTTCCATCACAAATCTGCAGTTATGAGAATGTGACACTCTTCTTCGGGAGAATTGACACTTTTGATTCTTATGATTGACACGTTGGGTAACATTTCTGATTATTATGCATCATATTTTGTTGTGTAATTCTTTGGATTTCCTTAATTATAATTGACACTTTACTACTGTCTGTGATTGACACTCGATATATATGACAATTTTGTTCTTTGAAATTGACACATTGATGAGAATGTGACACTCTCATTCGTGACAATTGACACTTTTGTTTATTACGATCGACACTTTAGGTAATATTTCTGTTTATTATGCTTCATATTTTATTGTGTAATTATTGGATTAAAGTGACACGTTCCTTAATTACAATTGACACTCTGAGATAAATGACACTTTTGTTCCTTGCAATTAACACATTGATGAGAATGTGACACTCTCCTTCGGGACAATTAATATTTTGTTTATTACGATTGACATTTTGGGTAACATTTACGGTTACTATGCTTCGTATTTTATTGTGTTATTCTTGGATTAAAGTGACACGTTCCTTAATTATAATTGACACTTTACTTCACTGTGATTGACACTCTAAGATAAATGACACTTTTGTTGGTTGCAATTGACACATTATGAGAATATGACACTCTCCTTCGGGACAATTGACACATTATGAGAATGTGACACTCTCCTTCGAGACAATTGACACTTTTGTTATTTACGTTTGACACTTTGGTTAACATTTTTGGATTAAAGTGACACTTTCCTTAATTATAATTGACATTTTACTTCACTGCGATTGACACTATGAGATAAATGACACTTTTGTTCCTTGCAATTGACATTTTTTTCAAAAACAAATGACACTTATTTCGAAGTAAATCACATTTTTGTCAATAAATGATTTAAATGATACTTTATTCAAATACAAGTGATACTTTTATTTGTTATGATTGACACTTTGAGATGAATAACACTTTTGTTCGTTGCAATTGACACATTTATTCATTACAAATGTAACTGGGAATGTGACACTTTTATTTAAAGCAAATGACACTTCTGTCAATGATGGTAAAATGGCGTCCCAAACGAAAATGACACTTTTTATTCCAAAATAAATGATACTTGACAAATGACACTTTTGTTCATAACAAATAACACATTTATTTATTACAAATGACACTCATTCCCTTATCAAAAAATTGGAGAAAAAATAAAAAATAAATACTTTTGTTTAGAACAAACGATACTTTTTCTCACAACGAATGACACGCTCGTCCTTACAATAAAAATAAATAAATAAATAATCAAATTAATGATATCATCATGATATCATGCTTTGAATCAGCAAGTCAAGCGGGTCAAACGCGGGTGAATCGGATCAAAATTGGGTAATTAGATGCAGCATGATGCACTACAAGTTTTTTGCATAAAGTTAAGACCAATCATTTTTTCTTATTGATGATATATAACAGTCATCAGCTACCATGCCTACCCTTGGACACAACTAGAGGTGGCAAATGGATGAGTGGGCCGGCTAAGGCCCGGATCAAGCGGGCCAAGTTAATTTTTTCGATCCCTTCAAGCTCGATCGATATATTGTGAGGTTATGAAATATGAAGTCCCGTCCAAGTAGGGATGGCAAAATGGCAGGTCGGTTCCGGGTATCATACTACCCGGACCCGCCCGCGCAACGGACCCGTGGACCCGCCCCGCCCCGTGGACCCGTACGGGTCCGCACCTTTGGCCCCGGAACCGGGACCCGCACGGGGCGGGTCCTACCCGCCCCGCCCGTATTTTTTTTTTTTGCTTCTCATTACTACAAAAACACTATTCACTACGAACTAATCAAGTTGCAAAACCTGTTATCGTCAATACTACTACAACAAATATAAAACATACACAATTTCATATGTTCGGATATTACCAAATAAACAAAATACAAATTATAAAGTCATAAAGATGTCCAAATCATAAAGTCATAAAGATGTTCATATCCTCATAGATAATTACAATTTAAATATAGTATATTGAATTCTAGAAAATTAATATTTATATTTTATAAGCTAATTTTTTGTTAGATGTATCAATTTTTATTTTATTTTAGTATGTAATATTCTTATATATAACTATACATGTAAAATATTAACAAATGTGAACATTAGCTCAAACGGCATAAGTGCATACAAAGAAATTATTGATACAGGTTCGAATCTTACAAGTAACACTTTACACTTCTAAATTCTAATTTGTTACGGGACGGGTCCGGGACGGGTTCGGGGCGGGGCGGGTCTATACGGGTCTATACGGGGCGGGTCTAAACGGGGCGGGGCGGGGCGGGTCCGCGGCAGGCCGGAACCGCCCGGACCCGCCGGGTCCGAACCGCCCCACACTCCTACGGGGCGGGTATTACCCGCCCCATTGCGTGCGGGTCCAAGTCGGGTCCGACGGGTCCGAGTCCTTTTGCCATCCCTACGTCCAACATCATTTTTTGGAAGGGCAGCGGGCTTTTATTGTTCTAAAATTATATTTTTATTGATTAAAAAAATAAAATAAATGTTTAATTTAACTTAAACATATTAATATTACAACAAGATATAAACTACGAAATAGTAAAATAAATTAATTTGATCATATATTATAATAAACATTAAAATTTATAGTAATACACAAATAAATATGAAATGATTCAAACTAAAATAATAAATAGCTTAATTATTTAGTCATTTGGAGTTGAAATTGAAAAAAAATAATTATAAATCTAATTTATTATGTGGGCGGACTTTTAAGCCTCAAAATCTTGTGCTTTTTTGGCTCAAACCAGTAGGCTCGAGTGGCTATTTAGACAGGCTTTTTAGGCCCGACTTTTCTACGGGTCTCAAATTCTTAAGCCCAACCTAGCTTCTATCCCGATTACCTCGAGCTAACCCAACGAGTCGGGCCAATTTTGCCAGCTCTAGACATAGCTAGTCCTGTTTGGAAAACAGCTTAAATAAGTGCTTATGACATAAGTACTTATTTCCTCCATTATAAGTGTCCCCTTTCTTTTTAACAAAGAGATTAAGAAACTTTGTTTAGATATATATTTTATGAGTTTTAAATGTATAAAGAAGTTAACACGATTTTCGAGGAATTATTAGTGGGAAGGAATGAGAATTCATCCAAATTTTACTAAGGTATAGTTGAGGCAATTGATTTTTTTTTTCCGACTTTTTTAAACGTTGTAATTAATGAAAAAAATCTAAAGTTTTCAAAAAGTTAAAAATTGTAATTTTTTGAGTTCGGAGCGAAGCGAAATCGTGTGAGAGAGAAACTTTTGGAGAGAGAGTGTGTATAAGAATGTGGGGGTGGGTAGTGAGTAAGAAAGGTCCACCTTATTTTTTAATATAGAGTTAATATTGTCATTTTAGGAAAGATGACACTTATATTAGGGACAACCTAGTCGGGAAATATGACGCTTTTAATGGGACAGAGGGAGTATATTATAAGCACTTTGAATAAGTTGTTTGTGTTGGACTTGTATTTATACATAAACACTTAATCTTAGAAAAAAATAGTAGTTACAAATTGTTCTCGTGGGGATTTGATATAAAGATCTATTTTTATAAGTTACTTTTTGACTTATTTTCATAAGTTATTCTTATCGGCGTAAACAACTTATTTTTTTAGAATAAAATGTTATCATAAGCTATCCTAAACGCACACGTAAGTGCTTATTTTTTAGAATAAGCTGAAATAAATTATTGATAAATTCTCCCAAACGGTGCCATTGAGCGCTGAGCGAAACTAATTTTGGAGCTAAAGGATTTAAAAATAAAAATAAAAAAATGAGGGGAAATAAACTATTGTTATTTTTTTGTAAGGTTAATTTGAATAAATAAACTATTATATTAGGTTGTGTGAACACAAACACGAAACACGACATGATACAAACAAAGGACAATATATTATAATTTTTGAAAAATTTAGGACACAACACAGACTCTAATATATAAATAATATTAAATTATTAATATTTACATTTAAAAAAAAATATATATATATATATATATATATATATATATATAACATCAATATTCTTATTTTTTTAATATCAAACTCATACTATAATATTCAATATATTTTAATTATTAAATATGATATATATTATAACACAAATAAATTAATAATTTTTATAAATGTATACGATAATTATAGCATTTAAAGCATTTTAAAATTCACTATTAAAAACACTAAAATAACAAATTTAATTGAATTCAGCTCAATTCTTTAAATAAATTCAGCTCAACAAGCCAATTGTCCTCGAGTTGTGTCCTATTTTGAAATTTCTGTGTCCGACGTGTGTACGAATTTATTTATTTTTATTTTTTTAACATGAACACAATTTTAACGTATCGGACACGTGTTGGACGTGTGTTCGACACTTGTATGTCGAACTTTTTTTGGAGTGCCTATGTAACATAGCTATTGTATAGCCTTTTTAAGTCCAGCTCCCAAGTTTGACATGGAAACCTCGAGTTTAAGGATTCAATTGATCGAATAAGTTGAATCGATGGGCCAATCCGAAATGACATTTAAATATACAAAAGTTAGATAAAAATTCCACCAATAACAATGCTAAAAAAATTTAACAATAATTTTATAATGCTAATTAATAAGCCACAAAGTATTTGACACATTAACAAAACTATATAAAATGAGATGGTCTTGTGTGAGGCCATCTTCATGTGGGGACTGATCATGTTTGATTGGATTTATTGATTGAATCCTGAATGTTCAGCCAATGATCTATGGACAATTGATATTAATTGATATTTTTTAAGAACAAATGATACATTTATTAATAACAAGTGATATAATGAAAATAATTGATATTTTTCTTAAGAATAAGTAGTACAATTACATAGAAAAAGTGATATTTTTATTCATAACAAATGATACGTTTGTTAATAACGAGTGATACTTTTATTACAAAATGAGTGACATATTAAGAATAATTGAATTTTTTTTAATATCAAATGATATTTTTATTAAGAACAACTGATTTTTTTATTTATTAAAAGATATACTTTTATTCCAAACAATTAAGATATATGCTTATTCTAAATTCATACCAATCTGAATAAGCGTAAGGAATACTAAGTTTTTTAAATGCAAGTGACTCTCGAATTGTTGAAAGATGAATTATTGGATCGGTAATTAAATGGGGCAGGGCAGGATATTTGCTGCTATAGAAAATTAATTGTAGATTTTTGCAGCTAAAGAGGAATTAATTGAATCGCGAATTTTTGAAAGATGATGCGATTCAGCTCCGCGTAAATCATCTATCTTAGAAATCTTTTGTCGTCGAAATCTAGCTATAAACCCTCTACAAATATGAGTGGAGGAGCCGGTGGAGGGGCATTGGATTTGAGTGGAGGCGGAGGCAGTGCGGGCTGCTAGCGTGGGGCGGCAAATCTGGTGGAGGAGATAGCGATGGTTGAGGGTGGCGAAGGTTTTCGCGAAGGGGGAGCTACAGCAGAGAATTTAGAAATGATAAGGTGAGAGAGCGAGGCAGCAAGCAAGAAGTGGTAGGAGATGGGGGGAGGGGAGAGAGAGAGAAGCAACGGCCAACGGGGGAGGGGAGAGAGATTCTTTTTTAACAGTTTTCCTTCAATTTTGTCCCCACGTTAGTTTTTGTGATATAAAATAGGGCAAGTGATACACTCCATTCATCCTAATTGCAAAAATTTACACGATCATCTCATAAAATGAAAATAAATAAATATTCACTTTATCCCATTTGCCCCTAAGAAGTGAATCTAATCACTAGCCTGTTGCTAAGGGTGTGTCTATTCTCCCACTTATACCAAATGTGACATGTGTTGCTTTTCTTGCAAACTTCCATGTTTTGCTCGTCTTTTTGCACACTTTCCAGCGGCACTGAAAACAAGGAAAGTGGTATGAATCTTTTACTACAAAATTGCATTCAAATATCTAATATTTTGAAATAATTAATGCCTCTAGAATTCAATTCACAATTTATAAGTAATTAATTATTGTGTTAATATTCCTTTATAGCCAAATTTGTTAAACAAAACATATTTTTAGCCATGTTCCAAAACTATTTACAAAGTAACCAGATTGACACAAATGCCCTCACTTTTTTTAATAAGAGAAAGCCATAAAATCTTCACAGTTCCGAGAATCTCGCTGATACACACGGTGTCGATAATGACTTCACTTACCCTCGGTACAACTCTCGGCACAACTCTCGGCACGATACGTAAATTAAGAATCAAAGCGAGAACTTAACGGCACTGAAGAAAACACAATTGCTTTATGCTGCTATCCTTCCCAAACCCATACGCTACTGAAGAAACCTCTCGATCCGCAAACAATCTCCGACCGGCCCATTCCCCTCCGCCGATAAACCGCCGCGTCGCCGCCGAAACCCCTCCGCTGAAACCGCCGCTGCCGACCCGATGAAACCCTTCTGCATAAATGTCTTCGTCTGAGTCCGCGACACAAGTTAGGCAACGAATTCCGGCCTTTAGTTGTTAAATTGTAATGTGTTTTGTCGTTATGAATATGTGTATTTCCATAGCCGACGAATTACCGATGTTATAACATGCTCTATCTCGTATACATGCTTAATTGATTGAAGTGTTAGGATTAGATGATGAATTATTGGTTTAATAAGGTAGAATTTAGTTTCAATTCTATCGAATTACTGTGAATTGCTGCCTTTTCCTGTGCCGAAAGTGAGCCGAGGCTCATGATTCGCCCTCTGCACGGTCTCGGCTGAGTCCACATTCTGTTATCTGCTTATTGACTGTCGGGTGTGTTGGTTACAAAAGGCTTTATTACAAAACAATCCAATAAGCCGAAAATTAAAACAAAAAGAAAAGACCGTCGAGTCGAGGAAGGCCTCTCTCCCGCAAGACGAAAAACGCCCGGTAGTGCTCTCGGTTGTGGCGTTTCGTCCCCAAAGATGAAACGACGACGTCTCGAGGATTGCGGCAAGCGCGCAGATCTTTGAGCTCCGTGAACGAGGACTTTCCGGCGAGGACGAAGTTCTTGGACTTGAGCTAAGAGCGGCTAAGATGAGCTAAGAGCTAAGAATGGAATGCAAGCTTTGTATGGAAGCTTTGTTGTTGCAAGTGTTGGTGTCATGAAATGAGGCGAACACTGCCTATTTATAAGTGCTCCCCGCGAGTGAAAGGGTGTTGGTAACTCATCGCCGATTAAGGCGTCTGACGTGTCCGGGGGGAGTGGAGGAGTGGAGAGATGGAAGGGTGGCTTCCGGATCCTTCCCAAAAGTACTACTGCAGGTGTAGCAAGTGCGGTGCACCACGGAGAGGAATCCGGTGCGGCCGGTCCACTACACCGCCCGACCCGGCACCCGACCCGACGGACCACCCAAAGGACCCAATTGCAAGATCCAAGTCAAGGACACGGATCGGAACAGGCAAGGGCCGGGGGCGCCCGGCGAGCCGAGCGGACCAATTGCCAAGATCCAAGTCAAGTCCAAGGACACGGACCGGAATCGGAACCGGAACCGGGGCGGGGCGGGGCGGGGGCCCGGCAAGCGGCCCGGTCTGCGGGCTTGCGCGCGCGGCCCGCCGCGTGTGAGGCGGTCGGCGAAAAGGCTCGCGCATGAGCATGTGGGCCAAGCCCACCACATGTCACTTAGTTATCTTCTACAATATTGTAGAGACTTAAATACCACACAAAACATTATTCATTAATCGATGTGGGACATGATTAATGTAATAACTCTCCAAAACCCGAATAAGGTAAGTTTATCCACTTTTAGGTAACATATTAGTTTTGTCCCCCAAACTTCGAGCCACTATTTCTCACTCACCGAAAATCGGAATCGAGAAATTAAGCACACTATAATTATCTACTCGAAACGTAGATCGACGTCATATATCTCAAATCATTAATCGGATAAATATCGAGGCTCGAAAATGCGATCGAAACGGTTGAATTATGCCCAAGTTAAATTAGCAATAAATGCTAATTAACTTTCCTTAATTTAATATATATATAACTAATATATATATATCCAAACCGATTTTTCCAATAGGGTATTTGTTTGAAATTTACTGTGAGGCAGTGCCGAGAGCTAGCCGAGGTTCATGAATCGCTATGGGCACAACCTTAGCCTCATGCTTATTCTTTATTAATTCTTGATACACACGAATATTTGAATTTTTTCTAGATAATTAATATATTCTTCGTAACACTTTTTTACTAATTAATTATATTGTTCTACAATAAATATCTGGTTTATATTCAATTAGCACTAAGGGAAATCCTCTAAAATTACTACTTATTGGAGAGTTCAAATGCTCGAATAGATTACGAAGTTTCTCTAAACCGGGAGGAAGGGGGGGATGAGTTAGGCCGGCAGTTTATAATGGTCGGTTTGGCCGGACATGCTTTGAATCGGTTGTTGTGCTACGAGGTACAATGCGAGCTTGAGGAGGTTCCATTTCACATTTTTCGAGGACGAGCGCTTAAATTTTTTTTTTGTTAGAGTACGCTTTCGTTATCGGATGATATTCGGTGATTCTACTTTTCATCGAATGCACCGAGAGAGCCACTCCGATTCGGAGTGTACATGAGATTGACATAACGAAAATCGTTATGCGGAGGTGCTCTGTTGGCATTGTTGAGAGATGACAAGCTCAGAGATCTTTCAAGTGATGATTACTTGAAGGTTGTCAATGTAGTGGCTTTGATGACCTTCTTCTTCGCACATGCATATACGAAGGTGGAGACATGGGTGTGGGGTTCATACACTTACAATGCACTATTGCATTACCGAGCTTTGCACCGAAATGAGTGGAATGTGTAAAATCAAAGTACAATCTGTACAGTCCCATTTGGGAGCTTAAGGTAACACTATCAATGTTTATTATTGTTCCACCATTTTATTTTATAAAATTATTTAATTAAAATGCTATATAATCATACTGCATATTTGGACATATGAAGCAATTCCCACTTTGAAACGGTTATGTGTCTACCTCATCAATCGGGGAGGTATGCCCTAGTTTTCAAAGTGGGCATTTCTACGCCACTAGATACAGAGTGAATTAGTTTTTTCGCTTCATTGGTAAAAAAATTAAAAAAATCTCTTTATTTTGGTTTGTACATCAATTCAGTTTCTCATTTAATTTGAACTTTGATTATAACATGTTTAACAGATGTAGTCACCCCTCAAAGCCACACTAACCCTGACGGATGAGGAGCAGCTCACTGACTATTGAAAAAGTGTCAATGGTGACAATTCGACTGCTGTATCATTTCCTACGCCGATTCCCTACGCACTGAGACCCTTACTAGAGGATGGTCTCCCCGTCCACGTAGAATGGCAGTACTGAAGAAGAAATCTAAGGCGAAACGAGCACCTAGGCTCTCAGACAAATCATCCGGTGATTGTGGGGTAGAGCATCCCTCGAGTGGAGTACGAGCAATTATTGAAGACGAAGTGTGATATCCCGAATTTTCCTATTAGAGTTTAGAAACCTTTAATACCTTAAAGCTCAACAGTAGAATATTCACACCTCGTAAAGTAATTTTACATTCCACTAAAAATTTAATTAACCTTTAGCATAAAATAATTTATTTTAAGAAAGCATGAATTCGTCATATTGCATGATGCAATTGTACATTTCCTCTATAAGTATAAATGCGTGATTTCATGACACTAACAACTAGAGAACATTACATGATTATAATGTAGCATTACATGCATTAAATTATGAACATGGGCGGATCCAAGGGGGGGGTGCGACCGCACCGATTTTTGTGCAATACTACGAGTTATCTTTTATTTTTAATAATTTTTTTACTTGTTCCAATTAAATTTTCGAATTCGCCCCCTCGAAATTTTTAAATTTGTTATCCTAACTTTGAAATTTTTTTAAAAACGTATATTAAGTCACATATTTTAGTGGAGGTGTAGATTTTGAGTTTTGGATACCTAGTTTGGTAGAGTAAACTTATATAACTTGATGCAATTAATATCTTATGTTTTTTGTTTGATGCAATTAATATATTATGTTTGTGTTTTCTTTTTTTTATGTCTACTTGCGATATAAAATTAAGAACATTTGAAGTATAAATAAACTAACATTTAAATACTTATTAATTCCTCGGTTAGATATTGTTATTCTTTATAATTTCCTCTAACTAAATTTAGAGTGATGTCAAAATAGGATTGTGTACTTATATTTTTCGAATAAATATAAAAAATATATGAGTTATTCATGAAAGAAGAATATAATTCTTAAATAAGCCATAAAGAATAAGTATAATTAGATTTAAGTAGAAAAATGTGCTAAAATTTTTTTTCGGGGGCTCCCCCGAACCCCGTACAAAAAAAAACTTCAATCCCCAATAAATTTCGCCCTAATTGAAAATCCCGGATCCGCCCCTGATTATGAAGCTCTATTTATTTTCTCTATAGATTAATAAATCCATACTATCATGTCATTATAGGAGATCTACAATTTGTTATAATATCTAGCATTGTGGGTAGTGAATAAGTAGGTAAGTATTATTTGCATTGTATTGAAAGTGATCCGATACCTTATTAACTTGAACAATATTGGGTTGATTGGTATTAATCATAGAACATCTACATTAGAATCATATAAACATAGTTGGACATACTCTAATCACCTTGGAACTATTGGAATTGCGTAAGAGATGAAGTGAAGTGTTAGACTACCTTTCCACATCCGAGGCTCATTGCGTGTCAAGTAGCCAACAAACCTAGGACTATGATGTGATAACTACCAACTTGCAGTGATCGTAGCCAGACTTTTCAGTCAGTGGCTACCAACTACTAACACGTCGCAACTTATTTTGTACTTTGAAAAAAATACAAATTGCATCATACTTAAAAAATGAGCATATTTTATGAAACATAAATACTATAATATTTAGAATTTTATAAATTTTAACTAAAAAGAAGAGATAAAAAAGAAAAGGAATTGAAACGGGAAAAGAGAGATAAAAGGAAAAGGGAGAGAGTTTATTAAACAAAAGTTAAAATTTGGACATTTTAACTAAAAATGAAGAGATACAAAGAGAAGGAGAGACAAAAGAAAAAAACAAAAGAATTAGAGATACATATAAAAGAATCGGGCTTTGAAGAAATGAGAATTGAACTATGTAACCTTTTATCCAATAATAGAGCTCTTAACCACTAGCCCAAACAATCACTATGATTTATCTTACATAGTTAATGAATTTTACTTAGTGGGGTTGGGGCTCCCATTGTCACCCCCATATCCCTAAGCCACTACCACCTTGTGTCTCCCTTCAAAGTTAAATACCTCCCCAAAGTACTTCTTTCCACTCCCTCCATGTGGCACCAGATCCCATGAGCATTTTGTGTTCTTAAGTATTTCTGAAATTTCATCTCCAAGGGGAGAAGGTCAGTATTGCCTCTCTTCACCTACTCTAATCTAAAGTTAAAGCAATGAAGCATGCATGTTAGGATAAGTTGATTCACTCTTTTCCCTTTTCTGTGTTATGTGAATGATGAAAAATGTTTAATGCATGCATAGATTTAGGGGGAGTGGCAAGATTAGTTAATTGGAATCGGCATCGAACTAAAAGTCGAATTTTTTTATTATAACTACACAAACTTTGTAATTATTTCCGTTTTACGCATGAACTTTGAATTTCATTTATATTTCCTCATAAACTTATAATTTCATTTCAATTCACAAAGGTAAAAAAAAAACTAGTATTCGCCATTCCCTATGTTTCCAAATTATATTTTAGATTGTGTTCCTAGATTTTGAAAAATTAGTATAAATTACACAATCCATAATTATTATTAGAGTTACTTGTCTCAACATATATGAACTTTTGTCAAATTCAATCTCGACATACCCCACATAAAAGTTCATCGAACTCGACAACTATATGCGTTAGTTCTACAAATCTCTTGGAGTTGACACACCCCAAATAAAAATTACATTTGTTTCCTTAACAAAATTAAAATGAAATATGATGTACAAATTGAAATAAAATTCCAAGTTTATGTGCAAATTTAAATAAAATTCAAAGTTTTTATGCAAAATAAGAATAATTACAAAGTTTGTATATTTACAAGAATGAAATTTTTAGATTTTTTGTTCGATGTTGACTGGTCGCCACGTGTACGGGACGTCACCTGGAAAATGCCATGTCGGTTTTCATTTCGCCGGATTTGGACGGGTGTGCAATTTGAAACAAACCGAAAGTTCATATATTTACATAGGCCTTTTAAAGTTCGTGTGCAAAATGAGAATTTGCAAAAGTTCAAGTAGTTTGAGGCAAATAACCCTATTATTTTCTTGTCAGACCGTTTAGTAAGTGAACTCAATTTATATTTATATCTTAACATTAGTTAGTGCTCAAATTACAAATATGTCATTAGAAATAGACAAGAATCGGTATAGTACTTGGTCCCACAACGACTCAGCTGAGTTTTAATTATCATAATTATTTCACTATCTACTTGGTCCTGAACTCGGTTTAGTTTATTTAAAACTACTAAGTTAAAATAGTAGATAAGTAAAGAAAGTAAATGAAGAGAAGTGTATTACGGATGTGGTTTGAGATTGATGAAGAGTGTGGAAGTTTAACAATCACTATGCCTAAGATGATCGATTCATTCTCATTCTACTAGCTAGCATTTATAAATTTCTTTTGTTGGTTCATCAATTAAGGCTCCAGGGATTCCTTATGATGGCGGAAGTTCTCTAACTTATAATCCTAAGGGTCAATCAAGTGATCATATCATTGAACCAATGATCGTATCATACTCAAGGATTTAAAGAACCATTTAAACTATTCCAAACCAATGGTGACAATCTAGACTCTTAATTGCAGGTCCAAATAAATAATCGAGTAGGATCCGTCGTATTACCTATTACCTATATTCTCTACAATTATCTAAGATGATGACCAATCACATTAAAGAATCATAGAGAAATCAAAAGCAAACTCAACAATTAAGAAACAAAATAATTCATTCGTTCAAAAGCCTAGGGTTTGAATCGATTCATCAAAAAAATATGGTCATGCTAAACCCCACACAAGGGAATTTTGCCACTTATATTCGTAGGAAAACAATCACAAGATATGCAAAAAAGAATCCATAGAATTCAAGTATCAAAATCCAAATCCTGAAGCGAGAAGAAATAATACAACCTAGAATCTAGCGGATTGATCTTCACACTTGATTCTCGGGTTGTGGTCTTCAATCTTCGTCTTGAATATTCAACGGAGGGATTCCTTGGATGTTTCTCTGCTCTGGGGGGTGAAAAATGTCGAAAATATGGTATATGGTACGTAAGAATGAAGTGCGCAGGGTTTAAATACGTTTTCGGACGGAGAAAACGCGTCTTGGGCCTTTTACGGTGTCGGACCGCGGTCCAACATTGTATTGGACCGTGGTCCAGGCCTGCAAAAACACAATTTTAATGGACGGAGAGTTTGGAACACGGGACCGCGGTCCGGGAACAAATTCCACGCTGCTCAATTTTCTACACCGATCAGTTGTGGGAAAATTATCGTATTTCCTTCGTTAACCGTTGGATCGCCACAAAACTTTGCCACAATGTTCCCAACACATAAAGTTAGCTTTTGGACGGTGGAGATCGGATTCTAAGATCATGAGCTCCGTCTGCTACGCAGTTTTCCAAACCTGCCCAGTTTCACGACTTGCATTGCTCGATTCCTCCAACATTTGACTTCAAATCTTCTTCATATGTTATCCAAACAACTCCATCTTTGCCGACAATGCATCAATGGTCATGGTTTTATTTCTTTAGTTGCAAAATACTTCCAAATATGCTCAAAATGCACAAGAAACATACAAAACCAAAAATCATCGAAAGTATACGATTTTAAACAAAACAAAAGCTAAAAATTGATAGAACTAGACTTAAAAGAACACGATGAGATGATATAAAAATCACTCATCGGACACATCATCTTGGGAAAATGTCATGTCGACTTTCATTATGCCGGATTCGGAACCGGTTGTGCAATTTGAAACAAATCGAAACTTCATGTATTTACAAAGGCCTTTTAAAGTTGGTGTGCAAAATAAGAATTACAAAAGTTCAAGTAGTTTGAGTCAAATAACCCTATTATTTTTTTATCAGAGCGTATAGTAAGTGAATTCAATTTATATTTATATCTTAACATTAGTCAAGGCTCAAATTAAAAATATGTCATTGGAAATAGACTAGAATCCGAATATTAAAACCGTCTCATAGGCCGACTTGTCCAACGATTTGAGATAACTTTTAGTTTGACCATAGATTTACACACAGCTTATTTTAGGGGTAAAAGCGTTCAAGTTAAAAGTAGGGATGAATACGGTTCGGGTTAACCGCCTATTCACCATACAAAAAAACTCGACCACACAGTGTTTTATTAATTCGGTTAACCACGAAAAATGCAAAGTAATAACAAATAATTATTGATTAATTAACCAACAATTCGGTTTTGTTAACCAATTCTTGTACGGCTAACCATAATAAGAAAATTATAATTTTTTTTTGTAATTAATAACATAAAAACCTAATGGTTTAAAATATAGACTTAAAAATATACAAATAAAAAAACACGAATCAAATAGTGGATAAAAAAATTAAACTTCAATTAATAAAATAAAAGGGTTATTCTCCCTTAAATACATAAACTTTTGTTAAATTTTCGTTTTGCACACGAACTTTAAAATTAGCCCGTAAAAACACTAACTTTTAATTTGTTTCAAATACCACGGATGAACTTTCCGCGAAATTGATTCGACGTGGCGAATTCCGGTATGATGTGTCTCACACATGACAATTGAGTCACAAACTACGAAATTTTAATTTCTTGTAAATACACAAACTTTGTAATAATATGATGTGTACGCACACATGACAATTGAGTCACAAACTACGAAATTTTAATTTCTTGTAAATATACAAACTTTGTAATAATTTCCGTTTTGCAAATAAACTTTGAATTTATTTAAATTTGCACATAAATTTTGTATTTCATTTATATTATATTTTCCTAAACTAAGTATTATGATTCCTAAATTATTAATATTAACGATGAATTAAGAGAGATTGGACATAATTATGGTATCAGTTTTGAGCAATAAGAGTATCATATATTACAACTCAAATATCTAAACGTTTTCAAATAAATTATCGCCATTTCGTGAATTACACTAGTTTGTTGTAATTGATTTGACATGACGATTTCGCTGGAAAATTTATTGATGTGCAATTTGAAACAAATAAAAAAAGAAGTGTATTGATGGGCCAATTCTAAAGTTCATGCACAAAACAAGAATTTAAAAAAAGTTCTTATCTTTAAGAGAGAATAACCCTAATATAAATAAATTCTCAATCAAGCAAGTTTATCATAAACTCAAACTAATATCCGTGTCGCGTTAAGTAGTTATGGACTTATTGCTTACCCCAAGTATTTAAAAGCAAATAATATTTGATGTGATATGAATTTTCTACAAAATAAACACTCATGCAAAAAAAACTCAAGTGAGATCGAGAAAAATAAAAAAATAAAAAAATTATAAATAATAAAATCAGATTTTTAATCGATTCGGTTAACCATCTGTTGAGATATGAAAACCATAATCAAACCGCTTACTTCAGTTTTTAGAAATTAGAAAAAATAATCAAGCAAATTGATTCGGTTAACCATTTTTTTTTTTTGTACGATTCCGATTTGGTTAGTCGGTATGTTTGATTTTCAGTTTTTTTCTCCTAATTAAAAGTGAGGGTGCACATTAACTAATTTGGTAAGTAAACGAATTCTTATGTTATATGATCGGCCATAAATGAAAATTATAATACTACGATTGATGAATTTGTTGTATTTCCTTCTCCTACTTCTTAATTTAAATTTAAGACGCGATGAGTAGGTGCGAGTATAGTAGCTAAAACCAACTAATTTCATTTATATACGTCTAATTGTTTTCAATTGTTGCTTTCAAGCTTATATTATGTTGACCTAATTTATATTTTGTGTCAATTATACAGTACTTTTGGAGCTTTATTTTGTGAAAACTAGTTGTTATGATGCACGAACTTTAATAGGCAACGTCACGGGACAGGAAACATACTAGGTGCATGCTAGTTAGCAATGATTAGTTAATTTTCTCAGTATCTCAACATATAGGTTAACTTTCTTAAGTCTAGGATGTTCTTTTGAAATGAGTTCGAATCTATCAAGATTTTCTGAACAAAGAGAATATTTCATCAAATTATTTTTATGACAATATACCATCATATTTATTGCACGATATTTGAAACAAAAAATAATAAACTTGGTTAATTATTTACTAACGGAGATTTTGAGCGAGTGACAAAATAATTCCTATTTTAGTTAGTATAATAGTGTATTGTAAATCTTGTAAATAGCTCATATGCATTTAATAATGTGATAATAGTCTATATACACCGGTAAGGATTATTTATTATAGGCTTTTAAGAAGGAAATGATAATTGATAAGATTATTAGGAGATTTGGTAAACTAATAGACAATTTATTAAGTATATTTTCCTTTTTCTTTATGTAAATGTGTAAAATGATCTATTTTTTTTTTATATATAGATTAATAGAAAGTAATATTATCATTTATGCACGATGAGTGCCTCATAAACGTGCAAGTGATAAACCACATGCCCTAAATGAGAGCTATGAGTTTCGAACTGTCAAATCTGTCACAACTACACAGGTGCTTCTTCTTACTTCAATTGGGATAAGATCTTTTTGTATTTTCTGCACAATGATGTCTATCATAGATCTACTAATATTAACCTATATATATTTTCTGCGAACACTTTCGTTTGTAATTAATTAATTTATATCATATGAATCATGAATCCAAACCCAATACTCCCCAATCAAAAGGGGAATTGATCTATGGTCAATTTTGGAACAAATAAAAAAAATTCGATTTCTACCTCGTAAAAAAGATGATACACTTTTTGGTTACTAGAGTATCACGAATATAATAATTGAGTGATGCATACTGAATGGAGTGTGCCTAAATTAATGTAAAGCCAACTCAAAGTGATATGAGCATGCACACATTATCATAGTCTTTTTTATTTTTCTTGAAAGCTTACTTAAAACTTACCTGATAAAAAAACAGGGGAAGAATATTGAACTCAACGAGTTTACCTCAACGGATTAATAAACAAAAGTAAAAGCAAACTTATTGTGGGGGTTGGAATATGAAATTTGGTAAAGAATGCCCCACCACTACAATCCCATAGACTGCGCAATTGCATTTAAACAATTGAAAACTACATCTAAACCTATACTCCCACCAAATATTCCACCTTCTAATCAATTTCTTTCTTTGCTTTCATCTCCATGAATCCCTTTACAATTATTGGAATTAATACACTTTCTCTTTCATCCTTATATGATTCTTGAAATTCTTTTTTTTTTTTTTTTTTTTAAAAATTCAGATGATGATGGCCTTTCATCGCAGAGAGCTCCTAATTTCAGATAAGAACCCTAAATTTAGCAAGAAAAATGCCGAAGATTGTTATTTGTGCTACGTTTGCCCGGAAAATTGCTATCTATCGCCACCACCGCCATTGCTGCCTCCGCCTCCGCCTCCGCAATTTTCCGACTCGAGCAAAAACCATATCCCGACGGTTCTGATTTTAATGCTTTGTGTTCTTGGAGTAGCGTTTTTATTCCTTTCGTATCTCACTGTTTCCAGATACCGTCACCGGAATTCGAGGAGCGGAAATCAAGGGGCTTCAGAAACTTCTAGAACAAATTTTATAGATGAAAATCACGGCCCAATTCTGGATCATCCGATCTGGTACATCCGCACCGTCGGTCTCCCTCAATCCGTGATCGACTCGATCACGTCGTTCACGTACAAAAAGGGGTTCGGATTGATCGATTGCTCCGTTTGTTTGAATGATTTCAAAGAAGATGAAATTCTCAGACTGCTGCCCAAGTGTAGCCACGCCTTCCACCTCGATTGTATTGACAAGTGGCTGACATCGCACAAGAATTGCCCCGTGTGCCGCGCTCCGGTACTCACCGTCGACGCGCGGGTGAGTCCGGTTGAGTCGAGTTCGAGTAGTTCTGAGTCGATTGGAGTGAGTCCGGTGAGTAATGAGCCGGAAACTCGAGTTGATGATCCGGTTGAGAGAGAAGAATCCGATGATGATGATGATGACGACGACGATCGCATTTCAAAAGATCGACTTGCGAGGATGGAGTAGCTGAGAGTTCTTAGTGATTTGGTGCAGCGTAGGGTGGAATTTGATTTGCTGCCGGTGAGGAGATCGGTTTCGATGGATTTCTCGGATTATAGTAAGTCGGAGAAACGGAACTCGAGCATTTATACCGGTTTCGATGAAGAGATCCTTCTCGTTCAAGAACACCTCAACCCGAGAATCTGTAATTACGATTATCCGAGATTGATCGTAGTAGCTAGGAGTTTTTATCATGGCTCTTTTTCTAATATACTGAGGTTTGATAAATTTGAAATCGAGACTCGACATACAAATACATAGAAATTGGATTGAGGGGGAGGGAGAGAGAGGGATAATATGAATGAGATATGTTGTCATTGTAAATTTGTGTAGTTAGAAGCTGAAGGAATTTAACTCTCATTTCTTGCTTCCATGAGCTAATAGATTCAGATTTTTGCTTCCAATTTTGATCGGGATCTCACCTTGTTCTTGCTGCTCTGGATTTCTGTTGGAAAATCGGTTGTAATATATATATATATATATATATATATATATATATATATATATATTGTTATTATGAAAATTTAATTAGTATTAAATGCTAATTTGACTTGGACAAAATTCAGCCGTTTAATCGTCTTTTCGAGCCATCATGTATATCCGATTTATGAATTGAGATATATGACGTCGATCTACGTTTCGAGTAGATAATTATAGTGTGCTTAATTTCTCGATTCCGATTTTCGGTGAGTGAAAAATAGTGGCTCGAATTTTGGGGGACAAAACAAATATGTTCACCTAAAGTGAAGAAAACTTACCTAATTCGGATTTTGGAGAGTTATTACATTAATCAATGTCCGACATTGATTAATGTGTGATGTTTTGTGTGGTATTTAAGTCTCTACCATTTAGTAAGAGATAACGAAGTGACATGTGGTGGGCTTGGGCCACACGTGTTCATGCCTTGCCTAGCCTTTTCGCTAGACCAGCCTCACACGCGGCGCGCGGCCGCCGTGCCCGGTCTCGGCCACAGTTCGGTTTTGGGTCCGTGTCCGTCCGTTGGGCTTGGCAGTTGAGTTTGTTATTGAATTTGGCTGGACTGACCCCAGTTCAACATTGGTGGCCTGATCCAGTTCGTGGTGCAGTGCACCTGCCACACCCAAGCCTAATTTTGGAAGTCTTTGGAATGAGACTGTTCAAGTGATCTCCACCTTTGCACTTTCCATACCCACGTCCGCCTCACACTCGGCGCGCCGCGCCGTGCCGGTCTCGGCCACGGTTCCGGTTTGGGTCCGTGTCGGTCCGTTGGGCTTGGCAGTTGGGTTTGTTATTGGTTTTGGCTAGACTGAACCCAGTTCAACATTGGTGGCCTGATCCAGTTCGTGGTGCGGTGCACTGCCACACCTAGCCTAATTTTTGGAAGTCTTTGGAATGAGGCTTGTTCAGTGATCTCCACCACTCTACTTTCCATACCCACGCGTTCACCCCTTAATGGCACCAACAATCTTTTACATGGGGAAGCAGCTCAACACACATGAAAACATCTGCATACTCATCTTAGCACATCTTAGCTCTAGTTGTCCAGCTCCTGTCCTCGTCGGAGCTCAAAGATCTTGCGGTGCTGCAATCCTCGAGACGTTCGTCGTTTCATCTTTGGGGGCGATACGCAGGCAAGAGACATCCGCATACTCATCTTAGCTCATCTTAGCTCTGTTGTCCTGGGCCTCGACTCCTTCCTGCTGAGGAAAGTCACGTTGCTGCCCCCTTTCACCCGCCTTAATGGCACCAACAATCTTTCACATGGGGAAGCGGCTCAACACACATGAAAACATTCTACATACTCATCTTAGCTCATCTTAGCTCCTGGTTGTCCGGCTCCCGCCCTCGTCGGAGCTCAAAGATTTTGCGGTCTTTGCAATCCTCGAGACGTTCATCGTTTTATCTTTTTTGGGGCGATACGCAGGAACCGAGAGCACTCTTGGGGCGTTTTTCGTCTTGCGGATAGAAGCCTTCCTCGGCTCGACGCAGTTTTCTTTTTTCGACATTTTGTTTGTTTCTTTTTCCGAGACTTTAGTTTACTTTGTAATCGCGGCTTTTATTCTACAATTTCAAGATTGATTGATTTATTTTGGACAATATTTTTGGTGTTCGTCTCGAGATCTACAAGTGTTTTGTTCCATCCTATGTTTTGAAACCCGGCCGGCCGGCCGGTTCAGCCGGTTTGACCGAACCCGGTCAAAAATCCGGGCGGGTTACGTCTGGCTCGTTTTGCTATCGACCCGGTGCGACTTCGGCCGGTTCGGCCGGTTGAACCGGTACCGTGAAGCAGGTCAACTCGGTTTAATTTTTTATTTATTTATTTTTTGTAAGGAGATTTTTATTAGAAATCGTCACTAGCGGGAATCGAACCCAGACCTTACACAAGATCAACCACTTGCGAGAAGTGGGAATACCAACTACACTACATGTGAGCGGTACTTCGGTTTGAATGTAAAAAAACAAAATTGAAAAAAATAGGGTTGCAAATCGGTTCGATTTGGGAATTCAAAGCCGATCGGTTTTTACGTTGGCGTCGATAACCGATCCATGTTCGGTTTCAATTAGTATGATAATCGAAAGCAAAACCCTATTTTTATAAATGAGAAATGCTTAATAAATTTAAAGCTGCATTTATGTTAATGTTGGTAGACTAATTATTATTACCAATTGTTGACGAGGTTGTTAAAAGCAAAGGAGGGAGGAATTTATAGGTTAATTTTTTCGTTTGGTTTTCTTCTCTATTCGATGTGGGATGGTTTCTTCTTCTTTTTCATCAACTTTTTTCCATCTAACTACTTACACTCATCCCACATCGGTTGGGAGTCGTAAATATGCTTATATTTATTTTATATATTTGTAAGTCATTTTTAATATTTATTAGTATTATTAAAATACCTATGTATTTATATAATTTAATAATCATATATTTATGATGTCACAGCGGGTCAACCCTCCAGGTTGAGCCAGGTTCGACCTGTCCAAACGATAAAAAATATTTTTTAGATTGATGGCCAGGAGTAGGTTTAAACAGGTTCCATCCATATATACATGATATACGAGAATCCAAATTGTATGGATTCATGCACTTCACATGAAATCACTGCTTCTAATTAATATTAATATGTATACCCTTCTTTTGTTACGAAAGGACATATATATGAATATGTCAAATTTGGAGTCTTGCAAGTTAGGGTCATTCACTCACACACGCATATTTATATATAATATAATAATATATATGGGCAGTTATCAATTGGTATAGGAGTAAATGTTGCATTAATTAAAAATATGGAAGTAGATGTAGCGTGAAGGTGACGCAGAAGTGGCAACAATCCTGAGAATAAGTTGGGGTTGGAGAGACGGCAAGTCCATTCAGTGAAATTTCTCCATGAAATTGAAGATTGGGAAAATACTAATATTTTGAAGAATTAGATATCTTAAATAATGACTAAGACGACATAATTAGTAAACGTTAAATATAGAAGAGGTAATAGGTTCATTAAATACATTGAGTGGACTGTCAGAGTCAAATTCCGAAGTCGTCCCTTGGAAGAAAACGGGGATCAGATTCTGATCCTTTCTTGCCCCATTTCAAGACCCTACCTTTCTCACAATTGGAAGGGTAGATCCGGTACTTCATCTCTACTGATTTTAGTAGTATTACTTAATTTTGTTTTGACTTTATTCATCTTTCAAAAGCGAAGATCAATTCTAAATAATTTAGACAATATCTATTTATCATTTAAAGTTAAAGATCCGCTAATTCCCTATTTGTCTCATTCTCATCGCAGTACCGTAGTTGGTTACTGAATATGGGCTTATAAATTTATTTGAGTTGGTCATCCTTTTTTTTACTCAATCACATTCAATATCTTATTCTTTGGTTGATTGTAATTCTCATATTGAATCTTTCATCAGATTTATAATTAGGCAAATTTAAATCTAATAATGAATTTCAAAAAAATACAGATAAATTTTATGGAGTATTTTAAAATTTCGGCGCGGTGGAGGGTTGTGGTTCCACACATATTTGCCGACGATTTTTCTAGATGTGCCATGATTGTTGCAATCCAATGGGCTGATCCGATCTATTCATATTTTATATAGATTGCGTTCAAAATTTGATGTTAGTAAAAATTGGACTAGAACGAGCTAATCCGATGGCCCAACATGCTTATTGGACTTTGGTCGAAAAACTTCATAGATTACGGGCTAAATCCGTACATTAAATTATTATTAAAAAAAATACTTATCTATAGTTTTCATAACACATTGTTATTTGGTTTTACTCTAAATGAAATGTTACCATCATGCTATGAGTAAGCGCATTAATTACGATTGTCATTCAAAAATATCCTTCATTTATTTTGTATAAAATAAGTTTTATATTAGGTGTAGTTCACTTGCGCCGGATCCAAGTAATCGCGTGATTGTCTTTTACTCGATTACAATATGTATAGGGATTAATTATATATCTTTAACCTATATAGGCCATCTAGATTTTAGAGTAGCCTAATTAGGTAAATCAAAAACTCGTTTCGAAACAGACTATAATTCAAAGTACATATAATATTCCTAGAAAAGAACGTACAATAATTGCAACCTAAGAAGACTATTTAATTGGCACAGAGAGAAAGAAAGCGCAAATCATTCGACAATTACAACTTTAATCTTGACAAATAAACACAATGCGCCCTAATGGGGGGTTCTTGCGCCGCGTCGTCTAATCTAAGACATAGACTCTTCTTGGATCTTTCCGACCATCTCGTGCACTGCCGCCGTTATATCATTTACTGTGCTTAACTCGCATTCATCTTCCACCTGCAATTCAATTAGTTATACATATATATTACTAGCTACAAGAACTTGATCGAGCATACCTTGACACTGAAAGAGTAGAGCACCGATTGATCAACGGTGGTGATGTTAAGGTGGAGAATGTTAAGGAAATAGATTGAAATCCTGCCACCATTTTCAGGAGTTGTTTTGGTCTTCTTTTTTGATAGAATTTTGATGTTTGCGTGACTCTCGGCCATCGTCACCTCGATTTCCGCAATGCTCGATCTCCTCTCCACCGTAACATCTATCGTGATACAAGACTCACTACTCGGTTTCAACGAGTATTGAGGAAAAGTGAAAAAAACGGGAAAGTAGTATGTCGGAATTGGTTGATGATTGTTGTTGTTGTTGTTGATGAGTAAACTTGTAAGCCTCGAGAAATTGGAGTAGTTGTTCGAGTTCCTTCATAAAATTAATTGCACCACCAACAATTGATGCTTGATCACCCTAAAATAGAAAAGAACACTAAATTTATGAATGAAAACAACACAAAATATGGATTAATGTAATGGCATGTAGGAAATAACTATAGTAGTATTTACTATTTTCTCTCTCATCTGTCCCACTTGTATACTACTGTGAAAAATAATTTTCGGAACAAAACATTACCCAAATTGAGAAAGCATGTAGACTACCAACACAAATCATACACAAAAATATTTGCATGCTTATTTTGTATCTATTATATAAACAACAATTATGGAAGTTTCTATTTAATTTTGTTTTCTTTTTTTGTTGTTAAAGGGTGAAGAGGTGTGTACCCTTTGGGCATAGGAAGGGGGCATCAAGGAGCGGAGGACGGCGAGGTAGTCATTCATGAGGCGGCGGCGGTTCCTTTCCACCGCAATATGAGTCATCCTCTGGTTCTCCATTTCCTCCTTGTTCTTTAAACTCTTTTTCCGCCGCCTCTTACGGATGGTTGTCCCCGCTTGCAGGGCCACTTCTCCGTCAAGAGTCTCCGGTGAGACCGAAGACGGCGGAGAGTCCCAATATACAATTGGATTATGTTCGCCACTGATGTCAAGATTTTCACCATTTTCAAGGCCAAAGCCGGACAATCCCACACTGTAGTTGTAATCTTTAAATCCGTAGGTGAATGGATCTTGCTGGTAAATCACAGCTTCCAGAGCCATTCTCTCTCTCTCTCTCTCTCTCTCTCTGTTACTTTTTTCTTTTTTCTCACTAGATGACTACAATGCTACATGTAGAGGCGTGGCGTAAGAGAAGATGGTGCTTTGCAGCCAATTTAAAGGCTTTAGGTTAAGAATCAAACATTCAAAAATAAAGACCAAGTTGAACTTTTTTAAAACTCCATTTTCTGTTATTATTGAATGATAAACTAGTTTATGCAGTAAGTCATAAATCACAGACAGAATAAATAATTCGGCAAGGAGATTAATGTGTGTGAAATCATGTTAATTCACTTGACTTTAGGAATTTTTATTATTATTATTATTATATTTTTTTTATATAAAAAAAAACAGTATTAAGGACACCTTAATTAAGAATAATTCAATACGGTATTACTAGGATGGAAGGAGTATTCGTTTTGAGGTGGAAAAGTAAGCGAGTGGATTATGCACTTGGAAGTTACATCTATATGAGCATTAATCAATCATTGATATTAGCTTTACAACTCTATAATTATTAGTACTTAGCAATCAAACGATTCCAATAGTAATTCACCACAATAAAAGTTTGAACAAGTAATAAGGTATTGGCTCCGACCTTAATTATTAAATTATTTAATTAGTTACTACTTTACTTTTTGCAATTATAATAATATGTGTGTATACATATTACATAATAATTATAAAAATACGGTATGTAGCCTTTATTTCCTATAAAAGGCAACTCAATGGCAATGGGCAAGGCAGAGTAAGAAAAAGGGGAGCTCATATGTTTTCCGTATGGTGAGAGAGACTAGTTTTTAGTTTATTGAGCAAATCTTTTTTGTATTTTGGTCTCTTGTAATATACTAGTATGGAAGTGTAATAGCATGGAACCGGACATAAGACACCATTAGATTGATGTTAATATGATGGAAACTCCTAAAGATTCAAATCTAACATTTCATCATAAAACAATCATATCAATTGTCAGTAAATTGAACAAATGTTTGCTTTTACATTTTCTAAAGTCTCAACTATTTAACTATTTTAGACTAAAGCCAAATCCAAGTAAAAGCATTCTCTTATCCTTTATATTCGCCGAAACCATAATTCTTTTCACAGGAATGATATGGTTACAAGACTAGGCTAATGGAATATATTCTCTTACATACGTACATTCTTTCACGAGACTGTGCAACATATATTCATCAATAACATCAACTGAAAAGGGTACTTTTGATTGGAGAGAGAATTAAAATGATGTTAGATATTTAAAACAACATTTTGTCCAATAAATAAACTTTAGGACAAGATTGAACCTTGGTTCAGGGAAGTAATTGTGTATACATAATTTAAAACAACCGGAAATATAAAGCTCAAAATTACAGAATTTACGACTTAATAGACATTAGTAATGACGTTATTCAGTATCGGTTTGTGAAATTCAATCCCGACAATCTGCCCTTCACACGTGAACTATTTGAACTAATCCAGACTCACAAGATCATCTTTATCCTAAATAACTATACTCTACTTCTGTGTGTGCTTTTATTCTTCGACCATATAAATTTCGAATATATATATATATATATATATATATAGAGGGAATAATATGAGAACACTCTTAGAGTGAAATATGAACAATTTATAATCGTTTGATCAAGTAATTCAACGCTTCCAGAGATCTTTTGTCATTAACTAAAAATCCGAAATACAGCAGTAAAGGTAAAAGTTTGCTTATTTAAGGTTATTTTTGTAATGCTTTGCAAAATCTATTAATTTTATTTTTTTGTCTTATTTTTTTGCTACACGTCATTTTTCGTTAATTATCTTCCATGTTTTTAATGTAACAAAATCTCGTTCAGATTTTACAAGAACTAAGGTTAATTGTACATAGTTTCACTAAGTCTCGTCAGGATATAAGTCTTGTTCTAGATTTTCATTAATAGTTTAAATGCTTTTGTTCATTTCTCATTAATTGTGCATATTTTTTCCAATAATTGTGCATATTTTTTCCATTACTTGTGCATATTTTTCAAAGTAATTGTGCATTTTAACATTCACTTGTGCATATTTTTTTTTAGTAATTGTGCATATTTGTTCTCATTAATTGTGCATATTCCATTTGTAATTGTGCGTTTCCACCCCCCAAAAAAAAAAATTGGAGCAAAATCGTGTAATAGTATAGATAAGATTGCTAAATGTGCATAAAAA